>CATQJA010002614.1:0-628119 GCA_958295435.1 Mesorhabditis spiculigera | reverse complement strand
GGGAAAATGTCGAAAAGGACCTTCACGTGCCGGCTAAATAGGGGGAAAATGTCGAAAAGGACCTTCACGTGCCGGCTAAATAGGGGGAAAATGTCGAAAAGGACCTTCACGTGCCGGCTAAATAGGGGGAAAATGGCGAAAAGGACCTTCACGTGCCGGCTAAATAGGGGGAAAATGTCGAAAAGGACCTTCACGTGCCGGCTAAATAGGGGGAAAAAAAATGTCGAAAAGGACCTTCACGTGCCGGCTAAATAGCGAAAAAATGTCGAAAAGGACCTTCACGTGCCGGCTAAATAGCGAAAAAATGTCGAAAACAGGCTGCACTGAAATATCTCGCTAGGGGAAGCGAATCAGGCCATGCTTACCTTGCCGGAATGCTTAAATATTGACGGATTTTCCGAACGCTCCTATTGGCGGCTAGTTTACCCGATCGTTATTCTTTACCACGCGTCTGATAGCGCATTCCGAGAGCTTCATTTTGATAGCCTGCATAATCGCCCTAACTCATCAAAAGTTGCATACTTGATCGCTTCAAAGTTTTCTACTTGTTTAAAAAAGTTGAAAATTTTTAACGGCCTTAAACGAAATTCCTAAAAAAAAACAACTTGTGTTATCTCTTCATGCCTAGCATATTGAAGCTTTCTGCCAAGGTAACGATGGTCCGATTCGTTTCCGTTCGCGAGATATTTCAGTGCAATCTTCACTTTTTTGATCCACCACCCTGTAGCGAAAAAAATGTCGAAGTGCTTTGCTCTGCGTATCGAAAATGGTGCTAAGGCACTTGGGGGGAGGGCAGTCCGGATTTTGATTACAAGACGCTCCAAATGCCGTTTTTTAAACGCGAAGCCTCTGGAAAAGCTAAGCCAAGCCTTAGCCTTGGCTTAGCTTCATACAAACGACGTCCAATCTTACAATCTTACAGTTTGACCCAAGCTCACAAGGGAAGTGCACGACCGGCCCACGAGAAATCGACACGAGACATAGTCAATCGGATAGAATCGGACACGGGGATTCCGAATCTGTAATTAGAATTTGCTAAATAAAACGGAGAAAAAAGTTATGAAGCTTCAAAGTTGGCCAAATCGCCAAAAACTGTACCTTTAAGGGCACGTAAAAACCGGTGGAACGGAATTGAAGAGAAAAGAATTAGTGCAGCTTGTTCAGCAGAAAAAGCGCTTTCGAATGAGCTGTAATACGCAGCATTTGCAAACAATTCACTGAAAAAAGTTTTTTTTGGATTCACGGGCAAGGGTATGGCCTGTCAAATTCATAGAAGAGATTTCCGCGAAATCATCGTAAACTTGAAGTAAGATAGCTCATTCGAAAGCGCTTTTTCTGCTGAACAAGCTGCACTAATGGGTTGTGGCAAATTTCCATTCCCTGCGCCTTTACAGGCCCATAAAAGTCCGATTTTGGGCGATTTGGCCAACTTTGAAGCTTCATAACTTTTTTCTCCGTTTTATTTAGCAAATTCTGATTACAGATTCGGAATCCCCGTGTCCGATTCTATCAGATCCACTATGTCTCGTGTCGATTTCTCGTGGGCCGGTCGTGCACTTCCCTTGTCAGCTTGGTTTTTTCTAAGCTTACAAGGAGACGTTTTTAGGTGGGCACGGAGTTTCGGAACGGGACCTAGCCTATCTGGTGCAGAATTTTTCGCTGATTAAAACGTGCTTTGTAGAATTTGCGAAACGACCGGAAAACCAAAGTTATGAGGGTTTAAAGTGTGAAAAAGGCCCAAAATGGCCTACTTTCGGCATCTATAAAATATAGCAGAATAAGTTTCCACGAAAACTAATTAGTGCATCTTGCTCAGAAAATCACGCTCTTTCGAATCAGCCATCTCATGAAACAAGTTCCACATTTTTTCAAAAAGATTAATTTAGACGACATGGTCCCCCATGTGAAATTTCCGCAATTTGACGAAATTTTGAAATTTCCGCGTGACATGGCTCATTCGAAAGAGCGTAATTTTCTGAGCAAGATGCACAGATTAGTTTTCGTGGAAACTTATTCTGCTATGTTTTATAGGTGCCGAAAGTAGGCCATTTTGGGACTTTTTCACACTTTAAACCCTCATAACTTTGGTTTTCCGGTCGTTTCGCAAATTCTACAAAGTACGTTTTAATCAGCGAAAAATTCTGCACAAGATAGGCTAGGTCCCGTTCCGAAACTCCGTGCCCACCTAAAAACGTCTCCTTGTTAGCCCTAAATGACCCCAATTTGGCCTCCCAAAGCAATTTGAAGCTCAAGTTAAGCTTAGCTTGAGCTTAAGCTTAAGCCTAGGCCTAAGCTAAGCTTGGTTAAAGCTAAGTTAAGCCTAGGTTTAAGCTAAAAACCAAGTAGCTTAAGCGGAGCGTCTCGTAACCCTTACTTCCAATTTTTGACTGCCCCCCCCCCTAACTGCATTAGCACCTCGAAAATATTTTTTTGCGTTTCTAAAATGTTGGGTCCTTGTCGGTCAAAACGATTCCAACTCAAGGCAAAAAATAGTAGAAAAAGGCGCACTTGGGGCTTTTGCACGGGTCACAACCATCGAGAAGGCCGGATGAGAAAATTTTTTTGTACATCTCCCGGGGACATAAATACAAGGGTCATCAGCTCAATAAAACATCAACACGATTCTTAATATAATTGCAGGTATTTTAGGGGTCGTCACCGTCGTCGGACGTGGTCGTGTCGCCATCATTCGCGGGAACCCGGAAACCCCATAGCGTCAGCCAGGTGGGGTAATGGCAAGAATTGCAGGGCTCTGTAAAAAACGGTTGCAAACGATTAGCGCGAATTTCTCGAACTTCTCGCATTCCCAAGAAGGATTTCGATAGATTGTCAAAAATAAGGGGAATTTTCAGAATATCTAAATCAGAATCTGCAAAAAGCAAACTCTCTAAATTTTAGAATCTTTAAATGTCAGAATCTCCAAATTCGGAATGGTAAGAGTTTACTCTTCGCCCCCCTCTCCCAGCGGGCAGTTCCAGAAAAATTTTTTGAATTCCACCAATCGGTAGCCCTAGATCCCAGCTACTATCCCCTGGCCGGGAATTGCGAAAAAATCAATATGAAAGTTTACAGGGTGGGCAGAAAAAAAAGTGCCTGGTTTGCACTGAAATATCTCGCTGGGGGAAACGAATCGGACCATCGTTACCTTGCCAGAATGCTTAAATATGCTGGGTATGAAGAATAAACACAAGTTGTTTTTTGTGATTTTTGACGACCCACTACTCGTTAAGAATTTTTGAACATTTTTGAAAAAATAGAAAACTTTGAAGAGGAAAATCATGGAACTTTTTGTGAGTTAGGGGGACATGTAGGGTATCAAAATGAAGCTCTTGGAATGCGCTATCAAATCAGTGGTAAAGATTATCGATCGGTTTAACTAGCCGTCAATAGGAGCCTTCGGAAAATCGGCACTTTTTGAAGGAATAATTCGAGATAAACTTTCTTTACCATCCGATCTTTCTGATATTTTGCAGTTAGCAATAAATAGATACCTGCTAACTTTTTGCATTAAGATGGTCAAAATCCCGATCAAAAAATTTTTTGGCACTTTGCCAAGTCAGCGGAATTTATAAGTTCTAGGCTCACATAGTTAAATTTATAATATGGTTATCTTTGGCAAACAGGATTACATCTAACGGGTAGGGGTCGGAATCTCGAAATTTCGGAATCTCGAAATTTCGGAATCTCGAAATTTCGGAATCTCGAAATTTCCGAATCTCGAAATTTCTGAATCTCGAAATTGCGGAATCTCGAAATTTCGGAATCTCGAAATTTCGGAATCTCGAAATTTCCGAATCTCGAAATTTCTGAATCTCGAAATTTCCGAATCTCGAAATTCCGGAAATATTAGCAGATTCCTGGAAGCAAAACTATTATGTATCCACATTTTTCAGATACAAATACAAGATTTCCGATAAAACGAAGAGTAGACCCTCTGAAAAAAGGCGTTTATCAACTCGTCGTTTCAAGGGCTTTCGGATGGTATGACTATCATCCCGATCCGACGCTTCTCCGTCGAGTTAGAGGGGGTCTACTTTTCGTTTTATCGGAAATCTTGGATTTGTATCTCAAAACTTTGGATACATAATAGTTTTGCTTCCAGGAATCTGCTAATATTTCCGGAATTTCGAGATTCGGAAATTTCGAGATTCCGAAATTTCGAGATTCAGAAATTTCGAGATTCGGAAATTTCGAGATTCCGAAATTTCGAGATTCCGAAATTTCGAGATTCCGAAATTTCGAGATTCCGACTATCACCCACATCTAACAAATAAAAAAAGTTACCGTGGCAAAGTGCTTTCTATGGTTAACTCGGAATCGTCCCTTCTGGAAAAGTGCCGATTTTCCGAAGGCTCCTATTGACGGCTAGTTAAACCGATCGATAATCTTTACCACTGATTTGATAGCGCATTCCAAGAGCTTCATTTTGATACCCTACATGTCCCCCTAACTCATAAAAAGTTCCATGATTTTCCTCTTCAAAGTTTTCTATTTTTTCAAAAATGTTCAAAAATTCTTAACGAGTAGTGGGTCGTCAAAAATCATAAAAAACAACTTGTGTTTATTCTTCATACCCAGCATATTTAAGCATTCTGGCAAGGTAACGATGGTCCGATTCGTTTCCCCCAGCGAGATATTTCAGTGCAAACCAGGCACTTTTTTTTCTGCCCACCCTGTATACAATTAAAAGGGTGTTTAACAGGCTACCCGAATTTTGCTTGTTTTTGCTAGAACTATTTGATTTTACATTATTTTTGGGTTGTGATCGAAACTCTTTGTATATTTTTGGTGCTCTATCGAAAAACTGGAAATGTCGAAAAACGACGAAAATATCCCAAATCAGCTTTTTAACTCTATTTTAGCTGTCATTTTTTTTTTGCTGTAGCTATTTTAAATTACAATATCGTCGAATGGCGTAAAAACTTAGTATCTTTTTTGATGTTCTATCGAATGGCGTCGAAAATTCCCGAAAAAATAGCGGAAATATTGAACATTTCGGGACCGATGGGCTGGAGGGGGGGTAAAAGTAAACCGTAGCTTTCGGAATCTCTAAATTTCCATGTGCAGAAAACCATACAAATCTCAAATTTGGCGAAGATACATTTAGATTTTCGGAACAAGGAAATTTAGAGATTCCGAAGTTTAGAGATTCTGACATTTAGAGATTCTAATCTTATCAGCCAATTCTTATCCGGGCTCCGCCATTGAGGGTTTTAATTACGGCCTCCAAAGCCCCGCCCTCCCCGGGCGGTAATTCCCGTACTTGCGGGGTGGCATGTAGCGCCGGAACAGCCGGGATTTTTCCGCAGAAGGTTGGTGGCTCGCCTGAAACGGGACAGTTGGTGTTTTTCTTCTATCTAACTGTATGTGAAAACAAGCCTGACGGACCGGGACCCGCCAATGGCCAGACCAAAAACCGATTATTAGTGACGGCGCCTTACCGAAACGATAATGAGCACGACTTGCAGGCCGGGACCCCATAGCGCGTGTTAATCTCTTGCATGCCTCCTTCCTCGCCGCATCGCACGCAGATGCCCTCCACCTAGAGCGCAGGCGTTTGTTCGAGGTGCCATGAAGTAAACCTTGGCGGCTGGAGGCTTGCCGCGTTTGGCTGCACCTGTCGCTGCTGGCTGAAAAAACTCTCTCTCTCTCTCTCTCTCTCTCTCTCTCTCTCTCTCTCTCTCTCTCTCTCTCTCTCTCTTTCTCTCTCTTTCTCTCTCTCTCCTCTCTGTCTCTTGCTCTCTCTCTCCTATCTGTCTCTCGCTCTCTCTCTCTCTCTCGCTCTCTCTCTCGCTCTCTCTCTCGCTCTCTCTTCCCGCTCTCTCTATCACTCTTTCACTCTCCCTCTCGCTCTCCCACTCTCTCTCTCTCGCTCTCTTTCTCTCTCTGTCTCTCTCTCTCCGTGTCTCACTCTCTCTGGCTCTGTCTCTGTCTCCCTCTCTCGCTCTCTCTCTCTCTCTAACTCGGTCCATCCTACCTTTTTGGTAGCGGGGCGGCCCACCTTCCCGCGTTGCGCCCTATTCTTCGCCGGTTGCTGCAAAAGCCGGTCAGAAATTTACCGTCGGTGGTAAAGCATCAAAAGCATAGACTTGGGCCGGAATTGGTTCCCCCCATGCGCGCCCTATTTTTGAAAAATTTTAGGTACATGACAAATTTGCCGCTTCGCGGCGGACGACTGGCGCGTGCTTTGTGTGTCTTTGCGGTTTACTTGCTTTTATGTTTACAAGCTGTTCGTTAGTGTGTTGGTATGCGGTCTTCACAGGGCCTTTATTCCAGTGTATCACATGTCCAAGAACTGGCCAATTAAACACGCAAGGGGAGTTGGGTCACAAAGATACAGGGAGACATGATCAATATTTGAGACGGTTGGGAGCGTAGCCCGGTGAAATCCGCCGCCGAGCATCGGGCGTCTTCTCACTATAAAACACGGGGTTGTAAATGAATGCGATCTACTTATTTGGGTCGGAATTTTCAGCCCCATTTAGATCACGTTATTTCGGGCTGAAGTCGAACCACTTAGCATAATTTTCAACGCTCTAAGCCGCCCCGCTAACCTTTGGTCCACTCTATAGCAGGGTCTGTTTCCTAAAGCGTAGATGGGATCCCCCTTGGGGCGAAGAGGGCCTACCCAGCCTGTCGGTGCATTGGTTTTGCGTTTGCTTCCCGCGCACAAGGCCCGGGTTCGACCCCCGGCTGTGACGCGAAGTTCTACTTTTTGATAAAAAACCGGGGTTTGGATGTTTTTTAATGGGGAGACCCAGTTTTGCGAGGCTTTCGTTTTTTAGCTTACAGTTTCCGAACAAATAGCGCACAAATGGGTTCCTTAGGATTTCCAGCGTGGTGGGGGAGGGGGGAGGGAATCAGCTTTTTCCTGGCGGCGCCGGTTCGCCTGGTAAAAATTTATATGCATTTTGGTACGTTTTTTTCGGAATGTTGGTCACTTTGGGTACCAAAAAATCAACTTTCGACCTAAAATTAAAGTTTAAATTACGGTTTTGTAAAGTTTTTATGCTTAGGAATAGTGAAAAACAATGTACTGTAGAAACGCATCAGCTATTTATGGAAAAATGTAGGCTTCGGCCGAAAAATGTTTTTTTTTAGCTAGAAAACTGGCAAACACACCTCTTTGTTAGCCGTCGCGTTCGAGTGGTCGGCAAAACCGGTGGGCGAGTTCAATGCCGAGGAACGAGCTGTCGAAGGATTGGGAGTGCTGAAAAACTCGGTCGCTCGACGAAAAACACGCCATGTTCCCAGAAAAATTCCTTACGCCGGCGGCGAGACGGCGGTGGTCGGGCTGCCGGTCGGCGGCGAGGTGGAGATGGCTGTGCGCAGATTCTAAAATGTGGTTATTCGCGAGAACATCTGGCTTGAGCCCCGTTAAAAATTTCGAGAAAATTCGTGACGACCAAAGGGAGGGAAAGTGACCTCAAAAAAAATTTCAGACGCGTTGTGACAGGTTTGCTAACAATGCGAACTATCATCCGGAAAAAAGCTACTTACAGAGTCAGCACACTCTTCGCCTGCACCAGAGACGACTAGCGGCATTGTCTTCTCGGATACCGGCGACGACGCCTATAAATTATTAGGTGGGGTGGAGTGGCTTAATCTAAACAATCCGAAAATCGCGGTTGAACCAATTAGCCGGTTAAAAAGTTTGAAAAGCCCCTCTAAAACTAACGTTTTTCGCCGGTGCAACGGCGGGTTTCGATGCATCGACAGCTGGTTTGATGCGCATCTGTAAAAGTTTAGATCAAGTCATTCCTTTCTAACCACCTCGGTGGCATCCGGCTCGATAGAAGACTCATCGATCCGAAGACGATCCGTGCCGGGCCGAAAAATGTTACGCGGTGTGATGAGCGGCTAAAAAAAGTAGTAAAGGCGGGAGAGAGAGAGAGAGAGAGAGAGAGAGCGAGAGAGAGGCAGCGAGAGAGAAGGGGAGTGAGAGGTGAGAGAGAGAGACAGAGAGAGAGAGAGAGAGAGAGAGAGAGAGAGAGAGGGAGGGAGAGCGAGAGAGAGGAGAGAGAGAGGGGAGAGAAGAGAGAGGAGAGAGACAGAGAGAGACAGAGAGAGAGACAGAGATACAGAGAGATATCAACGTCTACCTTCGGCAACTCCTCTCTTTCACGAGTAACCTGGTGAATTATTTGCTGCTGGGTCGGTGGCAGCGCCTCCACCTAGACATATGCATAGAGCGGCGCACAGCGACCGGTTCAACCTTTGCTTGTAGGTCATTGAGTAGCCGGCGATGGACGAGTACATGCTCGTGATGGTTGTTCACCTAAAAGCACAACCATCCACGAACCTGTCGCCAACCCCTCGCCCCCCACCCATCACTTATTCGCCGACGAAAAAGCGCACCGTTTCTTCGAAGGCCCCAATCTCATCCATCGACTTCTTGAGCCGGGACTTCTCCATTTCGAGTGACAATACGACGGAGTTGCGAGCTTTCTGGTAGCACTAAAAGCACGCTGGTTATAGTGTGGAGGGTGCTCCAAAACAGTCGCCTCATGCAGCGGTAAAAGCAAGAGGTCATGACCGGAATGGTTTCCATATAATCCCAAAGCTCTGAAAGCGCGAAAAAGCAGGTTTGTGTTGGTGAAAGACTGATAAATTGCCCAACATTAAGCGTTCTTATTTATTTTTTATAGCGTATTTTTTCTCATCGGCGTTTGAAAGAAGCTATGCAAAGTACGGTTTTGCCGGGAGCTTAGAAGGGGCCAGGGTAAAGCCGCGAAGCGTTTTGTCAACGCTGGCCGGCTTTTACACGACGCAAATTCCGAATCAAAACGGGCAACACATCGAATCGAACGGCTCCTTCCGAAGCGAGAGAAATATTAAAGAGAGGAGCCCCCAGTGAGTAATTCCCAACGGCCACATAGCGAAATATAGACCATTTTTGTACATTTTAGACAGTTTGTAAGTAAAATGGTTCAGTCACCTCCTTTTTTCAATAAAAACTTAATTTTAACGTCGAAAACAGCTCATTTTTGAAGATTTTATTGGGGTGCAGTCATCCCTAGGCCATTACGCACCTAATGATGTATCAAATGTGCCCAAGACTACTCCCCTTATTGAGGGGTTATGTTCATTTTTCCTAAAAATCCTTTTTCCTAAATTCATTTTTCCTAAAAATCATTTTTCCTAAAAATCATTTTTCCTAAAAGTCATTTTTCCTAAAAATCATTTTTCCTAAAAGTCATTTTTCCTAAAAATCATTTTTCCTAAAGTTCATTTTTCCTAAAATTTTTCATTCTATAGGGATGCGTAAAAATATCAAGAAATTCCAAATGCTATCATTCTTTAGCAGTATTTGTTTGCTTTGGTTATTAGTAGGCTTTTATCGAAAATCTTTCTTATTATCATTGATCCTTTTCACTTCCAATCACCCAAATCTAGGCTAAACGGGCAACTAAAATACTTCCTATGATCACTCTAGGGAGATCGGACCTTATTCTAAAAAATTTTCTATTTTCTCATGCATAGTACTAAAGAACTAGGCCTTTACGGTATTTAACCGGTTTTAGGAAAAATGAACTTTAGGAAAAATGATTTTTAGGAAAAATGATTTTTAGGAAAAATGAATTTAGGAAAAATGAATTTAGGAAAAATGATTTTTAGGAAAAATGACTCGAATTCCTTATTGAGATACTACTAGAACAACCTGACGGAAGTTGCATGCAAATGCACACAAACACACACAGACACTATTTTTTTTAATATATAGTAGGAATATAGTAGGATAGTAGCATTAAGAGCCATATAAAAACTAGGACTTATTTACATTAGGATATCGCAAAAACCAACTTTCCACAGCTCTTCAGAGGAGTTTGCTTGGAATTGTCTGGCCGTGTCAAGAGAATTTCTTTCCGAGTCCAGCCAGTCAGCACGTGAAAAATCAGGGGCCACGTTGTGTACGTCGATGAGGGCTTTCTGAAGATAAAGTTCTGGGTGATTCGCCTTTTGGCCTTTTTTCGGGCTATAAAAAAGCTCTTACAAGGAGTCGCTTTTAGGTGCTTTTGGGGTTTCGGGACGGGACCCAACTAGTTCGATATAGTAAAAAAAATTCTGAGCAACTTCCCCTTTTCAAAAAGTGCTGATCGATAAAAGTGGATTGGAAAATTTAATTTAATTAAAAATGTTCCGGGAGTGGCTAGTGCGTTGGCCTACGAAGTTTTTTTTTTATCTTTTGCCACAAGTTCGATGCTTATTTATCGTTAACGGTTAACCCTTTGCTTTTTTGCTAATTAAAATTTTATGCACCGATCACGGGTTCAAAAACCAAAAAGCAAAGGGTCAGCCAGCGCGAAGATTCGAACACGTGGCCAAAAATTTTTTAACGAAGTTGGTAGGCTGCCGCGCTACCAATACGCCAATGCAACCTGTAATGGAGGCCTTGGTGAAAGGTTATGAATGCTAGTCCCGAGAACGACGGGAACCGAGGAAATGGACCCGAGAACTAGAAAAAAGCGCAAACGTTAAATTAAATTTTCTAAAATTTCTTTATCGATCAGCACTTTTTGAAAACAGGATGTTGCTCAAAACTTTTTTCTCTATCAAACTAGCTAGGTCCCGTCCAGAAACTCCAAAAGCACCGAAAAGCGACTCCTTGTTAGCGGGTTTTTCGGCCCTCTATCGATTGGCGTTTTCAAAACATCGAAAATCTACAAAATTCGGCTTTTCCCCAGGTTATCCTATCTGCTGCTCATGGATTTTGGTCGATCTTTGTTTATTCGATAAAAAGTTTCAGTTACATTATTTGGGGCTGAAATTAACCTCATAGGACAGTTTTCGACGCTCTATCGAACGGAGTTTTCAAAATACCGAAAATTTGCGAAATCGAAAATTTGACTCCCACCCCGTCATCCCATGTGCTTTTACTAAATTTTTGTTTATTCTATAAAAGATTTCCATTACATTATTTCGGGCTGACATTAATTCGCTTAGCATATTTTTTGACGCTCTATCGAATGGCGGTTGCAAAATCCCACAGTGATTGCAAATTTTATAATAATGAGCGCCCAAAATCACCACCAAAAAGCTTGCTTACAATATTAGCTTGTTAGTTTTTTTGCTTGTCTGCCATTTGAAAGACTTTCGACCAAAATTTCAAACGCCACAAAAGCCAAAAATTATCTATCAGCGGGCTAAAAAAAATTGTTAGCGAGTTTTACACGTACCTGGCCACATTTTTATATCTTTAAACACAATCTCGGCCAATCGCGGTTACGCGGAATTAAGGAAGTGAGTCCACCTAGCACTGACTAGCCCGGCTAAATTCTATTTCGCCTCCCCTGCACCCGAATCTTCAAATTTCGACTCGATTATCTCTCCAAAAATGAAATTTGAAAAATGGCGGGTACCGAGCAGGAGGCGGCCGGCCTCGTTCCCTTCACAGGCTTTCCGCTCTCGAGCAGACGCTGGTCTGCTGCCAGCCACGTAAGTAATATCTAGGATGGACATTGAGAATGATGGACGGTTGAGGCTAACTTCTTTCTCTTCAGCCGCCGATCGGCGCATTAGCATGTCTGCCAGGGTGACCATCAGTACGACCTGAAAGTATGGTAAAAGGTTTCTGTTTCCTCGCTTACTGTAAAGTGTTTTTACTCAAGTTGGAGTTTCGATTCGGGACCAAGTGCATCTTGTGCAGTATTTTTTGCTGATTCCGAATCCGTTTTCCAAATTTGCTGCGGACTTTTATTTAAAAAGTCATTTTTGGTGCAAATTGGGCTTGAAAAGGCCAAAAACTCGCATTCTGGCCCACTATTCCCTCCTTGGTTCGATCGGGCCCATGGGCCCTGAAGGACGCGCTCACAGCCCCCCTTCCCAGTTGGCACCATGGTGCATTGGCAAAGTACTCGCTTGTCAAGCGCAGGGCGGCGGTTCAGATCCCCGCCCTGCATCGTTCTTTTTGCTTTTTGCATCAAAAAATCTAATTTTTTATCAAAAAGCTTGTTTAACTTTTAAGATGCTTGTCTAGCCAATCTCCAGCCAACTTCGAAGATGAAATTGATCAGGAAAATCGACAACGATAACGGTTCCTTGATTTTGGTGCAAAACACTATCATAATTGCTGTATAACTTTCAAAACAAAAGTCCGCAGCAAATTTGGAAGGCGGATTCGGAATCAGCGAAAAATTCTGCACAAGATGCACTTGGTCCCGAATCGAAACTCCAACTTGAGTAAAAACACTTTACAGTTAGCTTGATCCTAAGATCAAAATTGAAAACGTCCTTGAGGTGCCTTGGTCAGCCCTTTTTCGACGTAGTGCAAAAGCTTAGCCTTGATTTGAAAAATTTTATGTTTAGAAACATGGCACAGCAATGTGCAGACATATCCACTGTTTAGAAAAAAGTTCGTCTTTTTCCCTGACAAGGGAACTACGTAAGGTTAAGGTGGCGTTTTGGGATGGTACCCAGACTGGCATTTTTTAACCCATCGAATCACATCTGCCCGAATTGCATCCCATCGAAATTACGACTCATCGAAATTACAACTACTCGAAATGGTTTTTGTCAACCAAATTTTTTTCGGTCGAAGCCTAAATGTTTTTATAAATAACGGATGCGTTTCTAAATGGTTTTTAACTATTTCTAAGCATAAAAACTAAACAGATTTTTATTAAAAATTTAATTTTAGGTCGCGAAACGGATTTTTTTCGGCCAAGAATGACTAAAATTGGGCCGGGC
This sequence comes from Mesorhabditis spiculigera, assembly GCA_958295435.1. Classification (NCBI taxonomy): domain Eukaryota; kingdom Metazoa; phylum Nematoda; class Chromadorea; order Rhabditida; family Rhabditidae; genus Mesorhabditis; species Mesorhabditis spiculigera. The sequence continues at coordinate 615,432 of CATQJA010002614.1, read as the reverse complement.
AAAAATTAGTATTTTTTGAAAATTCGATTAGCTGACATTTCTATGGGTTGTAATTTCGATGAGTCGTAATTTCGATGAGTCGTAATTTCGATGGGATGTAATTCGATGGGATGCAATTTGATCAGATGTAATTCGATGGGATGATAGCAAATCACCCAGCCTATCTTGTGGATAATTTTTTGCTGATTCCGAACCTGTTTTCAATTTTCGCCAAATAGCGCCATTCTAAACAGCTGTAGCGATTTTAAGGTAATATTTCAGCCCGCGGGAACCAATCTGTCCCAATGCCCAACTTTTTACTTTAATAGTGCAGTCAATTTCTAATAGCCTATCTTGTAGAGAATTTTTGTTCTAATTTATATGGTATATTTGATTGGTGCGCTACTACCTATCGACGATCACTTACGGGGCTGTGAAATTGGCAGTTTTTCACAATTTCCCCTACCAAAACGGGGTCCATACCAAGTATCATCGATTCTTTCAATTTTTAACAATTTTTAGTTGAAAAGCCGATTCGATAGAGAAAAACGCTACGATGGCGATATCCACTTTTGAGAAAACAGCCGGGACGGGCAAAATAAATGGGCTTGAAGTTCGCAAATTCCAAAAAATGGAACTTTGAAACGCTCTATAGCTTTCTAAAACGAACTATTTGGCAAAAATTAAAGCCGGATTCGGAATCAGCAAAAAAATTCTGCACAAAATAGGCTAGGTCCCATGCCGAAACGCCACCTTAACATTACATGGTTCCCTTGTGATATCCTAAGGTGCCATTTATCTGTCCGTGCCACATCCACTCACCTCTCCGTAAAATTCAACCTGAGCCTTATGACCCATATACGTTGCGCGTGCCCACCGTCCGACAATCCGCCTTGAGGTTTCAACTGTTATGTCCATGTCGACCTGGAAAGGCATCCCTCACCAGGGAATGTTTTTCGCTGTGTGTGTGTGTGTGTGTGTGTGTGTGTGTGTGTGTGTGTGTGTGTGTGTGTGTGTGTGTGTGTGTGTGTGTGTGTGTGTGTGTGTGTGTGTGTGTGTGTGTGTGTGTGTGTGTGTGTGTGTGTGTGTGTGTGTGTGTGTGTGTGTGTGTGTGTGTGTGTGTGTGTGTGTGTGTGTGTGTGTGTGTGTGTGTGTGTGTGTGTGTGTGTGTGTGTGTGTGTGTGTGTGTGTGTGTGTGTGTGTGTGTGTGTGTGTGTGTGTGTGTGTGTGTGTGTGTGTGTGTGTGTGTGTGTGTGTGTGTGTGTGTGTGTGTGTGTGTGTGTGTGTGTGTGTGTGTGTGTGTGTGTGTGTGTGTGTGTGTGTGTGTGTGTGTGTGTGTGTGTGTGTGTGTGTGTGTGTGTGTGTGTGTGTGTGTGTGTGTGTGTGTGTGTGTGTGTGTGTGTGTGTGTGTGTGTGTGTGTGTGTGTGTGTGTGTGTGTGTGTGTGTGTGTGTGTGTGTGTGTGTGTGTGTGTGTGTGTGTGTGTGTGTGTGTGTGTGTGTGTGTGTGTGTGTGTGTGTGTGTGTGTGTGTGTGTGTGTGTGTGTGTGTGTGTGTGTGTGTGTGTGTGTGTGTGTGTGTGTGTGTGTGTGTGTGTGTGTGTGTGTGTGTGTGTGTGTGTGTGTGTGTGTGTGTGTGTGTGTGTGTGTGTGTGTGTGTGTGTGTGTGTGTGTGTGTGTGTGTGTGTGTGTGTGTGTGTGTGTGTGTGTGTGTGTGTGTGTGTGTGTGTGTGTGTGTGTGTGTGTGTGTGTGTGTGTGTGTGTGTGTGTGTGTGTGTGTGTGTGTGTGTGTGTGTGTGTGTGTGTGTGTGTGTGTGTGTGTGTGTGTGTGTGTGTGTGTGTGTGTGTGTGTGTGTGTGTGTGTGTGTGTGTGTGTGTGTGTGTGTGTGTGTGTGTGTGTGTGTGTGTGTGTGTGTGTGTGTGTGTGTGTGTGTGTGTGTGTGTGTGTGTGTGTGTGTGTGTGTGTGTGTGTGTGTGTGTGTGTGTGTGTGTGTGTGTGTGTGTGTGTGTGTGTGTGTGTGTGTGTGTGTGTGTGTGTGTGTGTGTGTGTGTGTGTGTGTGACATCCAACGAAACGTACCGTCAGAGCCCTCTCCTCAGAACCTTGTCTGGCCACTTCGATGGGCTCCAACTAAGTGACAAAGTTACTAAGATCGCAAATGGAACCGAGGGAGATGCTGATGTGGACAAGGATGCCGAGGAGCCAATTCGAGTGTTGATAGCCATCTGAAAATGAAATATGCTTCGGTGGATTATCACTAGTCACAGCCCCTTTAATTAGCTGAATGATCTGACTTTGCCGTCTGGCTGCTCCTCCTCTTGTGGCCTCGACTCGGTGTTCGATTTTTCATCACCGGATCCGGATGTAGCAGCCGATGTAGTTGCCAAAGATGTTGCGCGCGCCGTATCGATCGCCATCTGAAAATGAAATATGCTTCGGTGGATTATCACTAGTCACAGCCCCTTTAATTAGCTGAATGATCTGACCTGGCCTTCTGGCTGCTCCTCCTCTCGTGGCTTCGATTCGGTGGTCTCGTCAACGACACCGGATGCAGATGTAGTAGCTGAGGATGTTGCGCGCGCCGTATCGATCGCCATCTGAAAATGAAATATGCTTCGGTGGATTATCACTAGTCACAGCCGCTTTAATTAGCTGAATGATCTGACTTGTCCGTCTCGCTGTTGCTCCGCTCTTGGCTTCGACTCGGTGTTCGATCCTTCATCGAAACCGGATCCCGATGTTGCAGCCAATGTTGTAGCTGAAGATGTTGCGCGCACAAGGTTGATCGTCACCTGAAAATGAAATATGCTTCGGTGGATTATCACTAGTCACAGCCCCTTTAATTAGCTGAATGATCTGACTTGGCCGTCTCGCTGTTGCTCCGCTCTTGGCTTCGACTCGGTGTTCGATCCTTCATCGAAACCGGATCCCGATGTTGCAGCCAATGTTGTAGCTGAAGATGTTGCGCGCACAAGGTTGATCGTCACCTGAAAATGAAATATGCTTCGGTGGATTATCACTAGTCACAGCCCCTTTAATTAGCTGAATGATCTGACTTGGCCGTCTCGCTGTTGCTCCGCTCTTGGCTTCGACTCGGTGTTCGATCCTTCATCGAAACCGGATCCCGATGTTGCAGCCAATGTTGTAGCTGAAGATGTTGCGCGCACAAGGTTGATCGTCACCTGAAAATGAAATATGCTTCGGTGGATTATCACTAGTCACAGCCCCTTTAATTAGCTGAAGGATCTGACTTGTCCGTCTCGCTGTTGCTCCGCTCTTGGCTTCGACTCGGTGTTCGATCCTTCATCGAAACCGGATCCCGATGTTGCAGCCACTGTTGTAGCTGAAGATGTTGCGCGCACAAGGTTGATCGTCACCTGAAAATGAAATATGCTTCGGTGGATTATCACGAGTCACATCCCCTTTAATTAGCTGAATGATCTGACTTTGCCGTCTGGCTGCTCCTCATCTTGTGGCCTCGACTCGGTGTTCGATTTTTCATCACCGGATCCGGATGTAGCAGCCGATGTAGTTGCCAAAGATGTTGCGCGCGCCGTATCGATCGCCATCTGAAAATGAAATATGCTTCGGTGGATTATCACTAGTCACAGCCCCTTTAATTAGCTGAATGATCTGACTTGTCCGTCTCGCTGTTGCTCCGCTCTTGGCTTCGACTCGGTGTTCGATCCTTCATCGAAACCGGATCCCGATGTTGCAGCCAATGTTGTAGCTGAAGATGTTGCGCGCACAAGGTTGATCTTCACCTGAAAATGAAATATGCTTCGGTGGATTATCACTAGTCACAGCCTCTTTAATTAGCGGGATGATCTGACCGTATGCCCCACGCCCCGTCCTTTTTGGCTGACCCCTTTATAGTGATAGCGGTAATACTCTAGTTTACCCCCCCCCCCCAGCCGTAACTTTGCAGCCATACGTCCTATTAATGCGCGGAGTATCTCAAAATGTTTGCCGTGGTCGGGTTACTATAAAAAAGTTGTTTTCTGCGGCAAAAATTGCTAGAAATGTTTTTACAAGATTTTGAAAGTTGAAAAGATTAAGCCGCTGTGCTTCAGTGAACCAGGAGTCTAAACTCAAATATTTTTATTTTTCGCTATTTTTTGACTCAAAAGTACTGTAGGCTTATTCTACAGAGCAAGAGCTACATTTTGGTACCATTGACAGATCTGTATGTCAAAAGATAGCCGAGATACGAAAACTCACTTTGGAACAGCAAAAATTAACTAAAGAAAACCCAGACTTATAATTGTTATAAAAAACCAGCCGATTACAGCCGCGTCGCGGCTGTAATCGGCTGGCCTTCGGGCTACCTTCCATATTCTACACCACCACATTCCTTCCCTAACTTTATCAATATCCGTGCTGATGGCTCCAAATACGCCCCATAGCCGAAATCCCCTTAAAAAACTACTTAGATACGTTCCTGATGGCTACAGATACCCCCCATGGCTAAAATCCCCTTCAAAAACTACCTAAATACCTTCCTGATGGCTTCAGATACCCCCCATGGCTGAAATCCCCTTCAAAAACGACCTAAATACCTTCCTGATGGCTTCAGATACCCCCCATGGCTGAAATCCCCTTCAAAAACTACTTAGATACGTTCCTGATGGCTTTAGATACCCCCCATAGCTGAAATCCCCTTCAAAAACGACCTAAATACCTTCCTGATGGCTTCAGATACCCCCCATGGCTGAAATTCACTTCAAAAACTACTTAGATACGTTCCTGATGGCTACAGATACCCCCCATGGCTAAAATCCCCTTCAAAAACTACTTATATACGTTCCTGATGGCTTCAGATACCCCCCATGGCTGAAATCCCCTTCAAAAACTACTTAGATACGTTCCTGATGGCTTTAGATACCCCCCATAGCTGAAATCCCCTTCAAAAACGACCTAAATACCTTCCTGATGGCTTCAGATACCCCCCATGGCTGAAATCCACTTCAAAAACTACTTAGATACGTTCCTGATGGCTTTAGATACCCCCCATAGCTGAAATCCCCTTCAAAAACTACTTATATACGTTCCTGATGGCTTTAGATACCCCCCATAGCTGAAATCCCCTTCAAAAACTACTTAGATACGTTCCTGATGGCTTTAGATACCCCCCATAGCTGAAATCCCCTTCAAAAACTACTTAGATACCTTCCTGATGGCTACAGATACCCCCCATGGCTAAAATCCCCTTCAAAAACTACTTAGATACGTTCCTGATGGCTTTAGATACCCCCCATAGCTGAAATCCCCTTCAAAAACTACTTAGATACGTTCCTGATGGCTTTAGATACCCCCCATAGCTGAAATCCCCTTCAAAAACGACCTAAATACCTTCCTGATGGCTTCAGATACCCCCCATGGCTGAAATCCCCTTCAAAAACTACCTAAATACCTTCCTGATGGCTTTAGATACTTAAAATGATTTCAATACTGAATTAACATAAATAAAAAGTATTAAAAAGAATAAAAATAACTCAAAAAAAGGCATCTGGGCGCGGGAAGGGCCTTGGGGAAGAGAGGCGAAGAGAAAGGGGGCGTGGCCTCCCGGGGAGAGGGCCCCCACTCGTTTTATTAAGGCGCCACTTTCAAAGTTAATTTTAATAATTTAAACGAAAACTTTTTTATAATGTTTTGATCATTTAAGGGGTTTCTGACCGCGCTCTATCCGAATCCGAAGAGACCTAAGCTCTAGCTCCTTTCCCCTTCGAGTTATAGTTGGCTTCAGACAGACGGACAGACGGACACCACAGCAAAATTATTATAAAAAATTTTCTAACCATTTTGGATGTAAGGAAACAACTTTTGGGAAAATTTCACTTTACGGTATGGTCCCAAAATGTAAATTTTTTAACTGGAATCGGTGCAGCTCGATGAGTTTGTGCGTTTCCAGTTAAAAAAACGATTGGGAAACATTTCTGGACAAAGTTATAGGCTTTTGAAAATCGCGAGTTCACTTTACGGTATGTGAACAAAACCTCAATTTTTGAACAGGAAACGATAAAGCTCGATGAGATAAAGCGTTTTCAGTTGAAAAAACAATTAGGAAATTTAAATAAAGAAAGTTATGACGTTTCAAAGATATTTTTAGAACTTTAGGACTGTAGGCTACGCAACACTCCTGTCCCCGCATTCTAACGCGTGCGCTCTCTGCCAGCGCTTACGTACTTATCTAAAAGCATTTATAACTTTTAAAATTAGTATTTTAAGCATAGAATAGATAAATAACAGTTAGTTGTGGCCTCCAAAATTGTCAGGCAAGGCGGCCGTCGCTTCGGATGGGCTACCGCTCCACTCTTCCGAAATCGGGGCGCCTGTGCGCTGCGCGCTCCTCGGGCGCCCCGATTTCGAAACCCTGTACGAGCTCGCACCCATCCGAAGCGACTAGGCCCCGGGCGGCACGAAGCCTTATTTTTAGGCTAAACTAGGGTATTCAGCTAGCAAGCCCCTTGAAAAAGGCCAATTTTTTGGTCAATTTTCATAGTAATTTTCAAAAGCTAATAACTTTGTCCAGAAGCGTTTCCCAGTCGTTTTTTCAAATGAAAACGCACGAACTCGTCGGGATACATCGATCCCAGACGAAAAAATGACATTTTGAGAACATACCGTAAAGTGAAATTTAGCCCAACTTTTTTATAGTAATTCGACCACGGGGAACATTTTGAGATACTCGGCGCATTAATAGAACGTATGGCTGAAAAGTTACGGCTGGGGGGGGTAAACTAGAGTCAAGCCGTGATAGCACCCGAAACGAGCAAATGGCTAACCTGGCGCCGGGGCGGGTGGCCGTTTCTGGCCGTGAAGCGATTGACTGATCGATGCTTGTTAGGGGCCCGGCGCCGCGTGCATCCGAGTAACAGAATAAGATGGAGGATCGATACGATCAGGCATAGGCCCTGGGAAACCAGCATCACAGGGCTGGGAAAGTGAGTATTTCTACCCGCAGCGCTCGAAAAACATTGCGTCAGATTCTGATTCCGCAAAATTCTAAGTGTGTGGTGCTATGCATATTAGGAACCAATTTCAGCCATATCCCATTAGTCCTCAATCCCGACAGCGATAAACCCGACGGGATACCCCCGACAGGCAAAAATACCGACAGGCCAAAATCCAAGGGGTCCCGACCGGGCAAAATCCCGACATACAGAATCGCGACAGACGGAATCCCGACAGACGGAATCCCGACAGACGGAATCCCGGCAGGGCAAAATCCTGACATACAGAATCGCGACAGACGGAATCCCGGCAGGGCAAAATCCCGACATACAGAATCGCGACAGACGGAATCCCGACAGACGGAATCCCGACAGACGGAATCCCGGCAGGGCAAAATCCTGACATACAGAATCGCGACAGACGGAATCCCGGCAGGGCAAAATCCCGACATACAGAATCGCGACAGACGGAATCCCGACAGACGGAATCCCGACAGACGGAATGCCGGCCGGGAAAAATTCCGACAAACAGAATCCCGACATACACAATCCCGACCGATAGATTCCCGACGGGCGAAATCCCGAGAGGGCAAATTCTCGACAGCCAGAAATTCCGCATTTTAAAGCCATTGATGGGTAAAAAACCTGCAAAAAAGCATGTCGTGATCCTTGTTGTCGGGTTTTTGGTATTTTCCCATTTGGAACGGCGTTTGCACACGAAAACGCCGTCTTTTCTCTTAAGCGTATCTCCGTTGCATCTTTGCATGCGTATTTTGCATTATCGGTGGAAGGGGGACGACTTCTCCACACCCAATACAGCTAAACAACGAAGGTCCAGGGCGAAGGCCGGCTACGGCATAATTCAAATGACGTAGCGTCGTAACGAGTATCATATCGTACCACATCGTTTGCCAAAAATTTAGCATATAATAAATTCTCAGCAAAATAAAAGTTTTAACGTTTAATTTGTATTTTATCGTTTTTAGCGTACTTTTTTACCCAGGTCCCGAAATTTTGGTGTTTCCCGGATGAATTTCACCAAAATTTGCTTTTATCTCGAGAATCTGACGTCCTAGATAATAAACGAGCTCATTTTCAGAATCAGCACAAAAAAATAGTCTATTTTGGGTACCCTAGCAGGCCCGAATGTGGCAAAACAGCACGTAAATCCACAAGGTTGATGCGCGAAAATCGGGCCTTTTTCAGAACGAAAGATTTCATGGATCGAATTGGCCGTTTTTATGCTCAAAAAATCCGTGATAATTTGTTCCCTAAAATCAATCATGAAATGGTTAATGAAAAACGCGTTTTCAAGAGATTTTGCATTTTTTTTAAATTTTACTAGCATTTGCCGCCTCTTTTCGGAGCCCCCAGACCCGACCAAACCCTTTTACCCTAATGCCGTGACCCAATGACCGTAGCCCAGCCCCCTTTTGCCCTACGTAATCGCACCAGAAAATCCGCCCAGCGATAATACGACACAATCCGTTTACGAATTCCGTAATGAGTGTACTTGGACTTCGTTGCAGGTTTAAGTAAGGCTGTACCGGCTGTGTCTCGAAGGATTCCGTTTTCTATTCTAACCAGAGGCAGCGTTTCTGGACTTTTACCATTCCTAAACGCTAGAACTTCACAACTTTTGGTAACACAATGCGAAAAGCATCGATTTTTCGACCCAACATGACCGACTCAAACAAGTTTTAGTTAGTTGAAAGTTTTAGTTGAATCGACTCAAAAATTTTAGTTGAATCGACTCAAAAATTTTAGTTGAAGTTGTTTAACTGCGTTTCCATGCCAAATTTGTCACTTTGCTAAGAAAAGTATTAAGGCGTCCGCGACGCCGGGGCCTGCCGCGCGTTGCGTACCGCATTCCGCTTGAACCCATAAAGAATTCCGGCAAAAATATCCATAGCCCTGCCATGCCGGTCCCATTAAAGCCACCGTTTGTTCCGCCGCCACCCACTCACCCCGGCGTAAATAATTCGGCAGGTGTCTGGGCAGTTTGCGCCTGCCGTTGTTAGGAGTGCATTGTATTCTTGTCTTTCATCTAGTTCGGGTTTTTCAATGGACTACAAAACACGTTGCAACAAGGCAACCACTCTGAATTTTTATATATAGAAGCTATACTCTCTTCAATCCACCAATGGTCTCTGCTAGCTGCCCTTATTCACCAGTCCTGTCGTTTTTTCAAACAATCTTTGCTATCGTGCCACATGGGTTCTCTTATTGCGACAAAGCATCTCTGCTCGCCCCTCAGCTTCTTCACAGAGAATCTCTGCTGCCGCTGTCTTTTACTTTCCCAAGTATTCTCTGCTAGCCTGCCCATTGGGTTCTCTAGTTGGTTCAGTTCTGCTAGCTTGCGCTGTTACATCTTGCAGGTTTTTTCTCAAAGAATCTCTTCTAGCCCGCCTCTAAGCTATTTAGCTATTTTCTTAAAGAATCTCTGCTAGCCTGCCTCCTGCAAAGCACTACTAGGCGCTTGATGAATGCTCCGCCGCAGCCATTCGTTTACGCGCCCTAAATCAGGCGAATTGTGGGCCTGGGCGCTGTTGACGCTATTTTTCCTGAACTGGATTTTGTGGCAGAAGCGATGGATTGGCGGCTCTTGCGTTAAGGAGAGGAAATGGCAACCGAAATTACGGTTTTTCCGGATTTTTGGATTATTCCAACATAATTTCAGGGTTCTACAGTACAACCCAAGCTACTGTGTAATTCCCAAAATTTTTGGGACTTACTGTAACTCGACCGGGACTATTACGGCATTACTACACGCCACTTTGGATCAATTTGATAGGAATATGGAATCGCAGGTGAGAAAGAGACAGAGAGCGCGCGAGAGAGACAGAGAGCGCGCGAGAGAGACAGAGAGGAAGAGTGAGAGACAGAGAGAGAGAGAGAGAGAGAGAGAGAGAGAGAGAGATCGAAGCGAGAGAGCGCGTGAGAGCGAGCGAGAGAGCTACTGATGAGAGAGCGAGAGAGGCAGAGAAGGCAGAAAAGAGAAGGCAGAAAAAGGCAGAAGAGAAGGGAAGGCAGAAAAAGAAGGGAAAGAGAGACAGAGAGCGCGTGATAGAGAGAAACAGCGCGAAGGAGCTAGTGATGGGAGAGCGAGAGAGAGAGACAGTGAGAAAAAGAGAGAGAGAAAGCGCGAGACAGAAAGGGAGCGAGAGAGATGGAGAGGCAGAGCGAGAGAGAAAGAGAGAGAGAGAGAGAGAGAGAGAGAGAGAGAGAGAGCGAGAGAGTGAGAGAGCGAGAGAGAGGGAGGGAGAGAGATAGGGGAGAAAGAGAGCGAGAGAGAGTGAGATAGATAGAGAGAGAGAGAGAGAGAGAGCGAGAGAGTGAGAGAGCGAGAGAGAGGGAGGGAGAGAGATAGGAGAGAAAGAGAGCGAGAGAGAGTGAGATAGAAAGCTAGAGTAATACTGTTTAAGCTCTCCTCTTTCCCGTCCGGTTGTATCGAGATTTCGATCCTCGTCGACTCGCCGGAACCCACGAAAAATTTCCAGGAACTCACCCAATTCCAACTCATTGCAGAGCAAACGGTACGTCCCAACGAGCCCAAAAATTCGGTAAATTTCGTTAAAAGCTTTCAGGTCGCCCAGATCATACACGTGAACGGAATCGAGAACCTCTTGCTGCACTTTGTCTTCCAGATCCCGAAGGAGAATCCCGGGTTTAGGTACGGTGGTTTCCACACAGACACTGGGCTAGCTTGCCCCGCTCTGTTTTTCCTCTTTTTTCCTCAAGGCTTGGTGGTCCAGAACTTTCCGAAAGTATCTTGGTTAGATTACCCTCGGTTCATTTGTTTTTCCTAGAGAATCTCGGCTAGCTAGACAGCTGGAATTTTCCGGTTTTTGGAAACTCTGCTAAACTAAACTGCTCTTTTCCGAAATTCTCGAATTTCCTCAAATAATCTCTGTTCATGCGCCCTTTTCATAAAAATCTATGTTTAAGTATAAACAGACTGGTAACGAAGACAACGAGACCTTACAAGGAGACGTTTTTGAGTGTCGTCGGGACTTTGGCATGGGCAACCAAGCCTACCTTGTGCAGAATTTTACGCTGATTTCGAATATGGTAACCGTTTTTGCGGAATAGCCATTTCTCCAAAGTTATGAACGATTTTAACCTCAAAACAGCCGAAAATTGGCTACTTCTGATTGTCATAAAAGGCTTCGGAATAGGTTTCAGACAAAACCAGATAGTGCATCTTGTTCAGAAAAAAAATTCTCTATCAAATGTACCATCTTTTCAAAATCATTGAAAAGTTGTAAAAATTTGATAAATTGGGAGGTCCATAATTTTACAAAAATTTTCAAAATTCTAGAATTTTTGAGTTAAGTAGCTGATTTTATAGAGAATTTTTTCTGAAAAAGCTGTACTATCTGGTTTTGTCTAAAACCTATTCCGAGGCCTTTTATGACCATCGAAAGTAGCCGATTCTCGGCTGTTTTGAGGTTAAATCGTTCATAACTTTGGAGAAATGGCTATTCCGCAAAAACGGTTACCATATTCGAAATCAGCGTAAAATTCTGCACAAGGTAGGCTTAGTCTCATGCCAAAGTCCCGACGACACTCAAAAACGTCTCCTTGTTGGTGTACCTTTAAAGAAACGGTTAGCCCGAAAATCGACGCGCATTACGCGTAAACCCGGAGTATTGTCGAGACCTAGTTGGTGCACGGCGTCTATTTTATCACTTTCTGGCCCCAAAAAATTAGTGTACTGCTTTTAGTTGCCTCGACTACTCGCTCCAAAAGCCGAGCAATCCGCTTGAGTCGATGGGACAACTTTTGGAGTGGGATATTATCGAGCAGCCGGCATTAACGGACGATGATTTGTACCCGATTAATTTAATGCGAAATGTGGCTAGAATGGTATCGCGGGGGAAAGAGCGAGAGAGAGACAGAGAGAGAGGCAGAGAGAGAGGGACCGAGAAAGACATAGAGAGAGACAGAGAGAGAGAGCGAGAGAAAGAGAGTGAGAGGGAGAGATATCGATATACAGTGAGAGAGAGCTAGAGCGAGCGAGCAAGAGACAGCTAGAGATACAGTGAGAGAGAGCACTTCGTCTTGCCAGTCCTCCTAAAACGATCGCACCTTGTTTTCAGATGCTCCCAAAATACGCCCTAGCTACCGTAGTCGACGCCCATTTCCGATTTTCAACAGATTTCGTGCGAAACTCCCTACTAGCCATCGAAACAGCCCAGTAAAACTTAACAACAGAGCAAATTTTGGTTCTAGAACCCCACTAACCTCAATCTTTATCTATCCCAGCTTGGAGGGCCTCATGGATGCGGCGTGCGTTTTTTTTCTCGCGCATCGTAGGGAAATTGGTGTTTTAGGCTTCTTCTGCCGCTCACAAAGCCTGAATTAAAAGCTGGATTTGACCAGGGATCGGTGCAGCCGTTTATGACCTTGTTGAACACACAGGCACATCGATTGAAGGGTGGGTTTATCTCTCTCTCTCTCTCTCTCTGACCCTTTCTCGTCCAAACCACGATGTTTAGAACCTGACGCGTGGCTAGCGAATACTGACGTGGGATTTCAGCAAGCTGGGTAGGTGCTGGAACCTGAGAGAGAGAGAGAGAGAGAGAGAGAGAGAGAGAGAGAGAGAGAAAGTGATCTGACATTATATTCATTAATCCAAAACTTAGATACACTCACCAGGCCTACCAACCCCAGTTCATCTCCTTGAATACCGTACCTTTTCACAACGAAAATTTTCCATTCCAAATGTCGGACGGCGTACAGCAGGTTGGCGAACGGGAGTCTAGCAAGGATCATTTAGGACTGGAAGGGGCAGGCTAGCAGAGATCATTTGGGAATGGAAAGGGCAGGCTAGCAGAGATCATTTGGGAATGGAAGGGGCAGGCTAGCAGAGATCATTTGGGAATGGAAGGGGCAGGCTAGCAGAGATCATTTGGGAATGGAAGGGGCAGGCTAGCAGAGATCATTTTGGAATAGAAGGGGCAGGCTAGCGGAGAACATTTGGGAATGGAAGGGGCAGGCTAGCAGAGATCATTTGGGAATGGAAGGGGCAGGCTAGCAGAGATCATTTGGGAATGTAAGGGGCAGGCTAGCAGAGATCATTTGGGAATGGAAGGGGCAGGCTAGCAGAGATCATTTGGGAATGTAAGGGGCAGGCTAGCAGAGATCATTTGGGAATGGAAGGGGCAGGCTAGCAGAGATCATTTGGGAATGGAAGGGGCAGGCTAGCAGAGATCATTTGGGAATGGAAGGGGCAGGCTAGCAGAGATCATTTGGGAATGTAAGGGGCAGGCTAGCAGAGATCATTTGGGAATGTAAGGGGCAGGCTAGCAGAGATCATTTGGGAATGGAAGGGGCAGGCTAGCAGGCATCATTTTGTCACCTTCAGAACTGGGAGCTCTGCCGGGCAGGCTACGCATGTCTGATGCTGAACAACGCGTTTGCCATCCACCCAAACTACCGTAGCCCGGAAGAGAGTGATGCGGTAGTAAGGACGAAATATAGGATGCGGAATCGGTAAGCAGATTTCGGAAAAGGATGCAAGTCTCTCTCTCGCATCGCTCTCTCTCTCTCTCACTTTTTTCTTCGCCGCTCTCTGTTGTAGTTGTGGGTGAGGTAGACGAAAGGTTTATTCCAGGTAGAGGGCAGACCAAGCGGGTGGGGAAAGATACAGAACAATAAGGGGGAGCATCGACAAATGGGGGACAATAGAACCGGAAATGTAGCGTATGCTAATTAGGTATTCGGATCTGGGATGTAGTCCTCCAACATCTCCCTCCTTCAAAGATGAGCGCTGCGGACAGTCGGACTTGAACGAGTTGAACTTGAGGTGGCGATGACGGCTTGACTTGAGGTGCGGAACGAGTGTGGCACATCAGCATGGGACCATTGAACTTGTCGGTGATGTGGGTGCGCTTGACTTGTCGAGTGGAACACGAGCGTGGCGCATCAAAGTTGGAAGCGAACAGTCTTCTTTCGGTCGCGCTTGCCGTCGAGAATGGGTCCGAGGTTTTGCAACTCCTTGGACTTGACGTTTCGAGGGTGAACGTCTTCAGCTTGTCCGTTAGCAGTGGGTTGTCCTTGAGCACGTAAGTTGGTGCGATCCGATGACGCTTTGGTGGTGCGTCCAGGGGAGGCCTTCTTGTCCGGGATGGTACGATCCGATGACGTCTTCGTGGTGCGTCCAGGGGAGGTCTTCTTATCCGGGATGGTGTGGTGTTGAGCGGGGTGATGGGGAACACGGGGCACAGGTACATCAAGAGTGGGGGCGGGTACAACAGATGTGGTATCGGTGGCCATCGACATGTGGTTGGAATAGTCAAGAGGTGGACGAGCGTCCTGCACATTGACATCAGTACTGGGAAGATCGAATTCATCCAGAATATCGTGCAATACGTCTCGAACGTATCGACGACGCAGCTGATTGGCATGTCGGCGCCAAGAATCTCCAGAGGGAAGCTCAACCTCAAACAGAGACTTTCCAAGTAGCTTGGAAATACGCCCTTCGACCCAGGCTGGTTTGTTCGGCTTTCGATAGTCGCGAACCCAAACCGTGGCGTCGATCTCAAACGATCTCTTACGAGCACCGTGACGCCGGTTGTATTGCTCAACCATCGTCGTCTTCTCCTCTTTTTGAAGAACGACTTGGACATTGCCGTTGCTCGATGGAAGAGCCAAACGCGCAATAGGAGTAACAAGCTTTCTCCCGATAAACAATTCAGCCGGAGAGAACTGTTGTGGCGAAGAGGGGCATGGAATGGCCCGATACGTTCGCAAAAAAACTTGCAACGTTTCCGCATTCGTCGAACCAGCGGCTTTGCTCAGAGCGCGCTTAAAGGTATCGACGAAGCGTTCAGCCAAACCGTTCGATTGAGGGTGGAACGGAGGCGTGCGTACATGCTTTATGCCACGCTCCATACAGAACTCTTCGAACTCCTTCGAAGTGAATTGAGTCCCATTGTCCGAAACAAGCGTTTCCGGATCTCCGAACCTTGAGAAGATGTCTCTCAACTGGGCAATCGTCGTACGACTGGTGGCGACCTTACAATCGTGGATCTCTGGCCAACGAGAGTAGGCATCAACGAATACCAGGTACATTCTCCCGTCAATGGGACCTGCGTAGTCAATATGTACGCGTTCCATCGGACGATTGGGAATAGGCCAGGGGGTCAATTCACTTTTCACAGGCATCTTCTGCGCTTTCTGGCAGCCCTCGCATTCTCGGACAATGCGGTCGATGTCTGTATCCATGCCGATCCAATAGACATATTGTTTCGCAAGGAGTTTCATTCTGGTCTGGCCAGGATGTCCTTCGTGGAGCATTTTCAGGACTCGCGATTGAAGTCTCTTCGGGACGACAACTCGCTCTTTCAGGAATAGGCAACCCTTGTGAATTGATAAGTTGGAAACGAGACTTTTGAAGGCGTACAAAGACGAGCCTGGCAAACAGTCTGGGAAGTTTCCACTTTTCAGATATTCAATCACAGTGCCAAGATGGTAGTCCTGCTCCGTTTGTGATGCAATTTCCTTGTGCGAAATTGGAACTCGGCTCAGTTTTTCCTCAAAAACTGCTGATACGTCGATTTCTATCTGCGAAATAACGACGTCTTCGTCAGGTTCAGCTTTTGGCGGAATCAGACGGGAAAGCGCATCCGCTTGACCGAACTTGGTCGTGTTACGATATTCGATGGAGAAATCGTAGTTGTTCAACAACAAGCACCAACGCTGCAATCGATTTGCGGTGTGTTGCGGAATGCCTTTTTTCGACCCGTATATTGGCAAAAGGGGCTTGTGGTCCGTCAGGAGCACGAAACGCCTTCCATAGATGTATCGATGGAAGCGCCGAATCGCGAAAATGAGGGCCAAGCCTTCCTTTTCGATCTGGCTGTAGTTCTTCTCTGCCACACTCAATGCCCTGCTGGCATGCGCGATGGCCTTTTCTGACCCATCCGCAAATCTGTGAGTGATGACCGCCCCAAGACCCTGCTCACTGGCATCAGCGGCGACGACAATGGGTAACTTGGCGTCATAGTGACAGAGCAACAAGTCGGAGATGACAATCTCCTTGAGCGACTGGAAAGCCTTTTCGCAGTCCTCATGCCAGACAAACTTTTGTCCTTCCTTTTCAACTCGTCAAGCGGGGCGCGCATCTGCCGCATACGAGGAATGAATGACTGGTAAAATGATACCATGCCCAAAAAACTCTCAACTTCCTTGAGGCAGGTAGGAGATGGCATACTTGCTATCGCAGCCGTGCGTTGGCCATCCGGCCTTCGGCCTTGGGCATCAAGAATGAAGCCAAGATACTTCACCGAAGGCTGGCCGAACGAGCACTTTTCCATTTTGACGCGCAATCCGAACTCTTGGATTCGCTCAAACAAACGACGGACCCTGTCGTCATGCTCCTCCTGGTTCCGGCCGGTGATCAACAGATCATCCAGGTAGGCAGCGGTCCCGTCCAGGCCTGCGATCAAGTTATCCACGATCTTCTGGAATATTCCGGGTGCAGTTTTGACTCCGAATATCAGCCTTTGATATTGGAACAAGCCCTTATGAGTGTGGATTGTCAGGTATTCTTGGCTCTCAGCCTCAACCTCAATCTGTAGGTACGCATCTTTCAGATCAATCTGCGAAAAGATCTGTCCACCATTCAGCTTGGTGAAGATGTCTTCGGCGGTTGGGAGCGGATGATGGTAATCCTCCAACGCCTCATTCAAGCCTGTGGAGAAGTCACCACAAAGTCTCATGGTACCGTCCTTCTTCTTGACTGGTACGACGGGCGCGGCCCACTGACTGTAAGTGACCGGTTTGAGGACCGTCAACTGTACAAGTCGGTCGATTTCCTTTTCAATGGCAGCTTCCATTGAATACGCGACCCGTCGGAACGGTAGGAAAACTGGCTTTGCATCAGGCTTCAGCTGAAGCTCAGCCTTGGCCATTGTGCACAAGCCCAGTCCATCTTGGAAGACACTTGGGTACTTCAGGACCAGCTCCTTCTCGAGCATTGACTCTTTCAGTGCGACCTTGTTCACGCACAGCTCATCGAAGCACGAAGCGAACTGTGGCAACTGATTTATCCAATCAAGCCCCATCAATCTGATGTTCTTCGTGACAAAGCACTTGCCATGACCGACAATGCCTTTCACTTCGAAATTGGTATCGAAGCTTCCTTGCACTTCAATTGGACCGCCATTTGCAGCTCGTAATTGAATATTGGATGGAATCAGCTGGGGGCAGTTCAATTTGCGCCAAACAGCTTCATCGATGATGGTGACGGCTGCACCCGTATCCAATTGCAAAGTGAAGCGAACGCCTTCGATTGAGAGCTCGACGTCTTTCCGACTCGAGTCTATGGCATTGATATGAACAACCATGTTCACCTTCGGCTTCCAGTCTTTGGCTTGGTGATTTTTCGACTTTGAAAAATTAGCACCGCGAATATTGCCAGGGTCTGCGCGACACTCTCTTGCCCAGTGTCCGCTCTTTCCACAACGATTACAGTTGTCATTCCGCTTGTCTCGCGGGGACCGATCATTGGTTTCCGGTCGCGACGAGTAACCCTTGCTAGAGGTTGGCTCTCGCTCGCGTTTCCAATTCTTTCGGAAACCCGATTGCTGGTGAACCCGGTTCACGTTGGCATTTTGCATATTCTGCTCAACGACCATATCCATATTCAGGGAACTTTGCATATCGCATTCGCGTAGCAAATCGCTCAACTTGACACCATTCTTTGATTCCAGAATGTGCAACAGTCTCTTGCGGATCTCTCGATTTTCCTGATCGGAAAGTCCAGCAACGAATAAAAGACATTTCGTCTCATCCTCGTTCATCTCCTTGACACGACCAAGCTCGTACAGCTTGTTGACGCGTGCTGCGTAGGAGTGCATATCCTCGTCGGCTGCTTTGGCCACACGGAATGCCAGAAAACGTCGACTGAACTGCGAGATTTTCTCACCGAACATGTCTGTCAGCGACTTGATCATGTCGGGATATTTCACGGCAGACAATTCCGTTGGTCTTTCGTGATCCGCTAGGAGGCTATAGGTTTTGCCATCCAGCATACTGAGAACAAGGTGTTTCTTGTTATCCTCAGTGATGCGCGGTTCCGTGGAGACGAGGTTAACAAACCTCTCGTGCCACTTTTCGAACGTAAGCCCCAAACATGGGTCATACTCGAACCGAACGAGTCGTGAGCAAAGGGCGCTCAGCTCGACCGCATCCAGAGGCCGGAGATGGCTTGGACCTGCGGATTTACCCAGAGGGTCTTCGCTAACTGTGCCCATGTGCGTTTGGGTCTCAGCGCGGTAGGCCTCGAGCTGTGCCTCCATCTTCTTCTCACGCTCCTGTCCAGCAGCCATCATTTCCGTCATCTGCTTCAGCAGAGCCTTGATCTCGGGGTCGGCCATGTCTTCGAATCCTTGCTCGCCAGTTGTTGTAGTTGTGGGTGAGGTAGACGAAAGGTTTATTCCAGGTAGAGGGCAGACCAAGCGGGTGGGGAAAGATACAGAACAATAAGGGGGAGCATCGACAAATGGGGGACAATAGAACCGGAAATGTAGCGTATGCTAATTAGGTATTCGGATCTGGGATGTAGTCCTCCAACACTCTCTCTCTCTCTCTCTGTGTCTCTCTCTTTCTTGCAGACTACAAACCCTAGGTTTCAGCTACAAAAAGGCCCTTCGGCTCTTTGACGACTACATCGAAACGACCTACCCTAAAACCTATCAAATGTGCCCGAATTTCGGGACAGAAAAGGAGCCAAAACGGAAATTCCGGGTCGATACAAATGACAACTCAACGGAGCCGAGGAAACCGAAAATATCTTTGAAGCTCTACCTGAATGCGATAAGGACGGCGAGGAGGGAGCAGGTGGGGTGAGATAGAGATAGCGAGAGAGAGAGTGAGAGAGAGAGAGAGAGAGAGAGAGTGAGAGCGAGAGGCCGAGAGGACACGCCCCGAGAGATTTGGTTCCGTAACCGGTTTGGCACGAATAACAGCGTTGCGTGCGCCTCAGCTGTGTGAATGTGGTAGGGTTTAAAGTGACCGACAAGGCAAAACAAAAGATCTTTTGTAATATCCTATATGAAAATCTGGTCTAGACCTAGTTCAAGGGTATATTTCGGGGTGCGCGATCCCCTTAAAACCGAATTTCAGCTCCACAAAGCCAACGTCGAGAACGCCGAGGTTTTGGAAGAAGCTCGAGCCAAACGTGTGGCGCTCGATCGGCAGATTTGGGGCTTTGACCCCAGCAATTAGCAGCTCCGGATCCCGAATGGTACCCTGCAGGAACCGGAGCAGGTGGGAGGTGGTTTTCGTATTTTAGAACCAAGCTTTACACGCTTCTGTCAAATATCTTTTAAGGTACAGGGTGTCTCAAAAAAGTACCGGAAAACGTAAAAACGGAAAGTGTTGTTTTTCTCGCATTTCCGAGATCCTTCGATAGATACCTAAATCGCAAAAAATTGGACACTTCTGCGGCTCGCTAGAGCGAGGACCTTTTTTTGGGACACCCTGCATAGTTTACGGTATGAATTGAAAATTATGTTGCATAGAAAACCCCCTCAATATCATAAATTTATTCAGAAACCCCCGGCCCAGCGGCTCCCCGAGGTGATCGAGGAGCAGCCGGGGCAGCTGGGGACGTGAGACCAGTTGGACGGGGATTTACATGGCGTAATCGATTGAGCTGCATAAATATGGTTACGACATGAAAAGGCAGGCAGGCGGTCGGCAAAATACACAAATGAAAAGATTTTAACTTCATTAATTAGGAGGAAATGGTTCATCGAAAGCAGGGTATGATAAAGATAGGTTTTGGGCGGAAAATAAACGCAGAAAACGGGAGGGTGTATCTGTCGAGACCTAGGGATTGGACGGGGTCGATTTTCGGGATTTCATGTTTTATTCGCAAATATTTCGATCCGCTCGGCAGTCGGCTCCCTGGGCGGCCATGAAGAGACGGCCTAAAAATTGTCATTTTTGAGAGAGAGAGAGAGAGTGAGAGAGAGGGAGAGAGAAAGAGAGACGCTTTCAGCTTACCATTAGTGCACACGCATAGCTGATTATGCGGATTTCCACGGCCCGACGATTTGATCATCCCGTTCATGTAGATATTCGACGAGTCGAGCCGGATCTCACCCTGTAAAACTAGAATTTTTTCTGCCAATGATCTCTGCTAGCCTGCCCCTTCCATTCCCAAATGATCTCTGCTAGCCTGCCCCTTCCATTCCCAAATGATCTCTGCTAGCCTGCCCCTTCCATTCCCAAATGATCTCTGCTAGCCTGCCCCTTCCATTCCCAAATGATCTCTGCTAGCTGACCTGCTTGCTGACGATGTTCACGTCGAGGAGGCTTTGAAGGTGGATTTCTCCGGCCGACGAGAGCATTTCGATGTCTTGTCCGGCTTCGACGAGTACGGTACGTGTCGGGGACTCCAGCCTAGAATCCAGCTCCACGAGATTCCTATTGACGCTACCGTAGCGGGGTGTCCGTTTCGGGGCGGATGAATGCCGTCTGGATGGCGCCCTCAAACACGCTGCCGCCGTCGTCTGAAAAAAACATAGATAAGGACAACTTAGGTACAAAAATGGCTACCGTACTTGTTTGAAATTACGAGTTTTTAGTGTTCCGATTATTGGAGGCTTTTATATGAAAAATTGGGTCATTCAGACAGTTTCTGGATAGCTAAAAACCCACCCAAAATCCTCAGATTCTCCAATTTTAGGCCGATCTCGTCCTTATCCGCAAAGAAGAGCTGCTTGTTGTTGTTGTCGTAGATTTCGAAGCGTTCACAGGTGGCAGTGACCCTAAAAGAGGTAATCTCTCTAACCCCCGCTCTCTGGCTCTCGCTCTCTCTCTTCCTTTCTCTCTCTCTCTCTCTCTCTCTCGCTTACTTTCCATCGGGTCCCAAAGCGAAGATACTAGCCGGATGCCCAGTCATATTTCGGGCTTGTAGCGTCACAGCTTTCGGAGAATCGATCAGGAGGGCTTCATCCTAAAATTCAGTGTTGCCAGCTTCTTGCTAAAGGGACTTCGAAGCAGTCGAATCGACCCCTACGATCGACCAGGTCTAGACAGTTACCCTGTACAAAAGAATCACGTGTCAAACCCATTTTTTATGGGCGTTTAGGAAGCGATTTTGCTGGGCTGGGTGGCTGTCTAGACCTAGTGGATCCTGGGGGTGGATTATCGCGCTTTAGAGTGCTTTCGATTTCTGCAAAAAATGCATAATTTACTCTAGCCGTCGATAGGTGTGATAAGTGAATGGGTCTGTCGAACTGTGCCCGGCCCTTCACTCGAATTCCATCGTTTTCTATCCGGAGCGCGCCCATGCCGTCCTAGAAATAGAGAATTTGCAAAAAATGCAACGTCACTTCTTCAGGAATTGTCAAAAAAGCTTTAAAATTAATTAAAAATTTACTGACCCTCGAGAAATCCAACACCGACATAATCCAAAGCGTCAAGCACAGATTGACGAGAATTAAAATAGCCAGTACGACGATGAACACGTAGAGACATCGCTTTCGCCAGCCGTAGATGCCCACTCTAAGATGCGCAATACAGTATAAACTTTAGGACGAAAGTGTGGCGTATCATTCATCAACTATAATAATTTTGCTGTTGTCTCGGTCAGAAGCCGGATTCAACTCGAATGGGGAAAGGAGCTAGAGCTTAGGTCTCTTCGGATTCGGAGAGAGCGTGGCCAGATACCCCCAACCCGATTAAGAACAGAATTTAAAAACTTCATTTTCATAGTTAAAAATAGATTTTTGTAATTTGGTAGTAAAACGGCTATTTGCACGTTTTTGGGCATAGTGGGCCAGGTGGCGCGCGTTTCGGCGAGGGGGAGGGAGCGTAGGGGGTAGCACGAAGTTTAGCCACTGTAAGCGGCTGGTATAGAAGAAAAATACCTATACAAATCCGCATCATTCGTGGGTTTATGCGTGGAGTGGACTACTGTTGTTTGAAATGGTTGCTAAACGCGGTTAAATCGTTTGCCCGAAAACAAGCTCCTCACATTTCCGCCGGCATACGACGCTTGCTGGACGAATGGCGAGCTGGAAACTTGCGGTCCTGAAATGGCGCTATATAAATGGTAGCAAGTCTGAAAAATCACAATAAAAAAAGTTGTTGTTTCGTCGCTTAAATTTAATTATTCTGACCTGTAGAGTGGCCCCTCGTCCACACCGACTCGTCCTGCACCCCGTACATCGGGTAGCGGCTCATTTTTGAGCCAAAATTGCCGGATTCTGAAAAAATTTTGAGGAAATATTATAAGATTTCAGCGGATTAGGAAAACCACCGAAATATCTGGAAAAAGGCCCCATTTCCGGCAAGCAGAAAAAGGCAGCTGGCGCAAGATAAAAGCTAAAAAAATCAATTCCGGGCCCATTTTGGTACGAAAAATCCCGTCAAAGGACAGCAGCAGAAGCCAAAAAAACGGGAGAAAATTGGGGCAAACAACTGCTTTATTGAGTTTTAAAGTTAATTCTTGCAATTATGGAACGATAACTTTGTTATTTAACAATGTAACCAACTTTAATAGTGTCTCACAGAGAATTTCCACAATTATGCCAAAAAAAAACAATAAAACCTTTTAACATTTTCGAAAAATGTCGATTTTTGGCCAAAAAGTCGGGCTTGTAAATGGTTTAACAGTTTGGGGAATTGGGTTTTAGGCGAAGTGGCCGGAATTTCTTATAGCCGCTAGACTACAACGTCTCCAACTTGAACGTTGTAAGCGTAAAAATAGTAGAATGGGTATTATAAACCTCCGAAAAATTTCCAGCCATTAATGCGCTGTTTTCTAGCCGAAACATTGCTCATAAGAAGCACAATCAAAAACCCTAGCTATGGATCGACTTGGCAGATCCGGGAAATGGGCCCTGGGCCCTAAGGGGGAGAGAGAGAGAGCAGAGGACCAGTGTGTGTGAGTGTGGCCCTTTGGCCCCGTCTTTGTAGTGTAATGTAGGGCACGCCAAAACCCAACCGGCCACACGGGGTAAATTGGGGTCATCATCTTGGGGAGGCTGGAACGGGTCAAAATTGACAATTAGCAAAGTTGACTTTGGAAATGGGTTTCCACAATAGTCTTTGCACGTTGCTACGCTTCCACAGGAATCTCTGCTAGCCTGCCACTTCCGTAAAGAAAATGCTAGGTTTCCCGCGGAATTACAAAGTTTTTGCCGCATTTTCGAAGTAAATACCCTGGTTAAATGTTTTCCTAAACAATCTCTGCTAGCTTGCCTTGCGTTGATTCGATTTCCCCAACAATCTTTGCCTGTTCTGGAATTTCCTTCAGGATCCCTGCTAGTTCGCCGGTTTCCCAAAGAATACCTGCTATTTCTTCCATTTCCACACGGGTTTCTGCTAGTTCTTCTGTTTCCACAAGAATCTCTGCTAGCGCACCTTTTCCTCAAGAATCTCCGCTAGTTCACCCGGTTTGTCAAAAACCCTGCTAGGTCGCCCAGTTCCTCAAGAATCTTTGTTAGTTCACCTGTTTTCTCAAAAACCTCAGTTAGTTTACTAACTCACGTCGCAAGCCTCACGTTTTTATGGTTTGACATTGCACTGAGTATTTGTAGTCCACGGGTTTGCAGTCCCTATTGTTCGATATCCCAAGGAATTTCTGCTAGCCGACCAATTTCCTCAAGAATCCTTGCTACCTAGCCCTAACGCGGAGCCTTTTTTCCTCTGACCGATTTCCTCGAGAATCGCTGCCATTCACTTAAAATTTCCTCAATGGTTTGTAGTTGAAAATCGTAGCTGGTAGTTGTTGTCTGCAGTACTACAGTGTACTCTGTAGTCTATGGCGTTAGTTTGTATTCCATAGCTTGCACCCTGAATAGCGTACCACTTTCTGATGCTTTGTAGTTTGTAGCAGTACTTTCACCGTATTGCATTTTATAGCCTATCTTCTGCAATTTTCCGTACACTGTCGATAGTAACAAAACGGAATAATCTGAATTCTTTATATACCCAAATAATCATCGTCAACGAACGAACGAACGCGGAAAGAAAAATACTCGAATGCGGCGGAGTTGGGGGTGGAAACACGAACAACGAGAAAAACTGGGCGGCTGGAAAGAGGCAATGATCGGAAATATCAAATTGTAAAAATATCAAAAACAGAAAAAATTACACGATAAATCCAACTGTACATTGTACAGTCGCGGAAAAGTACGTAGCAATACGGTACAGTATCCAGAAATGCCCTGAAAATCCGGCAGAAGTCGAAAATCGGCCAAAATACCGTATTTTAAGTGCCGTTTCGGGGAAAGAATTTCGGGGCTTAAAAATTTGTTAAAATTGAAAAGTACGGTACAAAGTGTACGGTATTTAAATATGTAAATTACACGCACAAAAACGCATCAAAAAAATTCGAAATTCCGCAAAAAAATGAAAAATTATACCCGTTTTGGTGAGGAGGAGGGTGGGGAGGGAGAGTACTGTAGGCGAGGCTTTTTCGGGGATTTGTTGGGTTACGGTACCTTTAAAATCGCCATTTAGAGCATGATATTGAAAGTCTACAGTATCCAGCGTCCGAAAAAGTGCAATTTTTCAAAAAAAAAATCCGTTTTTCATTTTTAAAAATTTAAAGAAATGATTTTTAGACGTTTAAAGGTACCGTAATTCGACAGGCTACAGTAGGATTCGTGGGGGCGGGGGGTCGCAAGGCAAATTTGTTATTCACTTTTTTGAAGTGTGGTGAGGAGGCTACGGTAAGGCACAGACACGCATCGTCTTGAGGGGTACGGTAGTCGGGCTGGGGGTACGGTATCCGGGGCGCGAATTAGCGTATTTTGGGGGTATGATACTGGGGATGGGGCTACGGTGTTTGGCGCGTAGTATAAGGCTACGGTAGAGGGGCGGGATACGGTATCCGAGATGGGGTAGCCGGGGCATAAATTAGCATAATTTGTGAAAGTGGGGTAAAGTATCAAGGGGTATTACGGTAGCCAAATTTGGGTCAAAAAACGGTGCCTGAGAGCGTCATTTGGAAAATCGCGTACGGTAGTGTGGTGGAAAGAAACAAAAAACGTAAATTGAAAAATACGAAAAATCAGTATCGCGAGGCTGGCTGGGGGACCCGGGGTTTGGAAGCGTGTTTTTTTGTAAACGGGGGAATACGGTAAAAAAATCAAAAATTCGATTCTAGGAAAAGTTTTTCTGGGTTTAAATTTATATAATTTGCACACGGAGAGCTGTAAAAAATTCGAGTGTACATCTGGCGAACTAGAATTTGGATATCGCGATTTTGGGGGAGCGGTGGTCACAGTAGTCTTGGAGTAGTCTATATTCTGCAGTTTGTAGTGGCAGGCTGCGTAGTGGTAGTTTGTAACCTGTAGTTTGTGAGGCTATTGATGGCGGAAGCCTTCGCTCTGGAGTCGGCGCATCATTTCGGAGGTGATTTGTGGGTTCATGCCTGAAAAAAGGGGTTGAAAAATGAAGGACGTTAACGCGAGAGAGCGAGAGAGAGAGAGAGAGAGGGAGAGAGGGAGAGAGAGAGAGAGAGAGAGAAGAGAGAGAGCGAACGAGAGCGAGAGAGATCGAGATATTGAGAGAAAGAGAGACAGACAGACAGAGAAACATATAGAAATCGAGAGAGAGAGAGAGAGAGAGAGAGAGAGAGAGAGAAAGAGAAAGAGACGGGAGAGAGAGGTGAGTGAGTGAGGGAGACTAATGGAAATCGGGAGAGATAGATACAGATAAAAAGCAAGATTTAGACAGAGAAATAGAGAGACCGGCAGACCGAAAAAAGCGATTGATAGAAAGAGAGAGAGAGAGAGAGAGAGAGAGAGAGAGAGAGAAGGGGAGGGAGAGGGAGAGAGAGATTCAAAATCCTCACCAAGTTGGGCCATGAGCATTTGTTGTTGCATTGCTTGTTGCTGCATGGCGGCCTGTTGTTGAGCAGCTACCTAAAAATATGCCATAAACGTACTATAAACAGACGAATTTACAATTATTACAAAATCTACACCTTTTTAATTTTGCATAATTTTCGGATCAGCTACATTTACCGAATTAAAAAATCACGTTTAATACAAAATCAGAAAAAATAGCAGGAGGAAGGAGAGCAAAAAAATTTTTAGCAAAATCCCTCACCTCCGCCTGGCGCATCATCATCATCTGCACTTCCGGTGGTATCGGAATTCCGGGTGGGAATCCGAACTGTGCGGCCATCGCGGCCAGCGTGTTCTGCTGGGCCTGCTGGGCTTGAGCCTGAGCTTGAGCCTGGGCCTGTTGCTGGGCCTGCTGCTGTGCTTGCTGGGCTGCTTGCTGGGCTTGCTGCTCGGCCTGCTGGCGGGCCTGCTGCTCCTGGCGCTCGCGGTTTTCTCGCTCTCGCTGGGCCTGGGCTTGGGCTTGGGCTTGAGCTTGGGCCTGCGCCTGGGCCTGGGCTTGAGCTTGGGCTTGAGCCTGAGCTTGAGCTTGAGCCTGGGCTTGAGCTTGTTGGGCTTGGTGTTGATGCTGCAAAAGTAGATTCTAGAATTGCGGTTCCATAGGGATTGTAAAATTTTAAATGCTAAAATTTTAGCCACAGTACCCTAGTGAAACCTCAGAAAAATGGAAAATTCATTTTCAAATTTAAATCTAATGAATTTAATGAACAATTTTAAAATTTTAGTTGATAGATTTAAAAAAACATTTCAAATTTAATTGTTTAAATTTTTAATAAATTTATTTACAAACGTATAATTCCATACCATTAATGCTTCGATTTGCAACCGCTGCATGGCGGCCGGATCTTGCATAGCCGCCGCCAAATGGGCCATTTCCATGGGGTTGGGCTGCTGGCCGTGCATCCCCGGCATACCGCCCCGGCCTTGCATTTGCATCATGCGAAGGAGCGCCTGGAAAATGGGGTTAAAATGAATAAATTTTATTAAAAATAGCCGAAAAAAGGTTAAAACCGTTTGAAGCGCCAAAATCAACGTCATTTAAAGCGCCGGGTAGCTTTCTAGATCTAGTCAACATCAGGGGTCGATTTTCACATTTCCCAACCCCTTTAAACCCCAGGAAAAGACCCGCTAGGCGCCACATACGGAAACGTATCAATTTCTGTTTGATAACGGCAGGTTCTAGCAAAACTTCGCATCCGGTTGTATACGTAATTTGGCGCGGCGCGTCGCTGTCTAGACCTAGTGCCCGCCGGGGGTCGATTCTCGCTCGCTTCCAAGTCCCTTTCATTCGCAAAAAAGCTCCACTAACCTGCTGCTGGTTCATCGCCTGACTCGCTTGCTGCACGTGCTCCATCGTAGCCTGGTGTAGGGCCAATTGCTGGGCCATCGGCATGCCGGGCATTCCGGGGAACCCGCCGGGGAAGTGGATCGGCTGCATTCCGGCCGGGATTCCGGGGGCCTGGTTCATCGGGTTGACCCCTCCGGACATACTTCGCGCAGCATGGGCAGCCGCCCCGTTGAGCATCTCCGAAAACGAGGGCGTGGCCGAGACGGACACGGGCTGGGGCTCTTTCTTGGGTTGAGGGGTGGCGAGTTTTGGCTTTTCCTTCTCGAGCTTGATGGCTTCGCGGCCGCGGTCCCAGTCGGAGCCCGGCTGGAATGGGGTGAATGGAAAGATGTAAAAAACCACAAACACGTATTTTTTAGTTTGTCGAAAATGGCGAAATAAATAGTTTCGAGGGAAGATAACGTCGAAATTTATGAATGTCGAAATTCAATAATGTCGGACTTTCATATTTTCCGATTTCATAATGCCGAACTTCACCATGTGGAAATTTCAGAACAACGAATTTTCAAAATGTCGAAATCCTTTAACGTCGAAATTCCATAAATCAAAATTTCGTCAAAATTTACACGAAAAAATCTCCTTAATACTATGCAAAAATGCGAAATTACGAAATTTCGATATTGTGCATTTCGGCATTATGAATTTCCGAGATTCCACAGCTCGATCCAGCTAGCGTAACCCATAAAACCCTCATAATCTCTCAAAACCCACCAAATTCCTGTACATCAAGTCGGTCCTCGCCGCCCGTTGCCCGTCACTCCACTTTTGATGCAGCAAAAATTCGCAGTTTTTGGAGGTAAACGCCACCTAAACGATGAAAAGGTTGGAAAATACACTTTTCCATACCGTATCCGTAATTAAGGCCGTTTCCGGTTTATCCGGTATGTACACATTGCCATCCTCGTCCGCTTCATAGCCACCTTCGGGGGTACCCGTTCGAGTATCGGCCGCGTGGCCATTGCCATTGATAAGAGGGCCGGCGGATGTGGGGGAGGAGGCTTCATCTTGGCCCGGCTGAAAAAAGGGATATAGCGAGAGCGAGAGAGCGACAGAGACAGAGAGAGCGAGAGAGAGAGAGAGAGAGAGAGAGAGAGAGAGACAGAGAGAGGAGTGAGAGGAATAGAGCGGGAGTGGTAGCAAACTCGTCGTGGTTTCTTCGTCGACCTCTGCTAGTCTGCCAGGAGCAGTCGCAGAGAGCGAGAAAGCATGAGAAAGTCAGAGGGTGTCTGAGCGAGAGAAAGAGAGAGAGAGAGAGCGCGGGAAAGAGAGAGCGAGAAAGCGAGCCCAAAAATTCTATAACTTACCTCTGTCTTAACCGGCAACAACGGGTCGATCTCCCCATCAACATCAGTTTTTGGAGCTACAGCGGCCGTAGACGGGGATGGAACGGCGGCAGGTCCATTCTGTACAGAGGAGCAAGACGGAGTGACCGAGCATGAAGAGAGGCTCGAAGACGAGGATGGCGAGGGCTTCTAAAAGTGAGAAATCAGCATCAAGACGTTCAGCTTCCGCTTACTTCATCATTCTCCTCCTTAGCCTCGTGTTTCACGTCGACGTCCATCTTCGGAGCGACGTCGTCGTCCTCCTCCTCCTTGATCTTCTTTTTCAGCGTGCCGTTCGGGTTGACGGCCGCGCTGCGTTTTCGCTTGCCGTTTTTGTGCAGGGGTTTCTTCTCAAGGTCAAACTGAAAATTTTTTTTTGATATTTTTGATAGATTTTAAAGAGAGAGAGAGAGAGAGAGAGAGAGAGAGAGCGAGGAAGAGAGAGAGAGAGAACAAGAGAGAGAGAGAGAGAGAGAGAGAGAGAGAACGATCGTTACATAAAGACTTACCTCATGAATACTCTGCGCTTGCGAAGGGCTTCTCCTCTCGCTGTCTCCCATACTCGGCGATCTTCTCCTTGCGTTTCCGGCCTTGCCAGCCCTCGTCCTCACGCCAAAGTCCTCCTGCAGATCGTCCTCGTTCTTGAACAACTCGGGCGGGACGGTAGCCGGTCGGTCGACGGGTCGGAGTTGGCCGTACTTCTTGAAGAAAACGCGGCACGGGGTGCAGAGCAGGAGGTTGGAACGGCCGGCGTGATGCCAGTCGCGGGATTCTGGAAAAGGTGGTAATTAAAATCTGTAATTAAAAATCACGAATATCGTCTGATATTCATGGAGTAATAATCGAATCGATAAATTCCATAAAAAGAGCCTAAAAATCTCAAGTTACAGAATTTACAAATCCCAGACCCGCAAAGTAGCTTATTTAGGTGGAGGGCAGGCTAGCAGCGGTCTTTTAGGAACCAAAAAAACGATAAGTAAAGGATAAAACCTTGCATTTAAAGGGAGCGGGAACCAAAAAAACCAGACACCAACTGTAGAAAATTCAAAAAAATCAAAATTTTCGGTGTTCAATGGGCTCAAAATCCTCAAAATCAGTTCAAAACCTCTCAAAAAGTAGCCAAAACTGACTACGAAAATTGAGCTTCAACGGCTATGCCAGATATAGTAAAATATACAGGGTGTCCCAAAAAAAAACGACCCATCTGGCATTTCGCCGGGTTACCTCCAATCGGTCCCATCTTTGGGCCAGAGGTGTATCAGACCCTAAATAACAACAATCCTGACTTACAGCCCCATAGCTACAGTAGTTTTAAAGTTATAACGAAAATACTGTTTTTCCCGGAATTCTGAACAGTTTTTTCGGCTATCTTTTTGGACTTTGCATCGATTTGCATCGAGTTCCGGCTGTGAATCCCTAATTTCGCTTAAGAACTGGGGTAGTTTTGCGTTGTAAAAATCGCTTAAATCGAAGCTTATTTAATTAATTTTACTCTGGAAAAAAATTTCTTACGGTAAAGAAGGCCTACCCGACCATTTTCACTTAATGTTTAGAAGGTCTAATTCCACGGAAACCCTGTGAAAAATGGAAAATAAAGTTGGTTTTTGCCATAACTCGAGAAATATTGTGGCTACCGGGCGATAAGTCAGGATTGTTGTTATTTAGGGCCTGATACACCTCTGGTCCAAATTTGGGACCGATTGGATGTAACACCGCGAAATGCCAGATGGGTCGTTTTTTTTGGGACACCTTGTATACCGAAATTCATGGAAAATTCGAGAAAAGTTCCGCAAATTTTCAGCTGTGGAAAACGGTCATACTCAGGAATTACTGGCTATAATAATAGAAGTTTACTAAGAAAAATAAGCGAGGGTTTAACATAAAAAATATTGAGAAAAATACTCGAAGGCCTAAAAAAAACCCGGCGGCTTCTCGGTAGCCATGCGAACCGTGGGTATCTATCCATCCAGAAACCGAGGGGAGCGCTCCACTTTTTCTTTTTTTTAGGATGGGCTTATCACTCCCCCCTGCTACCCCGTTGTCCACCCGTCCACATGTGATCATATAATGGGCAACAAGACGAGATAGCGTCAGCCGGCCCGAAATTGATTCGTTTTCCGGTGTGGGTTTCGGTGAAGCTGGCGCGTCTTTCTAGGCTTATCACTCCGGATTAGGAGTAATAAAACCCTCAGTCTATCGCTACGAACTACGCTCTATGGTTTCCGGACGGTTAAAACTAGCGAATCTCCAAAAATAAGCCCGGAGAGTTAAAATTCAAACGAGGTTTAAGATGTATGACACCGTTTTCAGACATCTAATTGTAAGTCGGAAGTGCGAAGCCAAAAAGCGTCCCCGTTTCTTTGGGAACATGGCGCCAAAACAACAATGACTAAGCGCTTCCGGAAACTGTGCTAATTGAAAAATATCAGTGTCGAAATTGACTTGGGAGAATTTCAAGCGATCGTGAGTGAGAGAGACAGAGAGAGAGAGAGTCCAGATTGAAAATACACTCACTCGACTCGTAGCAGTGATGGCATGCGTATCTCAGCGGGCGTCCGTCGCTCTCTCCGGCCTCGACTTCACTCTCGCTTGCGCTTGCGTAATCGTGGAGTTCGGTGGAGCCGGGTCGGGAGGATTTGTTGTTCGTCTAAAAATAGGTTTAAAAGTGGCACAATTTTCTCTCTCAGTCGCTCACTCTCACTCTCTCTCGCTCTCTCTCTCTCTCTCTCTCTCTCTCTCTCTCTGTCTCTAACCTTTGGTTTCCTCGCGATTTGTGTCTGATTCCTTGGCCTTCCAATAGCTTTCGGCTTTGTCGCGTCGGCTGTCTTCTTCCAGTGGTAGTAGAAGCTGACCAGTTGCTCCTGAAAAATACAATATAGAAAATTCTCTCGCGCTCTCTCTCCCTCCCCCCTTCTCTCTCTCTCTCTCTCTCTCTCTCTCTCTCTCGCCGCTCTCTCCCGATCTGCTAACCCCCTTTTGGCAACAATCCAATCCCCCCTCCAGCTCGCTCGCTCGCAACACAAATCGCAGTGGCCGGGCCGGCAATCGAATTTCGGTGTGGGGTGTATGCGTGCCCGGGGGGTCGCGAAACGAAATTGAGGCACACAGGAAACCGAGTTTGCCTCGACGCCCCATTTCCTGCTCTCGCGCCCTGGCCCTCCGGGGAAAAAGGGTTAGCGAGGATGGTTTAGACGGGGAGAGAGAGGCAGAGAGAGAGATAGAGAGAGAGACTACATCTACGAACATCCCCCAAAAAATCACTGCTAGCTGACCACTAACAAGCTCCAAATCACTCACCCTCTTGTACATCGGCAAGCATTCCCTGCCAATCTTCACAAAATTCTTCCCGTATGTCTTGATGCCCTTGCCGAACTTTTTGATGTCCTCCGGGGTCATATAGCCGAGGTCGGTCGCGAGAAGCCTGAAAAGATTGCATTCAATCCAAAAATCGAAATTTTCAGCTCTTTTAGCTCATGAAGTCCAGGTAAAAACCGACCTATCCTGCTCCTCCATGACGGTGACGGCCTTGAGGGTGTTGTACCCGTTCCGGTGTAACGTCTCGATGGCGTCGTTCGTCAGCTTGTCGCATAACCGGGCACGCTTCTCCGTTTCCGGAAGTGGGATGTGGCTGAGGGAGGTGTTGCGGAATGTTCTGGAAAAAGAGGGTTGAGAGGGAGGGAGAGTGAGAGAGAGATAGAGAGAGAGAGAGGGGGGGGAGGGTGAGAGAGAGGCGAGAGAGGGGAGAAAGAAAGAGAGCGAGAGCGAGAGAGAGCTAGAGAGCGAGAGACACCAAGCCCACCTGGCCAACTTGATATAGCACTCCTCGGTGTGGATGGGGATCTGGTCGGGGACGTAGAGCTGCTCATCTCGATCGGCATCTTCTGCTACAAAGCACGTCGGCACCGGCGGGAGTTTGGCCTGAAAAAATAGATGTTGCGAGTTAAGGTCATTTTTATATAAAAAATTTCGCAGTTGTCTAGACCTAGTGAAAAGTATTACATCGATTTTCCCACTTCCTAGCCCCTTTAAACATCTTTTTTGGCGTCCACCAGGTGCTGGGCATTTTTGGCCCGGTGCCGGTCCCGTCGCGAAAACTCGAATTTTGCGCTTCTGTGCCAACAGCGCGGCGGCGACGACGATTTCTATTTGCCCCATTCGGCAAAGCCATCATCGTGGGGCTGGTCAAATTGCCTTTTCAAGCAGGCAGCAAAACATACAAGAAAAGAGAGGTGTGGACAGAGCTTCGTTCAGCCCAAAAAAACCACAGGAAATTCTCGTGTAAACACCGAAAGTACAAGTGGGCGTTCGGAATGCGAAAAAAACCCGAAAATGTAGTAGTTTAAAGCCTAAAAAACCACCAAAAATAGAAAACTACAAACTACAAAATGTCGTGATAATTTGTAGTCCAGTATCAAAAAAAAATGGAGCCAAACCAGATCTGAACTTTGTAGTCTCTCGAATTAATGAAGCCAAAAATCGTGCTTTTGTAGCTTGTAGTTTAGGAAGAAGGGCCTTTTATAGTTTGTAGTTGTAGTTTAGGCTAAAAAACCATCCCGACCAAGAAATTAGATTTTTGAAGTTTGTAGCCGTAAAACTTGCAATTCGGAGTTTGTAGCTTGTAGTCTACAAAATTTCGCAAACAGAGAGAACTTGTAGTTTGTAGTTTATTAATACCATAGCTTGACCATTTTCAAAAATTAAAGATTCACCTGGTAGGCGCTGCCGACCCGGATCTCGCCCTGTATCGCAGCCAGCCTTCTCGTGTCCTGCAAAAAAGTGTTTAGATGGCTTGGGCAACGACTTCAAGCAGTTCAAAGCCTTTTGGGATAACTTGACTAAGTTTTGCAAACTCACGTTGTTATACGTCAAGCAGGAGACGAATACCGAGTCCTGGGTGAGGTCGGTGTCGCCCAGCGAGCGAAGGTCCCGCACGAACGAGACGCGGCACTTTCCTCTGAAAAACGCGGATTAAATTATGAATTTAAAAAAGCAAAAATGACCGAAATAAGTATATTAAACTATATATACTTCCAAAATCGACAAAAATCGAAAAACACCTAGAAAATTCCTGTTACTCGCTCCAAAAGCCGTTCCTGCTTAAATTCCAATTATGTGAAGTCGAAATTTAACTTTTTCGAATAAAAAATTAAATTTTAGGCTTAGAAACAACTAAAAATAATTTTTTGGGTGGGTTTTCGACGCGTAAAATGTAAAAATAGACGTATTTTTCAAGGTATAAAACGCTAGAAAATCAAAAATCTCGATGATTGCCATACTAAAAATAAAGACAATCTACGACTATCGTCAGACAATACGGCGAGATTTACAAGAGTTTTAAGGGAAAATCTGGGGATTTGTAGGTATCGGAAACCCTTTCCAATCTTGAAAATGGGAGGTTATCCGGGAAAATTGATGCCCACGTGAGTTGCAAAGCGTCGGAACGTGATAATTTCAGTTAATTATACCCCGTATTAAGCCCAAAAAGCGCCGAAAACCGAGCTAATTGGCAACGTTTTCTGGAGCCCGGAATTAACGCCTACGTTGCACTCCAAATTACCCTGGTTTTTCAGGGGTTTTTAGAGTCTAACTGACCACTTGATATTCAGTTGGCTACAGAAAAAGCGGTAAAAAATCACCTGCACAATTTGAAAAGTTGAGGAGTCTAATAAACAATGTAAATACATGAAAAAGCAGCCATCAAATTTACCGATTTTTTGTAATCAATTAAAATGTCGTAATCGGTTATGGAAGTCCATGAAAATCAATAAAAATCTTATTTCGTGGACAAAAGACTTAAAAGCCAAAATTGATGAAGAAAAAAGATGATATTTGTAAACCAGTTTAATTCTGAGGCGTTGGCAAGGCGCCAAAATTAAAAATCCACAAAAAACTTGGCTAGGCAGCTCCTTTAAAGCAAAAAAATCGGTCTCAAAAAGCCGAAAGATAGGCGCTCAAAAAGTTTTTGTCAGGCTCAGCAGCGCAGTTTTGGGCAGTCCGGAAGAAGAAGACGAATGGCGAGAGAGAGAGAGAGAGAGAGAGAGAGAGAGAGAGAGAGAGAGAGAGAGAGAGCGACTACGGCGCCGAGGGGCTCGTTTTGAGCCCGAGGAAGTGGCCAGTGGCCGGGGAGGGTGGTGTGGCCATTGATCGTTGGGGTGACGAAAAAGGAGGTAGTGGGGGAAGAAGTTACGAGGTTTTGGGCGAGAGAGATTGAAAGTGAGAGAGGGAGAGCCAGAGAGAAAGAGAGAGAGAGATGGCTAGAGAAACAGAGTAAAAAAGATGCTAAGAATCTGCAAGTTGAGCCGCCCAAGGCCACGCACAAACGTCCCGATACGCCTAGCCTCCTAACCCTGGAGGATGCAAAATAACTGCCCGCCGGAAATTTGAAAAAAGGCTCAATAGGCTATTATCGGTTTTTAATGGGGCTTAGAAAAACTATGTACACTGTGGCAAAAACTAACTGTTTAAAAAAATGCTTGTTTTGCGTTTGAGGATGGTCTTAAAAGGAGCTATTAAAAAGTATAAAAATTAAAATATATAGAAAAAACCCTCGGTTGAAATCGTAAAGCCAGAAATAACCCAAAAGTCTGCAAAAACAAAAAGCTACAAGGTCTCTTGGAAAATTGGAATAATTGATTAGCGTGTGAGTAATTCTCACACTTGCAAGAACAATGCAGAATTCATTAAAAAACAAGTCTGTTAATAGAATCATGAAAATGCAAAAATTTTGGTGTCCTTAAAACATACAAAATTCGTAGATTTTTAGATTTTCCAAAAAATGTTAAAAATCAATCGAGACAAATCTACTAAAACCCAAATAAACTAAGTAGATTTAAAATCTTAACAAAAGTACTATTAGATTACTCAGAAAAATAGTAGCATATTTAGGCCAACTTCACAAATGTTTGGCCGCCCGCCGAGAGGGGGGGCTTTGCGGATGGTAAAGGGCCGTAAAACCCGATGGCAAGCCACCAAGCAGAGGATGAGGGAAGGGACAGCGGAAAGTGATCGATCGAATAGAGCACACAGCTCTCTCTCTCTCTCTCTCTCTCTCTCTCTCTCGCGGCACACGGCTATGTGGACAGAGGGCACTCACTCACTCACTAAGCGACAAACAGACACACAAACATATTGGAAGGTGTGTAGAAGAGGCGAGAGAGAGAGAGAGAGAGAGGGAGAGAGCAATGGGCAACTTGCCAGTCGATCAGCCGATCGGCAAATGAAAGGGGAGGGCGATAAAGATAAAAGATCTATGCCTGTTTGGTTGACCTTCAAAAATTAGCAAAAAAGAGAGAGACAGAGCGAGAGAGAGAAAGAGAGAGAAAGCGAGAGAGCGAAAATCAAACCATTTTTGCTTGCAACAATTCTTAAAATAAACATTGGCCAATCGTGAGTCTGGAAAATTCCGGGGTGCCTAGAGTCTAGAGGAGCGATTGAGCAAGAGCTAGAGACAGAGAGAGAGACAGACAGACAGACAGAGAGAAACCCCTTGTCGGCAAGCGGCCAAAAAGCGCCTGGTGGCAAGGGTTTTTGGGGGAGGAATGGGCAAGGGGCGGCCTCGCGTTGACCAGTGGTTGACAGCCTGCTTCCTGCTCCGGGTGCTCGTGCTCTCGCTCACTCCCTCGCGCTTTCTCTCTCTCGCCTCCCAAAAACACGTGCTCTCTCCCCCTGCCGGCCATCTGGCCCCGGCCCACATAGCCGAGTCCCGTCACAAAGGCGGATCCGGTGACACACAGACACTGGCCCCCCGCAGGCAAATCCACACCGATTATTGCGGGGTAATGAATGGGGAGCAAGAGCTATAGAGAGAGAGGCAGAGAGAGAGAGAGAATGAGAAAGTTCGCTAAAAAGCCTATTTCAAGGCCAACGCGTTCCTTCAAAATTCACAGCCGTGTCGGTGAGGCGAGAAAAGTTGTTATTTCAGCCGTGTCGGTGTGCCTCACCCATTGGCCATTGGTAAATATTGGTCGAGGGGCTGTCGAGGGGGACTTGAGAGATGATGAGAGGGCAAGCTAGCAGAGATCATTTGGGAATGGAGGGGGCAGGCTAGCAGAGATCATTTGGGAATGGAAGGGGCAGGCTAGCAGAGATCATTTGGGAATGGAAGGGGCAGGCTAGCAGAGATCATTTGGGTATGGAAGGGGCAGGCTAGCAGAGATCATTTGGGAATGGAAGGGGCAGGCTAGCAGAGATCATTTGGGAATGGAAGGGGCAGGCTAGCAGAGATCATTTGGGAATGGAAGGGGCTGGGTAGCAGAGATCATTTGGGAATGGAAGGGGCAGGCTAGCAGAGATCATTTGGGAGAGGCGTCCGTTCATTTCCTCTGGACACTACACAAACACAGATGCAGCTGCTCCTGCTCCAATTCCAGCGAATGCCACTTGACACCCCCGACCAGGATTGGATGGCACGGCAAAAACGGGCGAATGTTGCCTACGGGCGAAATCTAAGCTGTTGCTAGTGTAGCCGGGCTTGCGGTCAGCTTACAGTCAGTTAGCGGGCTAGCAGAGATCATTTGTGGAAGGGGAAGGCTAGCAGGGATCATTTGAAAACCCAGGATTGTCAATATTAAAGTCACATAGAAGTGAAAACACCCAAAAACTCGGCAATTAAACCCGAAGATGGGCGATTCTGGGCGGGAAAAAGGGTGCCGGTGGGGGTTGTTCTCGATAACGATCTCTTTCGGGTGGATGGAAGAGACGACATCGGGTCGTAAAAAGGGCAGAAATGGACGCCCTGGTGGACACACTCACGCGGAAAATGTGAATGCAGAAGAGGCAGAGAGACAAACTGACAAACGGATAGATATAAATATAGATAGAGCGAGAGAGAGAGAGAGAGCTAGAGAGAGAGAGAGAGAGAGAGAGAGAGAGAGAACGAACGAAACACAACTACTGACACATCGATCTCTCGCCACAGCGGCTGACGAACAATAAACGGGCGGCCGACAATAAACCGGGCTGGGGGGCATGGAAGCTATATAGTAGCGCTGCGGAATGGGAGCGGTCTTAAAAACTAAATTTCAGCGTTTCTGGCGAGGTTCCAGGATGTGTGAAAATCCCTAATTTAAACTTTAAAGGGGCGTACGAGCTTGGAAAATCCATCCTAAACTCGAATATCGCAGGGAGAGAAACGAGAGAGAGCGAGACAGAGAAATAGCGAGAGTGAGAGAGAGCGAGCGCGATAGAGAGCGACCGTAATAAAACTGTTTATAAAGAACAAGAAGCGCGAAAATTCGTATTAAAGGTGCATTGAAGTTGAATCTCTACCAGAAAAACACCGATCCGGTTGAAATCACTCGTTATCCATCAATTCCCCCCCAATTTCCGGTGCCGACTGCGATTTTAAGTCGTTTTGTCTCCCTGGGGCGAAGAGTGTGTGTCCCATTGGGCCCTCCCCCCACCACTCCATCCCCTCCAAATAACAAATGGGCCCTCGAGGGGCCCATTTCCCCTCAAAAAAATTGAGAGCACAACGAAAAGCATTCCTTTTTGCCCGGGGCGCGTCGAAAATCGCCGATGCTCTGGCGGCGGGCGTTACCCGCTGATTTATGGGGTGCCTTCGGCGGGTATTTGAGGCCAGAGAAAGTGGACTTTTTGGACGTTGGCATTGGGTTTTTGAGGGGATTTTTTTGCGGTTTCAGGAGCTACCTGTCAAAATACGCACGGATTCCGGAATAGGAATTCCGCAAATGGAGGCTGCTAGCTTGCCCTAGGGGTGAAAATAGCAAACAATCACTGCTAGCTTGCCCCTGGGCAATAAAGCAATTAAGGCTCTAAGAAGGTTTTACTGAAAACGGCAAGAGGTCTCCGCTAGCTTGCCCTAGAGAGTGAAAACAGCAAAGAAACACTGCTAGCTTACCTTTACCATAAATACTAAAAAAAGCCCAGTTCTACCTTAAAAAATAGCAAAAGATCCATGCTAGCTTGCTTAGAGCGCAAAAATAGCAAAGGAACTTTGCTAGCTTGCCCTACGAAAATTCGCAAGGATTATTTGGAAAAAATATTCAAAAACGTCAAGAAACCCTGAGAAAAAGGCAAATCCGAATAGACAAAGTGCATGGCTGATGGTTGACCTCGCGTAATCCAGGATTTCCGCCTTTTTCACGTCTCTCTCTCTCTCTCTCGCTCTCTCTCTCTCTCTCTCTCTCTCTCTCTCTCTAATCCGCCATGCTTTGACGCTTTGATGTGGGGGGCTACTCGACTTTCAAGTGGATGGAGATCCCATCAAGTGGCCCATCCACCCGGAGAGCCCCCAGTCGTGTTCGAGGGGATCCGGAGGATGTGAGAGCCACAAAAAGAGGGTTCCCTTACTATTGTTCTCGGGTTTTAAAGGTACTAGCAAGCGCGAAAATCGATTGCTTCCATCGACTAGGTCTAGACAGTTATGCAAAACATCCAGATACGTATCAATCTCGATATTTTGGGGTGTCGCGTAGCTGTCGAGACCTAGTTAACTTAAGGGGCAGCTTCTAGCCCCTTCAAAGACGCTAGAATTGCGATTACTTGCGAATGGACCGACAGGCCAGCAGAGATCTTTAGGAATGGAAAGGGCAGGCTAGCAGAGATCATTTAGAAATGGAAGGGACAGGCTAGCAGAGCTCATTTGGGATTGGACCGGCTAGCAGAGACCATTGCAGATAAATTCTAACGCTTCCTAGCCCCTTTAAACCGTCAGTCATGCGTACAAAGTACGGAAACGGAACATTCAAACCCCCACGAGTAGAAAAAATAATGTAGGGGGCCAATTATGGCTTCGGCAAGGCCCAAGAATGGCAGTGTTGAGGGCCAAGAATAGGCAGGTAGAGAGGAGCGGATTAGGGGCGTGGGGGAAGGGGTTGACGAGGTATTGCGCGGAGCCTCGTGGACCAGATGAAAACCCTATACTTAAATCGGGGCGGTGACATCGTAGGGGGGAGAGATATAGACTCATTTGAGTACTCGAGAAAATGCTACATTCCTTTGCAAAGGGCCTGTGGAATGCGGCAAAAAAATTGGAAAATATCGAAAAAGACTCGGTTTGAAATCTTTGTAAAAAACTAACTTTTAAGGGGCCCAGAAGCCAAATCTACGGTTTTGAAGCGCTAGAAAAACAAAGTTTTTGAGGGCTTTCGAAGTCAAGTTCCTCTTTGAAGGCAATATAAAGGTAAAAATCGCGTTTTCAAAATCAGCAAACGCATTTTAAGCGCAAAAAACGTACTTTTAGGAAGCTCCAATCGAGAATTAAGCAGGAGCACAGTACTGAATCCGCTATATACTCGTTTTCCTTAGCACTCGACTCTATATCTCTTTCTCTTTCTCACCACCTCACACCCCCAAAATATTCACGAGTCTTTTGCGCTGAATTTGTTAGGAAATAGCCAGGGCCGGCTGTCGGCCCGCCGAATAGGGGGGATCCCCCCTCAAAAATGCACGACCATCGGCCATTATTCAGGAGGGAGGGGGAAGAGGGTGGTCGGCTAGCCACCTGGGTCCGAGCTTTTCGGGTCGTTCGGGGTGAAAGTCAAAGGGTAAGAAGTAAAGTATCGGAAATACACGGAAATCTCAAAAAAAATCAGAGCGAAAGGTATTGTGAAATCAGAATTTTGTCCCAAATACCCTGGATCTCGAAAAGAAAGCATTAGCGCATCCGAAAATCCCTCTCTCCATCTCGCTCCCTTTCTCTCTCTCTCTCTCTGCTCTGCTCTCTCTCACCTCATCAGCTAGACACAATTTTTTAAAATTTTTCTACTTATTTGGGAGAATCTAAATTTCGGCGAACAGCTGAACGCCAAGCGAGAGGGCGAGAGAGAGAGTGAGAGAGAGAAAGAGAGAGAGAGATACGGCCAGAGAGTGAGAGAGTGCGAGAGAGCTCCAGAAAAAGCCGAAAATTCTGTATGCCCCTCGGAAAAGCTGGGCATTATTCAGGGCATGGTGGGGCGGGCGGCCACCACCGGAAGTGCCAAAGAAGTGGTGGTTGGCGTTTTTCGTGCCCTCGGGCTATTGAGCGAGGAGGCCAAAGGGGGGAATATAGGATCAGTTTACGGAAGTGGTAGAGGAACAACAGCAAGCTGGTGACTATAGGTGTATCCCGGAAAAATGGGGTAAAAACCATAAAAAACTCTACAAAGCTTCAAAAATCAATGGAAAAATTTCGTCACTAGCAAAAAAAGGCAAATATATCTAGAAATTTCCCTAAATATTTTTAGAGATCGTATAATAGTAGTATATTATCCGAATAATAGTATAATCGTTTGAAAAAGGCGGTAAAAAGGCCTGGAGCGAGTTATAAAAATGCAAAAATTCATAAAAGCGGCTAAATTACGAAATTAATAGAAATTCAAACAATCAAACAAAAATTCGCAAAAACCTCACCTTAATGCGCCGACGGCGTGCGTCTGCGAGCTCTCCGACGAGAAGACTTCCCGTTGGTGGGCCTGCTCCAGCTGGTCGAGCTGCTCCTGCTCGATCTCGAGCTCGGACCGCTCTTGGAGGATCAGGGAGAGGGAGTCCTGGAAAAGTGACTTTTGCCAGTAGTCTTAAAAACGCCCAAGGCTGCTTTTAAAGGAACTATGAAGCACCAAAATCGACTCCTTCCCTTCACTAGGTCTAGACACCTATGCGACACTCCAAAATGCACATGTAATCGTTAAATTTCTGCGACGTCGCTATGCTGACGATATCGCGATCAGCTAGATCGAAATCTTCTTAAAAAATCGCCAAAAGAGACGTATATTGGAGCGTGGCGTAACAGTCTAGACCTAGTAGATGCAAAGGGTCAATTTCCGCGCTTTCGTATCCCTTTAACCCAGATATTCCGCCAAAAAAAATTATTATTGGGCCACGTTTTTTCTATAATAAACAAAAAATGTTTTGTTGATTCTCGCCGCCGACGCCTTCATATTTTTTACACAATCCATTAGCGAGAGTGAGAGAGAGAGAGAGAGAGAGAGCGAGCGAGATCGCGAGAGAGAGGGAGGGTGCAAGAGAGAGAACGATAGAAACAGCAAAAATGGCACGTCTGGAGCGCGTTTTGATGAGTCAGTTTTGCCGACCGGCGAAGGCGGCGAGCTGTCATCTTAGGAAACGGGCCAAAAAACGTATTTCGCTTGGCATTTCGTACTATCCGCACATTCCAGTAAATAAATGAAGAATAGAAAAAATAAAAATACGAAAAATGGAGCATAAACTGTACCTCCGGCACATCGTCGGGTCGGTAGAAGCGGTGGAGTTTGACGCTCAGCTGGTCGCGCTTGTTCTGAAAATGAGACATAAATGGGTTGACTGTATCATAATTTAAACAATCGGCTTTTGAGCTTGTCTAGCTTGGCTTGAACGACTTGGTGACGTCGTCGCCAAGAAGATGTGATAGCAAGCTAGCAGAGATGCTTTAGGAACTCCCAAAAGTCCCCCATGCCCATTTCCGCGTGTCCCCAAACTCACTACCCCATTTTTGACGCCGCGCGTGCGGATTGCTAGAAAGTCAGAGAGAGAGAGAGAGAGAGAGAGAGAGAGAGAGAGAGAGAAAGAGATCCATTTCCCCCTCCCCGCAACTTGATAGCCCATAAATAAGGCGAGTGGATGGCCGGCTGCTGGTTGTTGTGGGGCTAGACAGCCAAAGGGTGTATGTCATGATTCAAGGGCCATTGAAGCCACATTAAAGGGACGGTGACAGAAGGGCAGGCTAGCAGAGATCATTTCGGAATTGCCGTTTAAGTTGCCGACCCCTTTGATGAGTTGCTATCTATCTCCAGATTTGTCTCAATACCCCAGTGGTCAATGTCAACCCGCTGGACGCGTCGATTGGCCCGGGTGAGGAGTGTCGATTGGATGAGCTGAAGGGGGTCCCCTCGACTGTGCAAACATTCACACCCAACCACACCACTGCCTCACAGCCGTTCTGTTTTGTGGATGTGGAGTGAGGCTGGCTGGCAAACAGTTCAACAAGGATCAGTTGCAAATGATCTCTGCTAGCCTGCCCCTTCCATTCCCAAATGATCTCTGCTAGCCTGCCCCTTCCATTCCCAAATGATCTCTGCTAGCCTGCACCTTCTATTTCCAAATGATCTCTGCTAGCCTGCCCCTTCCATTCCCAAATGATCTCTGCTAGCCTGCCCCTTCCATTCCCAAATGATCTCTGCTAGCCTGCCCCTTCCATTCCCAAATGATCTCTGCTAGCCTGCCCCTTCCATTCCCAAATGATCTCTGCTAGCCTGCCCCTTCCATTCCCAAATGATCTCTGCTAGCCTGCCCCTTCCATTCCCAAATGATCTCTGCTAGCCTGCCCCTTCCATTCCCAAATGATCGCTGCTAGTTTTGCTCCAATTTCCAGTCAACCCCTCTTCCCAAATTCACACCCGTTGTCCACTCGCCAGTTAGTTAGGCGAGAGAGAGCGAGAGAGAGAGAGAGAGATATTGGGATGTGTGTAGGCAATGGGTCAGCAGATGGTCGTTCTCCTTTCTCCTCCTCAGCCTACCCTAAGGATATGAGTGCCCCGGGGGCACATAGCCGACAGCACTGACCGCCGCGCGAGAACGGCACCATTTACAATCCCCCCTCCCCCGGCCCATTGTCTCATCTAGTGGATGAGGAGCAGCTTAGCATTTAGCTTGTCGGCGTCTTTTAAAGCAACTGGGAAGTGCGAGAAGCGATCCCTTTAATCGACTAGGTCTAGACAGCTACGCGACACTCCGCTAGTTTGTTAGTGCTAGCAAAGTAGCATCCTACTATATATAAAAAAAATAGTGGCTGTGTGTGTGCATTTGCATGCAACTTCCGTGAGGTTGTCTCTCACCTACAGCCTCAGGGGAAGGTTTTTAGGGTACGTATGATACGTCATTAGGTGCGTAATGGTGCCGAGATGAGTGCACACATATCAAAGCTTTGAAAAATTACTGTTTTCGCAATTAAAATTGGGTTTTTGTCAAGATATCGGAAAATCTCTTTGTTAGGAGCCATTTTGCATGCACCGGAAGTGGGGAAAGCCTATATAAGGCGGTAGAAGGGTCATTTTCCTTTTTTTTGAAATCAAGGTTCGGGAAGAAATATGTGTGCGTTAGACGGGGCCAGGGTTGAAAAGCCGCGAAGCGGTTTTTCAACCCTGGTAATTAACTAAGCTTTTAGCTTTCTTCGCTTTTTCGCGAGGCGTGCAGCTGTCTAGACCTAGTCGATGAAGAGGGTCAACTGAGGCGCTTTCTGCCTCTTTAAAGGGCCATGTAAGGCAAGATTCCAAAAAAATCTTACATCTTGCTTGGCCCCTTTAAAGGTGAACGAACAGCGAAAAAATTTGCCTTCCATGTCTCTTGAAACCCAGAATAGATCTAAAAATAGGCGAAAATCTGGCAATGAGCACATCCGCCTTATCTTCTTCT
This sequence comes from Mesorhabditis spiculigera, assembly GCA_958295435.1. NCBI lineage: Eukaryota > Metazoa > Nematoda > Chromadorea > Rhabditida > Rhabditidae > Mesorhabditis > Mesorhabditis spiculigera. Next base: position 571,604 of record CATQJA010002614.1, on the reverse strand, counting down.
TCTCGGGAATAAGTTCCCGGTCCCTCTCCCATGAAATTCCGCTTCTTTCCTCCTTGCCGAACCCGCGTTTTTTTGCTTAAAAGGCGTTGCTCGGGAGGAAGAGGAAATCGAGGCGTCTTGAGAGAGAGAGAGAGAGAGCTAGAGAGAGAGAGCTAGAGAGAGAGAGAGAGAGAGAGAGAGAGAGCACCGGTCAGCCTCGAATACACCCACAGAGTCGACAATGGGCCGCCGGCGCCTGAAGGCTGTTTTCCGGGGTTCTGGGCCTCTTTTTGGGGCTCCTTTTTGCCAGGGGTTTCTTAGAAACCTGAGAGCCGCCAGGCGGAATGAATTAAGTAGGGCATACGTTAGGGGGAGCAGGCGGTTTGGCACGGATTTCGGATTTGCATATGACGGGGCGTTCGACGACCCGAAAAACGGCACTAGCGTGAAAACTACGCAAAACACCAAATTTCATGGTAATTTCGCAAAAAATACAAAAATTTTTTGGCTGCAAAATCCCTTTAAAAGACGTCAGGCTTTGGAAACCTCCGACAAGGCGAATATGACTTATACCACCCTTTAGAGTGAATTTTACGTTATTTATGGCTATCCAAATCTTTCTGCGCTCAATATAATTGATGTTTTGGCGTCACAGCCCACTAAATCTCTCTCTCTCTCTCTCTCTCTCTCTCTTTCTCTCGCTCTCTCTCTCGTTCTCTCTCTCGTTCTCTCACTCTCGCTCTCCCTCTTTCTATCTCGCTCTCTGTATCTGGTCAGCTTTCACTTGCAAAACCCTTTAAGCTCATACTACAAGCTTCAACAACCCTAAAAAGTATCATGCTCAACTAGTCCGAGTCCGACTCCCCAGATTTCACTGCTCACCCCCGATTCTTCAATTTTGGCGGGCGGGGGCAAGGCCCAGAGCTCGCGCCGCGGACCCGGGAAATAAATTAGGTGGGCACAAATGGGCCATCTGGGTGAGGAGGAGGAGGCGAGAGAGAGAGAGAGAGCGAGAGAGTGAGAGAGAGAAGGATGAGTTGAACCAGGCCATCGACATACATACAACGACCCGTTGGCCGCCTGGTCGGCCATCAACCATAAATCTTTGGGGTTTTTGCGGGTCGTGTGGTGTGGCGGGTGTGTGGAACAAATTGGCTTGAATTTAGAGAGGGAAATAGTTTGGGGCTACTGGGGTATTTTCAGGTTTAAAGAGGCTGAGAAGTCAAAAATTTAACGCTCACGAAGCTTCGGAACTAAAGTTGGCGCTTTAAAGGGGCTGGGAAATGAAAAATTCCGATCGTAGAGTCGATTTTGAAGCATTAATCACGGAATCTTGGTTCAAAGACGCCGAGGCTGGGCAAGCTAGCAGCAATTTTTGAGGAGGAGATATCCTAGAAGTTGCGCTATAGTCAAAAATCTACTCGTTGCCGCGTGCAAACTAGCAGGGTTGCTTGAGGTTCGAGTTCAGAGAGAATCCGGCTACCTAGATCAACGGTGAGCCAGGGCTGGCTAGCAGAGATGCCCTAGGAAAGCGAACCAAGCTCGAGCTCTGGCAGGCTAGCAAAGATCTTTTAGGAAGTCGAAGGAGATGCGCGCCCGGGGGCATCGAGCAGAGACCCTTGCGGAAACTCTAGAGCAAGCGCTTTTCACATGTCTGTTTCTAGGCCAGCTAGCAGAGATTCTTCGTGAAAGGGAGACCAAGGCAGCTAGCGGAGACCTTTGAGGAAAAGCCATAGAAACATATTTTAAAAGTTGTATTTCCAACCCAGCTAGCAGAGATCGTTTCGGAATCGGCATTCTCGGCCAGCTTGCAGAGATTCCTCAGGAAGCAGGCAGCGCGCAGGCTAGCAAAGATTCTGCCAGAAACTACCCGAAATTCACTACTTTCTTGCTCATTCCCCATTTTTTATGTTGGTGAACAAATTTCTTTCTCCCCACACAATTGGTTAGTGAAGAAAAGACATGCGGCCGGCCGGTCGACCAGCTGATAAGCAGCAGCACACAATCTCCCATGGCTGTCAAACACCTTGGCTCCTCCAGCCAGAAAGAGCAACGAGGTGACGAATGGTGATTTCCCGCCGGTTTTATGGGCTCCTGGGCAAGAGGGGGCAAATTTCCGGAATTTTTGGCGAAATATGGAGTGATTCATGGTGCTGATTAGCATATCGTAACGCTTGAAATCAGCAAAAATATACAATTGCTCATGAGACCTTTAAAGGGGCTAGGAAGTGGCAAAATCCACCACGCAAACCCACCCGGTCTAGGCAGAGTGAAAGCGACAGCGCTTTAATTGTTGCTTATTCTTAAGATCCATGAGCGTAAAGTACGATTTTAAAGAGGGTGGTACATCCAAATTCTACCCCTTCCATCGCCTAGGTCTTGACAGCTACGCGACACTCCAAATTACGCCGCCAGGCGCTGTCGGAGCCACCCTCTCAGGTGCCTATCAAGTCGATATTAACAAGTGTTTTGGAGTGTGGTATAGCAGTCTAGATCTAGTCCATAGCATGGGCCGGGTTTCACGCTTCCCAGTCACTTTAAAACGAATCTAATTCCAGATCCAACCGTCTTATATTTATTTTTAGCATGTCCCCTAACTTTTTCTCGCGATTCTTTGACCGGGGTTGTCGCCCAAATATTTCCCAGGTAATCCCCGGGGCACCCGGGAAGCGCAAAAAAAATACTGGGGGGCACACGCGCCCCCGAATAATCCACCCAGCCGGCGGGTACTAATCGCGCTGGCCAGTTTTGGGCGAGAGAGAGAGAGAGAGAGATAGCTAGTAAAATACGCTTGTTCTTTTGTTTTCCGCCTCCAAAACCACCTTTTTATGGGTTTGAATTTCTGGGTGGTGGATGTACCATCGGTTTTAATGGGGTTTGAGGAAATGAGGCAAGCTAGCAAAGATTCTCCAGGCACGGGAGAGTCAGCAGCGATTCCTGGGGAGCCACTTTTACGATCTAGCACGAGTTAGGCGAGCTAGCAGTGATTCTTTAGGAAGCCAGCGGCAGAAGAAGGGCCGGCTTGCAGAGATACTTTAGGAAACTCCAGCTTGTTAAGCTAGCAGAGATTTTTTAGGAAATCAAATACGACCTCATCGGCCTTTAGACTACAGCCCATTGCATTCCCCCCGAGCTAACCAACTTGTTTGCCCAGCCTTACCACACACATATATTTATACGAGGGCGCCTCATTTTTCCGAAGGTCTGAAAGGGGTGGCGAGAGAGAGCGAGAGAGAGAGAGGGAGAGAGAGAGAGAGAGATTTTTCGAAGCGCCCGTGTTCAACAGCTCGCCCCTCTTTTCGCTTCCTCCACTCGAGCGGGCGAGGGTGGCGCAAAAAGTTATTATCGCTTCGGGGGGTGCGGCGGAGGAGGCTAAGAAAAGAAGAAAAGAAAGTGGACGGATCCGCCTCGGGGGCTATTGGCTAGTTTCCCGAGTAGGTCGAGGTCTTGTCAGGTGGAATCGGGCGGAATTTGTGGGATTTTAGGGCGTGGATCTGGTCGTTGAAAGACCAGAAAATTATCTTCAAACTCTATATTTAAATGCGAAAGAGCGAGAGATAGAGAGAGAAAGAGAGAGAGAGAGAGAGAGAGAGTGAGAGTGAGGGGGTGAGACCGAGATATCCACCGCACGTTTGGCAAAAACAGGACACCGCTAATTTGCATAATCGGATTTTTCAAGGCGACTTAAAAAAGACTTATAAAAATCCTCAACCATCGAAAATTCCGTTAGACTCCTAACTACACCTACCGCAAAGAGGAACGAAACGGAAAATGGATACTAAAAAGGCGCAGCAGGGTAAATTAAAAGAGTTGGAGAGGGAGAGAGCGAGAGAGAGAAAGAGAAAACTAGGCAACACCTCTAAGATGTTCAAGCCAAGTAATTCAAGCCGTTCAGCCCAAAAAACTAAAACGCACCATTTTAAAGTGCTGTACCGTCCCAATCAAGTACGGCTCGGCTGCGCACGTTTCCACGTAGACGACATCCCCCTTGAAATACGAGGTGCCGTCGTGGGCGATGAAGCACTTCCAGTCGCCGCCCTTCGCGCTCCGGTACGCCTGGAAAATATAGTAAATGTACGATTATTCAGGTTCCGACACTTCAAGTTTCGTTCTTTTTTTCCATTCCATTTTCTCATCATTTTCCAATATCATACTTTTCACGCTTTTTCAGGGCAGGCTAGCAGAGAACCTTGGGGAAAGGATGGGGCAGGCTAGTAGAGATCATTTGGGAATTCAGGGGTCAGGCTAGCAGAGATCCATGAGGAAAACGCCCCATTTCAATCAGCCTCTCCAAATTGTTGCCGATCCCCGGGGCGGGGGTAAGCCTATGCGATTCGCTAATAATTAGGATGGTTGAGGGGGTGGGGACAGCCGTTCCCCGCCTGAAGAGAGAGAGAGAGAAAGGGAGAGGAGAGCGAGAGAGAGAGCCAAGACGGGCGCCGAATAGGGTTCCTCCTTGAGCCCTCATTATTCCATTTTGGGGGCGGCTGAAAGGAGAGAGAGAGAGAGAGAGAGAGAGAGAGAGAGGCGCTTGGCAATTGACTGACGGGTTTGTCGAAATGGGCAGCGTCGGTGCGTGGGAACGGGGAAATTGGGGGGAAACACTGACCGGGGAGATTAGTGAAATTTGGGGTGGTTTTAAAGGGGCGTTGAAGCGTGACTATTTTGGAGGTTCTCTGTCTCTCTCTCCTCTATATCTCTCAACAACACGCCTGAATTGCTGCTTTCTGCGTCAAAATTATCTTCTAAGGGTCTAACAAGTCGAATATCTAGTTTTTAAGCGGAAGGCTACAAACTACAGCCTCGAAAGTTACTAGAAAACTTCGGATTCTTCAAAAAAACCTTGTAAGCTTTCACCATTCATCTAGCTAAAAAATTTCGCTACGCTACAAACTACCTCAAGGACTAAATTCTTGTTTTCATCAGCTTTTTCTCAGCTTGAAAACTTTTCTCGGTCCCCTCCGGTTTGCCTCTTTATTGGGGTCGGTGTTTGGAGGAGGAGAGAAGGGCACATTGCGTGTGCCCCGCCATGTATAGAGGGGGATAGAGGTTGAAGAGGGCTGGTCAAATATTCGCTCCTCTCTCTCTCTCTCTCTCTCGCTCTCTCTGCCTCTTCCACCCCCAATCACTATGCAAATGTGCGCCATGTCACCGCTTCGCGAAACTGGGGGCGGGCGACACTCATCTACGCGGCGGGTTCCGCTCTCCCAAAATGGTCACACCCGAACGGGTGAGGTGAGGGTTTATGTGATTAGCATGGCAAATGGCGTTGGAATCTGGGGTTTAAAGGCACTGGAAAATGCGAAATCGACCCTCGCCTCAGCTAGGCCTAGACACCTACGCGACATCCGAAAGCCTAACGCTTGCAATAAAAACTACCAAATCAACACAAGCAAGATTTCAAACCAAAACCGCCTGTTTTAAAGGGACTCGGAAGTCCAAAAATAGCCCCTTCGAAGCCTAGGTCTAGTCAACTACACAGCACTCCAAAACTGCTGGTCAGCGGATTTGGATGTTGGCCAAATGTCACACCCTGGAAGCCGACAAAGCAGATTCAACACGTTATCTGGAGCATCGCGTAGTTGTCTAGACCTAGTCGACCAGATAAGTCGATTCTGGCGCTTTCCAATCTCTTCAATCGTCATCTACAAGAAGCACGGAATCAGCAAGGTAGCAGCGTTTTTAGAAAATTTCACAAATTTAGAAACCTGCAACAGAAATGTCATTTTCATCTGATTCTGATTCATTTCATCCGATTTCCGACCCCCGTCATTTTCAAGGGCCGGTTTTGAAAGTTCATCTTCCGTTCATTCAGATTCTTGGCCTTTTACTGAACTCACAGCTTTGCGGAGTAGTTGTCTAGACCCAATAGAACCCAGTGGTCGATTTTTAGACTTTCTAGCCCCTTCAAACGATTTTAAAAGCGACATGAAACCTTCGCAAATTCCAGCCCAAACCCCCATTTCGATACTTTCAGGTGAGGGGAAGAACCCAAGTAGCCCGGTACCCCCACAACCCGCGTGTCCACAGTAATAAATCGGAAGGAGAGATGGGGGGGAGCTGCTGTTCTGCGGGGTGGCCATAAAATGGGGCATGCTGTGGCGGGGGGCACGGATTAGCGAACGGGGTGGGAACAATGTTTTCGGGGGCCGCAGGAAAAATTGCGTGCTGTCTATGGTATGAGCGTACTGTAGTTAGTAAAATGAGCAGTTACTACCGTTTTCTCACCATTTTTAATCGCTTAAAGTACCGTACAAGGCACGTAGTTTGACTTGCCCGTCCCTTTAAAGGGGCATGGAAGGCAAGAATGGGTTTAGGCGTTAGTTAAAAATTCTCTCTCTCTCTCTCTCGCTTTCCCGCAACCCGCAAGTTTAACATAGCGTTCGTGTGGGCCAAATCGGGTATTCCGCGGGGGGAAATATGCTCGGCCAGGCGAAAACGGGGAAGTCTTTGCGCTTTTTCTAGTCAAAGAGAGAGAGAGACCGACAGACAGAAACAAGTGGCTGTCCCCCTCTCTCCGTGCGAACACACGCCTCAATTGCCCCACCCCACCACCACACCACTCTTTTTTGATGTGTCGCCCCCAGCAGGAGCCAAAGAGGCTTTTGGAAAAAAGGGGGAGCTAGGGCGGGGATGACAAACGGCTGCCCCTGGGGCTTCGTTTCTCGGATTCCCACGGAGTTTTAAGGTTGCGAGAGAGCGAGACAGTGAGAGAGAGAGAGAGAGAGAGAGAGAGAGAGAGCTCCAATATACTCAGATTTCAGGTGCCCAAATCAACAGCTGGCCTCATTCGGCTCATTTTACATCCAAGACAGGTGAAATTCGGGCCACAAATTGCAGGTGAAACCCACTTCCGGCCGTAAGAACTCTGGTTTTAAAGGGGCTAGAAGCACCAGAATCGACCCCTCCTTCGACTAGGTCTAGACAGCTACACGACATTTTGCTGGTTTTTAGCACGTTAAAAATGCTATTGAAATGCATTTCGGTGTGTCGCGTAACTGTCTAAACCTAGCGCAGCGGAGGGGTAGATTTTAGGCTTTATGATCCCTTTAAACTGACTTCAATAAAAATTAAATCCGCGGGCCACAAAATACAAAGTTCACCAGATGCAAAAATATCAGAAATTCCCCGGTTTCTCAGAAAATGACTAATATTTTTGTTAATTTCCGGAAGCCCCTAAAATCTCCGAAATTCGCTGAGCAAACCGGACAAAACTCGGGGATTTTTTGTCCACATTTTCCTCCTTATTCGGCGGACATTCCCAGCTGTCCAAACGGGCAAATGGCACATTTTTCGAGCCGATTCCCCCGCTAATTTCGATATGTAATTCCACGGCGGGTGTGTGTAATTTGGTTGCGGGCGGAAAGAGCATGCAATTAGGCCCTAAACCAATTTCTAAAGTAAGCCTAACTTTATGAAAAAATGCGATCTTTGCGTAATTGAGTAGTGTCGCGGAAAATACTCGAAAAATGACTTAGAAACTACGTAAAACAACGCAATTCCAAGCGTAATTAGGTAGTGAACGGAAAGAATTTGTCAAATCACGAGACCGAATTTAAATTATCTTTTTAAAACCCGCTGAAAAAGCGTAATTCAGTAATTAAATTTTTATCATTAATTCATGCCCCTTAAACTACTATAAAAATTCTCAATTCGCCGCAGGACCACCCGCACTTTCGTGTCACATTTTTCGAATTTCTCTGAGGATTTCTCTAGGATTCCGGGGGGATAATCGGGGCTCCCCGGGGGTGAGGCTCATTTTGTAGATTGCCCCGGATTAGCCGGGGGGATGCGATAGAAAAAGAAAGAAAAAAAGGTAGAGAAACATCCGCGATTATGCGGAAAAAGAGCGGATTAAAGCTCGGGATAAAAAGCCAATAATACTATTGGGTTTTCATGTAAAATGTTCACGACTAATTATACTTAAAATAACTCTAATTAAAAAAAATTTAGAGCTTCTAAAATTACAAATTCCGCCGAGATACGAAAACCAAAAGATCGGCTAGTAATCGAGTCTTGAACGCCCCGGGGAAGCCGAAAAGCCACCATGGATTCCACAAAGGATCACTGCCAGCATCCCCTTGCAAGTAGCTTCAGCAGACAAATTGGATTGTTTTTACCTCGCCGTCTCTTTCTCCATAAAATTTCTAAACTATTCAAGCCCTAACCCGAAAATATACTTTTTAACAGTCACATAAATAGCTTCTTTATTCCCCTTCCTTATATTTTTTGCTTCCGAATATTTTTTGCATAAATATTTACATGGTATCACCTTTCCCACAGGTGAATTATCCCCCCACACTTGAGTCGCCTGGGCGGGCGATAATCGACCCCCACTGGGGGCCAGGTGTTTAGGTGAGGTGACACGGCCGGATGCTTTGAGGTCACCGCCAAGGCGTACTTTGTAGCCCAGCGTAGTGGGGCGCCTTTATGGGGAGTCAGAGAGAGAGCGAGAGAGAGAGAGAGAGAGAGAGAACCCCCGGCGGCCACCCATCGACACTTGTGTTCTTTTCCCCTTCAACAAAAACGTTGAATGACCGGGCGCGACACCCTCTCTCCCAAGCGCTTCCCGGTGTTTCTCGGGGAGTAGCGGGCGAGAGAGAAAGAGAGAGAGAGAGAGAGAGAGAGAGAGAGAGAGAGAGGGAGAGAGAATTTGTGTCCGTATATTTGTGCAGCCCGTATGCTTCGGGGTGATCCCCCCGGCGCGGCTTTTGGCTGTGCGTGTCTGGCGCTAGACTATGCGTTGGAACATGGGAATTCAAAGCATTTTAATGGGATTTTTCCGGGCAGGCTAGCAGAGATCATTTGGGAAAGTATTATCACCGAGCGAGGCCAGCCATTAGAAGCCATTTTGAAGACCTGCCGAACTTCTGGTATATACCAGGCTAGCGCAAGCTAGCAGAGATTTTTGTGGATTCCAAAGCTCCTTGGAAGCCCCTCGAATCCGAACATTTAGGGTCAGCCGTGTTTAGTTTGGCTAGGTCATCAGGCAAGCTAGCATAGATTCTTTGAGGAATCGAACCCATCTCTGATGATCTACAGGTTCTCTATCATGTTTTCCGGGTCGTCAAGCAATCTAGCAGAGATCCTTTGCGGAATCCGGCTCCACCCCTGAGATGATCTACAAGATCCCTGTTTCAGGTCGGCAGGCAAGCTAGCAGAAAACCTTTGCTGAATTCGTACTTTCACGAAATCATGGATTCTAGATTCCAGGCAAGCTAGCAAACACCCTTTCCGGAAACCCACAAAAACCACCTCCAAAAATTTCCAGACAGCCCCCGATATTCGGCTCCTTATCTAGCCAGCAGCCCTAGCCCTGGGCAGCCATTCACAAGGAGATGGGCCCGGTGCCGAGAAGAGGAGGCCAGGAAGCGCGTGTCTTTTCGCCTTCAATGCCCGCCCAAAAAAGGCGGGGACGGCTCCACGGAAAAAGCTCGTCGAAGAAGCGGGGTGACACCGGCCATGTGTGTGTGCCCTCAGGCTACGCACCACACCTCCTAACACCGCACAACAATATCCTCCTGCCTAGCCCTGTGGGCACAATGGGGACGCCTCGAAGCCGGGGGAGGTGGCCAAAAACAAGGTGTGTGTGCCACCCCACCCCGCCCGGCTCCTGGAAATGACTCTTTATGCGGGGAGAAGCCGCCGTAAGGAAGAACGGCTCGAAATGGCCGCTTGGACTACGGGGGAGAACGTAAATAGTAGTGGAGCGTTGTCGTAAACAGGGCTAATCAGCCGCATTCACGCAGTAGTCCAGGGTAATCTCGACAAAATGAACGGCCTTAGATAGTTTAGAAAAGCGACTTCAAGGAGTTCAACCAGTAAAAATGCACTTTTGAACGAGGTCTTAGAACAGCTAATGAAGCCTATACTACCTCCGCAGGCTTCGAGGGGTACAAAAGCTGTAGCCGTCTCGAAGGAGCCCGTGAAACCTGGATAATGAACTTCGAGCTCGATGACCTCGACGCCGACTTCGGGAAGTCCAAAAATGTAGCTTGGATCTTTCTAAAAGTGAAGAGAAGCTAATGAAGACCCCAGCAATGAACGCTACCCATCGACTCCAAGGAGCCCACAATCATCACGTTACCCCTTGAATTAAACCTAATGAACCGCCGAACCCGGCCACCTCGACGTCAAGGGGTTTAGTGAGTTATTCTCAAAGTTTGGCAAAAATGTAGGTTCCCCGGAATCCAAAAACACGTCCGAATTTTCGTGGTGCCATTTCCGGGGAGTCGAAATCCCAGTAAGCCGGTATGCGTAACCAAAGCCGAGATTTGGGATAATCTCTAGCAGATCTTCCACGACCTGGCATTTTTTTGCTGGATTATCGGCAAACAAAAAGGGGGAAATAAAGTGACATCGGAAGGTCAGACGTAAAAGTACAAAGTCAGATCTTCAAAGGTCTCTGCTAGCTTGCCCTTGGTTTTTCAATTATTCCGCAAGGGTTTGTGCTAGCTTGCCTCTGCCTAGATCATCTAAAAAGCACTTAAGACCATTACTGTTTCCTTAATGTTCTCTGCTAGCCTGCTAGGTGTACCTCGCCAAGAACTTCCGAAAGAATCTCTGCTAATCTAACTCAAACACATCCATTCTCATCAAGCCTATCCGAGCCTTAGATCCTCGTTAAAAATACGATCAAGAATCTTAGGTAAAGGTTACTTAACGGGGGAGAAATAAATAAATTCCCCAAATAATCACTGCTAGCTTGCCCACCCCAAATTTTCAAAAAAATTTCCCCAATGATCCCCACTAGGCTGCCCCAATTTTTGATGTCCTAATCAATCCACATGGGGGGAGGCGGGTAGTTTTCTGTGGCGGTCCCCTTTCCGGAAGGGGAAGGCCAAGCAAAAGAGAGGGGGACTCCCCGCCGGCCAGCTGTCCTCTAAACCGCCACTAAAATCGGACACGACTTCCCTTTTCGAGTTTTTTCGGGCTCGCTCTCTCTCTCTCTCTCTCTCTCTCTCTCTCTCTCTTCCACCACCCAGGGCCAGGCGAGCGCGCCAAAAAAAGCGGGGAGCAACGTGTGTGTGCAATTTGGGGGAAAGTTCGGAAGCCCTAGCCGGAGGGCCAATTTTTTGTGTCCTTTTTTTGGGGAGGGAAGCCCTGGTGGAAATCGGTTGGTTTGTGCCGGTGGGTTCAACGCGTTTTTGGGGCGGTGATTTCCCCCATGTAATGGGCAGGTGAGAGACTGCGCTGGGGCGCCTGGGAAAGAGTATAAAGTGTAGTGCCAGGATTCAGTGGTCAGGCTGGTGATCTTTAAAAGGTGTCGAAACTATTCTGTGGCTCAAAAAGCCTCAAAAATAACGTCGACGCGTCGTAATTTCGCAGTTTGTAGTCCTAGGGAACCCATAAGCAGAACAAACGTAAAAAAAAACCAATCAAAAATGTGTATTTTGTCGCCTAGAGTACCTCAAAAATAACTTCTTTTCAGAACTAAAATTATAGAACACTGCAAGACGACCGATCGTCAATCGTAAAACGTGTAGTTTGTAGGTTTCATACGTAATCTGCAGGCTAGAGTACCTCGGAAAGTGGTAATTTTAAGTGCGAAAATTTTATAAAACTCTAAAAAATCGCAAAACTTCAACGGTCCCAGCTTGTCTCCTAGTGAAGCCCAAAAAAAACAAGGAAAAATTCGACTGACAAAACTATTAAAAATCCAAGGAGCAAAGAGCAAAGAGACTTTGCAGTACGAATGACAACGAGCTGACAAAAAAGTCGAGGTGCACTTCGTACTACCAGATTTGTCGTCTAGGCTGTTAAAAAGATTAACACATTTAAGATTACGTACTTATCCCCATGCCAATTGTGTTCCTTTATCGCCTCCCTAAAACATGCTCACTTCCCCTCTCCGGGGAATAATTTCCTTCTCCGGAAACGGCCATCCCCCGCGGCCCAATAATCCGTTAATAGGGGCCAATTTATGGCAAGAGAGAGAGAGAGAGAGAGAGAGAGAGAGAGCGAGAACACAGAAACCCCTCTAATAACTCTGGGAGAAGGAACTCGGGGGGCATGGAGCGCAAGCTATGCGGTGGAGGCGGAGGGGGCTAATTGTCGGTTTTGGTGGACGACGTGGCGGGGAGCATAGCGGAAAGGTCATTTTCTTGGACTTGAGGGCAGAATAGAGCCCAAATAAGGGATATAGCCACTTCCGGAGGCTGTAAATAGGAAGTAAACGGCAGCGGAAAGTCGCGGAATTTTGGAAAATCGGGCAAAGGGCCCAGAAAAGCAAAAAAAAAGAGAAATTATAAGGTGTAAAACCAGAAAATTTAATTAAAAGACATATAATAAAATTAGCCACTTCCGGAAGCTGTAAATGGGCCGGAAACACAAGCGGAACGTATCGGAATTTTGGCAAAAATAGGGCAAAGGGCCCAGAAAATGGAAAATGGAAAATGGAAAAGTCAAGTTTAAAAAAGCGAAATCGGGAAAATTACATAAACAAATTCTTAAAAAGCGCTACCAACCTTTCCGCATCGTGATCGGTCGGGTCGTCCGGCGGTGGGCGGGTAAAAAATGGGCTCGCACTCCCAGAGACCAAGCCGCGCGCTCTCCTCCGGACTGCGCGACGTCTCCTCATCCGAACACGACGCTGACGACGAGCCTGAATATGATTCGTTTTTGTTAGAACGTTTTAAGTGATTTCAGATGACATAAAGATATCGGCTAGGTATTCTCGAGCTAGGTGGTCCCTTTAAAATTGGTTTTCAGGACTTAGGATTCTTTGTCCAGATCTAGTCGAGAAAAAGGGTTGATTTGGGGGATTCCTAGCACCATTAAAAACATTTTAAACTTTCCGCTATCTATTTCCTTCCCTCTCTATTATAGTGTGTATCGGAACCCTCATTTTTTCTGGGGGTACTGCTGCGGGATGGGGGCTGCGCCCGTTTATGCGTTTGTGTGTACCCCCAGGTAACACACGCCCCACACACGGCGGTCTATAATCTACGCGGTGAGAGGGGGAGAGACGGGAGAGAGAGAGAGAGAGAGAGAGAGAGAGAGAGAGAGAGAGCACCTGTTCGTACCCGGATTAGTCGTCCCCCTCTTCTTCGGGGGGAAGGCCATCGCCGGCTAATCGCTTCAAAAATTTCGCCCCCCTTTAGCAAAAAAGGCGTCATCTCCCAGCGGGGTGATTTGTTGCGGTTTGAAAAATGCCCAAAATTGTTCCGAATTTGAGAGTAAAAAATAGGCAGGTAAAACAGTATTTGAAGGTAATTGTAAGCTATGAAAACTGAGAGAGAGAGAGGGAGAGAGAGAGAGAAAGAAAGAGAGAAAGAGAGAGAGAGAGAGAGAGAGAGAGAGACATCTGGAGAGAGCAAGGTTGTGCTTTCGTGTAATAAAACTGCACAAACAAGCTCAGACGTTTTGGGGCTTTAAGCTGGGATTCAACAAGGAATTTACCAGAATAGCTCTAAAAACCGATTAGACCAAATCAGGAATTATACGTCAGAAAAAAGCAATTATAACCGCCATATTGGCTTTGCTTAGCGGAAATCAGGGATTCTACGTCCGAAAAGGCTAATAAAAATCTTCTAATCGGCCTTAATTAGAGAAGATCAAGAATTCTAAGTCTGAAAGACAATTGAAGTCTTTTAGTTAGGCGAAATCGGGAATTCCACGTCCAGAAAAAGTAGTAAAATTCCTTTAATTGGGGTTAATTAGCGGAAATCATGGATTCTAGGTTTGAAAAAAGGGTAATAAAAATGATCCCGTTGACCTTAATTAGACGAAATCAAGAGTTATACGCCGGAAAAGATCATAAAAATCTTAAAATTGGCGCAAATTGACAGTTTTAAAAATTTAAAAAAACCTTACTAACCTGGCAGGCTCATTGGCGGTGGTGGCGGGGCGTCGTCAGCTTCTGCCGCTGCTGCAGTGGCGGCAGCGCAGTCGGGCGGAATGGTGGCGACTGTCGAGGTATCGGGGCAGTTAGCAGGGGTGTGGAATTGGTGTGGCGTGTGGGTGGTCACAGCTCGGCCACAGCGCCCTCCCAAATCCTCTTGGCCCTTCCGCGGATGGGGGGCGAGAGACGCGAGAAAAGAGTGGAGAGGGCAGAGACGCAGACGGGGGCGTGGCTTCGTTCGGGCTTGGTGGTGGTAGTGGTGGTGGACAGATGAACGCACACACACCAAGTCCAATCCGAGATGAGAAACGAGGCTTTGCTCCGCGGATTCTCGAACACGGCTGGCGCGTGTTCGGAAAAGCGGATGCTTCTGGAAATGAGGGTTGTAGTTTGTACCCGAAAAGATTAAAATTGAGAACACCGAAAAAGGTATGAAAGTATCGTTTAGGCAATAGCTTAGTCGGATGTTTTTAAGAAACAGTTGAACCGGAAATGCGTTGTAGTTTGCACTCGATAAGAGGTCGAGAGAGGTCGCAAATTAGGAGTTTATAAAAGATAAAGGAGAACTTTTAAAACAAAAATACATAAATTCTTCAAAATAAAAAAGCTTGGGACCGAAAATATTGGCGTTTGTAGTTTGTAGAACCAGAAGATGAAAAGTAGGTGAGGATTTGTAGCTTGTATTCTATCCACAGATAGTTTTAAACATCAATAGTGAGCATGGAAAGCTACAACAGGCTCCAAATTACATTATTTACATCGTAACAGGCTTATAAGGCCATGAAGAGAAAGTATTCAGCGACAAAAACAGCAATGAAAGGTATCTTTGGATAAAAAGTAGGTTGTGCTTTTCAATACGTAAACAGAAGCAGCTGGAAACTTGTCAAAAATCAAGTAATAACCAAATTTATTGTGTAGTAAAATGAAACACGCTAAAATCTACATGAAATTATCATTTCAAATCGTTAGAAAACCCGGAAAAACGACATTGTTATCGGGCTCTAATCCCCAGGGCAATCCCATGCAATTTGGCACTTTTAGGCGGCTATTTTTACAGGTAATCAAGGGCGGAAATTGTCTAACTCAATCGGCAGCAAAGATCAAAGTTAAAAACATATAAATATACCTAAAGTACGTTAAAATCAATCCAAATATCGATAAAATCTTTGAAATCGCGGGTGGCGGGCACGAGTGCCCAGACATCTGCCCAATAGCCCGCGTAGCCGGGGGTCATTTTCACTAGCCTTTCGCGTAAAAACCCGCACATTAACGTGGTTTATACTCCAAGGATGTAATTTTGTGTTCTAAACATAAAACTACTTTAAAAGAGCTTAAAAAGTAGATAAGAACTATGGAAATCGTCGAAATCCGCTGGGTTGTTACCAAAAACCTCTTTCTCACACCCTATTTTGCGAAAATCGATAGTTTTAATTGTTTTAAAGTATTCTCTAGGCTGTAGTTTACTTTGTGATACATACAACGTTCATTTTTCACCAGAAGAATTGGCTAAATTTGGCATTCTCGCAACTAAAATCGTCTAAATCCGTTTGATTTTCGGTAAAATGTCTTATCTGGCGAAAATCGATAATTTTAATCGTTTGAAAGTTGTATAGAAGCTTCATTTTACTTTGTTCTATGGAAAAGTTACATTTTTTATGTTTATTACCTAAAGAACTAGCTAAAAAAAGTGAAAAACTTGATTTCTAGTGAGTTTTTAAGTTTCCAAGGTATAATTTGTAAAATTAGGATCTTATCGACTGTAGAAAATGGTGGAAAATGTATAAAAAGCAAGGTCATATTAGAAACTTTAAAGGAAAGTAGCACCATAAGGAAAACTCATAAAAACAGGTCGCAAAAAGATTTGGGGGGAGGGTGGTGAGAGGCTGGCGGTGGTGGGGGCGAAGAAGGCCGGGTTGCGTAAGCGGCTTGGAAGATACCTGGGGGAATGGAACAAGAAAGCCACAGAGAGAGAGAGAGAGAGAGAGAAAGAGAGAGAGAGAGCGAGAGAGAGAGACAGAGAGAAAAGCAGTAATTCCATGGTACGCCTGGGGGCAGGCTAGCAGAGATCAATTGGGAGGGGGAACAAGATAATGGGGGAATGATGGGGAGGCTATTGTTTTTTGGGTAAATCAACCAAAAAAACGTTTTCCTTTATAAACGGTTTAAACAGGCTAGCAGAGACCATTTCGGAAAACCAAAATTTTGATAAATACTGAAGAAAATAGGGCTTGGCAGTAAAAATGGCCTGGAAGCCCTGTAACTAAAGACCCACTAAAGGTCACACCAAAAAGCGAGAGGCAAAAAGGAGCGGAAAGAGCGAGAATCGCCGAGGGCAGGCTAGCAGAGACCTTTTGGGGAAATGGCGACACATAGCCCAGGAAGACTTTTGGGGGGCAGGCTAGCAGAGACGCTTTGTGGAGGGAGGTGCCGGGCGGTGGCTGGCACGAAAAAGAGGCGTCAGCATAACATTGGAGTTTTGCGGAATTAGTGACGTCCTTGAGAATTTTGACACTCGGGCAGCTAGCAGAGATACTTTGGGAAGTCGAGGAATACCTTGAGGTATCATAAAAGTGAGAATCTGGGCCTGCTAGCAGGGATTCTTGGGGAGCAATCAAAGCACGTTTTTGAACGGTTTCTGGCAAATTCGGGCACGGGTGAGCTAGCAAGCAGCAAGCAAGCTAGCAGAGACCATTTAGGAAGTTGTAGAAGCAGCATGGCAGCCATTAATGGGGAGGCATGGGCAGGCTAGCAGAGATTCTTGGGGGAAAAAGTAATCGATCGCGAGGTTGGCAAACATGGCAAAATGGCAGAGATCATTTGGGATGTTTCGCTAGTTTGGGAGTTCCATTAGTTCCATTAATGCAAGAAACAGGGGCAGGCTAGCACGGATCTTTGGGGGAACATAGCGGTCGACTGACGGGCCTCCAAAGGTCAAATATCGGCCGGCAAGCTAGCAGAGATCATTTGGGATGGTGTGCATATCAGACGCTTGTCACAGTAGCCATTAATGCTCAAACGACAGCAAGCTAGCAGAGATCCTTGGGGAACTTCAAAGTTAGACGAAAATGACCTTAGGGGCCCAAATTCTATGGGCAAGCCAGCAGAGATCATGCGGGAAATCCCAGAAGCCGTTCAATCCAACCCCATCAAAAAATACTCTCCGCCGGGCCGGAGGTTGCTGCTGCTCGCTCGGGGTTGGTAGTGGTGGAAAAGGGGGGAAGGGGACGGCGGGAAAAGGGAGGCTACGCAAAAAGAGGCAAAAGAGAGAGAAAGAGAGAGAGAAGGCTCCGGCGGTCCCGATAAAGGGGAAAAGAGTGGTGTGCCGGCGAGAGAGTGGAGAGGGGCGAGAGATAGAGAGTGAAGAGAGAGAGGGAGAGACAACCCGGTCGGCCACCATCTCAGTGCGGACACACAGACATAGAGACACGGACAAACACGCCCCCCTTAGACCTCGCTCTGGGGTCGACTTTTTGGGGGGAGAGGGCAATTTATGTCCTCACTCTACTTGTCATTGGCCGAGTGAAGTGATAAAGCTGTGGGGCTAGCAGAGATCATTTGCGATGGCAGGGGCAGGCTAGCAGGGATTATTTGGGAATGGAAGGGGTAGGCTGGCAGAGATCATTTGGGAATGGAAGGGGCAGGCTAGCAGAGATCATTTGGGAATGGAAGGGGCAGGCTAGCAGAGATCATTTGGGAATGGAAGGGGTAGGCTGGCAGAGATCATTTGGGACGGGAAGGGGTAGGCTAACAGAGTTAATTTAGGAGAATGTAGAGCTAGGGGCTAGCTCGCAGAGGCCCTTTGAATGAACCACACCTTTCAGCAGCAAAATAACAGAGATTCTTTAAGAACTTTGTCTACCACCCGGTACATCAGAAACGAACCTGGGTGGGGTATAGGTGGCTAGCAGCATGGGAACCGCTTGCTCGTCAATGGGAAAGCAAGGCGAAACGAAATGTTATTTTCAGGTGATTTACCCGGAAAGGCTAACCGATTACGTCATGAAAATAGGAAGTTCGAAGCGAGAAATATTTGTTTCCAAGCGGCAAAGAACGTGTCATTTTAGAGCATCGTGTAGTTGTCTAGTCCTAGTCGCCAGGAGCGGTCGATTCTGAGCTTTATTAGATGAATTTTAGATGATTACAAGGTTTACACCTTACTTTCAGGGCGTAATTGATTGAAAAATAGTTCGAGAATGAAAGCTTTGTTTGTTCGTTTCCGGCTATCCTAAGAGAACTGTGCTAGCTTGCCCTGGAATGTCTGCATATTTTGAGAGATTTCTTAATTTGAACCCGACAAACCGCTCCTAGAGGCCAATGATCTCTGCTAGCGGGCCCCTCCATGCCTGGTAAGTATTTATGTTTTGCTTCTTGTATAGTCTGCTAATTTGCACCTGTAAAAGCCGATGCCAAGTTGCGAATGTACACGCCACTCAGCCACCCGGGTCGATCCGAAAAACCCCCCACACTCAAATAACACCCTCCCCCCTTGATCCGGTCAGCCAAAATAGATCCCCCGACAGCTGAAAATGGTGACTCCGGAAGTTATTAGAAGGAATAGAAAATAGACATTCAGAGCCCATCGGCAAAGAGGGGAAGGGGAAAAAGCTGTTGCTGACAAACATCGCCTCGAGACCCGAGGGGGACGGGAGGAGGAGACATAAGAAAACACAAATCGTGAGCAGCGAAAACAAGATGATGTACTTGTAGTTCTAAAACCAGACAATTGTTATTTTAAAATCCGGACTTTGGGGTAAATCTTTTGACCGAGGCAGACTAGCAGAGAATCTTTGGGCATAGTCAAATCGGGCGAGGCAGCTAGCTGAGGAAATTTGTCAAGTAACAGGGCCAGAAAAGAAAGCAAAATGTGATGATAGCAAGTCAAGGCAGGCTAGCAAAGACCTTTGGGGAAATTCTGAACTAGGCAGACTAGCCGAGATTCTTTGAGGCATACTGAGACTGAGACGACACTAAGGCAAACTAGCAAGGATAATTAAGGAGAAACAAGGTATGGTAAAGGGTAGACTCGCAGAGATCATTTGGGAACGGAAAGGGCAGGCTAGCAGAGATCATTTGGGAATGGAAGGGGCAGTGTCTCGATAGCGTGGGAGAGCAGACATGAAGGGTCACAACATTTATTCGGAGCGTGTCCCCGGTGGGCTGACACCTCGTTGAAGTAAATGAGGACAGGGAAGCCGGGGTCGGAGCGGATGACTGAAGCAATCACAACGAGAAAAAGGGGGACTTTATATACGAGGGAACACAGGGAAATCAGCATGGTAATGAGGGGAAGGGATGGTGATAGGCTTGGTCTTCCGGTCATTCAGCACGCGCATGCAGTCGCGGGATCGCGACACTCCCGGGGGCGGCGAAGCTTCAGCGGCAGTAGTCGAACGGCCTGCAGACGACCCGCGGTGGCAGACATCGTTGCTTCTTGACTCGTCGCCACGCACGTCATCGGCCCGCACGCGCCTTGTACCAGCCAACCTTCCGCGATGCCGGTGGGCGAAGCGGATTCTTGGTCCTAGCACAAAGCGGCGCCAAGAACACGGTGGAGTTGCCCTTGATCACGCGAAGTTGCCCTTGATCACGATGATGTTGCCCTGGTACACGATGAAGACGCCCTTGAACACGTTGAAGACGCCCTGGATCACGCGAAGAAGCCCAGGCACACGTGATGTTGCCCTTGAACACGAGAAGAAGCCGGCCGCCTTGATCCTCGCGGTGGCGAACGGATGACGGGCACGGAATACATCAGATGAACACGGGTACGTGGCCCTCCCGGGGGCGGCGTTCAGCATCACGTCCGAGTAGATGTCGACCGGCATCCCACGGCGCACCACATGTCTCGATAGCGTGGGAGAGCAGACATGAAGGGTCACAACATTTATTCGGAGCGTGTCCCCGGTGGGGTGACACCTCGTTGAAGTAAATGAGGACAGGGAAGCCGGGGTCGGAGCGGATGACTGAAGCAATCACAACGAGAAATCGGGGCTTTATATACGAGGGAACGTAGGGAAATAAGCATGTAAATGAGGGGAAGGGATGGTGATAGGCTTGGTCTTCCGGTCATTCAGCACGCGCATGCAGTCGCGGGATCGCGACAGGCAGGCTAACAGAGATCATTTGGGAATGGAAGGGGCAGGCTAGCAGAGATCATTTGAGAATGGAAGGGGCAGGCTAGCAGAGGTCATTTGGGAATGGAAGGGGCAGGCTAGCAGAGATCATTTGGGAAAGGAAGGGACTGGCTAGCAGAGATCATTTGGAAATGGAAGGGGCAGGCTAGCAGAGATCATTTGAGAATGGAAGGGGCAGGCTAGCAGAGGTCATTTGGAAATGGAAGGGGCAGGCTAGCAGAGATCATTAAAGAACGATCTTGCCGCTGGCAAGATCGCGAAATATCGATGAAACCAATAAAGGGGGGTAAGTTGTCATCCCAGCCCCCCTCGCACCCACCCCGATGGGCATCGCCGAGGGGACGGCGGGAAGATGCGGGAAATGATAAGAATCCCACACACTTGACAGGGGGGCAAAGAAGAGGCATAGAAGAAGACAATCTCTACACACAACCCCCCGTGTCATCCGCCGGCTGGTGGTGAAAGTTTATTACGCGACCCCGAAAAGGGTGAGTGGTCAAAAAATGGATTAGACCACAGGGTTAGGAGGCTTGACTTAGGCGTAGGCTTAGCTTAGGCTTGGCTTCGGCTTGGCTTCGGCTTGGCTTCGGCTTGGCTTAGGCTTGGCTCAGGCGTGGCTTAGGCTTGGCTTAGGCTTGGCTTAGGCTTGGCTTCGGCTTGGCTTAGGCTTGGCTTAGGCTTGGCTTAGGCTTGGCTTAGGCTTGGCTTAGGCTTGGCTTAGGCTTGGCTTAGGCTTGGCTTAGGCTTGGCTTAGGCTTGGCTTAGGCTTGGCTTAGGCTTGGCTTAGGCTTGGCTTAGGCTTGGCTTAGGCTTGGCTTAGGCTTGGCTTAGGCTTGTCTTAGGCTTGGCTTCGGCTTGGCTTAGGCTTTCGAGCAACGCAAAAAAAAATTATAGAAAAACATATCAATGAGCTGGCAATGTTTCACTAACAATCCGCTAGAGGGGTCGGATATGCAAAAGAGAGAGAACGGGCGGGCCACGCGGGGCTAATCCGTTGTAGCCCGGGGGCACGTTCCGGCTGCCCCCCGCACTCGACGCGAGATGGCCAGGTGTCGGTGGAAAGACAGCACCACAGAATGGAACCGATGAATAGTGAGGGCAATACGGGGCATATGTCAATTGATGGGAGGGTAATTAGGGTAGTGATACATTGACTTAATCGATTACGCAAGAAAAATAGTTGAAAAAGGGTTTAAAACGAGAGCGATAGAGAGAGAGAGAGAGAGAGAGAGAGAGAGAAGAGAGAGAGAGAGAGAGAGAGAGAGAGAGAGAGAGAAGAGAGAGAGAGAGAGAGAGAGAGAGAGATAAAGCGAGACCATGTGAGGACGAGCCTTCAAAACACAAAATTACCGTGCTAGTCTACGATCCAGCAACAGTTTTGACGCGATGGTCACTCGTTTCGGGAGCGCGCGGCTCGCGCGCGTTGCCCCTCCCACCTATAGGAAATGGGCGAGGGCAAATAAAGGGGGACAGAGGGGGAAGGGGACAAGAAATAGAATGGAAAGGGGGAAGAGGGATGACCACCGCTAGCCCCCAGCCAGTCACAGCTAGCCAATACCCACATCCAATGGATAGCATAACTCATGGAGGGGCAGGCTCGCAGAGATCATTTGGGAATGGAAGGGGCAGGCTAGCAGAGATCATTTGGGAATGGAAGGGGCAGGCTAGCAGAGATCATTTGGGATACATCTTAAACCAATATAACATCATAAAATAAAGTTCAAAGGTTTTTCAACTCGTCTTCGTTTCATTTGGGAATGGAAGGGGCAGGCTGGCAGAGATCATTTGGGAATGGAAGGGGCAGGCTAGCAGAGATCATTTGGGATACATCTTAAACCAATATAACATCATAAAATAAAGTTCAAAGGTTTTTCAACTCATTTTCGTAAATTGACACTTTGCCATGCGTGTCCCCAGAGGGTAATTAGCAGATGTGGAGGTCTCAACTAATGAGATTATTTTGGCCAAAAAGTACAAAACTGGTTGTTACGGTATCAGGCGGAGAGACAGAGAGAGAGAGAGAGAGAGAGAGAGAGAGAGAGAGCTGGATAGAGAGTGAGCGCGAGTGAGTGTGTGTAAAGCTCAAAATCCTAATAATTAGCATTGCCAAATCCTGGTCTAATTGCTGGGTGGGACCCGGAAAAACGGCGAAATTTCGGAATTTAAACTCAAGGTCGTGTGGAAATTGGAGTGTGAAAGTAAAAGCTGGAAGCGTGATGCCAAAAACGAAGGAACAAGGTAGCCCTGAATTAACTAGATCCTAAAGAATCTCTGCCAGCATGCCCTCGCTTCTGGCTGCCTTAGAAAGAGCGAGAGAGAGCATGAACATGAGCAGAGCACGAGCATAAATGACCGGGACCCACCGCCTCCAGCTCCGCAAAGTGTTACTGCTGGTTTACCATCACCTAGATTCCGACGCACTATCAAATGCTCTTTGCTAGCCTACCACGGCCAGATCGAAAAGCACAAAGAATCTCTGCTAGACTACCACATCCAAATTGAACTGGAATTAGGCGCTTAGCGATGTATGCTTTGGTAGTTTGAGCCCATGGAGTCACTCAATCTCTCTCCCTCTCTCTCGCTCGCTCTCCCCCTCTCTCTCATTTTGTGCCAGGGGGTAGAGGTAGAGGCGCGGGCTATGCGTCCCCCTTCCTTCCCTTCGCTTTCTTAGTCAATATTTGTCCACCATCCCCCTCCCCCTCTTCCATTCCATCTCCATACAAAGGTTCTTCCAAACCACGCCGCGCGCGCGGAAATCTGTGCTCTCGCGCGCGAAGCGCTCAATTTTGTGGCGCACACGCAAAAATGACATGTGGCGCGGCGGTGGGGCGCGGTTTAGGGCGCGTAAACGTTTTTTTGACGTCGGAAGGCGAGCCGAGCCTGCCAAGCCTAAGGCGAGCCTAAGCCAAGCTAAAGCCAAGACTACGCCAAGCCTAAGCCAGGCTTAAGCCAAGCCTAAATCAAACCCAAGCCAAGCGAAGCCAAGCCTCAGCCAAGCCTAAGCCAAGCTTAAGCCAAGCCTAAGTCAGTCCTAAGCTACGCCGAAGCCGAGTCTGAGCCATGCCTGGGCCAAGCCTCAGTCAAGCCCCGGCCATCTCAAACTCCACTGTAAACGCTTTTTAGCCCTGTGAAGCTGTCTCTTCTGAAAATTTGAAACTACCATAGACTACAAAAATCGAATTTTCCCTGTTCAGCGCCAAACTACAAGTTCTGAGCATCAGAAATTTTTTAAACCTGGGAAATTCGGATCTTTTTTCTGTAAAAAATCAGCATCGGAGCTACAAACCTGGGCCTGCAAAACTTAGAGCTGTTTTTGTTAGGGAGGGGGTTGGGAAAGTCAAAGAGGCAGAAGCCGGGGAGTTCCACTCGACTACAATCTACAAAACGTTAAAAAGTTTCAAGCAAACCGCTCGAAACCGCCCGATAATAGGCCTCCAAGCGACGGAGAAGCCCCGGAATCGACCCTTCTTTACGGGTCTGCTTGGAGAATTACGTGAGAGGCCAAAACCTGCGTAAAACAGTGCTTGAAAGCGTCCTTCGGAGTGTTGGGTAGGCGTCTAGACCTAGTCGAACGAAAAGAGTTAAATATCGGGGTTTCAAGTCTTTTCAAAGGGCGGAAACTAGTGCGAAAATTGGTGCTTGCACCTCAAATATCACTAAACCACCCGTTCTAAAGCACACCAAAGTACGCCATACGTTAAACCACATACTACCCAAAAAAATTAAATTTTTACCGGAAAGTGCAACGATACGGGCTCCGAACTACAATAGTGACACCCTAAAATCTGGCACGAGTCCAGCCATTAAGCAAAATCGGGTGATTTATCAAAGCTGGGCGGCCGGTAGGGGCTGACCGAAATTCGGCAGTTACCACAAAACAGGCAATAAAAACGCGAGGTGACTGGAGACACGGGTCGGATTAGAACGAGACGAGAGAGAGAGAGAGAGAGAGAGAGAGAGAGAGAGAGAGGAGAGAGAGAGACAGAGAGAGAGCGATTCGAGCGAGGGTGGACAAGGTGGAAAAATCATGATAAATTGCAATTGAGGGTGGGGGATCGGCGGGAGAAAATCCGGCCAGATTAGGTTCCGATCCGCGGCTGACCCAAAATAAACTTTTTTGTGATGTTTTCATGGGACCCAGAGACCCAGAAAATCGTCAAATTTCAAGAAAATCGGTTTTTAAAAGTAAAAATCATATAAAAAATTACTTTAAAGAATTATAGATACGGTAGGTTCTTAAAAGGGATAAAAATATGAGAAAAATTATCAAATGATTAATAATTGGTTTAATTCAATGTAATAAGTTTCCAAAAACTCGCACCTTGCCCCGCCTCAAAATGCGTTATCAATTCCATCAGTCAACCCCCATCCCCTACCCTCTTTTTATGGGTCCCGGGGCGGCCTGTGAGTGTGTGTTCGGACCGGGTTGTCGCGAGTTCACGACTAGGAAAAACGTCAGCCCTTCGGGAAGTTTGGGTACAGAAAGTATTGCGAAAATTTGGAATAGCGAGACAGAGAGAGAAAGAGAGGGAGAGGGAGAGAGAGGGAGAAAGAGAGCGAGAGTGATAGAGAGAACGAAAAATATACAAGAAATAAAACATGGTTTAAAAATATCACGAACTTCACCGAAACGTCAATGGCTTCCTGGTCCCTTTAAAAAACGTCTGAACTCGCTGGTCTTGAGGTCAAGCTTCATCTAAAGGTATCAATCAGCATAAAAAACAGAAATAATAGAAAGGCGTAAGATAACAAAGTATAGTAACCAAATATCTTGTTCTCTCTCGCTCTCTCTCGCTCTATCGCTCTGTATCGCTCACTCTCTCTCTCTCTCTCTCACTCTCGCTTTATTACCTTCTATAAGTCAAAAAGCCTAGGAGTAGTCATAAACACCAGAGTAGCGTCGAAAAACACGGAAGCCACAACTCATTAAATGCCCAAAAACGCCGGCTGATCAGTTGCCAAATCGATGTATCTGGTCGAAGGGATGACCAGCTGTACCCCATCTCTCTCTTTCTCTCTCTCTCGCGCTCTCTCTCTCAATCTCATAGAGTGTTGATGGGGGGAGCATTGAGCGTGACAAGCAAAAGAGTCGAAACAATCGCCTCTCCGCACTTACCCCCGGAACGGGTGGAAGTGGGCGTGGCTTACGGGTAAGAGACAGACAGACAGAGGGGGGAAACACACGGAGAACGAACACCCCGTTCCCCCCGCTTATTGAAGAGAGAGAGAGAGAGAGAGAGAGAGAGAGAGAGAGAGAGAGACCACCGTCCGGGCCAGGGGTCAACGAGACGGGATTAGGCTCCCGCCACATGAGAGCACGAAAAAGAAGAAGGATGGGAATCCTGGGGGGTAATTTGAAATGTTTTGGTTCCGACGAGCTGCGATCATTTGGGAATGGAAGGGGCAGGCTAGCAGTGTTTTTTTAGGAAATCCCGAAGCCGTCCCGCATCTAAACGCTCAGTGCGGAAAGAGCAAACACCTTTTTGCGGCGTGAAGTGGCGCTGCCGGAAAACACACCTTTCTTGCGTGGAATGAAAATAGGGAAAGTGTCATTTTGAAGGAGGGTCTGAGACAGTGGTTTCGTTGCCACAAATACAAAACGGAAGAATAATGAAAAAGTTGGAAATGACGATGATGATTTCTCACTCTCTCTCTCTCTCTCTCTCTCTCTCTCTCTCTCTCTCTCTCTCTCTCTCTCTCTGCTAGCCGGCCCCTTCCATTCCCAAATGATCTCTGCTAGCCTGCCGCTTCCATTCCCAAATGATCTCTGCTAGCCTACCCCTTCCATTCCCAAATGATCTCTGCTAGCCTGCCCCTTCCATTCCCAAATGATCTCTGCTAGCCTACCCTTTCCATTCCCAAATGACCTCTGCTAGCCTGCCATAGTACACAAGTACAACAACAAACTATCGAAGCAAAAAGTTAAAGCGCAAAGCGTAAAGTCCGGATGTCCACACGCAATGTGTATTCTGTATGATGGGCTGAGGCAAGTGCGTGTTCTTCCCCCCTCCAAGAGAGACCGGGTCTGGCTGGCTGCCTGGGCGAGAGAGCGGAGAGAGACGAGAGAAAGAGAGGGATAGCAACAGAAATATATCCAGACCCGCAGCCAGTGCACCACCGCAAAAACACATGAACTCCCGGGCGGCTCACACACACACTGCGAAATGGGGCACACAAGGGAGGGGAGTGGTATATTATTCTGACGGCGTTTTATGGGATTTTTGAAGGCTTGGCTTTGAAGCTAGAGAGGGAGAGGAGAGAGATAGAGCGAGGGAGAGAGAGAGAGGGAGAGTGAAAGAGAGAGACGGTTAGCGGAGACCCTTGAGCAATCAGCTTGACTGAGAGTCAACTAGCAAAGATTATCTAGGAGCCAGAGATGGAGCACCAGCTAGCAGGGTTTTTTTTTTGGAAAAACGATGTCTAGCAGGCCGGCTAGCTGAGATCCTTTCGGACTTCAGATGCAAGCGAGTAGGCTAGCAAAGATTAGTTGGGAATCCGAGGGCCAGTAGTTTTCTTCCCAGAAAGAAAAAGCGAGAGTGAGAGAAAGAGATAGAGATAGAGAGAGAGACAGAGAGAGAGCGAGAGAGAGTGAACGCGAGAGAAAGAGAGCGAGATAAAGAGATCTGGCCACTCAGTTGAGCATGACAAAATTGAGCACCAAAAACTGTGTGCCGATCTTGAAAAAACCGTGCTTAGTTTTTCCTATGATTGGTACCTGGCTAATCACCAGGTTGGATATGGTTGTGTAGGTTCTGTGTCCCGGGAAAGCCGCGTGTATGTTTTTTTCGTGTTCTCTCCTCTCACTCTCCCCTCTCTCTCTCGCTCTCTCTTTCTCTCTCTCTCTCTCTCTCTCTCTCTCTCTCTCTCTCTCTCTCGCTCTCCCTCCCTCTTAAGGAATACTGAAGGCCCCCGACCAAACGCGAGAAGGGGCCCGGGAAGCTAGCAGAGACAATTTGAGCCCCGGGATTGAGACCAGCAAGGCTCCGAGGCGAAGATCAATGAAATAGGCAATCTAGCAAAGATGATTTTGGAACACCCCGAGGCTCATCGAGAATTACGGCTGACACCACAGGGATGGGCTTGGCGCAAAAAGCCGGCCCTCGCCCGCCGTCAAGGTCATCTGGTTCGACGGGAGCTTCCTTCGCCCGGGGTGGGAGACCGGTGCCACCTGGTGCTACGGTTCATTAGTCAAAAAGGGGGGATCGAATGGGTGACAACTTGACTCGGAAGTGCCCAAGAAATCGGGGGAAGATGAATTTTAACGGGATGGGTCTCGGGCGGGAGAAAGGGACGGAGAGTGACGGTTAGCAGAGAACATTTAGGAAATTGATCATGGCTGAGCTAGCCAGCAGTGATTGTTTAGGAGCCCGAGGTCGAGCGCCAGCTAGAAAATGGCCGTTCTTTTGCGAAAATGGTATCTAGAGGGCCTGATAGCAGAGAGCCTTTCGGAGGCAAGAAGCACACGGGAGAGAGAAAAAGAGGGAGAGAGAGTGAGAGAGAGACCGAGATCAGCTGACGTGGGGGTAGCTAGCAGAGATTCATTGGGATCCACTTTTCACCAGTGCTTCAGGATTCACTCTCTCTCTCTCGCTCTCTCTCTCTCCCACACTCTGCCTCTCTCACTGACTTTGAAATGATCGCAAACCGCAATAATAATGCCTAAAATCTCTCAAATAAACCAGCGATACGTCAGGATGATACCCCACGTAGTGTCATCTACCGGATTCTTCAAACCACCCATAAACTGCTCGACGAAAAATTCGTTTTCCCCTCCCGCCGACGGCTGGCTGCCGTGTGGCCCCCGGCCTTGTGACGGAGGGGTCACTCCCTGGGGGGATTGTGGCAGAGAGAGAGAGAGAGAGAGAGAGAGAGAGAGAGAGAGTGAGAAAGAGTGAGGGAGACCGAGAAGGAAATGTCCTAAGGCCCCGGGGCAATGTATCCCGGAAGCCATGATTTCAGTTAGAAAGGGACCGGGAGTAAATAGGGTATTTTGGGGCGTTTGGCAAGACGCCAATTCTGAATGTTTAGGCCAGCTAGAAGCGGAATTTGGGGAATCTAAACGCCTTAGACAAACAGACTTTTATGCTAAAAAGGATACAATCAGCACTTTTCCTAGTGTCGCTGATTGTTTAGGGGAACGAGCTAGGGTGGTGACCTGTCATTTGTTTTGCCGCGTTCACTTGGTGCGTTGCCCAGCCCCCCCCCCCCTCCCGACCAACAATTTTGACGGATCCGGGGGGCATAGACAAACAAGTTCGTAAGGTAATAAGCGGATTTGCACAGTGCTTGTAGTGGATAGCCGAATTTTTGCGACTTGGGCGCTTTAAAGAGGCTATGTAGCCTTAAGGTCGACTTCCTTGTCTGGACTAGGTCTAGACAACCACGCGAGACTACAAATTATGAGAAATTAGCATTTTTAGAGCCGTTAACAAGGAAAGATTCGAGCGAAATCCGGAAGCAAGTGATGCGCAAGTTGAGCGCCACATCACTGTCTCGATCCCTTCCATTCCCAAATGATCTCTGCTAGCCTGCCCCTTCCATTCCCAAATGATCTCTGTTAGCCTGCCCCTTCCATTCCCAAATGATCTCTGCTAGCCTGCCCCTTCCATTCCCAAATGATCTCTGCTAGCCTGCCCCTTCCATTC
Source organism: Mesorhabditis spiculigera (assembly GCA_958295435.1). Taxonomy (NCBI): domain Eukaryota; kingdom Metazoa; phylum Nematoda; class Chromadorea; order Rhabditida; family Rhabditidae; genus Mesorhabditis; species Mesorhabditis spiculigera. The sequence goes on along the minus strand of CATQJA010002614.1, from coordinate 543,003 downwards.
CCAAATGATCTCTGCTAGCCTGCCCCTTCCATTCCCAAATGATCTCTGCTAGCCTGCCCCTTCCATTCCCAAATGATCTCTGCTAGCCTGCCCCTTCCATTCCCAAATGATCTTTGCTAGTGAGATTCCGTTCTGACCCCAATTCCGCTGGGATTCATCGCGCAGGGGGAGGAGCTTTTTTTAAGGGTATCTGGAAGGGGAAGGGGGTTGACCCGCTCCCCCTCCACTCCCATTAATAATTGCAACGTGCCCCGAGGGCATTTATAGCCCTACTCTCCTTTCCACGGCTAGCCGCGACCAACGATGTCATTGCCTCGATGACTATGCGAGAAACCCCCGCAAAAGGCACGGGAATAATGGACCGTCGGGGGTTAATAATAAGTAGGGGATGCTTTAAAGGGAAATTGTGCCTAAAGCCTCAGATTTTTTAGCGTTTAGACGTCAGTGATATAAAAAGCTGGCAATGTTAGATGCCAAGCTAATTTTAACGAAGGTGTGAGAGCGAGAGAGAGAGCGAGAGAGCGAGAGAGAGAGAGCGAGAGAGAGAAAATGAGAGAGAGAGGAGAGAGGAGAGAGAATGAAAGAGAGAGTGAAACATAGAAAGAGAGATAGGTAGATAATTACCAGGAATACAGGCCCTTTAACTTGCAACCTTTTTTACAATTGCCCTGGTGCGCAAACACAAAATTCCCGGAATAGGCTATGTGGCGGTGGTGACCGGGTTGTGAATCAGAGAGTCGCCTCTTTCTTTCTCTCTCTCTCTCTCTCGCCTCAATCCCACCAGCCAGCCATTTCCCCCCAATACACACCACCGCTACACTCTTGACCTTTTACGGGCCGAAAAGAGGGTGGGGGGTGGCCTACACTAGAGGTGTTGCCAAGATGAGGGGAAGGCGGCATGAAAACAGATAATTCAAGCGGAAGCTAATTAGATCGAAACTAAGAAAAACATGTTTAAAGGGGCTACAAAGTGCTAGAATCTGCCCCTTCTATCGACTAGGTCTAGACAGCTACGCAACCTTCCAAATTACAGCTGTGGAACTCATTTTGTTAGCTCTCGGAACTACCGTCTAGGTAAGGCTGGAAATGATGCGTGAAGCGTAATCTGGTGTAGCATGTAGTCGTCTAGACCTAGCCGATAGGAGGGGTCGCTTCTGGTGTTTCCTAGTCCCTTTAAAGGGATGGTGCCACCAAACACTTGGAGTGCTGTAAATGCAACCCCCACCCATGCTCCCCCGAAAATGACCTTTCCGGCTACGGTTTCACGCGGATTATATGGTGGGGGAGAGAGAGAAGCGGGTGGAGCCGGATTATGCTGACGCTCAATCCAGGCACATAGCCCCCAGCAAGCCAAAAGCCATATTTTCTGATCGGGTTCCCGTAAACCCGGCCGGCATATGTTGCCATCTCGATTCATCAAGGTATTAACGGGACAGAGAAATGTAATAATCTACCCTCTGAGTCAACTAGGTCTAGACAACCTGTGATACGTCTAGACCTCGGATTTTCGTCTAAAAGGTTACCACGGAGGGCGTCAGAAAGATTGTAAAATGGCTATCTAGGCCTAATCGAGCGATATGGTCGATTTTGGGGCATCATGCTCCCTTTAAAGGTCTGGGTAAGCAGGCTGGCAAAGACCATTTGGGGGCAAAACCGGAATGCGGCGATCTAGCCGGGATCCTTGAGGAAATTTCAGCAAGCAGGCGAGCGATAAGCGAAAAAGAGAGAGCGCGAGGGAAAGAAAGAGAGAGCGTGATAGCAAGATCAAGCGAGAGACAACCGAGATACATCCTAAACTTGTAAAAACGCCAGCCCATAGCCATTCATTCCCCCTGGCACGACCATGCGGAGACGGGGACGATCACAACTCGTCGTGAGGAAGAGGTGAGAGAGAGAGAGAGAGAGAGAGAGAGAGAGCGAAAGAGAGAAAGAGAAAGAGATCCGCGAGAATTCGAAACGCAGATTTCGGACCTTTTGAGGGAAGAGGGGGCGGCGAGCAGCCAATAGCCCCAACCACCCAAAACGGATGGGGGTGACCCTCCTTTAAAGGGGCGGATGGAGAGAGAAGAAGGATATTTGATTCCCTAATTACTTGCCCGGGGGCACAACCACCACCACTATGGGCCCACCCACAACCACCCACCAAACATAGCTATTCAGGCATAACAAGGGGTCGGCCGGGAATTGGGAAATGATTCCCAAATGCTCGCTGCTAGCCTGCCCCTTCCATTCCCAAATGATCTCTGCTAGCCTGCCCCTTCCATTCCCAAATGATCTCTGCTAGCCTGCCCCTTCCATTCCCAAATGATCTCTGCTAGCCTGCCCCTTCCATTCCCAAATGATCTCTGCTAGCCTGCCCCTTCCATTCCCAAATGATCTCTGCTAGCTTGCCGACGCGGTTTTGATGCGAAAATTCTCAAATCGACTCTGCTAGCCTGCCTACTCGAGGGGTTTTAGGCTGACCGGAAATGATCTGAGCTAGGCGAGGCGAGGCTTCTAGTTCCCAAAGGATCTCTGCTAGCTCTGGGCCTAGGCTTAGCTTTGGTCTAGGCTTAGGCTTGGGTTCAGGCTTGGGCATAGGCTTATATTAGGCTTAGGTTTAGCTTACGCTTAGGCTTATGCTGAGGCATAGGCCTCAGAAACCTTCAAGCTTATGTGAAAAGCGACAGCGAAACCGAAACTGAAAAATGACAGACGTATGCAAAACTGTGCCCTGGCTGGCTAGATTGGACCACCGTGCCCGCGGGGGAGGGTGAACTAGCAGGCGAAAGGATGGCTGCATACAGGCAGACGAGAGAGAGAGAGAGAGAGAGAGAGAGAGAGAGAGAAAGAAAGAGCGGGAAAAGCAAGAAAGAGCATCTCGAACCGGTCCCCGCCCTCATGCCCATATTCGGCTGCTTGCCCCCCGGAGCGGGGGAAGTGGTGGTCTGCAGCGGAAGGTGAAAGGGGGGTATTACTTGGTAGTCGAACGCTGGTCTAATGGTTGTCTTTAGGGAGGAACTACGTATTTCCTCAAGGATCCCTGCTAGCCTGCCTGAAGCTATAAAGCGACGAAGAAGAAGTAAACCTGATAAGCTAGCCAATGCCTAAAAATTTTGCTCGAAAATCCCTGTAATGTTGCTCGAGAAAGCACGATCTCACGAAAAACCCTCAATTCCGGAAGTATAGCTGCTAGTTTGCTGTTTTTGTCTCCCTAAGATCACAATTTTCCCAAGAATCTCTGCTAGCCCGCCGAAAGCTATAAATCGCTGCATCTAAAAGCGCCGACAAACATCTAAAAGCGCAAGGTAGCGAGATCTAAAGAGGACATTCCTCAAGAATCTCTGCTAGTTAGCTTTAGAAAAAAAAAACGTAAAACCACGTGAAAGAAAGATTTCCTGATCACCAAAAGTTTCAAAGGCGATCGACCGTTTTTTGATTAACCCTTGATTCGGTTATTCCGGCCAATTCGATGAGATTTTTCGGTATCCCCTAAACGGAAAAATATGCTCCACAACTTCGCACCGTTATTTTTTATTTCTTTTCACATATAAGATTTTTAGCGTTTTTAAAAAAGTTAAAATCATACCCTTTGCCTGGATTCCCCTAAGCGCCTAGTGACGTTGTTGGGTTGCGAGCGGATTTTGTGGGACGGATTCGGAATTTTTGCGATTTCTCCGCTATTTTTGTATATAAACTTTTTCTAAATAGCTGCTCTAAAATACGTTTAGATTATTAGAAAGGAATTCACTCTTTCAGCTTTTTAAATCTGAATCGATGAAATACGCAACTTTTTTGGACTTTAGACTGAAAATGCCGCTACTTTTTGTTACAAACTTTTTCTAGAGCTAAATCTCTGTTCTAAGATCTGTTTAAATGAGTGAAAACGTTTTCACTCTCAGATTTTAATTGAAACGTTGCCGTAGAGATACCGACTTTTTTTGTGTTTTCCTTCTCACTTACTCACCGGGATGAGTTCCCCAGCAATATTGTCAATCAATTTCCACGCTACCTATTGGTATTTTATTAAAAGAGATTTTTCGGCGTAAAATGCTGAATTTGACTGAAATTTCTTGCTAAGTTTGTTCATAGTTTCACCCTCCAAAAAAAATTACTAAAAAAATTTCAATAAAATCACTAAATAAATCTAAAACACTTAAAAAACGTGAAAGCCCGAGAAAGTTCCTACCCCGATAATGCCAAAATTAAAAATATGGGTTTTATTTTTACTTCTAGTAAATGCTTTTTTCTGAATTTAGATTTCTAGAATGTGATTCAGGCTTGATGCTAGCCCTTTTCCGGGGCACTGCTGTTTCCCTTTGAATCGCCTCTCAACCCTGCGTCTCTGGCCCCACCTGCCAATCTAATTTTTCGCGGCCGAACTGCATCATCGTTGCACCGGCTTTACATCATTATGATGAAGGTTTAGGCGATTTGTAAGGACGCTAATAAGTTCTAGGGCCTGGTCTTCACATCCTCTAACACCTCACACTCCTTACACCCTGTGAAATTTCAATTTCTTCGTTTTTGGAAACTAAGAACGTTCTTATTTCCTTTTTCCAGGTAAAAACTTCCCGCCCTTGGCCATGCCAACGATCGGCGTGAAAAAGTCGGTGATCGACCGCCATTTCGGGCGTGTATATAGTGGATTGAATCCTTAAGAAATCAAATTTACTTTTTTTATAGCCGAAGAAGAGTTCGACAACCTGTGCTTCGAGTATGGGCTCGAGCTCGACGAGATTGTAAGAAGGATTTTTTATTCGATTTTTATGTTTTTAGACCTCCGAAAAAGCGGCCGTCGAGAAGGAGCGAGGCGCCGCCGCGGCCGCCAACCTGAGCAACGAGGAGATCTACAAAATCGAGATCCCCGCCAACCGCTACGACTTGCTGTGCATCGAGGGCTTGGCCCGGGCGATGAAGGTGTTCAAGGGGTAATTTTGAACAGCTTTGGTTTTGAAATTCCGCGTTGTCTAGGGAAAAGCAGCCCCGTTACCATGTCGACCAGCCGGCCCAGCTGCATAAGCTGTACGTAAAGAAGGAGGTAGGCTTGTTTTGTCTTTCTGGTTGCTTTTCTAGGCATTTTCTAGGGAAAGGATTTTTTCCTGCGGCTTATGTAAAGGTTCATAAGTGAATTTTCCAGGTAGCCGAGGTCCGGCCCTTCGTCGTGGCCGCCATCCTCAGGGACATCACCTTTGATGCCGATTCCTATGCCTCGTTCATCGATTTGCAGGTTATTTAATTTTGCTAGCAAAACTGCACTGTTCAACTTGTCAATTTTTACAAAAAACTTGGATTTTTCAGGACAAGCTCCACCAAAATATTTGCCGGAAGCGCACGCTGGCATCGATGGGCACCCACGATTTGGATACGATTGAAGGTATCGGATTTTTGAATTAAAGGATAAAATGTTGTTTAAAATGATAAAAATAATTTAAAATTCGTTTCTAGGACCCTTCACCTACACGGCTGAGGACCCGAAATCTATCAACTTTGTCCCGTTGAACCAGACGAAAAGTTACCGCGCCGACGAGCTGTTGAACACCTATGCTGTAATTTCACGATTTTTTTGAAAAATGTTTTTTTTTTCAGACCGACCCCCTCTACGGCCATCTGAAGCCGTACGTGCCGATTATCCAGGATAAGCCCGCGTACCCGGTGATTCGGGACAAGAATGGAAAACTCTGCTCGCTGCCCCCAATTATTAACAGTTGGTTATTATACGTTTTTTGATGCCGCTTTTAGGCGACCATTCGAAGATTTCCTTGAAAACGAAGAACGTCTTCATCGAGGTGACGGCCACCGACCTTCAGAAGGCCGTCGTCGTGCTGGACACGATCGTGGCCATGTTCTCACAGTACGCCAAAAAGCAGTTCACGTACGTTTCTATTTTCCTTATGAACTTTTCGGTAAAATGTTACATTTTTCATTTTCGCCGGTTTATAATGTTTTTCAGTGTCGAGCCCGTCGAGGTCATCTACGAGTCCGACGGCCACAAGGAGGTCTATCCGGTAATTTTTCCTTTTGTAAATGAAAAATTCGAATTCAGAAACTCGCCTACCGTACGCAGCGCGTCACCGTCGACCGCATCAACAACAAAATGGGCGTGAATTTGGACGCACCAAAGATTGGCGACCTGTTGACGCGGATGGGCCTCGAGGCGAGCGTCATCGATGCGAACACGGTGGAAGTGGGTTTTTTAGCAGGAATTTGGTGTTTAAACTTGCACTTGGAGCTTTTGAATTGTTTCTAGAAAAGTCTATTTTATTGGAATTTTTAGGTGACAATCCCCCCGAATCGCCACGACATCCTCCACGAGTGTGACGTCGCCGAAGACGTCGGAATCGCGTTCGGCTACAACAATCTGGTGCCGAAATTGCCGGAGGTAAAAAAATTGGCGTTTTATGACTTTATTTTTATTTTAGTCCAACACCGTCGCGCAACCCTTCGAGCTGAACGCGGTCAGCGACCTGCTGCGCGCCGAGGTGGCCATGGCCGGCTGGACGGAGGCGCTCAACTTTGCGCTGTGCTCTAGGTATATCCGCACTAATTTGCAAGCTTCCCTCACTTTTAGGGATGACGTCTCAACGAAATTGCGGGACCCGGCTGGCTTGGATAGAGCCGTCAAAATCTCGAATCCCAAGACTTTCGAGTTCCAGGTATCGAAATTCAGCAAGCTCTAAATTTTGTATTTTTAGGTGGCACGCACAACGCTGCTCCCCGGTCTTCTAAAAACGCTGGCTTCAAACCGCGACATGGCGCTGCCGTTGAAGCTCTTCGAGTGCCAGGACACGATCCTGAAGGACGACGAGGCGGACACCGGGGCGAAAAATGAGCGCCGGCTCGCGGCCGTTTATTGCAACAAAGCCGCTGGATTTGAGGTATATTTAAATTACGTTTTTCGGTTGAAAGGAATATCTCGCGCGTGATTTTTACTTTGAATCGTCTTTTAGATAATGCACGGGTTCCTGGATCGTGTGATGCGATTGCTCGACGTCAACCCGGCCAAGGACGGCTCCGGCTACCACATCGAGGCCGAAGATGGTATGCCGCTTTTTCAGGCCCTGTAAAAAGTCTTCCAGCTCCCTCCTTCTTCCCCGGGCGCTGCGCCGCCGTCTACGGGCCGAGAAAGGTGAAGATTGGACATGTCGGCGTGCTGCATCCAGAGGTAAAAATCTTGTGATGATTCCGAACTTTTTGGCTTATTTTCGAAACCTCGGGACGCATAATGCCGAAATTTGTAATGTTGAAATTTCCAAATTTTTGGCCTGGCACTTGGGAGATTTTGCTGGAGTTTTTTATGGGAAACCTAGAAACATTCGAAACATTCGAAGTTTGCAGATCACAGAAATTTCGACGTTGAGGATTTCGATATTTTGAGTAATAATCTTTTTTTTCAGGTCCTGGCCGCGTTCGGCATCTCCCTGCCCGTCACCGCCCTCGAAATCAACCTCGAGCCGTTCATCTGAGGCGGAAAGCCATTTGCTTTAAAATATGTACCCGTTCTAATCACCCGCTCCTTTCCAGTCCATATCGCCTGTTGTTATAGTCGTCCTCCCCTTTTTTGCCTTGGTTGTACGCGATTTGCCTGTGAGTTGTGTGTGCGCGTATTTCCGCATCCCCCTTTTTGTTATGATTGTTATCGGTGATTTTGTTAATGACGGCTTTTATGATAAAGAATTTTCATGATTTTTTGAAGAATTTGCTTAAAAAATTGGTTTTAAACCAAAAAGTACTTGCCTTGCTCGATCTATTATGTTTATTTGGTACTGGATTGTTAGCAGGGGGTATTTTGTTTGTCCACCTAACCTGTTAATAATAAATGATGTTTTTAATAGTGCGCTTAAAGTTTTTGCTTACCCAGAAAGGTACAAAATTATTTGAAGCGTTTTTGAAAAGGGGAAAAGTTTATATTTTTGAGCATTTTTCATACGTGTGGTTACGTACTTTTAAATGTTTCGAGAACTTTTATAGTTTGTTATAGTAGCATGTTTTTTTGTGAACTGCATATCTAAAACTGTGTAAATTCTAAAAATGGTCTATATTTCGTTATTGGGCCCGTACGAGATAAATAGTTCCCGCTTCTAATGGTTCAGGGCCGCAGATGAATAGTTTAAACTTTATTTTATTTCAGAATTACGGGTCGTCAATTCCAATGTTCTCGGACTGTCTGCTGATCATCGTGATAGCGATCGGGACGGCGCTGGCGGGTGAAGGGCTGACATGGCTGCTCGTCTACCGAAGCGATGAGTACAAGCGGTTAAAGGTAATTTTTTGCTATTGGATTTATTCTGGTTCCTCACCATATCATTTTAGAACGACATGGAGCGCAAGACGAAGAAGCTCGAACGAAAGCGGGAGGCCGTCACCGACGCCTTTGAGAGCAAGACGGCCAAGCGAAAGATTGACCGCGAGGAGGAGAAGTTGAAGGTGAATTTTCGTGTTTTTTTTTCCAAATATAATACGTTTTTAGGCCACCAACCGCGACATGTCCATGTTCAAGATGAAGTCGATGTTCGCCATCGGTATCTGCTTCACGGCGCTCCTTTCAACGTTCTCCTCGATTTTCGAAGGTATTGTTTAATATTACAGCCTTCTTACTCTATTAAATTCAGGCCGTGTGGTCGCCAAGCTGCCCTTCGTCCCGATCTCATTCGTCCAGGGGCTCAGCCACCGCAATTTGGTAATTTTCAAGATCTTTTCAAAACTTTTTTAGCCTGGCGATGACATGACCGACTGCTCGTTCATCTTCCTCTACATCCTGTGCACGATGACGATTCGCCAGAACTTGCAGAAGATGCTCGGCTTTGCGCCCAGCCGCGCAATGAACCGGTTCGTGATTTTCAAGCATATTTATCACTGGTTCTTTCGCATTATCGGGAGGGGGGCAACTTTTTCCTGTAAGCCCAGAAATCCTTAGCCGAATCATATGGAGTGTTTTATTAGTGTTTTAGCAAAATTTAGCCATATTTTAAGTCGAAAACAATTAAAAACCCTTAAAAATTTTTTTAGTTGATTCTGATCCTCTATCGGTCATTTTCGCTCGAAAAACCGAGTTTTTGGTTTTTTAATAAAATTTTTGGAATGTTTAAGTTTAGGAATAGTAAAAAATCAGAAACATTTCCTCTATCTACATTCGAAAAAGGAAAGGAAAAAAGTTGTTCCCCCCCCCCCCCCCCGATAATGCGAACGAACCCGATTTTTCTATTTCTATTTTTATAGCAGAAATAACGAATTTTTATTTAGCCAACAAGGCGGCGGTCTCTTCAGCCCACCCCAGCAACAGGGCCAGTTCACCTACTTCCGATAAGAGGCTCCCCATCCCACACCCAGTTCAACGACTTCGTCATTCGAAGGCCAATTTCCAATTTGTGTAGCTCACCCCGATCACGTTTTTCCTTAATATATATTTCTTTCGCTGTGATGCTCAAAAATTTGTCCGCCCTCGATTCCTCTCCAAACATTTGGTATCTCTTTCTTTCTTAATAGTAGTCATTGTGATTCTTTGTTTGTCCGTTGTTTTTGTATAAATATTTGTTTTCGAGATTTGAGGAGAATGAGGAATTTTGAAGGCTTTCAGCCAGCTTATTTTCTTTTTTTTGATTTGCACGTTATACTTATGAAGAATGGTGGTCCGGGGCAAAATCCGGGTGAATCAACTTTTTTCCTATGGGTACAGAAATACTCATTAAAGTAAACGTAACTATTTTAATAGTGTTTTCGATAAATTTTAACTATGTTCCAAGTCGAGAAACAATAAGAAGATTGCAAAAGAACCGACTTCTTTTGATCGTCAGGATTTTGTGATAACTAGCAGTTTATCAGGTTATAATTTTTATATTTTGAAGAAATAGAGAACAATATGAAACCGATACAAAATTTGCGCATTTTAGAGCTTTGTCAATTAGAAGTTTTGCGAAAAATTTCGAATCGAAGCTTGGAAAACGTGAGGTTTTTATTCATTAACGTCTACTGCGTATAGCCTTAAAATTTTTGCTTGTTTTTCATACAAATATGATTTTTCTACATTCCCTTTTTCCAGATAATACCATGGCCGAGAGCTCAGAATCGCGCCTTCGCCAGCTGATGGTCGGCGACGAGGAGGACATGGACAGCGAGGGCAATCGTGGCGGCGACGCCGACACGAACGGCGACGACGAGGCGGAGGAGTTGTTGCCGAACACGGGACTCGGTAGGGCCTTGGACGGGTTGCTGACGTCGTGGACGAGCCTACTATCGAATACCGCTACCCACCGCACCCCGCAAGCCACTACAATTGATCACGTCAAGGAGGTCTCCGAGATTAACGTCAAGAATTTCCGCGATGCTTGCCAAGAGGTATGAAATTTTGAGATGATGCGATAGCCATATTCTATTATAGGTGAATGCCGAATTCGCGAAAATCTCCGTGCAATGGTTCCAAGAGCATCCAGAAGAAGCTGAGCAGGAGCGGATCAAGAATCTCGACGCGGCCATCGCACGACAGGCTACGGTAATTGAAAATTGTAGTGCCTTCTCAATATGATTTTTTGTCGATTTGTGTCCTGGGCTCAGCATGTTATAGGATTTTGAAAAAATGTGCGAGATTACAAGCGAGTTTTGAGGTCTCCAAATAGTGTTTTCAGATTTCAAGGTGTCTATTTGAGCGAAAATCGACGATTTTTTGTTAAAAAAATATATTTGTCACTTTTGAATAGAAATTCCGAGCTTTTTGCGTTGATGAATAGTGAAAACGGTGAAAAGACCTCTATTTGTTTAGAAAAATTGGATGTTAGTAAAAAGTCTTTTTGTCAGCTATCTCTGTTTGAAGTTTTTCACTTTCATCTTTCCAGCTGTTCGGCCGAATCCCTGGAGTCACGCAGCGTCGCGTCGAAGAGTACACCTCCACCGGCCAACAGCAAGACGACAGCCGAAATTATTAATTTTCTCAGAAATTTTACATTTTTCACTTTGTTCTGTATTTTCTGATCTCATTCCCGATTCCCGGCTTTTCATTTGACTCACCTCTCGTTTTCCCTCTCTCCATGCTGTATCTCCTAACTTCCACGTATATTCGGCGCTTGACTTCCTCGATCGGCAACTTATCCGCCATTACGGGTGGTAATAAATGGGTAATATCTCGCTGTTTTTAACGAAAATATATATTTTTTTTTTTTGGAAATCAAGGTTTATGCAGATTCGTACATAGAAGCAGAATAAATAAACGAGGAATTGGGTGACTAGGCAAAAAGGGAAAATGGAAGAAGAATAAAATAACAAAGTAGCTGATTATGCTTGTTGTGCTTGGCCGAGGACGATGGGCATCAGTTCGCCGATGTGGGATACCTGAAATGGCTCGGTTCCGATAGTTGTTGGAGCGCTTTGAAAGTGTCGATTATTCGAAACTAACGTGATTTTATAATGTTATTGGATCGGTTTTTCGTCTAAGTTTTTGCACCTACCAAATGATCGGCATGCGGAAGCAGCTCATCCTTGCCGCCGACGCCGGAGAGTACGGCCACGGTGCCGCGCAGCTTTGCCGAGCGGCCCATGCCCATGTCGGCGAGTGTATCACCGACCATTAGTGCGTCCTGGAATTACCGTCAGTGAATACGTAGTTAAAACGATAAATTTGATTTTTCCAACGAAAATTGTCGATTTTCATACAATTCTCATTGGAAAATACTTGTAAAAAACATTCCCAACCTGCGGCTCAATCCCCAGCGCGTTGCAAATCGACAGCGCGTTTCTTGGGCTTGGCTTCGGCTCGGCGCCCGTATCATCTCCACACACCACCACGTCGACCAGCGACTCGACGCCGAACTCGCGCAACATCGCCATCGTGCCGAGTCTGTACATAGGCAAATTTTTGGTTCTTTCCTGTTAACGGGGGGAGGGGGAATTTATCGGGGAGAACTAAAAAAAATTTAAACCACTTGCTAGCATTTTACGCAGTTTTTAGATGTAAGCGGCCATTAAAAATTTCTAGCTTTTGCTCAAAAACGTATGAAAAATCGCGAAAAGCTCAACATTTTCAATTTTAAAAAAGTTTTAAGAGGGTAAATCATAAGTTCAGCAGTTACCCACCGACTATCCGCCGTGCATATCGCAATCTTGACGTCATGGCGTTTCAGGGAGCCGAAAAGGCTCTGCAGATCGTGGATGGCTCGCAGCGTATCTGCCGAATGCGTCGCGCAATCCACGACCGTACTGCTGACGATCAGCTCCGCCTAGAAAGGAGCTGTTTTCAACGTTTGGCCGAGCTTCGGGCGATTCGTCACACCTGTTCCCGATTCAGCCCGTGCTCCATCAGCAACTGGGTGATTTCGTCGCGGATTTGGCGCATCGTGCCCTCGGCGAGGAGCCCGGAACGGACCTAGAAACGTAGATTTATTAATTAAAAACCGATTTGAGGATAGTTCAATAGTATTTTTTTTGTAAATTTTTTTCAGTAAAATAAACCCGTTTTCTAGATGGAATCATATTAACAACTACGAAAAAAATTATTAGAAGTTTTCTAAGATTTATTGAGGGTATTTTATCGCAAAAATCACCTTCATCTCCCTGGGGCAAAACCCGAGCAACCGGTACACCTTGTCGGAGATCGGGATCTGAGCTAGCTCCTCGAGTCTCCGAGCCGTTTGCAGGGTCCACGGGACCCACATCGAGTGGAAGCAGATCAAGGTACCGTCCTTGTCGAAGATCACCAGAGAGGCTTTCTAAATCGAGCTTTTCTATCGCTCTCTCTCTCTCTCTCCCTCTCTCTCTCTCTCTCCTTTCCTTACCTTCGTCCTAGCGACCTGGTTAGCGAAAAACGGTTGAAAGGAGATGCTGGGAATTGAACCGACGAGTTCTTGATTTTTCGGGCTTGATGTGGAGATTAGCCGAAGTGCTGGACCTAAAACAGGCATTTTCTCTCTCTCTCACTCTCTCTCTCTCTCTCTCTCTCTCTATCTCTCTCTATCTCTCCCTCTTTTACTAAACCCTAAAAGACTCACTTGAAGCCACAATAGCCGGCTGTAGATTCCGCAGCACTCCGCGGCTGAGGATTCTGGGAAGTGAGCGTGCCGGATGCATGGTTGGCGGCTAGAAAACAGCATAGTACGACTCGCTACGGTAGGTGATGTAAAATGCAAAGAGCGTAAACGGAAGTACTTTCCAAGTACGTCGAACACCAAAATACACCAAGTAACGCACAAAAATCCATAGAAATCGAATTTCTGAGGAAAGTACAAAGGCAAAAGCTTTAGAATAGCCTGGATACTATAAATTTAATTTTGCGATTTGGCTGGTTCTAATTTCTACGGATCGAACTTTGATTCCAAGTACATTCAAACCCTAAAATCCTTAAAAATGCACCCAGATTCCGCCGTTCCCTTTTAGATACAGCCCGGGTTACGGTATCCTTTTAGCAAATAGTAAACCAGGGAAAAACCGTAGTTTTTGAGCCGACACGGGTCCCGCAACGGAAACAGGAACCCCTGGCCTTTTGCCCGGTTTGCACCGCGTTCTACTATGAATTGGAAGTCGTAAAACGGTTAAAAAACAGAAATGCTAAAAAATGTACCCATGCTCTACCGTAGCTCCACCTCCACCCTATATACACCCAAGATGACCTCGCCTTGATCGCAATCACCACGTGCGGATCCGGGGGCGTGATTCTCGGCATGAAAACAGTTTTTTGGCTTTTGCCGATTTTTGGAGAAATGGATGGGATAGGTGGCTCCATGCCAAAAGGCTTCCGGCCAGTGATACCGTAACCAATCACATGTGATGGGGGCTTGCGTGGGTCAGATCAGCTGTCCATGAAATAGCTCCAAGCGCATTGCACATGCGAGAGAGAGCGAGGGAGAGATAGAGAGAGAGATAGAGAGAGTGAAAGAGCGAATGAGAAGGGAGGGAAAGAGAGAGAGAGAGAGAGAGAGAGAGAGAGAGAGAGAGAGAGAGAGAGAGAGAGAGAGAGAGAGCAGGAAGTAGATGAACTGAACGGAACCGGCGGAAAAAGATTCTAGTCGGTAAACAAGTCGGGGTGGACCATTTTTCTGGAAAAAATGCATGCGCCGGGCACAAAAAGCACAATTTTCTGACAGAACACCTAGAAAACTAGCGTTGATTTTTCTTTTAATGGAGAGGCAGAAATAAGGAGATTAAGATAGATTTAGATTAATAAGGACGGAGTTTGGACTTAGCTTGCTGCCACCATCCCCTTAAAAGCGCTTTTTTTGTTCATTGCAAAAAGGTAAAAATAATTTTTTGGAGTTGAGGTACGTCGTAGAAGCTAGAGAAACAAGTTAAAGGAACTTGCAAGCGGCGGAATCGACCGCCTCCATCGTCTAGGTCTAGACAGCAACGCGCCTCCCCGAAATACGGGGGTTAGAGTCTTCATAAATTCGCGTTCACCACGTCTTTTGGAGCGTCCGATAGCGTAACTGTCTAGACCTAGTTGATGGCGGGGGCGGATATCCATGCTTTTTAGGCCTTTTAAAGGGTTGTGGAAAGCAAAAATAATCTCTTATTTCGTTCGAAAGTTCGCTGAAAAAATAATTATACGAGCTATCTCCCTCACACTCTCACACACACTCTCCTACCCACCCACTCCATCACTCACTCACTCACTCACTCACTCACTCTCTCTCTCTCTCTATCTCGCTCTCGCTCTCTCGTTCTCTGGCCCTCTCTCCGCTCGAGCGCTCCGGGTGGTCCAATTTTTTTTAGCCTTCCACCCGGCCTAGAACCGGATTTTCAAAAGGACATGTGCAGATCATTTATTGAATTTGTATGGAAGGATCACATGCATTTACCCACCCAGCGGGAACAGCTGTAGGATGTCGGCGAAACGGGAAGAAACGGAAAGAGAGATCTCATTTTTAAGGGAATACTTGGATCACTGGAACCGTGGTGTTGAGGCGGAACTATCAAACTCAATGTTTTTGGAAGCCCCGGGTGGTGCAAATTGAACCTTTCAAGGGAGGATGAAGCCTGAAAATCGACCCTCGCAGCGGCTAGATCTAGACGACTAACCGCCACGAAAAACCGAGGTGAAAGCGCTTTTAGATTTCTGCCATAAACGCAGATATCCACGTGGTTTCAACTTTAGGTGGTTGGACACTTTTTGGAGTATCGAGTAGTTGTCTAGACCTAATCAAGGCAAGGGTCGAGTCATTCCCTTTAAACCTTGGGAATTCAGCTAATTTTCGCTTCGGTGAAAGCCGAATGATGCTAGCTGCCATAGGGGCGCCTTGCCTGTCCCTTTAAAGCGGGAAAGCTCTACGTTTAAAGGCGGACAAGCTTCACATCGGCTAACAATAAGCGCTGGGCGCGGCCAAATCCATCGAAGAAAACTAACTTCAATAAACTTATGATTATGTTACGTCTACACCTTTAGAGGGTTAGACAAGGCGCCGAGACTGCCGTTGCCAGAAAATAAATATATTCGTGGGTTGTATGTCCCTTTGAATGTGGAGTTGTTCGTATTTTTAACGAGGTGATACTAAAAGGTACTGAAAACGCTTGATATAGCCATTAACTGACAGCACGGAATGCCTCGTTTGAGCTAGTGATTCTTGAACCTCCTAATCTCTTATAAGCGATCCGGGGGGTTCTTCGGATCCGCTTTTTGCAGGGAACACGGGTACCATGATACTTTGCACCGGGGGAAACCCCCGGTGCAAAACGAGGAGGCGGGTTGAATTAGAATTACGAAGTGATAAGGCTGAAAGGTTCTTGTGTATTCCCAGGGGGGGGGGGAACCAACTTTTTTCCTGGCGGCCCCGGTCGGCCTAGTAATCAAATATAAAATGTTTTCGCATTGTTTTTAGTAAAATTAAGCGTATGGAAACGGAAAAACTTTTAAAAAAGTTAGAAAAACCCTTGAAAAAGTCGACAATTTGGTCATTTTTGGGCCGAAAAAAAATTATTTTTCGACCTAAAATTAAATTTTTTTAATTACATTTTTTTTATGTTGAGGAATAGCTATAGACAATTTAGAAACACTTCCACTATTTATGTAAAAAATCTAGGCCTGGGCCGAAAAAAGTTCGGTTCCCCCCCCCGCAAATACTTCCCCCCCCCCCCGGGAATACACAAGAACCGGCTGAAAGAATTGCCGTTACGGTGTCGTAGCACATTATGCAAGAGAATAAAGCTAAGCTCTATAGTTGTGAATTAAATGCACATTTTAAGGGCCTTAAAATCGCTAAAAGAGAGCAAGATTCGGCTAAAAATCTCCTCTCTTCAAAGTAAGCCTAAGCCTCAGCCTAAGAAGCCTGAAAATGCGACAAAAAAAAATAAAAATCCGGAGGCGATGTTCTAAATTATTTCTATTAACTAGGTAAAAAGTTATGAATTCAAGAATATCTAGTTAGATATTTAAAAAGTGCAAAATTGAGCAAAGGCGATGCTCTTTAAAGGTGCCAGCCGACCCGGTCGATCTTTGTACCCTTTGTCGATAGGATGGGGCAGACAAGGAAGAGAGAGAGAGAGAGAGAGAGAGAGAGAGAGAGACAGAGAGAGAGAGAGCGAGAGAGAGAGGGAGAGAGCGAGAGAGACGGAGAGAGCCACAGCAATTACGGGGAGACGGGACGATATGTCAATGACATACGCATCTTATTACGGTGCCTCAGACGGGTTTGCCTCGGAATTGTCTGGGTGTCGGGGGCTGACGTCAGATTGGGGTTACGGTAGCAAATACAGAGCATTTTTTGGGAAAATTAGAGGGTTACCGTGGCTAAGGAATTTCAAAAATGGGACTGCACCTCCTGCAAAAATTAGACTGGCGGAATGCTCGATGAGCACTGGCTATCTTGGAAGGGATATTTTTGGGTTTTAGCTCTGGGTTGCTCTCGCTCTCTCTCTCTCTCTCTCTCTCTCTCTTTCCCTCTCTCTCATTCTCTAGCTAGTCGATCATTCGTCAAACACCGACTAATCTAGACGCCACACTTAGTGGGGGCGGATTGATGAAAAAAGCGTATCGTTTGGTAATCGAGAGCCAGAGAGAGAGAGAGAGAGAGAGAGAGAGAGCGAGTGAGAAAGAGAGAGAAAGAGATGAACAGGAAAATCATCATCTATCCAACGAGCAGGAAAACGACAAACGAGGACCGCGAAAAAATTGATAACTTTGCAGGCAGGGGCGTGAAAGGATAGCAAATTCTTGGGTAAGCAGAACTGGGTGCAAACTCTTCAAAACCGATGTATAGCGAAATTCAAAGCGGAATTTTGTGATTTTTTAGGAACGGTATTGGCAAGAAATCGGAATTTCTACGTTATTTGGCTTTTAAAGGGGTTTGCAAGCGCGAGAATCAACCCCTTCCATCGACTAGGTCTGGACAGCTACGCGGCACTACTAAACACCCAAAGCGCAAGCTCATCTGAATTGTATATAAAAAGTCCAAGGCTGATCGCTTTGAAAGTACGAATAATGCGTGTAATTTGGTACGTCTCGTAGCTATCTAGATCTAGTCACTGAAAGTTGTAGATTTTCTGGCTTCCTAGTCCCTTTAAAGGTAAAAAAAACAGCTACCTCAACCAAACAATCAGGTCAGAACACAAAACCCAGCTCCAAATCCCAGTAACCTTTTATAGTCTGCTGCCGTGTGTATTTCGCGAACGCTGGTGCTACTTTCTGCGTCAACACCTCCCCCGCACACACAGCTCTGGCTGATATCAAGGAAATTCCGCGGATATTCGCTGGTTCAGTCATTTTTCAGGTTGTCTCTCTCGCTCTCTGCCTCTCTCTCTCTCTCTCTCTCTCTCTCTCTCCAAGGATCGAGATTTGTGCCGAAAATCGTCGAAACGATTGGCGATATCGAAAGAAATGGGCGCGGCCAGGGGGATGGTTACGTACACCGTGTTTAGCCGGTTCCTGATGAGAGGTATCGAGCTTCTGGGTCTTCAAAAGAGATTAATTAGACGGAATAAAGTCGGGATTTTCGGGATTTCAAGGGCCGTTTAATTTCTTGTCTTAACAGGTGCTCCGCAGGGAAAAAAGCGTCGCTTGGTTCCATGCCGCCGCACCGCACAGTTTCTTGTGTCCTTGTTTGGACGAGAAAATGCCTGGAATTGAAAATACCGACGTCCTTTATGGAATCCTTGCCCGATTTTGATCGTCTTAGTCTTTCTAAATTTCAAAATTGGCTCGGGTATCATCTAGCAGAAAATGAAGCTTCTCCCAGTGCATTAAAGCGCACGTTCAGGGAGGGGCCGTGTACTCGTCCCAACGTGTACACCCTATGGACGTAGCACCGCGCACACTGCCTGCCCGTGCCGTAGGAGGCAATTCCCGTCCTTTGCGGCGTGGGGCGTCCCTCACTCCCTCGCCAGGTTGTAGCTGTGGCTAACTGGTATGCATCCGCGCCTCCCGAGCGGGGGGGCCCAGGTTCGACCCCCGGCCGCGGCCAAAATCTTTGCTTTTTTCCAAAAAAAACGTCCCGGAACGTGCCCTTTAAAGACTACCAGAACGATGGAACGCGCACTGTCACCCCGAGGGTGCTGCCCCCAAGAACGCGTAGAGAGATGCGTCATTAGTGGTGTCCCGTACTGGCCAAAGGCCCTCTGGGATTTGGGGCGTCTCTGACTCCCTTCCCCACTTGGCCCTGTGGTGTAGTGGCTAGCGCGTCGGACTGTGGAGCGAACCATCGCGGGTTCGACTCCCGCCCGGTGCGCAACTTTCTTGCGCTCAACGGAATTTCATCGTTCTGACGGTCTTTAAGACATCCATCCGGCCACGAAAAGTCGATTTTTCCCCAAGATATTCATTTTTTGCCTTCAATACTGCCTTTTTTTCATTACGAAATCAAATATCGATTGGCCCGCTGATGGCCGATTCTCGCTTGCAACCATGAATCCTACGTTTTCCTACGAATCCTGGCGAGGCAGAGAACCTATTCAAATCGGCCACCCGGGCCCAGCATCTCCTCCAGATTATTCACAAAACCCCCTGATGAATCGGCCATGTGCGGCCCATACAGACACGCAGCGCCGAATGCTTTTTGCTGCCCAGAAAAAGGCAGGGAGATGCAACATCTGCGAGCGGGTAGAAAAAGCGTTTTCAGCCGTTGGGTAGTCACAAAATTTTGGGCTTGCTCTCCTTTTCTCATTTTTTACAGGCTATTGCCTCGGTTTAAAGGGGTTGGCAAGGCATTCTCAGACGAGGGTTTGTTGGCCAAAGATTCCGAATAGATTTTCGGTAAGACTTTACTTTACCCCCTCCCCCCAAAAGCCAAAGAGTCTCAAAGTTTTCGGGATTTTTGCTATTTTTGTCGGGATTTTGCAATGCCATTCGATAGAGCGTCGCAAAATACATTAAGAGTTTTAATTTCAGCCTACAATAATGTAAAATAGAAAAGTTATAGCCAAAACATTCCGGCGGGGGGTTAAGTAAAGTTTAGCCGCGAAAAATCCATATTATGCCTTGCGAGTCCCTTTAAAATCCGCGGAATCTCGAAAACGACCATGATTATCGACTAGGTCTAGACAGGCACGCGACAATCCAAAAGACGAGTGCAACGTGTTTCAATTTTACCCCCCGCGTCACGTCGCTTGGGAACATCATTAGGAAATTGTCGCGTGTTTTGGAGTGTCGCGTTGGTGTCTAGACCTAACGTATGAAATGGGTCAATTCTGTACCTTTCTGGCCCCTTTAAAGAACTGTTCTAACCATTTTAAAGAATATTTAATCAGTTTCAGGTCCGTCTCGGCTTGTGGGAGTTTTTCCAAAATTTGGCTTTCATGGAAAAGCTGAAAAATGCGGCGTCATCTAATAATGACCGTTCTAATGGAGTTAAATTTTTTGCAGGGTGAGCAAATTGAATAGGTCTACAGACCACTATGTTTTTCATGATGCTTTAATTCAGTCTTTTTTAGAAATACCGATGTTGCGCAGGCTTACCTGCCGATCGCATACGCCCGGGCCATCTGGGCGAAGACCCTCTTCGCCTGCGGGCCCCAGTAGGCCAGCGGATTGCGGCAGTGGGCCGCAGCTTTTTGTAGGTTATCATGTGCTTCATTAGCTTCATCGCTTACTGTTCAAAACGCCAAATTTTTCAAATATAAAAAGGGCTTATATTTTGCTATTGTGCCGTAGAGAATCATAGGGACAAATTGCGGCCCCGCCCCCCGCTAGCAGTCCAGAACCTCAACTTCTTTCTAGCAACCCGAAAATGCTCGTCCTCAACGCCCTCTTCGTCGTCTACCTCGCCCGGGCGGCCGGGCCATATGGGCAAAGACCCTCTTCGCCTGCGGGGCCCAGCAGGCCAGCGATTTGCGGCAGTGGGCCACATGTTTCAGTAGGTTATCATGTGCTTCATTAACTTCATCGCTTACTGTTCAAAACGTCAAATTTTTAGTGGTCTGCCAGACCATAGTGGAGGTCAACGACCTCCTCATCACGGTGCCCGGACTTCTGGGCATCTACCGCGGACCGACAAGGGAGAGTTGGGTGGCCGAGGTTGGTTGTTTTTGCTCCTGATTCTTATAAAAACGAGAACTCATTTGTATTGCTATCAGAATGTAGAAATTTACGATTTAGGAAATTTTTTGCATGGTATTTGCGGGATTCTTCCTATAAGCCGAGAAATGCCTAGTAATGATTAGGGTTTCTCAAAAAAAACCCTCTAACTCAATCCAGAAGTATCGGATCGGAATGATAGCTACACCATTCGAAAGCCCTGGAAACGGCGATTTGGCAGTAAACTTCAAAACCATATTTTGATTTCAACCCGCGGTTTTACAAACTAATTTGGTAAAATTTTGCGGTTTTTTTGGGGGTGGCGTACGAGTTAATTTGCCTCAATTTCTCCATATAAAATGAGCGGACGTGGCCGTTAATCAGGTGCAGAGACCGTTTTATCATGTATTTAAACGCGTTGTAACCTGGCGCGCGTAAATAAAAACATGGTTTAGAAGATCGTTACAAACTCGCCGTTTCCAGGGCTTTCGAGTGGCGTAAATATCATTCCAATCCGATACTTCTGTGTCGAGTTAGAGGGAGTGTTTTTTATTGGGACACCCTGTAGATATCGCAATAAAATTTGTATTCCAGCAAATTTTTACGAGACGTGGATCTTGGTGGCGAGCGGCTGAGGAGCTTCGTCATGCCTACCTGTCATCGGCACTGTAAGTATCTTAATCTTTGTTCCAAATGGCTTTGTTCGATTCTTATCGTTTTACGGTTTTTTTTACAGATGCGTCGCGAACTTCGCGTACGGAGCGCTGCAGCAGGCCGGCGTCACGCTCTGCTACAGTGAGGTAGGGAAAATGGGGTATTGGCCCTCTCCGAGGTGTCCCATAAAACCCCCCTATGCATTTGGCCGTCTTCTATTGGATTGGCTCAAAATTTTTACCACCCATAGATACCCATAAAAACTATGTGCAGTCGAATTTTCTAAGCAAAACATTGTAACACAAAAAGTTATATCGAAATTAAGGTTAAATTTGCCGATTTTGACGGATTTGGTCCTCAAAATGTTTAGCAAAAAATGGAGTGAGCACCATTTTCTAAGTTTTTTTGATTTACGAAAATATGTCTAAAGCGGAAAATTTTCAACCATTTTTTATTATCAAAATCGGCAGAAACCGACCAGAAAATGATAATTTTTTCGGAAAATTACTAAAAAAGCACATGCTAATTGTGAAAATATATCGCCAAAAATAAGCAGTGGCGTTTCCAAAAAACTTTTTCGCGATTATCTTTTTGTTTTACATTATTTTGTTTAGAAAATTTGGCTGCACATAGTTTTGATGGGTTCCCAAGGCTGCTAAAAACTTAGCGCCGATCCGATAGAAGACGGCCAAATGCCGAGGGGGTTTTTGGAACACCCTGTATAGTAAAGGATGCCCATTTAATCCGATGTCCAATAATCCATTTATTTTAACTGACAACGAACTTTTCAGTAGGCCCGTGATACTTGGAATGATGCCGCGGCAGTTGGTGGGCGTTTGCGTCCTGTTACGAGATCGACGGATATCCCGCTAGGGTTGGTCTTTGCATTTGCATATTTTGCGTGAGAACGAGTGGAAAATCGGATTCTCAAGCCATTATTTTATTTTTATCGATTCAGATAACGATGGTGCTGTTCGTCGGCGCGCGGCTGGCGCAGTGCAAGACGGCGGCTTGGTGGTGGCCGTCGGGCTGTCGCATCATCCGCGCAAAATATTTTGATTTTGTGGTAGGTTAGCAAAAGAGAGAGAGAGAGAGAGAGAGAGAGAGAGAGAGAGAGAGCCTGAGAGGTAGAGAGCGAGCGAGCGAGTGAGAGAGAGCGCGCGATAGAGAGAGAGCGCGCGATAGAGAGATAGTAGGGAGCGAGAGAGAGAAAAATATGGAAGGAAAGAAAGAGTGGTGGACGGTAATTTAGCTAGATGATAGATAGAGAGCGAGAGAAAGCGAGGAGAGAGAGTGAGAGAGAGTGAGTGAGTGAGGGAGAGTGGAATAGATGGGCTTACCTCCTCAGCGCCTCTCTCACGCTCTCTCTCTCTCTCTCTCTCTCTCTCTCGCTCCCTCAAACACACTCTCTCGACCGATTGATCAAACCCCCATTTCAGACGAGCGTCCTCATCAAGTGGTTGAAAAACTATAAAGCCGTTGATATGAATTTTTAGTTGCATTTTGCCGATTTCGAACAACATCAGATGCAATAAATCATATAAATAAAACCCAGCAACACAATTGACTACGCTACACTGCGCTACAGGGCGCTACCCAGTGTTACATCAAAAGCACAGAATATCCTAAAAAATTGGGATTATTTACAGAGGCTGTGTTTTTACGGCCAGACCCCCGACGTTTCCTCCCCCCTGGTCCCAAAAGTGGACAATTCTCAGAATTTTCGATTCAGATTCGGAAAAGACGTGCTTTCTGGAAAATATCTCAGTTTTGGTTTTGACCACCGCCTCAAAAATCACTCAATTTGGTCGGGTATTTTGCATAAAGGGCTCCGCTTTCTCTCTCTCACTCTCTCTCACTCTCTCTGTCTCTCCCTCTCTCTCTTTCTCTGTCTCTCTCTGTCTCTCTCGCTCTTTCTCTCTGTCTCTCTCTCTGTCTCTCTCTCGCGCTCTCTCGCGCTCTCTCTCGCTCTCTCTCACTCCCGCCTACTTTTGGTGTTCCTTAAGGCGATTTCGGGTGTCCAAGTTAGGTCCCACCCCCGGGGCTTTGATGATTCGTCATCTCGAACTCTGGCGGAATTTTTGGGTGGCCGCATTTTCCCAAGGCACCCACCACTCAACCCCTGCCGTACTGCTCTGAATAAATCTTCGAGTTTGGGCTATTTTGAGGGGTAAAGTATCGTAGATTGTCCCTTTTCCACCAAGGACCTTTTTTGCGTACATACCACATTTCAAGGGCCGAGCAAACGCCAGCATCTACCCCTTGCATCGACTAGGTCTAGACAACTGACTGACGCGCCAAATGACAATGTAAACCGCATTTTTAAGGCTTTTTCGCCTACGTTTCAGCAAAATAGAAAAGTCTTTTACGCGTCTTTTGGAGCGTCGCGTAGCTGTCTAGACCTAGTCGGTAGTAGGAGTCGATTTCGCGCTTCGTTGTCCCTTTAAAACGCTATTTTTTTTTTCTATTTTTAACCTTTTAATGACCAGTGAGGCCGTACACATCATAAAATCTTGTTTCAATAAAAATTGGAAGATGCGCAAAATAAGCGTCCGGTTATGAACTTTTGAGGGACTTCTGGGAACATAAAATTTTATTCGGAAACAGGAAAAAACGAATTTTCAAATTTTTTTTGCCAATTCTGCGGCTCCAGGGGGCCTTTTCGTGGCTGCGGAGGAACGCCAGAACCCGGGGGCGTCGCTGCCCGTTTTGGTCCCCCCCCGTTCGCCGGGGTGGAAAATGCGATTTCCTGGAGTTGCGCGTTGAAATTTTATGTAGTCGGAACGGGGTGGGCCAGGTGGCATTTTAGTGTTTGTTTCTCACTCTCGCGCTGTCTCTTTCTCTCTCTCTTCCTCTCTTTCGCTTTCTTCATCAGCTGCAACGCATAACTGTCTAGACCTAGTTGATGGTAGAGGTCGATTCAGGACCGTTCTGATACCTTTAAAAAGCGAGAAACGTGGGAATTCAACGGTTTTCGGGTAAGGAGAACTGGCGCGCCGTGTTTTGAAGCGTCGCGTAGCTGTCTAGACCTAGCCGATGGGAATGGTCGATTCTAGCGCTTTCCAGTCCCTCTCGAATCGAGTAGCTAGCGGAGAAACTGGAGGAAATTGCTTCAGAAACGCGATAATTCGGACGTTTAGGAGAACTGGCTGTCGTGTTTCAGGATGTCGCGTAGTTGTCTAGACCTAGTAAGATTAAGAGGTCGATTCTGGTCCTTACTGTTACCTTTAAAAAACTTTGAGGAAATTGCTTCAGAAACACGAGAATGCAAGCGTTTTCAGTAAGTATGGGCTAGAATCAGCGGTTTGCATATCTGTCTAGACCTAGTCGATAGTAGGGGTCGAACACGCGCTTCTGAGTCCCTTTAAGACGTCAAAATCCAGGCTAAATATCATAGCCTTCTTTTCAGTCTTCCAGTAGCGCGTGTGAGTCGTCATTTTTTCAGCTTATACTGCTGGCCTGCCCCCTCCACAATTTGGCCCTTCACAATGGGCTCCTAACTTCCGTATTCACGCTCTCCCAGTTCATTCAGGATTTCCATAGCCCTATTGGGGGCCTAGGGAGGCCCCCTACAGATTGTATACTTCAGAATTGGGCCCTAACGCGCCTTAAGGACCCTCGAAAATTAGCATCAATGCTCGGGGGCTTGAATTGGCACGTTTTTGAGTGTTTGTTCGGGTTTTCGGATTTTTTTTTGGGCTATATAAGTCCTCGCCGAGATGAGCTCTCGCTAGTGCTTGGCATCGTCAGGTCTTGTGTCTTTTAAAGAAACGAAGTAGTGCCAGAATCAACCCTTCCATCGACTATGTCTAGACGGCTACGTGATGCACAAAATCACATCTCACGCCCTCGTTGTGATAACCCCTCTGAGCTAAAATTTGGCAGAAAATCAAGAGAAATCGCGTGATTTTGAGTGTTGTTTAATCCCGGCAGCATAAATACCGACAAGAGAAAATTCCGACAAGTCAAAATACCGACAAGCTAAATAACCGTTTGAAAGGACATTAAAATTATCTAACAAAAGAATATGCACGGGTTTTGGCTGTCGGTAGGTTTTCTCTTTTGGTTTTGTCGTCAGTATTGTGGCTTTCGACATTATGAAGCTCGGGTTGTAGCTTCCCGCGATTTTGGCTGTCGCTATTTTTTCTGTCCGGATTTTGTCCTGTCCGTGCTATAGAAATTGGGTATTTCATTTTTGGGAGTTTTGGGTGATTTTCGTCGAGATTTTGGCTCTTAGTATTTTGGTTGTCGGGATTTTGTCGAGTCGATATCCTGGCCGTCGAGGTTTCGCTCTCGAATACTACCTGTCGGGATTTTGCCATCGAGATTTTGTTATCGACATTTTGGTTGTCGGGATTCTGACTTTCAGGATTTAGGCTGTCGGCATTTTGGTTGTCGAGATTTTAGTTGGCGGGAATCTGGCGGTCGGGTTTTCTATCGGGATTTAGGGTGTCGGGATTTTGGTTGTCGGTATTTTGGAACTGCGAGGTTTCACTGCTAATTCAAAAACTGCCAAATCCATGAAAATTCGCCTGGGTAAAATCTTGTGCGTTCCTGATGGCCGGAATTTGGGCGAGCTCCTTCCCGTAATTAGGCGCGCACGAAAATTGGCCGGAGGGTGGAAGACGGCCGAGACGAGTAATTTTATTGACTCTATCCTCGTCATCGTCAGGCTCCCAAATTTCGAACTTTCCATCGTACCAACCGTTTCCATTTCTAAGGCTTATCGTAGGCTTTTAAAGGGATGCCCAACCGTTTCGGGGCTCAAAAAGTAAAAACTACGCCGCGGGCGGGGGTCGAACCCGGGTCCCCCGTTTTCTAGGCCTAGATGCTATCCATTAGGGCATAGCGGCAAGCCATTGGGTGGGATTGGAACGCCACAAGAGCGAAAGGTGTCCGGATTCTGTGCGGCTTTGGGGCCCATTGCTGCACAAAATTCGCGCGTCATTTGTACTGACCGGAATACATAACTATATATTTGCCGGCGAAACATTGGGTATCCCTTTAAAGGGACGGACAGGCATGGCTATGGATTTTCTGTCTAATTAAGATGGACACTAGCCATTTATAAGCTTTGTTCGTTGTGTTTTTTCTTTTTTTGTGGCTTATTTTCTGCAATCTTGGTTTCAATTTACCATATTTGACAACTGTAGGGCCTTACCACTTCGCGATGCGTCTCCTGGATCTGCTGCTTTCCATTTTCTTGGCCATCTCCGCCGTTGCCGCGTATCGATACGATTTTCCGGAACAGGTCAGTTACAGCTATCGGCTTTTTAAAGGTTCGAGAAAGCGCGCGGTTCGACCACTTCATCAACTAGGTTTAGACAACTACGCGACGTGCTAAAAACCCATAAAATTGCCTCACCAGGAGCCGTCAAAATGATACTCAAACGAACGTCTTGGAGTGTCTCGCAGCTTTCCAGACCTAGTCGTTTTAAAGGGTCTTTTAAAGCGCACTAGAGGACGAACTTGAGTAGATAATTTGCAAATTTGAAGTGTAACCGTGGCCTTTTTGCGGTTATTTACACCAAAAATGTTCAAAAGGAGCCTGACAGTTCCAGATCCAACACCTTCTATCGACTAGCGCTAGCCAGCTGTGTCCCACGCCAAAACCGTCATCAAGCGTGCCGCGTAGCTGTCTAGACCTAGCGGATCGAGGGGGCCGATTTTAGCGCTTTACCGTCCCCGTACTTGGCGGATTTTGTCATCTATAGCTTGGTTAATCTAGAAAATTCACCGAGAAACTGCCCCCCCCCCAAACCCTTTTTCACGTTGTTTTTCCGGTGCTGCAGAAAGAGAGAGTGGTGCAAGATCAAAATCTAGGGTACAACTGCTATAAAACAATGGAGTGGGAGAAGGGGCAAATACACAAGGGTGGATGCTGTGCTGATATCAGCCATCCATGAAACCAGCCCGGAAACCTCAAGGTTAATCGGTTTTTGGGGTGTTTTTGAGGAAATTTCGGCTGCAGATAGAGAAAGAGTGAAAGAAAGAGAGAGTGAGAGAGAGGTAGAGAGTGAGAGAGCGCGAGCGAAAGATAGAAAAAGAAAGAGAGAGAGAGAGAGAGAGAGAGAGAGAGAGAGAGAGAGAGAGATAGAGAGTTAGAGAGCGCGAGAGAGCGAGAGCGAAAGATAGAAAGACAGAGAGAGAGAGAGAGAGAGAGAGAGAGAGAGAGGGAGAGATTTTTAACAATATTTTCCAGGACCTCCACACGGCCCTTCGACCATTCTCCGGCCCGGCCAAGCGCACCGGCATGATGTACGCGTGGAATAAGTATAAATCCTGATTTTTACGCAAAATTTTCGTTTTAGACACCTCAACTACCGTGCCGGCAAACGCCCCGACGCCGCCTGGGCCGACCTGGAGCATTGAATATTTGAGTACTGTGGAATAAAGCAACTTTTTGTTTTTAGTGTACACGACTCGAGTAAAAGTTGAGAATTAAGTTATTTCGAGTTTTCTAAATTTCAAAAGATTCCAGCTGGTCAGCTGCTTTTCTCAGGTTCTTTCTATTGCGGGTCACTCTTTTTCCAGCCTTGTTTGGGCCCTCTCCCCTTGGCCCAATCTTTCCCTCTTTCCTCACACACGACGGGTCCATGTGAATCGATGTCCCAGCGAAAGCACAAGCACACATCCACACAGTTCCGCCAACTTCCTCTTTACACCCTTCGAAAGCTCTCAAAATTATCAATTTTGGCTATTCTTTGGCCTAAAATTACGGTTTCTGGCCGATAAACTTACGTAGGAATGAAATAGGGAAACGGCGAATTTTCTGACAATACAAAATGCCCCGTTTAAACCAAATAAACACTTTTGAATCTAAATTTTATTAAACCAAAATTTTCTTTATTTAAGCGCTAAATATACCTTTAGCGCTTCCAAATTTATAAGCCGAACGATAAAAATTGGAAAATAATTGATTTTGGGAAATTTAAACACTGTTTAGCGGTTTTTTGGATCTTTACGATATAAAATTTTTAAAAAGCCAAATTCACTAATAAAAACGTTAAAAATTGGTATCCAATTAAATAAGTTTCAAAATGTAGAAGGTTTTTTGCTTTTTAATTTTGGTTCAACGCCTAGACGAACCCATCAAAACGTCAAAGTTGTAGTTTGTATTTTCGCGTCCTTTCAATGCTGTTTCGTAGCCATTTCGTCACGATTTCTGCGGCTCTCGTGATTTCATCGTGCCCCAGTTTACGCGTCGTATTTTGCCCCCCCTCCCCCCCCCTGTCGATTTGCTTTTGGGTGCCGGGCGGGAAAACACTTCCCTGTACCCGGATGAACCCAGCGTCAACACGCCTCTAGCTGCCTCTCTAACCGTCAGCCTCTCTGTCTCTCTCTCCCTCTCTCTCTCTCTCTCTCTCTCTCTCTCTCGCCGAAAACAGCTGTCGCAATTTCTGGATATTTCCAAGCAAACCCCTGGCTGACCACTCGGGTCGGTCAGGGGCATCTCAAAGGAGCTCGGAAAATCCCGATCTTCCCTTCCATTTTGCCTTGTCAAACACTTTAAATGGAGTGTCAAACGCGAAAGGCGACCCCTTTCGGGCGCCAAAATACGCGTGAACCACACTTCTGTAGCCGTGGATGTGCAGTTTTGAACAAAAATTTAAACCTGCCTGCGCCATTTGGAGTGTTGCGTAGTTGTCTAGACCTAGGCGATCGGAAGGGGTCGATTTTTTGTGCTTCATAGTCCCTTGAAAAAAACAAAGATCGCCTCGTGAGCGTTTAGATCTGGCCTTCCCTTGCTCGCTCTCTCCCTCTCTCTCTCTCTCTCTCTCTCTCTCTCTCTCTCTCTCTCTCTCTCTCACTTTCTCTCTCTCGCTCTTTCTCATTAGTGCGTCATCGATAAAGGTATTATCAAGACGCAAACCGCGCTCAAATCCCGCCGCTAGATTATGCCCCCAGGGCACACAGCTGGATCGCCATCCAGTCTGGCTAGCCTAACCAGCCTAGGTGGTGGGGGATATTTCGTGGACATACCACCTAGTGTCCCCGTTCTAAAGTGCACGCGTCCTTGTTGAAATGGTGCCCTTGGCTATATTGAGAGGCCACGCCCCTCTTTTTTGGTTTTTATTGATGCCATTTGGGAAATAGGTATATCGCTAGACGTTTTACGAAGTGACGCGTTACTTGCTTATTTTTAGACTATTTTTCGAGACAAATTTTGTGTATTAAATATCTTCAATTTTCATTTTTTAAAGTATGTATTGTTAATATTTTCACTTTTCAAGATTTCTATGGTTGTTTAACAAAATTTTTTATGAGATTTTGACAAATTTTAGATTTTCCCTCTTTTCCCCATTCGTATGGTAGTTTCGATTGTTTAATTTTGTTTTTCGTGATTTTTCTAAAGGCGATCGGCCTGAACTCCCCGATTTTCTGACTGAACCGTTCCTTGAACTTTATGCACAACCCCCATAAAAAACGGCACGCCTCCGCTTTACCGCCACCAGCCCCCGGGCCTTATCAATTTTATGTCTTTTGCACGCGTCAGCGCCAATTTTTTGAACTCGATGATTTTTAATGAGCTCCCAGAAGGGTTAGAACGCTTAATGGGATTCTGTAGGCATATTAGAAGTCCCACTAGCAGGAAAACTAAGAAAAATATCGACAATCCAAAATGCCGACAAGCTATTATTGTTGAACACCTAGGTATGGATTGGCGGCATTTATTCGGCGGTCGGTAGCTTGGCTTATTTCGTCGGTAGATGAACATTTCTTGTCGGCATTTAGGGGGAATTTGAAAGTGGAAATTGCAAGATTTCGGCGTTTATTTGGCCAAACGGCATCGTTTTAGCTGTCGGCATTTTGCTCTAATCATCCCAGTTGTCGGTGTTTTGAAAGAAGGACTCGGTTTTGCCTATTTTCTTTGACTTTTACCCAGTTTTCAAGAGGTTAAAAAGGGTCCGTTTTTCTATTGTTTTTAAACTTTTTCATTCTTTTTTTTTTGTTTTTCGGATACTTTAGGATGATTTCTTTTAAGAAAACGACGATTTTAAACCTTCATAAAGGACAACCTGGGCGCTAAAGTCACGTTGTCGAGCCGGCCGACTGGCACTCGTTTTGTGGGGTGCATGCTGGTCGTATCAATTTTCTCTTTTATGCCCCCATTGTGACGTAGTGGCAATGTAGCTATCACTTTCCATATCTTAATTAGTTGACCGTCAAGAAGCCGCAGAAATTTAGCCATATCTCTCTCTCTATCTCTCTTTCCGTGTGTCCCTCTCTCTCTCTCTCTTCGTTATCTCGCGCTTCCTCACTCTCTCACTCACGCAGTCTCTCACTCACTCCGTCCCTCTCTCGCCCAGTCCAAGGAGCACAAAAATCAGAGCATGAGCGGGTGATGGGATGGGGGTGAAAGTACCGGGGTTCGGCCGGTGGGTGTGGATGGAGCATGTGATAAGACGGCATGTTTCTCCCCCACCCGTTCTTCTACCAGCGCGCGACACCTTTTTTGATGGTGATCGTGATCACGCGATTGTCCTGGAAGCTTTATAGAGCTGATTCCATGTTTGAAAGTTTAATTTCAAGTTGTCGAGTCTAGCTCTCTCTCTCTCTCTCTCTCTCTCTCTCTCTCTCTCTCTCTCTCTCTCTTTCTCTCTCTCTTTCTCTCTCTCTATCTGGCTCACACTCGCTCTCTCTCTGTCTTTCTCGAGCGCAGTCTCTCGCTCACACTTGCATTCTCTCGCTCCGACATTCGCACCCACTCTCTCTCTCTCTCTCTCTCTCTCTCTCTCTCTCGCTCCCTCTCTCCCTATTCCACAGTTTCCAGGGTGTTACTCCTTGCGAGGATGGGCGTGAAGGAGGTATCGGGTCTCGTCTCTGGACGTGGTGTCATCTGGTCTGTAGCGTTGTCCCTAACGCTGCACGTCCTCAACCACCATCTCCTCCTCGTCCTCCTCCCCCTCCTCTGCGTCGCCATCTACAAAGGGCTCAAGGCGCCGCGGTCGAATCCGGATACGGTAGGATTTTTGGATGCTAGGTCTTGAGAAACCTAGCTTCGAAGTCCCTTTAAAACAGCAATTTCCAGGCGGCCACCTTCTTCTCGGGTCTCCGTGTCGGTGGCCATCGCGGATCGCCCACCATTTACCCGGAGAACAGCATGGCCTCGTTCGAACAGGCAAAACTAGACGGCTGTGACCTTGTCGAATTTGACGTGTCGATGACGAAGGATGGGCACGCTGTTCTGCTACATGACGACAACTTGGACAGGTGCGGAATCTCCTAAGCGTACATTTAAAAAAACGAATTTTCCAGAACCACCAACATGACGGGTCCGATTCGGGACAAGAACCTTGCCGAGCTGAAGGACTGCAATATTGCCGCGCATTTTAAGAGGACTGGGTGGGTTTTTCAGACTTTAATCAGTAGTGATAGCGTCGTTCTCTCCATCTCTCTCACTATCTCTCTATCCCGCTCTCTCGCTATCTCTCTCTCTCTCTCTCTCTCTCTCTCTCGCTCGCCTTTCCTCTCCCTATCCCTCTCTCGCGCTCTCTCATACTCGCTCCCTTTCTTCCACTTTGGCCTACTGTCACCCGCTCTACTTCTCTTGGTCGCTTTCTCTGTCTCTATCTCTCACTCAGTCTCTCCCTCTCGGCCGATCTATTTTTCTCTCTCTCAATCTCTGGTACTCGCTTTCTAACTCTCAAACTCTCTAACGCTTTTTCTGTCTTGCTCCCTTTCCCTCCCGCTTGCTCCCTCTCTCTAGCTCACTCTCTCACTTGCTCTCTCTCGCAGACCCGCTCTCTCTCTTTCTCTCGCTTTCGCTCTCTCATCCTGTCACCCTCCTCTTAAGGATCGTTTTTTCAGTCCCGGCTCCTCTCCCATCCCATCCGAAGGTCTACCTGCCCTCGAAACCCTCGTCTCCTGGGCCAAGACCAACAAGATGAAGCTCCTCTTCGACGTCAAAGATTACGACCCCGAGGTCCTAACAAAACACACACAAAGAAAAATATCCCTAAAATGATCCCTTAGCGATTTCAAGGTGGGTAGGAACTTCAAATTTTTCTTTGAAGTAATCTAGTGATTCTTTCGAGGATTCTTTGTCCCGTTCGGAAGGTTTCCTAAGGTTTCCTCGTCCCTTAAAAGCCTAAATTTTTAGTTGACGGCCATCATTGTCGAGCTGTTCACGAGGTTCGACCTGTACGACTCGGCGATCGTGTGTTCTTTCTTCCCATGGGTCGTCTACAGGGTGAAGAAGGCCGACTCGAGGATATTGACGGGTTGGTGTTGAACTTTGGCTCTCTCTCTCTCTCTCTCTCTCTCTCTCTCTCTCTCGGTCTCTCTGTCACACTCAACCTCGCTTTTTTCAGGCATGACCTGGCGCCAAAAGTTCTTCTCCTACGAGGACGGCGAGCACACGAGGCCCCGGTTCTCGTGGGCCCTCCAATTCTACCTGGCTGCCCTCCTCGACGTCGTCCACCACGCCGGACTACACACCATCCTGCCCACGTTCCTTGGTGTTGACCTAATGTTGACGTCAAATTCAGAAATTTCTCCGTGGGTTTTTGAGAGATAGAGAGAGAGAGATAGAGACGGAAAAAGAGAGAGAGAGCGAGAGAGAGAGAGAGAGAGAGAGAGAGAGAAAAATTTGTGATTTTAGTCGCTACGTCGCAAAACAGCGCGCCAAAGGAGTAGAGGTCATGGCGTGGACCGTCAACGACATCAACGAGATGCACTGGATGTTGGAAACATTGAAGGTCAGAGCAAACTAGCGGAGATCGTTTGGGAATGGAAGGGGCAGGCTAGCAGAGATCATTTGGGAATGGAAGGGGCAGACTAGCAGAGATCATTTGGGAATGGAAGGGGCAGACTAGCAGAGATCATTTGGGAATGGAAGGGGCAGGCTAGCAGAGATCATTTGGGAATGGAAGGGGCAGGCTAGCAGAGATCATTTGGGAATGGAAGGGGCAGACTAGCAGAGATCATTTGGGAATGGAAGGGGCAGGCTAGCAGCGATCCTTGCAGAATTTTTTATGGTCTCTTTTCAGATCCCGATCCTCACCGATCTCCCCTACCACATCCAGACCTTGTCAAACCTGCGAAAATTCGGAGAAGACGGCTACGTGTCCGTGAAGGCTGCCTAAGCAATCGAATTTTTCTGCTAATTTATGCAAATTTTCGGTGATCTTGTACAGCTATTGAGTTCGAAATATTACAAACTACGGTACCCCATGCATACGTGTCTCTCGTGCGCCCATTGAACAGATAAAGGATTGTTCTGAGATCAAGGTAGCACTACACGAAAGAGAGAGAGAGAGAGAGAGAGACAGCGAGAGTGAGAGTGAGAGCGAGAGAGATGCTCCTCTGCTCCTTTAGCTCCAATAAATGATCGCTTAGCTACCGGCATATGCCCCACTTATCATAACAAGGGCCCTTTGGGCATCTGGCTGTCACTCATTTCATTCTTTGAGCTGCAGCGAAAAGACGCGACGGGCTGGAGGAATAAGTCGTCTGGGTGTAATAAGCCTCGTCACACAATCCAACCACACACGAAAACGGGACATTTGAGCAGCACCCAAGGCCCGCGAGCCGCACTCCATCGTCTCGCCTGCTTTTTTAGGCATCATTAGATGGGGCAGGATTTTTTCAGATGATCAGATCTGCAGCTTTGCTTTCTCTCTTGCTCCACGACACTCTCGCAGTTTTCAGGTGTCTCTCTCGCTCTCTCTATCTCTATTTCTCTCTCTCTCTCTATCTCCCTCTCTCCTCTTCCGCCCCCGAAAAGGTACTGTAAACCATATTCCAGTAAAGACATCTAAAAACCGATTATACTTTTTAGCCTGCCCATCGAGCATCTGTGGCGGCAGCCTCGAAGGGGGATGGCTCGAATTTCCGAAAGACTCCCCTTTCCCGACTCAAGCACATACACACGCCCTCCAATAAGCCACCCTTCAACATTTTCATTCGTCCATTCCTTCCATTCCCAAATGATCTCTGCTAGCCTGCCCCTTCCATTCCCAAATGATCTCTGCTAGCCTGCCCCTTCCATTCCCAAATGATCGCTGCTAGCCTGCCCCTTCCATTCCCAAATGATCTCTGCTAGCCTGCCCCTTCCATTCCCAAATGATCTCTGCTAGCCTGCCCCTTCCATTCCCAAATGATCTCTGCTAGCCTGCCCCTTCCATTCCCAAATGATCTCTGCTAGCCTGCCCCTTCCATTCCCAAATGATCTCTGCTAGCCTGCCCCTTCCATTCCCAAATGATCTCTGCTAGCCTGCCCCTTCCATTCCCAAATGATCTCTGCTAGCCTGCCCCTTCCATTCCCAAATGATCTCTGCTAGCCTGCCCCTTCCATTCCCAAATGATCTCTGCTAGCCTGCCCCTTCCATTCCCAAATGATCTCTGCCATCCTTTTTTCTTGGATGCTGAGAGCTTTGAGTAAGCTAGCGGAGATTCTTTGAGATTTTTCGCTTATTTTGACGACCTCGGTCAAGGCAATCTAGCAGAGATCATCGCGGAATTCTGCCCAAAATAGGCCTTCAACGCCATTCTAATTACACAAAATTCACCTGGGCCTCATTCACCCAGGTAGACCTCCCATGACCGGATGGAGGGCCCCATCGCGGGGTGGCTGGAATTGTGCCCCCGAGGCAATAGTGGGCCCTTTCTGGGGGCCTCCCCGTGAATCCAACGGGGGCTTTTAGGGCCCTCTTTTCACTAAAGGGACGAGGGCCCACTCCAGCACGCCACCTTCTATTCTTTTCTGTGCCTTTCTCTCTCTCTCACTCTCTCTTTCTCTCTCTCACTCTCGCTCTCTCTCTCTCTCGCTTCCGATTCTATCAACGGAAAATCCGGGGGCACCCAGCATCGCCCCCGGCGATTTCTATGCTTATCCTGTTTTTCCTTTTTTTAAGGGCCACCTGAGCCCTGGTTTTTGCGCTCCGTGCTTCTAGAATTCCTAAGATTGCATTTATGAACATTTTAAAGGGACCAGCAAACCAGCGAATCGACGCTTTCGGTCCACCAGGTCTAGACAACCACGCGTCACACCACATGAAGGCTCAGCCTCATTCTATTCTCGTGCTCTTTCTCATTCTTCTCGGCCAGTCAAACCCCGTTTCCTCCATGCGTAGTTTGGAGCCTCGCGTAGCTGTCTAGACCTAGCCGATCGAATTGTCGATTTTGGGGCAATGGATGCCTTTAAAAAGGAACGTGCTGGCCGTGGCCATGGATCTTTTCTGAGAGGTGTGTTTTGGAGCGACGGGTCGCCGTCGAGACCTAGTGGATGGAAGGGGTCGATTTTAACCTTACTTGTGCTTTCAAAGAGATGGGTCTTTAAGAGTACTGAAGCCGTTCCACGTACAATTGAGCAAAAAGCCCTGCGTATTTTGGAGTGTCGCGTTGCTGTCCAGATCTAGTTTATGGAAGAGGCCGATTTGGACAGTTCCAGGTCCCGTAATGGAGTTATCAAGCTAGATAGATCTGCTAGATCAGCTAGACAGAGCTAGATATCTCTCTCTCTCTCTCTCTCTCTCTCTCTCTCTCTCTGGCTCTTTCTGCCTCTCTTGTCTATCGCGCTCTCGTAACTTGTTCTTCCGGTTTACGACCTTAATTTTTTGGTTCCCGGCGTCGACTTCCCGGCAACCCGGCTAACAACCGGGTGCCGAGATTTATTGTTTTATTCGATTTTGTGGAACCAGAGAGAGAGAGAGAGAAAGAGAGAGAGAGAGAGAGAGAGAGAGAGAGAGAGAGAGAGAGAGAGAGGCAGACAGCCAAAGCGCGACTTCCGGAAAATGCGGAACACCGCTTTTCCGGCATCCGGATCCCTGATTTTGAATGCGCAGATCAGCGCTTCTCCCTCTTGTCTGATGCTCTTTCTAGAAGCTAGAAGAAGGAGGGCATCGCCCCCTTCCTCTAGCTTCATCCCCTGCCTTTGAGGGGGATAATTAGGGTTGTCTCGCCACGAGCAGGGGGTCTTAGGGCCCATGTTAGGGCCCAAGAGGGGGGATACGGCGCACGTTCAACTTTTGCTACTTGTTTTACAGCTTCTAGCTTCTAATGGTGACTTGAAGAAGTCGTGATCGCAACGTTGGATACTCTCACTCTCTCGCTCTCTATCTCTCTATCTTGCTCTCTCTGTCTCTCCCTCTTTCTTTCTCTCTCTCTCTCTCTCTCTCTCTCTCTCTCTCTCTCTCTCTCTCTCTCTCTCGCTTTCTGCCCCTCGCTTTTTTCATAAAGATCCTCAACTCTCTTCCTCCTTCTTTCCCGCGAACCATTCGAATAGCCGCCTCGGCAAAATTCATCAATTTTTCATGGCCTCCGATCCACACCGTGGGCACCCACGGTGACGCCGTGCCGTGTCCTTTTTTTCCACGGCCTATTCTACGATTTTCGGGTCCCGTGAGGGTGAGAATGCCCTTACTAAAGGGACGGGCAAGGCATGGCTAGGGGTTTTTGGCTACGGATTCTGGCTGCCCGATTCAGCCCAAGATACGCAAGTTGAACTACGATCACTTTGTTGCGGTGCATATGCGTTACGTGGCGCTGGCTCGGGAAAATCCGTCTGAAATTCATAGTCAAAAAAATCATTCCCTTGCCTTACATGCTTTTTTAAAAGGGCTTCTAAGGTAGAACTTTTCTCGGTTGCGCTCCTTCTTTCTTTTTTTCTCTCGCTCGTTCTATCTCTCTCTGTCTCACTCTCTATCTTTCTCTGTTTTTCTCTCTCTATTGCTCTCTCGCAATCCTACACCAGGGCAAGCTAGCGGAGATCCTTGTGGAATTGAATCGGCAGCTGCTTCAGAATATTTCAAGGATTGTAAAAGAAGGCAAACTAGCAGAAATTCGTTGAGAATTCAGGCCTCTTTAAGGTAGGCTAGCAGAGATGCTTTGGGAAATCCGGGGAAAGCAAGCAGATCTTTTTATGGAATTCGATCTCACTATCTCTGTCCTTCTTTCCCTGTCTCTTTCTCTCACTGTCTCTCACTTTTTCTCTCTCTCTCTCTCGCTCTCGCTCTCTCCACCCCATAACTTTTTCCATAACTTACACCCTTGGCGCGAACAAAAACTGCAGATTTGCGGGGACTTCTGCCGCTCGGGGTTTTGTTCAGAATCCATGCAGGAAAGGAAGAAGAGAAGTGGCGTCGAAATGGGATTAGGAGGGGGGAGTAGAAGGGGATAGAGAAGGGTCTCCCGGTGAAGGGGATGAAGGGGCCAACACACGGATTTGGCGGTGGTGCGGCCGAATCTCTCTCGCCTATATGGATTTTCTCGGTATTTTTCGGATTTTGCGTTGTATTGCCTTGATTTTTTCGGCCTCAATTCACTTTACCCCCCCCCCCCAGCCCAAAGTTCCAAAAATTTTTCGACATTTCCGCTATTTTGTCGGGATTTTGGCTATACCTTTCGATGGAGCATCAAAAAATATGCCAAGAGTTTTAATTACAGCCCAAAATCGTGTAGCATAAAAAAATCATTGCTAAAAACCTTTGCGAACTTCCGGCTGGGTGCGAGGGTAAAGTAGAGTCTCACCGATATTTTTAGAAGGATGGATTACACGATCGAACTTTGGGTACTGGAC
Source organism: Mesorhabditis spiculigera (assembly GCA_958295435.1). Lineage (NCBI taxonomy): Eukaryota > Metazoa > Nematoda > Chromadorea > Rhabditida > Rhabditidae > Mesorhabditis > Mesorhabditis spiculigera. Next base: position 505,429 of record CATQJA010002614.1, on the reverse strand, counting down.
GATTAGCAGGGGGGGTATTGTTAACAGGCAACGTAAACCGAATTTTTTCCCCCCAGTAATTTGGTGCGGCTTGATGTCAAAATATAAAGCACTGCATAGCTTTTTCTATTTGCTTTGTCTTCTCATGGCCCTTACAAGGTTCCAAACAGTTCCTTCTCACAAAATATTTTATTTAGATGCCTTATCGCGCAGATCAACGGCTACGCAGTTGCCTGAAATGAAACCAGGTCTACAGCTTTGGCTTTTAATTCTCTTCGGTCTCTACCAACTTCATTCCGCGAAGAGGCACAAGCACAAGTCATGGTGAAATTTTTGCGTCTTTTAAGGGGACTAGGAGGCGTCCAAATCGACCCGCCAGAGACCGGGTCTAGACAAATACCCCTACTCCAAGATATGCTAGCTGGCCGGCTGCTTTAGACTTGGACTTGGCCCAAAGCTACACAGAAGCCGTGAAATACAGATAACCTGCGTCATTTTGAGCGCCGCGTAGCTGTCTAGCACTCGATTTTCGCACTTAGCCAGATTTCGACTGTGCTTTTAGCCAGTTTTTTCATCGGCTTCTGGCTCCGAAAGATGTAAAATTTTAGCGGCAATAAGTCAAGCGCCTTGAAATATTCATAATCGTTAACACCTGAACAAAGGAATTTTTAAAATAGCGTCTAGGAGCTAAAAGATGCGCATTTTTGGGGTTGACCGAAACGAAATGTCTTTCTCTCTCTCTCTCTCACTCTCTCTCTCTTTCTCTCTCTCTCGCTCCCGCTTCATTCGGCCGCGTCAGAAGCACGACACTTTTTAGGTTACGCCGCCGGCCTGAATAGGCCATAAATTTCTAAGTGGATGAGCGTGGGTATTTTTGACGGGAGAGAGAGAGAGAGACAGAGAGAGAGGAGAGAGAGAGAGAGAGAGAGAGAGAGGGAGGGAGAGAGGTAGAAGGCAACAGAACCTCCAGAAAATTCTATTTTAGTAAACGCACCGCCTTCAACCGGCACACCACCAACTACCAGGCATGGCGGGAGCAGATGACGGTGTGCGACCTGTTGGACGAGTACGACTCGGCGGTGCGCCCGAGTGGGAGAAGCCCACTCAATGGGAATACAAGCGAGTTTTTGGGTTTAGAAAGAGAGAGAGAGAGAGCGGGAGAGATAGCGAGAGTGGGAGTGAGAGAGAGAGAAAAGGAGAGAGAGATTACGGCTAACCCTGATTTTTTCAGAAGGCCCAGTCATCGTCACGACCAGCCTGAACATCCGCTCAATTTCTGCGGTTTCCGAGAAGAATATGGTAAGCTGTTTCCAACTTCAAGGGCACTGTGAAACCCGGAAATCGACCACTTCCGTCGACTAGGTCTAGACAGACTAGACAACTACGCGATGCTGCAAATTACGCATCTATTCCCGAAGTTTTGCCTCAATATTAAGTCCTTAAACGTTCTAAAATTCACACGTTTCATTTGGTAGGTTCCGTAGCTGTCTAGACCTAGCCGATCCGAGGGGTCGATTCTCGCCTTGATGATCCCTTGAAAGGTCTTCTTCTCGTGAACCCTTTCACCTTCAGGAATTCGTCGCGCAATTCCGCTTCCGCCAGGAGTGGTACGACGACCGGTTGAGGTTTACGGAACCGGAACCGGAGGATACTGGGAAGAGGTAGAAATCCATGGGAAATTTGCCTTCGACGGTCCTTTAGTAACCTGCCAATGCTTTCTAGATCCAATAGTATGTCAAACGGGAATTGGCGGCGTGAGGAGTTCATTAATGTGGCGCGGGATCAGCGGCTCTGGATCCCGGACACGTTCTTTCAGAATGAGCGGAATGGGTGGTATCATGACTTGGATCAGGTGGGTTTGGCTTGGCTCTTGCTCTCTCTCTCTCTCTCTCTCTCTCTCTCTCTCTCTCTCTCTCTCGTTGCCTGTAGCGCTCGCTTCCTCTCTATCTCAATCACTTTCTCAAGCACTCTCGTGTAGTTTTCCCACGTTCCGGTTTTTTTTCTCGTTACCTGTCGCTCGCTCTCTCGTTTCTTCTGTCTTTCTCTTTCTCCCCCTCTCTCCCTCGCTCTCTCTCCCTCTCTCCAACTTCATCACTCCTTTAGGAAAACCGCTTCGTCAAAATCCGCTCGGACGGCCGTATCTTCTACGATCGTCGCCTCACGCTCCATCTATCATGCTCGATGTCCCTCATTAGATACCCGATGGACGTCCAGAATTGTGTCGTCGACTTTGCTAGCTGTAAGTTTGGGCTTGTGACGGAGTTTTCGCGTATTTTCAGACGCCTACACAACGCAGGATATCCAGTACGAGTGGGACGATCCGCCTGTTAAGTAAGTGCTCTCTCTCTCTCTTGCTCTTTCTCTCTCCCTCCCTCTCTCTCCCTATCCCTCTCTTTCTCTCCTTTCACACTCTCTCCTCAATCCTGGTTTTAGACTTCACGAGGGTGCGAATGGTGCTCTGCCCAACTTTGATATCACTTCCTTCAAAAATGCTTCTTGCCACTCGAGCACCAATACAGGTACGACAGTCAGAAGTATCGGAGCATTTATACCTTAGGAAACTACTCCTGTCTACGCGTCGAGCTGCGCCTCTCACGGGTCTTTTCCTTCTTCTTGCTTCAATTGTATATACCGTCGTCAATGTGGGTTATTTTTAAGAGTGGGCAGCAGCCAGCAGAGACCTTTTGGGAATGGAAAGGGCAAGCTAGCAGAGATCATTTGGGAATGGAAGGGGCAGGCTAGTAGAGATCATTTGGGAATGGAAGGGGCAGGCTAGCAGAGATCATTTGGGAATGGAAGGGGCAGGCTAGCAGAGATCATTTGGGAATGGAGGGGCAGGCTAGCAGAGATCATTTGGGAATGGAAGGGGCAGGCTAGCAGAGATCATTTGGGAATGGAAGGGGCAGGCTAGCAGAGATCATTTGGGAATGGAAGGGGCAGGCTAGCAGAGATCATTTGGGAATAGAAGGGGCAGGCTAGCAGAGATCATTTGGGAATGGAAGGGGCAGGCTAGCAGAGATCATTTGGGAATGGAAGGGGCAGGCTAGCAGAGATCATTTGGGAATGGAAGGGGCAGGCTAGCAGCGATCATTTGGGAATGGAAGGTGGCGGGCTAGCAGAGGTCATTTGGGAATTGCAGGTTGGTGGGCGTGGCCTGGGTCTCCTATTGGATCGACTGGAAATCGACGGCAGCCCGAGTCCCGCTGGCGATCATCACGCTCCTGAGCATGATCACCACCTCGCACGGTGGGTTCCAAAAGAGAGAGAGAGAGAGAGAGAGAGAGAGAGAGAGAGAGCAAGATTAAGCGAGATATCTTTCAAAACTCTCCTTTTCAGCCATCAACTCCAACCTGCCGCCCGTCTCCTATGCAAAGTCGCTGGATATCTGGGTCGGGGCTTGTGTTGGTAAGTATTGCGCCTTTCCGCTCTCTCTCTCTCTCTCTCTCTCTCTCTCTCTCTGTTACTCTCTCGCCCAGGCTTGTAAATCCAAAAATCCCATTTTTTAGTGTTCATCTTCTTCTCGCTGATCGAATACGCTATTGTAAATTATATGGGTATCGTCGACGAGCATAGGTAGAGTTTTTAAGCTTAGTCTTCGGCTTGGGCTTAGGCTTAGCTTAGGCTTAGGCTTAGGTTGGGCTGAGGCCTGTGCTTAGGCTTAGCTTAGCATCATAGCTTCTTTGGATAGGAATGAAAGTCATTTTTCAATTCAGACAAATGAGAAAAGCGGCCTGCAACCGGAGTCGCCTCTCAAATGTGCTCGACAATAATATGTACATGCAGAATTGTGAGCAGCTGAGCCCGACGTCAGCCGGCTTTAGCCCGCAGGAGAAAAAGGTGGATTTCGTTCTCTATCACTCTTTCTCTATCTCGCTCTCTCTGTCTCTCTCTATCGCTCTCTCTTTATGTCTCGCTCTCTCTCTCGCTCGCTCGCTACATTTCAATTCACTTTCAGCGTCTTCTGCGCCGGAAAAGACATAAGAATATGGAGTTGGAGTTACGAGAGGAAGAGGAAGGAATTATGGAGGGCATCGAGCTGACGGAACGTCGCCCACCCCAAGCAGCCGTTTCCGGACCGGAGGGATGGACATTTCAGGTAGCTTCGCTTAAGCTCTCTCTCTCTCTCTCCCTCTCTCTCCCTCTCTATCCCTCTTTCTCTCTCTCGCGCTCTCTCTTTGGCTCTAAATACATGAATTTTAGGACACCACCGAGATGGTCTACTACGGGCAGCGGAAGAGGGTGGAGCTGGTCAGGTGGTGCAGCGTCTTGTCGAAGCGAGGACGCGCCGAACGGATCGATATTATTGCTAGGTAAGTTAGGGTGTCTGAGCCTTACTATCACTCTCAAGCTCAAACGCTCTCTCACTTGCTCTAACTCTCACCTTTTCTGTTTTTTCTCTAGCTCCGACCCTCATGCTCACTTCCTCACACTCGCTATCACCCTGTCTCACTCTCTTCGTCTCTCCTTCTCTGCCTGGCTCTCACTCTCTCTAACTCTAACTCTCTCACCTGCGCGCTATCCTTCTTCTCTCTCTCTCTCTCTCTCTCTCTATCTCTCTCTCTAACCCCTCTCTTTCCAGAATCATCTTCCCCCTCGCCTTCTTCATGTTCAACGTCGCCTACTGGAGCATCTATCTCGACAACCCGGATGCTGATTAAATTATAAGCATGTATTTTGCATAAATATTTCACAACACGTTATAAAACTCAATTAAAAAATTAAATCATTTCTTTGACAAGAATTAATTAAATCTAAAATCTTATAACAAGCAGCATCAATGAGAGCACTTTTTCGACGACAAATGAGATCGGAAATAATTAGCATCGGTATTAAATGTAAAAAAAGCTTTAGAAAATCCATAAATTAAACCCGTCATAAATGGTAAATAAATCGCAAATCCGGCAAGCCTAATAAATCCTCAACAGCGGCCGCGACGGCGCCATCGGCTTGAACTGCTCCAAGTCGGTGGGCAGGGGGATAAGCCGGGAGGAAGCGGGCTCACGATGAAGGCGAGACGCGCCCGCTCGACGCCATTTTGTCATTGGTAGCTTGTCGTGCTGGAAAAAGTCTTGTCTCTCTCTTTCTCTCTCTCTCTCTCTCTCTCTCTCTCTCTCTCTCTCTCTCGCTTTCTCTCCGTATTTTATAGTAGAATGTGGCATTTTAACCGGGGTTATAAGTCCTGAAAATCGACCCCACCATCGACTAGGTCTAGACAGCTACGGAACACGCCAAATCACGCCTCGCAGACTGTAATGGCCTTTCGCCAAACTCATAGATTTGTAGGGGCTATTAAAACGCTATTTTCAGGGGTAATTTGGCACATTACGTAGCTGTCTAGACCCAGCCCAGGGCGCGGTCAATTTTGGTGATTTCTAGGCCCTTTAAACACGACTTTCTCGCGAATTTTCCGTACCTTCTTTCCATTCCTGGATTTCTGAGCTGCTCTTCGCGGAAGTGACGCAAAGGCGGGCTTCGTTGGCTTCGTTGGCTTGGCTTCATCGACTTCAATCGACGCATCAAGGGCTTTCAGCTAAATGCATATTCGCTTTTTTTGCCTAATACCGTACCTCTTCCACCAGCTCCTCTTCCGATTCCCGCATCGCCTCGGCGCCGACGATGTCCAAATTACGCTCGAGGCTAAAAATTCAGACCGCTTTAGGACGTTTTTACGGCTTTGTAGTTAATAATCCATTTTTTCGACTAAAAACATACTTAATAAACTCGAACAGCTCGAGCGCGGCGTCGCCATTTTCATCAAAAGTTTCGACAACTCGAGGTGGGGCCTGAAAAAGCCTTTTACAGTGAGATCAAGAGAGAGAGAGAGAGAGAGAGAGAGAGAGAGAGAGAGAGAGAGAGAGAGCAAGAGCGAGAGAGCGAGAGGGAGAGAGAGGGGGAGAGCGAAAGCGAGTTGTACCTTGACATGATACCGAGCAGCTAGCAGCTTCCTCAATTCTTGCGCGTCGAATTTCAGGTCGAAATTGGAGTCGAATTCCTGGAAATAAAATTATACTAATTTGGTGCTTCTTAACCTTTATTTTTTCAATTTTGTAATCATTTCAGTCTTTTTAACGGGACTCGCAAGCGTTAGAACAGACCCTTTCCATCGACTAGGTCTAGACTACCACGCGACGTTCCAAAACACGCAATCGTCCCCCTATGAGAGATATAACAACGAGGTTTGCATGTGTCATTTTGAGTGTCGCGTAGCGGTCTAGGCCTAGTCGATGGAAGGGGTCGTTCTGGCGCTTCCTCGTCCTTTTAAAATCGTGTTCATCAAGTGAGTGCCATTTTTAGCCTCAAAAAGTCCTTGGAATTGGTTTTTCTGTCTCTTTCTTTCTCGCTCTATCTCTCTCGCGCTCTCTCTCTCTCTCTCTCTCTCTCTCTCTCTCTCTCTCTCTCTCTCTTCTCTCTCTCTCTCTCTCTCTCTCTCTCTCTCTCTCTCTCTCTCTCTCTCTCTCTCTCTCTCTCTCTCTCTCTCTCTCTCTCTCTCTCTCTCTCTCTCTCTCTCTCTCTCTCTCTCTCTCTCTCTCTTACTCTCTCCTTAACACGACTTTTCAAATCGGCACCCACCCCGCACACACTGAGAAATTAGGCCAATCATGTTTGCATTCCACAGGGCGCGCCCTGGGTGGCTGTGGACGGGTTTCGCGCGTTTTTAGGTGCTTGGTTTTTCCGCATTCCACACTTTGAGGTGAGGGAGGAATTCTAAGGGATGATGCCAGCAAGTTTTAAGGTCACGCTCAGCGAAATACGACTTCAAGCCTAAGCCTAACCCAAGCCTAAGCCTAACTCTAAGCCTGGCGTGGCTTGTGTTGCGTGTTGCAGCGCTATTGTACGCTTTCTCACCTGGAATATCCTCGCGTAATGCTCGGCCTTTTGCTCGCCGCTCTTCTCGGGTTGTCGAGACCAAAATTGTGCGAATTCATATTGTGATTGGATGGTGTTCTCTAGAAGTAGATTCATTCTATAAAGCAAGCTTTTGACCACTTGCCATCGACGTCTCCGTAGTTTTGCGCAGTCCGAGAAATGATTCCGGCAAAAACCAGGGCTGGGAGCGCGAGGAAAAACGCCGTTTGGAGCATTGCGCAGTTCTAGAACGGTGGTGTAATCTTTCCAAACATGGAAATTAAGCGAAAAAACAACGTGAAAGAGAGAGAGAGCGAGAGAGTTAGGAGAGAGAGAGTGTGAGAGAGAGAGAAAAAGAGAGAGAGAAACGTTGATAGGTCTAAAACGTAGCTCTCGATCTAGAGCACAATGTAGCATACGAATTGGATGCAGAAAAATGAGGAAATTGCTAAGATCGAGTTTAAACACTGCTGGGTATGAATTTGGGTTTTAAGTGGCCTGGGATCTCCACGAAAATGTACTCAAAAAAGTGTTGAAGTCATAATCATAAGCCTATGAATAAGCTTAAGTCTAAGCCTAAGCGGAAGCGGAAGCCAAGCCTAAGTCCAAGCCAAGCCAAGCCACGTCTGAGAAAAGCCTAAACGTAGGCCTGAGCCAAAGCCAACCGAGACCACCCGCACCACCTGAACACGAAAAAGTTTCTTTGGTCGAACAGGGTGAGGACGGGGGGGGGGATGGAATGTTTTGGGAGGGTGGAGGTTGGAAGCCGCTGAGGGGTTTTGATGGACTAGAGGCGGACCGAAAAGCAGAAAGAAGGGGAACCCCTTTATAGACAGACACACACAACATCAAATAGACTGTCGACATGGCACAATCCTATAAGGGGACGCGGAGTGTGACGTAGTCGACATGGTTTTCTCTCTCTCTCGCTCTCTCTCACTTTCTCTCTTTCTCTCTCTCACTCGCTCTCTCTCTCCCTCTTCAACGTCACCACACCAAAGAATTCATCAATCCACTCCCCAGCACCCTATTAAAATGCATTTCAAAGAAACTTGTAAGGCAAGGCGGGCACGTATTCTCGTGTGGATTCCCTAAGAATCTCTGCTAGTCTGCCATCTTGTTCTGTTTTTCGGGGTTGCTGTCAATTGAAATCTGCTAGCTTGCCCTACCGCGCAAAAGACGCGTCGGCGGCCAAAAACCTTTAAAAGGAACCGGGAAGCGTCGGAATCGACCCCCTACATCCCTTAGGTCTAGACGACTACGCGACACTCCAAAATACGCAAAAATGGACTGGTTGCCGACTGGCGGATCATAAGCTATTCTGCTTTTCTTAAGCTTTTCTTATTTCTGACGTGGGCCAATTATTCTATTTTAAAGGAACCGGGAAGCGCGGAATCGCCCCCCTACATCCCTTAGGTCTAGACAACTAAACGACACAGCAAAATACGCGACAACTGTTTTTTGAGGCCTAATCGATCCTAGCCCTACCTGTGAACGACCATACGTTACGTTTCCGTTACCTTACGTTCCAGCGCGATTTGGAATGTCGCGTAGCTATCTAGACCTGGCAGATAACAGGGGCAGATTTTAAGGCGCTCCAGTCCCTTTAAGATGACGCTACCAGAAGCACTTCTATCTCAGGTAGAACAATATTGGTATTTAAAAAGGATTCGGAAGCGCATAATCGCCCCCTTACATCGGCTAGGTCTAGACGACTACGCTGCACTCGAAATACGCATGGCGGCGGTTTCGTTAAGCGCTTTGGAATGTCGCGTAGTTGTCTGGACCTAGTCGATGTCAGGGGTAAATTTTCCCAATTCTTAGCCCCTTTAAGAGACGCTACCAGAAGCACCTTGATCTCTACTAGGCCAGTATGGCTGGGTGTGTTGACCCGACACGCCCTGGGTGGGGCGTGACGTAGTTAGCGAATGGCATGAATGCCCTGAGGATACGTGCGGGAGAGAGAGAGAGAGAGAGAGAGAGAGAGGGAGAGAGAGAGGGAGAGAGAGAGAGACTGGATGACTAATCAGCACCTCGTTCGTGTGTGGCGCGTATGCCAGCTGGAAACTGGCATCAGCGCCCCTTTTTCCGTCCTTCGAATTCTCTTTGATGTGGGGTCGAGTCGCAGGATTGTCGGTTAGTCATCTAATCGGTTAATGGGGGCGTTGACGATAGAAATTTAATGCTATAGATGTCGTAAGCAGAAAAGCGCAAAAATTTATCCCAAAAAAACAAGAAACAAACGACCGGTAGTATCGTAATACTGTACAATTCATAAAAAGCTAGAGAGAGAGACAGAGAGAGAGTGAGAGAGACAGAGAGAGCGGGAGAGAACGAGAGACAGACAGAGAGAGAGAGGGAGAGAGAACGAGAGAAAAAGAGCAAGGGAGAGAGAGAAAGAGAGAGGAATAGAGAACAATCGATTATGAATAAAAGGTAAGTACAGAAGAATGGTTCCCGCGCACTAATAAGGTTGGTGGCAGCCCTCGGCTCATCATCTCCAGCCAGGATAGATAGAGCGGGGCCGGCGTGCCTTTCGAAGGGACTGGTAGTGTTCTAAAAAGGCTCTAAGTTTATCTGTTTTAATATAATGAATGTTTCTGGTGTTTTTAACGTGTTTTTGTTATGCTAAAAGGTTAAGAAATTCTTACAATGTTGAAAATTCTAAAAGCTTTACCTTTTTGGCCATTTATCATACGCTTTTGATCAAAAATTCCAAGGTTTTCGAATATTTCATAATTTTTCATGAGGTTTGGTTTGCTAAAAACCGTGTCAAATTTCGTAAAAAAAGATTTATATTTTGTTATGGGGCAGTAAGGGCTTACTGGGAAAAATCTGGGTTCCACAGCCGCCCCCCCCCGCTAACAGGCCAGTACCAAAACTTACACAACAATCAAGTCCGCATCTTCAGAATATTTTTGTAGCAATTCTCCGCATCGCAAGTGGCGGTAAGTTTTGCCCTGGAAAAATCATTTTATTTTATTTTAAGGAATTTATGACGTTAGAAATACTTTCAAGGAGCTAGAAACCGCTAGAATCGACCCCTCCTATCGCCTAGGTCTAGACAACTACGCGAAACGTCAAATTACGCGCAAAAGCGTTGTTAGGTTAGCTGCAAAGAGTATGCCGCTTGGAAGATGACATGCTCTTGTACGCGTGTTGCGGCACCTTGCGTTGCTGTCTAGACCTAGTCGCTGGAGGGGGTCGATTCTGGCGTTTACTGGCCCTTTAAGGGTACCTTGTGCATCGTCAGGTCGTGCTCCGTAATCTCGCCCTCCTTCTGGCGATGGCCGACGGCTCGATAGGGGGTTATCAAGGTTTCCCAGGTCTCGAGGCTGGAAGGATCTCTGTCTCGCTCTCTATCTCTCACACTCTCTCTCTCTCTCTCTGTCTCGCTCTCTATCGCTCTCTCTAGCGCTTCTCTCTCTATTTCTTTCTTTATCTCTTTAACCCACGTCTTTGCATGCGGTTTCTGCTCGATGCCGACCACCGTCTCCACGTCAACAAAGTTGATGCGGAACTTGTTGAGGAGGGCGGCCAGGTCAAGCTAGAAACTTCGAATCCCGATTTGTAGATCACGATTACCTTATCACTGTCCATCACCGGGTTCTTCTGCGAGCCGACGGTGAACACGCGTAGTTCGGCGTCCTGAAGGAGTTCACATCAGAATTTGCATTCATTTTTCGGATACCTCTAGGTAGCTCTTTTCCAGGGTGAGCAGGTGGGCTAGGAGCAGGGTCAAGCCGCCGTCGTCGCTTAGCCACCAGACATCTAAGGGTTTGATAGAGGAAGGGGAGAGAGAGAGAAAGAGAGAGAGACCGAGAGAGAGAGGGAAAGAGAGAGACCGAGAGAGAGAGAGAGAGAGAGAGAGAGAGAGAGAGAGAACTTGAGAGAGAACGCGAGAGAGACAGCGAGAGAGAGAGAGAGAGAGAGAGAGAGAGAGAGAGAGAGAGAGAGAGCGAGAAAGAGACCGAGAGAGAGAGGGAGAGAGAGAGAGAGCGAGTGAGAGAGACCACGAAATCGACCTTTTTACCCACCTATCCTAGCCTTCCTGATACGCACGCAAAATGGCGAGGGTAACTGCAGCCCGGCTCCGCTAGCACCACTAAAAAGTTTATCCCCATTTTTGCGATGGATTACGCCACCAAATACCTCAATTTATGGACCCCATTGATGGCGATATCCGGGACGCTCAGCTGCTTATTTTGCGGGGGCTCGAAGGATGGCATCGAGTTGGCTTTTTCGGAAGCCTAAAGTGTGGGTTTCAATCCCGATCTAGACAATTTAAAGGGCTTGTAAAGCGTCAATATCAGTCGAAATTCACATGTGTACTTTGGAGTGTTGCGTAGCGGTCTAGACCTAGTCGTTAGAAAGGGTCGATTCTCAAATTCAGTCATGCTGGATTCGAGCCAATTTAGAGTGCTTGTTAAGCGTCAAAGTCGACCTTTTTATCGACTAGGTCTAGACAGCTACACAACACCCCAAAAAACAGCCGATAAAAATTATTTTCACGCGTCATTTCGAGTGAAGCGTAGCTGTCTAGACCTAGTCGATGGAAGTGGTCGATTCTAGGCCTAGCCCGTGAGAAGCTTACATATATCTTCGAGAATCGTTTGCCCATTTGGCCGACGGCTCGACGGGCTCCTAAAATGAGAAAAATGCTAAGAAAGTTCTGAATCACGTACGGTCTCGGAATAGCTCCTGATGCATCACCGGATTCAAACTTGGGCGTCCGCGTGGTGGTGTCCTAAAAAAATGACCTCGCCCCGATAAACATCTTCAAGGAACAGGTAATGCTTGGCCTCCATGTAAATTTTTTACCCTCTTGGCCACTGCTCGCTAGCTCTTTTCATGGCGTCACGATTTCCTCGGTCCAACATATCAAAGCCTTCCATGCGATTCCGCAGCACTGCTACTGACATATGGTGGTCGAAAGCGGCTCTGGAAATAGCAAATGATCTCTGCTAGCCTGCCCCTTCCATTCCCAAATGATCTCTGCTAGCCTGCCCCTTCCATTCCCAAATGATCTCTGCTAGCCTGCCCTTTCCATTCCCAAATGATCTCTGCTAGCCTGCCCCTTCCATTCCCAAATGATCTCTGCTAGCCTGCCCTTTCCATTCCCAAATGATCTCTGCTAGCCTGCCCCTTCCATTCCCAAATGATCTCTGCTAGCCTGCCCCTTCCATTCCCAAATGATCTCTGCTAGCCTGCCCTTTCCATTCCCAAATGATCTCTGCTAGCCTGCCCCTTCCATTCCCAAATGATCTCTGCTAGCCTGCCCTTCCATTCCCAAATGATCTCTGCTAGCCTGCCCTTTCCATTCCCAAATGATCTCTGCTAGCCTGCCCCTTCCATTCCCAAATGATCTCTGCTAGCCTGCCCCTTCCATTCCCAAATGATCTCTGCTAGCCTGCCCCTTCCATTCCCAAATGATCTCTGCTAGCCTGCCCTCCAAAAACCTACTGTATTGCCGACACATAATGACAACACTCGTCCAATTTCTCGGCCCCTCCCTTCGCCCAGTTGGTCTTGAAGCCGTAGAAGAAAATGTTGGGGACCAACTTTCCGATACCGTACGACTGGATATAAGTTAATTTAAAAAACCGCGCGTTCGATTTACCTGTGCTAATTGGTTCGTAGCCTCGTGCAGATTGTTGGCGGAAATGGTGACCGCAAAGGATTTGATGCCACGCTCCCTAAAGTTGCAGATATACCTTGTGAGTCGAACTGCGTAGCTGTCTAGACCTAGCACATTTTAGAGGCAGACTTGCGGTTAACTGATACTTTAAAGGGACGCGCAAGGCAATTCTTTGCATTTTAAGCGTTTCGAAGACAGGCCAAGGCGTATTACTTACCGCAACCATAGCTTGGCGCGGGAATCGGAGCGCTGCGTGAGGGCCGAGAGACGATGGGAGGGGGCGTGCTCAAAATGGCCTATTTAACTGTCCTACCGTAACCCTTTACCGTAATGACATTTGCACATGCGAGGAGGCTGGCACCTCTGGTGATGCTCCCCGCAAAATCGACCAATCCCGGTCGGGCAGATGGCTCGCCGGTCATCAAGAGGATCTGAATAGACAGGCTAGCAGAGCTCCATTGGGAATGGAAGAGGCAGGCTAGTAGAGATCATTTGGGAATGGAAGGGGCAGGCTAGCAGAGATCATTTGGGAATGGAAGGGGCAGGCTAGCAGAGATCATTTGGGAATGGAAGGGGCAGGCTAGCAGAGATCATTTGGGAATGGAAGGGGCAGGCTAGCAGAGATCATTTGGGAATGTAAGGGGCAGGCTAGCAGAGATCATTTGGGAATGGAAGGGGCAGGCTAGCAGAGATCATTTGGGAATGGAAGGGGCAGGCTAGCAGAGATCATTTGGGAATGGAAGGGGCAGGCTAGCAGAGATCATTTGGGAATGGAAGGGGCAGGCTAGCAGAGATCATTTGGGAATGGAAGGGGCAGGCTAGTAGAGATCATTTGGGAATGGAAGGGGCAGGCTAGCAGAGATCATTTGGGAATGGAAGGGGCAGGCTAGTAGAGATCATTTGGGAATGGAAGGGGCAGGCTAGCAGAGATCATTTGGGAATGGAAGGGGCAGGCTAGCAGAGATCATTTGGGAATGGAAGGGGCAGGCTAGCAGAGATCATTTGGGAATGGAAGGGGCAGGCTAGCAGAGATCATTTGGGAATGGAAGGGGCATGCTAGCAGAGATCATTTGGGAATGGAAGGGGCAGGCTAGCAGAGATCATTTGGGAATGGAAGGGGCAGGCTAGCAGAGATCATTTGGGAATGGAAGGGGCAGGCTAGTAGAGATCATTTGGGAATGGAAGGGGCAGGCTAGCAGAGATCATTTGGGAATGGAAGGGGCAGGCTAGCAGAGATCATTTGGGAATGGAAGGGGCAGGCTAGCAGAGATCATTTGGGAATGGAAGGGGCAGGCTAGCAGAGATCATTTGGGAATGTAAGGGGCAGGCTAGCAGAGATCATTTGGGAATGGAAGGGGCATGCTAGCAGAGATCATTTGGGAATGGAAGGGGCAGGCTAGCAGAGATCATTTGGGAATGGAAGGGGCAGGCTAGCAGAGATCATTTGGGAATGGAAGGGGCAGGCTAGCAGAGATCATTTGGGAATGGAAGGGGCAGGCTAGCAGAGATCATTTGGGAATGGAAGGGGCAGGCTAGCAGAGATCATTTGGGAATGGAAGGGGCAGGCTAGCAGAGATCATTTGGGAATGGAAGGGGCAGGCTAGCAGAGATCATTTGGGAATGGAAGGGGCAGGCTAGTAGAGATCATTTGGGAATGGAAGGGGCAGGCTAGCAGAGATCATTTGGGAATGGAAGGGGCAGGCTAGCAGAGATCATTTGGGAATGGAAGGGGCAGGCTAGCAGAGATCATTTGGGAATGGAAGGGGCAGGCTAGCAGAGATCATTTGGGAATGGAAGGGGCAGGCTAGCAGAGATCATTTGGGAATGGAAGGGGCATGCTAGCAGAGATCATTTGGGAATGGAAGGGGCAGGCTAGCAGAGATCATTTGGGAATGGAAGGGGCAGGCTAGCAGAGATCATTTGGGAATGGAAGGGGCAGGCTAGCAGAGATCATTTGGGAATGGAAGGGGCAGGCTAGTAGAGATCATTTGGGAATGGAAGGGGCAGGCTAGCAGAGATCATTTGGGAATGGAAGGGGCAGGCTAGCAGAGATCATTTGGGAATGGAAGGGGCAGGCTAGCAGAGATCATTTGGGAATGGAAGGGGCAGGCTAGCAGAGATCATTTGGGAATGGAAGGGGCAGGCTAGCAGAGATCATTTGGGAATGGAAGGGGCAGGCTAGCAGAGATCATTTGGGAATGGAAGGGGCAGGCTAGCAGAGATCATTTGGGAATGGAAGGGGCAGGCTAGCAGAGATCATTTGGGAATGGAAGGGGCATGCTAGCAGAGATCATTTGGGAATGGAAGGGGCATGCTAGCAGAGATCCTTTGGGAATGGAAGGGGCAGGCTAGCAGAGATCATTTGGGAATGGAAGGGGCAGGCTAGCAGAGATCATTTGGGAATGGAAGGGGCAGGCTAGCAGAGATCATTTGGGAATGGAAGGGGCAGGCTAGCAGAGATCATTTACCTGTGGCCTATAGTTCTTGACATGCTCATCGTATTTGTCCATTCTTTGCAGGCCGGCCAGCGTCGATTTGTAGTGGTTGGCTTGAGTAGAGGAGCCCCAATTTACATCTAAAACATTGTTTTAAAGGACCGGGCAAGGCATGGCTATGGATTTTGTCACGACGCGACGCGAAACCATACGTTGCGTGTCGCGGCCGCTGAAAAATCTATAGTCATGGCTTGCTCGTGCCTTTAAAGCGGTGGAATACTCTTTCACCTGGCTTATTCTTCTTCAGGAACACAAAAATGGCCGCAAAAGCCATAAACGTGGCGAGGGCTGTCGGCCAGCTCATGACGAACATGATGGCGATACAAACGACGGAGCCGAGGAGGGAGAGCCACATTGAGTAGAAACGGAAGGCCGGGCGGAAGCCTAAACCCGAATTTGTAGGGCTTTGGAAGATCGAGAATCGACCCTTCCACCGACTGGGTCTAGACAAATTTTTTAACAGTCATAATGTCAACATTTTTATCGTACTATTTACGGGTTTTGGAGCGGATTTTTTTCTCCAGAAATGCGTTACAACGTAGAAGAGCGAGAGAGAGAGAGGGAGAGAGAGAGAGAGATAAAGAGTGAGAGAGATGTAGAGTGAGAGAGTGAGACAGAGAGAGTGAGAGAAAGAGAGGGGGAGAGAAAGAGAGGCAGGGGAGAGAGCATGAAAAGTTACCCGGTGAATTAGAATACGAAGCGTCAAAACAGGCATAGTTGACGAGTGTATAGGTGCAGAGGAAGAAGTTGGAGATGATCGGGGCGATTAGGTCGAGCTTTCCTAAAATGGAGACATCTTTCACCCTCATGTTCTCCCCCCGCTATCACACTCATGCTCAGTCACTCTCACGCTCTCTCCAACTCTCACGCACTGGATCTCTCTATCTCACTCCCACTCTCTCTCACTCATGCTCTCTCACACTCACGCTTTAGATCTCTCACTCAGATTCACTCTTTCTGTTCTCTCTTTCACGCTCATGCTCATGCTCTCTTACCCTTACGGTGTCTCTCTCTTTCTCTCATTCTCTCTCTCTCGCTCTCACGCTATCTCACTGCCAAGCTCATGCTCTCGCTCTCTCTCTGTCTTTCTCTCTCTCTCTCTCGCTCTCTCTCTCTCTCTCTCTCTCTCTCTCTCTTTTCTCTCTCTCTCTCTTTCTCTCTCTCTGGCTCTCCGTGTCCCTGACTTACCAATCAAAATCATGCCCACAGTAATCGCAAAAGTGAGGGCGTAGGCGCGCCGTGGAGCGTTATCGGCGCCGTAACCCTTTTTGAACCAGGTAATGTAGGGGAATAGGTTGTCAGCAGCCACTGCCTGCAATAATGTGGCATACGGTAGGCGATACACGTTTTAGAAGCGTGAGTTTAGGATCAGCTACGGTAGAAATGGTCCAAAAACACTATGCTTACCTGAAAAATTTTTGGGGCCGATACAAGCGAGGCCAGGGCTGAAGACAGGGTGGACGCCAGGATGCCGATGAGGATCATTGGCGGCCAGGCGGAGATCTCCGATACCACCTAAAAGTTCAGACGATTTGGAATGACGGTATTTCGCACTCGCTCCCTCTCTCTATTTTTCTCTCTCTCTCTCTCTATTTCTCTCTGTCTCTCTTTATCGCTCGCTTTCTCGCTCTCCCTCTCGCTCTCTCTCGATCGCTACCTGATAATCGTTCATCAACCCATACTGGCAGGTCCCCGTGCAGTTCGGCTTCAGAATGTTGCCTAAAACCGGGGTTTTCCGATTTCTAACCGAACTAGAAAATCCTGGAATCGACCCCTGATTGACTAGGTCTCGACAGCTGCGCGACACTCCAAAATACGCGTTTACGTGCATTTTAACGGTTTTAAACCTTTTTGTACGGACTACATGCTGTAAGAACTTTGTTGTTCGCGTTGTCTGGAATGGCGCGTAGTTGTCTAGACCTTGCAGGTGGTAGGGGTCGATTCATAGGGGTCCCGGACCCTTCAACCTTGATAGTAAGGTACTTACCATCAACCACCCAATTGCGTGTAACACCATCGGCATCCCTCACCCATACCGAGCCGCTGACCAGCACCGTCCCCATGTAGATGAGGGTGGCCGAGACGATGGCTAGCAGGGTTCCGCGTGGAATTGCCATCTGAAGCGGAGGTTAGAGAAGAAAGAGAGAGAGGGAGAGAGAGAGAGAGAGAGAGAGAGAGAGAGAGAGAGAGATAGGGTGGGAGAGGGAGAGAACGCGAGAGAGAGAGAGAGAGTCAGACTGGCTTCGTCTGTACCTGTGGATTCTTCAAATCGCCAGAAATATTGGCTCCGGCCATGATTCCCGTGGCCGCCGGGAAGTAGATAGAGAAAATCGTGAAGAAGGACTGATCCCGAAAACTCGGGAGGAGATTCTCCTTGAACGTGACGGCTAAATGTTTGCCTTTAGCGTTTCGCACTCACTCTTTCGCTCTCCCCCTCTCGCTCGCGTCTCTCTCTCTCTCGCTCTCTCTCTCTCTCTCTCTCTCTCTCTCTCTATCTCTGTCTCTCTCTACGATATGTACCTGAATACCCGGTAAATCCCTTCTTCTCCTTGGTCTCTGTGTGTATAAATGTGCCGGCGATGAAGCAGATCATCGACAGCGTGAATGGGATTAGCATTATCTGAAGAATTGAATAACCATCCGCGAGAGAGCGAGCGAGGGAAAGCGGGTGAGAGAGAGAAACGAGAGAGAGAGAAAGAAAGAGGGAGGGAGAGAAAGAGAGAAAGAGCGAGAGCGAGAGTGCGAGAGCGCGAGAGAGTGATAGAGAGAGGGAGAGAAATAGAGCGATAAAGAGAGAGAGAGAGAGAGAGAGAGAGAGAGAGAGAGAGAGAGAGAGATAGAAGCTTCCCACCTGCTGCAGCTTCGATTCTATAGAAATTCCGATGCAAATGATGGCCATCAGGATGATGCACGTGGCTGAAAATACGCTATCTCTCTCTCTCTCTGTCTCTCTCTCTCCTCTTCCCCAAAAACCCTTACCAATGCCAATCACGCGCACCTCGTTCGTCTCATCGAATACGCTCCAATTGTGATCCCTCAAAAAATCCACAACGGTCTCTGCTAGCCCTACGATGTACAGTGCAGCGGCGACCTATAAAACCCTCAAAATTTTCACTACAATCTCTCACCGCATTCGCACAGCAAAACAGCAGCCCGATCGAGCCCCCAAATTCCGGGCCCAGCGTTCTCGATATCTAAAATTTCTTTTTAAACGGCCAGGAGGGGTTAGGATCGACCCATTACACAGACTAGGTCTAGACAGCTACGCGACACTCCAAAATACGTGGCTTTGATAGTCCTAGTTAACGCTGTTTTTTTTTGAAGCATCGCGTACCTTTCGAGACCCAGTCGCGCGGGGGGGTCGATTAACACGTTTCTGACCCCTTTAAAGGGGCCGTTACACCAAGAAACTGACCATGTAGTAAACCCCGCCCCCTTTGACCTCGCCGTTGGTGGTGATGGCGGCCGTGGAGATGGTGGTGACGATCGTCACCAAGGAGGCCAGGAGGATGATGAAGAGGGCCATTACTAAAAATGGGTGTTAGGAGCGAGAGATAGAGAGAGAGTGAGAGAGAGAGAGGGAGAGAGAGAGAGTTAGAGAGAGCGAGTGAGAGACGCGGGAGAGAGAGAGCACGAGATGGGAGAGAGAGATGGAGAGAGAGATAGAGAGAGTGAGAGAGAGGGAGAGAGGGAGAGAGTGAGTGAGTGGGAGAGAGAACGATAGAGACAGAGAGAGCTAGAGAGGGCAAGATAGAGCGAGAGCGAGAGAGCGATTGAACCACTCACAAATCCCAGCTTGTCCACACACCCACGCCAACCGGATGTACAAAATCACACCGATGATGTTTTGCAGGCACCTAAATCTTTGTAAAAATCATAATACGCACCAAAACCTGATATAAACCCCCTCGATCCACCCAAATTTCTTCTGCTGCGTTGGCGAAGTTTCTGGGGATGAAATAGGCGCCGGATCCCCATTTTCGAGCTGTAACAGAATGCATAGTAATCCGAGGACTAATTTAATCCGGAAAAAATGATACTTTGTTTTGAGTGATACCACCCACCTCATCCGCCGAAGAATTCCGGGATAAATTAACGACTTTAGCAGGAAGTGGCGGAGTGGAGAAGCCTTCGAGAAGGTCGCCCATCGAAGGTCGCATCTTAAAAATAGGTTTTTAGACATCCGTCTCGCTCTCTCTCTCTCTCGCTCGCTTTCCTTTTATCTCTCGCTCACTCAATCGCTCTCTCTCCCGCTCGCTCGCTCGCTCGCTCTCTCTCCCGCTCGCTCTCTCTCTCGCTCACTCACTCGTTCTCTCTCCCGCTCTCTCTCTCTCTCTCTCTCTCTCTCTCTCTCTCTCTCTCTCTCTCTCCCTCTCTCCCTCTCGCTCTCTCTACCACCAACCTGATCCGTTTTTCGCTCACATGTCAGCTTATAAAATTCAATGTTCGGCGGCAACTCCGTCGAGTTCATACCGTAGCTCCTGAAAAAAAATTTTTAGTTCGAGGGAGTTAAAGCAAGAAAATCTGGATAGTTGTCATTTAATAAATGTTTTCCGCAAAGTTCCACTCGGCAAACACCGAAGAAGTTGTTCGCCATAAATTTTGTTTGAAATTTTGGCGCGTTCCCGGCGGGGGCGCAGGGTCAACAAACATATCAGCTCGGCCATCGGCGGGCGCCTTTATTAGTTTTTTTTTGGTGATATTTTGTGTGGGGTGGCAAGTTATGGTAACTTACACGGCCGTCTCGGTCCGTGTTTTCCCGTCATCGACCGTCATTTCGCCTGAAAACACTGCATTTTGCTAGGTTTTTTCAAGCAGAAAATGAAAAATAGGTTCTTTCGCATTATATAAGTCCAGGAATGGATCTAATGTCGCAATTTGAGAATGCCGAAATTTCAGAGTAGCGACATTTTTTTGCTTAGGTTTCGGGGGAAAATTCTTATGTAATGTTCTATATTTTACATACTACATTTCAATTTGAAAAGTTATAAAAAATTTCCAAGGCAATTTTCTGTTGAAATTTCGGTAGAAAATTTTTGGTAGAAATCATTTTGATCGCAAAATCGATATTTTTGTATTTTTTTTGATCAAAATTTGTACAGTTGCTACGCTTGGGGCTATTAAAAAAAACGGTTTAGAAACACTTTATCCATTTATGTTCAAAAAATGAGAATGAGAAAGAACCCGTAAATGTCTTGAAAAAACGCCGCGCCGCGACGCGCTAATTTGAATTTACGAAATGTTGGAAATTCATAAAAAGGCAGGCGAAAAGGCTTTAACCTTTTCTACAAAAATAATACATATTTAGCAAAATGATTTGCGAAAATAAAATATCGACAAATGTATCTTGGTAAAATGACATTTCGACAAGACAAAAATAAACGGCTTTGGGCAGAATCCGCTCGTCAAGACAGCTTTTTTAAGGGGGGTGTGGATGACGATTAGCCTCGGCGTTCCGGGCTATCATTTTGCGTGTGCTAGCTGGTTTGAGAGCCCCGATTTGGGGGGTTAGCTAGGGGAAAACAATACGATCTTTGAAGATCCCCCCAGCCGCTCTATCACTTGCAGCCTTTGCGCGGGTATTTGGCGAATCGGATAGAGAGCGAGAGAGAGAGAGAGAGAGAGAGAGAGAGAGAGATGAGACGAGAGAAACAGATAGAGGGAGCGAGAGAGAGAGAGAGAC
Source organism: Mesorhabditis spiculigera (assembly GCA_958295435.1). Taxonomy (NCBI): domain Eukaryota; kingdom Metazoa; phylum Nematoda; class Chromadorea; order Rhabditida; family Rhabditidae; genus Mesorhabditis; species Mesorhabditis spiculigera. Next base: position 484,788 of record CATQJA010002614.1, on the reverse strand, counting down.
CGAGCATACTCCACTTTATCATCTCCCGATTACGATCGCCACTACTACTCGCCCCAGGTCAATCCAGCCGGTTTCATGGAGCGTCCTGGAGTACTGTAGCTGATGTCATATTTTTCGGCTCAATCCACACCTTTGTGATCTTAAGCTACGTTTAGTATTACCGTACGGAGATGCAGGGTAAGAGAGAGAGACAGAGAGAGAGAGAGAGAGAGAGAGAGAGAGAGAGAGAGAGTGAGCGAGAGAGATAAGGGGAGATAGAGAGATAGAGAGAAGCGAGAGAGAGTGATAGAGAGAGGGAGAGAGAGAGCGAGAGAGAAAGAGAGAGAGAGAGAGAGAGAGAGAGAGAGAGAGAGAGAGAGAGAGAGGGTGAGAGCCAGAGAGATAGAGAGCGGGAGAGAGGGAGAGAGAGAGGGTGAGAGAGTTTTGACGAAGCGAGCGAGAGCGAGAAAACGATTAACGATTTAATGTGTTAATCGTATTAACCTTCATTTTAGATCCAGCCAAAGCGGCAACAAAATTTAAAAAACATATTGACCAAAAGAGTACTATTAAACGTAGAAAATTCCGTCGGAAATTCGGATCCGGAATCGCCAATAAATCAGCCGATCGGCGCCCTCCACAATTTTTATACCCTCCGCGACGCCTATATCAGTTCTACGAAAATCCCGGGGGGTCTGCTTCCAAATTCTTTACTCGCCCGCCCGGACAAAAAAACTCGCCTTCGAAATCTAAAAACAGCCAAAATAGCCCGGGGAAGTGGCGATAACGGGGCAGAAAAGACGGCCGGTCCGCACCAAAATCCGATTAAAATGACCCTGGAAAGTCGCCGGGGGCTTTTGTGTCTTTTTCGGGTGTCTGTAGGTGGAAAGAACAAAGGTTTCTTGGTCAAAAGCCCCTAAACGTAGTCGTTATATAGGTGTAAGTTACGGTTCTTTCGCCTTATAGGGGGGTTAATTTTTTTATCTAAGTTTAAAAAAGCCTAGAAACTTCAAGGTAGCGTTCAATAAAGTCTTTAGCAAAATAAAATTACTTTTCAACTTGAACAACTATCTAAAACCTATCAAAAAAATTTCAAAACACCGAAATTTCGGCCAAAAAGGCTATTTTTGGTCGCAAAATCCATATTTTTTTATATTTTTGGATAAACCGTTTGTACTGTGTCTTAATAGTGATTTTACTAAAATATAACACGATTTAAATTAAAAATACTCTCCCGAAATTTTGAAAAATCGAAATTCTGGCAAAAATCGGGAATGTTTGGTCAAAAAAATTCTATATTTTTGGACTTTTTAGTAAGCATTTGTAACGTTTTCACGACTAGGTAGAGTGAAAAACCATTTAGAAACACGTCCACTATTTAGATTTAAAAAATAAATCCTGTGACGTCATTCGAAAAGGTGATTTTTTTTAAAATACAGCACGCCGATTTCCGGCCGGCTGGCCGAAATTGCAGTCGAAATCGCCGGTCTATCGGCCCTTCCCGCCTTTTTTGGTCTTTCCCGATGCGTCAATTATCCTCGCGCCCGCTCCAGAGTAATCCAAAAACCCTGTTAAAACCGAAAAAAGTTAAAACTGACGAATTTCGGTTCCAAATGCCGATTTTAGCATCGATTGGGTTCTGCAATCCCCGCTTTTTAGACATTTTTTACGTAGAAAGCTTGTTCTTGAATAGGGCCGAATTCACCTAAAGATTTAGCAGTCTTTTAGTTATAATTAAACATATCTATTCCCTTAAAAAGTTCCAAACTTTTGAATAGCAGCGTCCACTTTCCAGGCCTTCCGGTACGCAGTTCAGGGCGCACTTATCACCTTTCCAGACGAACAAAAGAATGTAGTGAGCAGCCAAAAAGATGCAACACCACCCAACGAAATATTTCCGGCTTGATTCGTCCCGAGTGGGCGGTCTTTTGAAAAGCGGCTTCTCCCATTATCTCTGGCTTCTCTCTGCGAAAAATCCGACTCCCAAATTGGCCTAAAATCAGCAGCATCAAAATCAAGGCATTCGAACAGTTCTAAAAAAGCTTGCGAAAACGGGTGAAAAGGAAATTTTTTTGTAGCAACGTAACTTTCCAAATTCCGAATTGCGTCACCCGGAGAATGCGTACAATTTCGGAACTTCGGAACTGTATGGGGATTCCTTTTTATTCGAATAAGGTCCTGAAATGAAATGCATTTTTTACATATTGTTATTTTGCACCTTGCAGTTGCTCGGCACGTTCGCCGCTAAATAAACGTTGCTCTCGAATACAGTTTATCCGCCAAGATCACAACGTAAAAATCGATCAAATGCATAAAAAAGTTAATATTTTGTATTGTGGTGCCGGGTTTTGCCTTCAAATGTCCGGGTCGATGACGCCGCCGTAGATCGGACGGCCCTTGTCGTCTTCTCCACGCTCGAGGCTGTCGAAGATGAATTCTTCCATTTTTTGTCTAAATAGCGGGTTACTGCCGACCGGGAATCTTATACCTATCGGGGAAGACATCCTCCAAATATACGGGCACTTCATCTGCCGGCCACACGGAGCGCGCGTCGAACATGGCTCTTACTCTAAAAAAGGGCTTCTAGTGAATTTTTAAGCCTTACCTGGCCATGTGCTCGTCCGGCAACTCGTCCTTGTCCAGCAAAATCAGCTGCTCCTCCCCGGATGCATGGAGCGCCGTCAGGGCTACGCCAATCAAGTACTCCTTTCTGAAAACTTCCTTCTTGAAAAGGATTGTATCTCACTTGAAAGAGACTCCCGCCGGCAGAATTCGATCGACGATCCTTGCCAAATCGTCGTACATCCGGATCGGCGTAAAGGGCAGGATGTAGCGCAGACGGTTGTTCACCAACTTGGCCTCGTTGACGGTGAAAACTACAAAATTGGTTACACATCGATAGTTGGTGCTTACCACCATCTTGGCCCGAATCCATCGTATGCTCGATCAACCACTGTATTCCAGAATCGGGCACTTCAGCCGGAAACGCGGCGCGAAGAGCATCAAATGTGCAGTGGCTCACCTAAAATAAGGTGCGAACCATCAAGAAAGCCCACGTTGACCTCGCTGGCCGTGTCTTCATCAAAGAGGTCGACGAGAACATCGAGAAGGTGTGCGCAATATTGTGGCGTCATCCAGACAAGCTTTCCTAAGTCAGGAAAAATAGAATTGAATTACTTCGGTACCGTCTACATCGATGATGGGTAGTCGCTTGCAAAACGCACGCAGTTCTCCCTCACTGATTGGCAGCTGGCGTAACAGCTGGCGAATAGAATAACTAAATCAAGATCAACATACAGGAAAGATATTCTACCGTTTTTGATGGTTCGGATCGTCGGAGATGTCGGTGAGCTCTTCATCGTCGACGTGGTGGAGCTCGTATTCCCTTAAAAGCCGCCGAACGGCCGCCCAGTCAAAGTTGCCGCGGGGAATGGCAAGGTGCAGGCGTGAGTCGACGGGGGCGCGAATCTGATTGAAACAATTATTACCCGAAAAGGGAACCCGTTATACCTCACACTCTTTGAAATCCTTGGCTCGTTCGTCCTCGCGACTGATGGTCAACGGTGCGACCGCAAACAAAGCGTCTGATGCGTTTCTCTATATCAAAATTCCGAAGAAAAAAACAGCAACCCCGCCTGAATCGTGAACGTGCTATTCGCGGTGCACATCACGAGAGGATCCTTGGCCCCGCTTCGGAAGTAGAACCTAAAAATCTACGTATTTAAGAAAGCTCTCTCTCACTTTTCGCCCTGCTGGAACGACTTCATGACATCTTTCGGGACAGCAATCGCCCGAAGCCGCGCTTCGCCGTCGCCAAAACCGTCGGCAAATCGCAGATTCGTCAGCCCGTGCTAAATCCACGTTGTGAATCATGAAAATCGCTGCGTACCTTCTTCAAAACGCTCGTGTCACCAAACTCTTTCCTCGTCAGCATCTCCCGTTTGTACATTTCAAAGATCTAAAGAAGCCCGTTCAGAAATGATAGTTATATTACATTCTCCATGAAAGCTGGGTCATTTTTGCGCAGCTCGAACTCCGCAAGTCTTGTCACGCGCCGCTTCTTGGCTTGCTCCAAGTCCTACGATTTGCATGTTATACATTTGAAACGTCGGAACGCACCAATCGAATCCCGGGTGCTTTCAGGAAATTTTCTGGCGGTTTCGAAGGAGCCTAAAGTACAAATTACTTTGCTGAGACGAGACTTACTTCATTTTCCAGTCTTGACTTCTTTGGCGGATTCTCGGGCGTCGCCTTCGGGTTTCTTGGCTGGGCGGTGAAGAATTTTCGCATTTTATCCGTCAAAAAGGCCCAAAATGTATATTTTCGGAAAAGATTACATTTCTCCCACTATTAAAAATTTAAACTTGGCGCGCTGCAATTCGGAGACTTTCGGAATTTTTCTGACGCAATTCGACCGCGTAATCGGTTCTTTAATTTTTATATTTCTTTTACAGGCTTGACGATCAACCGAAAAAGCTTGAAATATTATCAAAACGCTATCACCGGATCGACGCAGACGTCGGCAGAAGCCAGCTGGCACGGGCAATCCCATGAATGTAAGCAAAAGCTGAGGATATATGGGTTTTTTTAGGTTACGAAACGGTTTGCGTGTCTCTATCCAGCTCAGACGGGCCCTACATGATGTAACGATTGCCTCGACATCTACTTCTTTTCCGCAAACGTTGGCAGTCAAAGTTTTCTGTGACAAGAGGTAGTTAAGGCTTGGAAAAAGACGCCTTACCTTTCCAGAAGAGCGCAAATCAGCCGGAGAAGCGCATCGACAAAAACGGGGCTACAACTTGAAGCTAATTCGGAATACAGAAAGTATGACCTGCGCGAACACTTGCTTTCCCGGCCCGATATGTACGTCGGTGGGAAGGAGATCACCGAAAAGGTTGGTTTTTAGTATTGTCAACGATTCGCTTTTAGAGCTCCTGGGTGCTCGAGGGCGATCGGATGGTCCAGAAGCTGATCAGATATTCTCCAGCGCTGCTAAAGGTTGTTTTAGGCTTTTTAGATGTGTACTGGGTTCAGGTCTTTGATGAGATCCTGATCAACGCGGCCGATAATAAGCAACGGGCGCCCGAGATGGACACGATTCGCGTGACGATAGACAGGTACGTTGATTGCGCGTTGGAACGTATTGATTTTGTTTCTAGAAAGTCGGGCACGATTTCCGTTTGGAATAATGGCACCGGGATCCCGATTCGCGAACATCCAAAAGAGCACGTCCCGATTCCGACGCTTATTTTTGGGTATCCGATGGTCTCCTCGCATCTCGACGACTCGAAGACACGGATTGTAGGTTCGTAATGAAAAATCCTGGGTTTCGAGGAAGGCCGAAAAATTTTGGTATTATCAAATGCGTGTTTAGGCGGTCGCAATGGCTACGGGGCGAAAGCGTGCAACATCCTTTCCTCGTCTTTCAAAGTCCGGACCGGTTCCCGGGCCGACCAGAAGCTTTTCGAGCAGGTAGATTGTTTGTCTAACTGATTTTTCACTGATTCCAGACCTGGACGGACAATATGGCGAATAGGGAGGAGTTCAAGTTGTCGAAATATGATGGCGAGGATTTTACAGAGGTTGGCGAATTCCGGCTTCATCCAAATCTCATTTCAGGTCATCTTCACGCCCGACTACGCTTGGTTCGGCGTCCCGGGGCTTGAAGCGGACATGATTGCGTTGCTACACAAGCGGGTGCTGGATCTCGCCGCTACGCTGAATGGCGTTAACGTCTACTATAATGGCCTCAGGGTTGAGGTATTTTATATTGAACAAAATTTGGGCCTTTCGTATTATCGGGGGACCAACTTTTTCTACGTCTCATAGGCGAAAAATTGGTCCCCCCGATAATGCGAAAGAACCGGATTGAAATTTGTTTAATTGCAGGTCAATCGTTTCGAGGAATATGCTCGGCTTTTCGTGGCCCCGGATTCTTCTTTACATGGTCAACGTCCAAACAAGTTTGTGAACTACTGTTGGCGAATTGGACAGTTTTCCAGTTATTGGCACGTAATCGTGGGCAGCTCGACGAAGGGGAAAGCTTTGCAGCAAATTTCATTCGTCAATAATGTCCATACTTCAAAGGTATGTAATGAACTTATTTAAAAGGCAAAATCAACCTTTAGGGCGGCCGCCACCTAGACTATGTGTTGAATCAGATTGTCGACGCGGTACAGCAGCGATTGGCCGAACTGGGTCATCCGAAAATACGGCCTTCCGAGGTGCTTTGATCAATGTTATACAATATCTAGATTTAGATTAAACCCCATTTTATCGTCTTCATCAATTGCCTGATTGAGAACCCGTCTTTTCAGGCCCAGACCAAGGTTTTGTTTTGTTTTTTATTCTAATGCAAAATTATTAGGAAGAGCTGACGACTACTCCAAAACATTTCGGCTCCTCCTTCGAGTTGGACGTCAAGAAGCTGCAGCAATGGGCCGAGGAGGCGGGGATTCTGGAAGAGATTTTGTCGAATACAGAGGCGAATAAGGTTGGACTCTCAGTTTTTTATCCCAAATAATACCGTGATTTCAGCGTCCCAAGCGGAAACTGGCCACCGCCGAGGTGGAGAAGCTGATTGACGCGAATTGGGCGGGCAAGAAGAGGCGTGAGTGGTGGTTTCTATTTTACTTGAAGATTCGTGTTTTAGGCGACGAGTGCACGCTGATCATCACCGAGGGCGATTCCGCAAAAGCGTTTGCAATGGCCGGGCTGGAGGTAAAGTCTAGTTCTAACCGTCAACCGCTGTTGGTCAGGATGGGAATTTGATAAGACCTAGCCTAGTTTGGGAAGAATTTTTTGCCGATCCCGAATCGGATTTTAGAAACTACTGTTACTGTTACTGCTAAAAAATTACAAGGCTTTTTAGCTCAAAAAACGCCAAAAAACTGCACATTTTGAATGGCTAGAAAATCTTCGAAAAAATGTTCAAGAAAAACCCATTAGTTCTTTGGATCAAGAAAAACATGCTCAGAAAAGTCGGCTCTTTAGAATGAGCTTTGTCGCGTCAAATTTCCCGTATCTTGCTCCAAACGCGGTTTTAACGTGGCGGAATGTGTACATGTATGGAACGAAACCGATTTCGACAATTGTTGAAGAAATTGACGTGGTATAGCGCATTCGAAAGCGCCGTTTTTTTCGGAGAATGGTGCCTTCTTGGCTTTTTTCAGCTAAAAAGCTTTTAATTGCTTCAAAATGGCCATTTAGCGGTTTCTAAAAGCAGGATCGCAATTCGCGAGAAATTCTGCACAAGGTAGGCGTGGTCTGATGTCGAATTTCGATCCCGTCCAGGATCACTTTACTGTAAGCGGCTTTTAGGCCAAAGGTCGTGATCGCTTCGGGATTTTGCCGATTCGCGGGAAGCTGCTGAACGTGCAGGACGCGGCTGAGGCGCGGGTAGGCCTTTTTTTGGTCTTGAATCAGGAATTCATCGACGAAAAGCCCACGTAAAATAATACAATAGTTTCCTTCGAAAGTGTCGACGATACCCCCTGTAAAAGAAGTAAAAAAGCAATAGTTTTTAGGTCTTCGCCAACAAGGAGATTCTAGCGCTTTGTGCGGCGCTGAATTTGGATAAAAATCGGACGTACGAAACGCAAGCCGACCTCGATTCCCTTCGCTATGGAAAACTGATGCTGTTGGCAGATCAGGTTGGTTTATTTTCTGTTTTGAGACGTATTTTGAGTTCCCCAATCGCTTCAATCAATAAAGGACTACATACCTATGCCTTGATTTTACTGGCATTTTTCGATTTTCGCTAATTTTGCAGGACGACGACGGCGCGCACGTAAAGGGCCTCGTCATCAATTTCATCGGCCACTTCTGGCCAGCTCTTCTGCGCGCCGGCTTCATCTCTAGCTTCGTGACGGCGTTGATCAAGGTTTGTTGGGTTCGTCGAGCCAGATTTCCCTGATTCAGGCCCGTCGCGGCGACGAGGTGATGAACTTCTTCTCGCAGTCCGAGTTCCGTGGCTGGTTCGACCGGCAGCCGGACGCGCACAAGTGGAAAATCAAATACTACAAGGGGTTAGGCACGTCCACCTCTCAGGAGGCGCTCGAGTATTTCCGAAATTTGGAGCAACATGTCGTGCCGTTTCGGTGGGTAAAGTTGTCTTTTCATTCTTACTGCAAAATTAGCTGGAGCGCTGGCGACGATGAGCAGCTCCAGATGGCGTTCGATCCGGGCAAGTCAGCGGCAAGGAGAGGCTGGTATGAGCGAAGGAATACGGTAGCAGAAATCTATTTTATGCTGTACATCGATAATTCTAGGAGCTAGCCGAGCAGGGCGATGATGTCAAGGTGTTGCGGTCCAGCGACGGCATCACCTACTCGGAATTCGTCGACCAAGAGTTGTTTCGATATACGCTACTCAGCATCCGGGTATTTGGGCCTTTTTTTCTGGCGTATCTACATTTAGCGCCACATCCCCAGCGTGATGGACGGGCTGAAGCCGAGTCAGCGGAAGGTGCTGCACACCTGCTTGAGCCAAAGTCGCGACGCCGAAAGCAAAGTGTCGCAGTTGGCATCGGCGGTCGCGTTGGCGCAATCATATCATCATGCCGAGGTATGGCTTTTCAATTATTTTGTATCAGAATGTCCAAAATCATCATGTTGGAGTTCAAGAATATCGAAATTTCGATATGTCGACATTTTTCGATAGGTTTTTGCGAGTTTGCGCGGGTTTTCGCGTGCAAATTTCGAGATTGTGAATTTCGAAAAAGTTGGTTTTCGAAATTTTGAAATCAACCCGTTTTTAAAAGGGCTTAGCTTTTGTCGCTAAAGTTTGAACAATGCTAGAACGATTAAGAAGACTTTAGATACCTTCACGACCTTTGAAAAGCGTCTTTTATGTACTTGCATGCTAGTGGTTTTCCAGACTATTTTTAAACGTGATTGTACACCTTATCTTACCGGTTTTCCAGAAATATTAGGCGTTTTCATTACGGTTCAAACACTTGGCCGTTCTAAATGATTTCGGCCAAAAATTGGATTTTTTTTTTTTTGGCGATTTGAACCCGTGCTTTCCAGGCCTCCCTCGAGGGCACAATCGTGCGACTGGCTCAGGATTTCGTCGGCGCCAACAATGTCCCGCTTCTGCTGCCAATCGGCCAGTTTGGCACTCGATTCGCTGGTGGAGAGGACGCCGCTTCGTCGCGCTACATTTACACCAAGTTGAGGTATCGATTTGCGTACGTAACGCTACTAATACGGTTTGTTTTCAGTCCCGTCACCCGGTTGCTGTTTCCGGCACAGGATGAGCCGAGCCTGGAATTTGTGGTTGAGGAGGGGCAACGGGCCGAGCCGAAATGGTTGGGGGGTTGTTGGAACATTTTGCACAATTCTGTTAGGTTGTGTCCCGTGGTACCTACCGTATTGCTCAATGGATGCGAAGGACTGGCAACGGGGTACGTTAAAATGTAGTTAGTGTATTGCGTACTTTTTAGATGGTCCAGCTCGGTCCCGCCCTACAATCCAAGCGACGTCATTGGAAACGTCAGACGCTTGATCCAAGGAAAACCGACGCACAAGATGGTGATTTCTATTGTTGTCCTACTGAAGAAGGCTCTGATAAAGCCGGTTATTGTCTGTGAGCGGCGGGCGGGCACCACCTTTTGCTTTTTACCTAAACCTAGCTGTTGATGATATATTATACATTTTTATAGTGTTTTTCGTAGTTTCTGATTGCTAGAGAGTTATAAAAGATTTTGAAATTTTGAAAATTCGAAAAATTGCTGATTTTTATAGTTTTTGAACAAAAATTCAAACATTTTGGTATGTTTTTCTATATAAGAACTATGTAAAATGCTGTAAAAAATGGTTTATATTTTGTGAAATTGCCGGATAGAAACGCCGGAAAACATATTGCCCCCCCCGCTAACAGTCCAGAATCATAAACGCCTTTCTTGACGTTTTAACGTTTATTTGATTTTTGCTTTTAGATTCCGCACTTTCGAGGCTTCACAGGGGGCATCGTGGCCGAGGAAGAGCAGAATTCCTACAAAGTCCAAGGCGTCATTCGTGTGCTGAAAATTCACGTGAGTTCGAGGTTCTATTTTCTTACGTTGTTTGAGGGTCCCGAGCGAACCCGTATCTGCATCACGGAGCTGCCGGCGCGCGTCTGGACCGAGGACTACAGGCGCGAAGTGATTGTTGCGTTGCAGAAAGAGGGCGTCATAAAGTATGTTTTATGTCGTTTTCTAATTCTGCTTTTAGGGACCTCTCCGAGCAACACACCGAGAACAAAGTGCACTTCGAATTCGACCTCATCCACCCACCACTTTTGCCCGCCAACTTGCGCATCGCCGGGATGGGCGCCCGGTTTCTGGCCGACCCACAACTACGAATGGCGCGCACGTTGAGGACAAGTAATATGGTGTGTAAAATTCAAGCTTTCACGGCCGATTACAGTTCAATAATGGTAAAAAAACCAATTTCGATCAGTTTGTCGAAAATCATTCTGTCGGAATTTGATTTTATTGGAATTTCGATGCGCTCAATGTCAATTTTGCGAAATCTTGGATATGGCTTAGACGAAACGAAAAAGGCATCGAAATTTCGACAGAATTGAATTTCGCGCTCTTTTGGATTCGCGAGTGGAACCTTTTTTTGGCGCCAGCCTAAATTTTTTTATAACTAGCGGCGACGTTTCTACATTGCTTTTAACTATTCCTAAACGCAAAATTTACAAATTTTGGTTAAAATTTTAATTCGAATAATTGATTTTTTTCGGCCCAAAGTGACCAAATTTTCGACCTTTCCAAACAGTTTTTTACTTTTTTTTTAGAGAGGTTTTGCTTTAAATATACTGACTAAAAACAATGTAAAAACACTCGATATCTGATTACTAGGCCGACCGGGGCCGCCAGGAAAAAGTTGCCCCCCTCCCCGCGAATCCTAAAGAACCAAATTTGGACAAAATGAGATCAGCCGCAAAAAACGCATATTTTTTTAAAGCATTGTTTAGGTGCTGCACGACCCGGCTTCTCTCATCAAACACTACCAATCCACCGACGACATTTTTGCCGACCACTTTGCCGTCCGCCATCGCCTCTATGAGGAGCGAAAAGCCCGCGAAATGACCGGGATCGAGGCCAAGCTTACGGTGGCTCGTAATCAGGTGCGGCTTGTCATTTTAATTAATCCTGTAATTCTTCGGTTCTTTCGCATTATCGGGGGGGGGCAAAATTTTTGCTAGGACTCGATAAATTCCTAGTTGCGTAATGGTAAATGTTTTCGTAGTGTTTAATTAAAATATAACAATATTTTGGCTCGTAAACAATCAGGAAAGTTAGAAAAACTTGCTTTTGGAAGTTTTGGTCGAAAAAATCTAGATTTTTTGTACTTTTTATCAAAATTGGTAACGTTTTCACGTATTGGAAAAATGGGATCCTCCGAAAAAGTTGATTTCCCCCTGAGAATGCGAAAGAACCAATTCGTTTCTAGCATCGCTTTATGGCGGACGTGATCGAGGGACGACTGCAGCCGAACGACGACGAGATCGTCAGCCGTCTCGTAGAGCGAGGCTACGATTCGGATCCACGGAGGGTGGGAAAGGTTCGTTGAGGGAGCTGAGAAAGGTTTTTAGGTTCTTGCGCATTATCGGGGGGGGTTCTTATGATCTATTTTTTTGCTAATAACAATAGTGGAAGTGTTTTAAACAATTTTTACATGCCTAGACGTGAAAACTTAACAATTTTTTTTGCGAAAATATAGATTTTTGACTAAAATGTCGTCTTTTTGAAAGCTTTTTTTGAAGTTTTGAGATAGTTTTTCTAATTGTGACTTTTTTACATGTTGCTAAAAACACAATTAGAGCGCTTCCTATTAAATTACTATAGTTTTCTAGACCTTCAAAAAAGTTCGCCCCCCCCCCCGATAATACGAGGAAACCGGATCTTATAACTTCCGTTCTAGAAACCCGAGTACGACTACCTGATCGACGTGCCCATCCGAAGACTGCGACGGGGCGAGATGTCGAAGCTCGAAGCGGACATTCGACATCTGGAAACACGTCTTCAATCTACCCAGTGTAGAACCGTCATCCAGATGTGGTCGTCCGATTTGGATATTGTCGAGCAGGTACCATTTTTTGCTGAAATTAACTAAGATTTTTTTCAGGAGCTCCGAACGTCTGCCTCCCCGAAACGCTGAAACGTCATTAAGCATATCCTTGTCCTTGATACGTTTCTGTTTTGCATACTATGTCACGTTGTGATGCCCTTTTTACTCTGAACTGTTGTTGAACTTGCTTTTTCCCGGCGGACCATTACCTTGCTAATTTTTTCCCGGGTGTCCAGTTTTATTTCAGATTTCATACGGCATAAAGCCTCACGCAGCCTTATTTATAGAACAAAAACGCCTATACAACGCCTGTATAGAATTGCAGAACCAGAAACTGTCAGGGCACTGTCGGTTCAAAAGTTGTCCGTCAGCTGCATTTTGTGAGTCACATTTAAATTTGTTTTCTGGAACTCGTAAGGTGATACGTCACCTTCTGCTTCAGCCTGTGCTTGGCTAACAAAAATTGTAAGAGCGATTGGAGTCCCTGAATTTTTGGCGTTCCCCTTACCCCAAAGCCGGCATTCGGCACCTGATATAACGCAAACGAAACCGGCCGCTTAAATCTGGCGATGATTTAATTTTACGATTTTTGACGACCGACAGTGGTTAAAAATTTTTAAACATTTTTGAAAAATTAGAAAACTTTGAAGCGATAAAGTATGGGACTTTTGATGATTTAGCGGGACTTCAAGGGTATCAAAATGAAGCTCTTGGAAGGCGCTACCAAGCCATGGTAAAGAGCTTGGATCGGTTTCGGTTCGTTTCGGTATCGGTTTAACTAGGCGTCAAATGGAGCCTTCGGAAAAACGCACTTTTTCAGAAAAACTTCCAGATAAAATTTCCTTACCATTCGATCTTGCTGATATTTTGTATTTACCAATAAATAGATAAATACTAAAGTTTGGCATAACAAATTTAAAGTTCCCAAATCGATAATTTTTTGGCATTCTGTCAAGTCGGCAGAAACTGCAAGTTTTACGTTTATATAATTAAAAATGTAACATGATTATTGTTGGCAAATAGCACTACATCTAACAAATAGAAGAAGTTACCGTGGCAATGTGCTTTCTATGGTCAACTCGGAGCCGCCCTTTCTTGAAAAGTCCGTTTTTTTCCAAAGGCTCCTATTGACGGCTAGTTAAACCGATAAAAATTCTTTAAAACTGGCTTGATAGCGCATTCCAAGAGCTTCATTTTGATACCCTTGAAGAGCCCCTTTAACTCATAAAAAGTTCCATAATTTATCGCTTCAAAGTTTTCTACTTTTTCAAAAATGTAGATAAATTCAAATTTTTTTAACGACGACTGGTCGTCAAAAATCTTCAAAAAAAACAACGCGTTATTTCTTCATGCTCAGCATATTTAAGCATTCTGGCAAGGTGAGCATGGTCTGATTCGTTTCCGTTCGCGAGATAAATCCTCCCCCGCTGGTCGGCCCATAAAAATTTTCGAGGAAATTTTCGAAGTTCGATTGTACAAACTTATGGTCCAACCTAATACTATCGCTGACTCTATTCGGTTTTACACGCACGTGCAAGATGGCCGATAATATGGCCAACAACTTTATTCCGCTATCATTTTGGCACTCAACATGTAAATCGAAATCATAATCCCTAGTTGCCCCGGGGGCTTGACACATGGCGCGTAATTGGCCTTTTAGGCGGGAACTGCGATGGCAGGGCCGACCGAACGCATACGAATTGCTTGTCCCCATTAACCGAATTCTTCCGATCTATCATTCAGAACACTGAAATGCGAAGCTCCTTCGATTTTTCACGGCTGCCGCTACTCTGCCAAGAAATGGTCCACGATCAACTTGAATGGCACGAGAAAATTCGCTGTCGATCCGCGTCACACGTATGTTTGTCCAGAGCGCAAGATCTTTCCAACCACCCCGCAGCTAATTCGTATTTTGGGACATGAATAATTTTTGTAAACACTAGTTTTTTCAGGCTAATGATAAATCAGTTTGCAACCAGAGTTGAAAAGCCGCTTCGCGACTTTTTAACCCTGGTCCCGTCTGATCCCAGGATACTCTTCACTTTGCATAATTCCCGCGGTTTTCGATGACAAAAAATGACAAACGATACCTCTCTTCGCTTGTATAGGCTACCCTGACTTCCGGCGTATGCTAATTGGGTGCTAATGCAGTTAGGGGGCGGGGCAGTCCGAAATTGGTGGTAAGGGGTTACGAGACGCTCCGCTTAAGCTACTTGGTTTTAAACTTAAGCCCAAGCTAAGCTTAACTTAAGCGTTAAATTGCCTTAGGAGGTCAAAATGGGGTCATTTAGGGTTAAACTTACAAGGAAACCTCCCCAGCTCGAAGTTGGACTTCGATTAGCCATATAGCCTATCTGATGCAGTTTTTCACTCTGATAACGATACCGATATTTATTTTTGCCGAGCGCCACAGGAACTTTTGAAAGAGCGCCACTCTTTTGAAAACTTTTTGAAAAAAGGAGAAGGAAATACTAGGTTCTGTCTTTAAGTTTTTTTTACATCTTATGTCAAGCTTCATTTCTCCACCAAGGTAAGCATTTTGAGGTCATAAAATTCCTGAGGATCGTATACCTGTGATTCGTTGTAGCCATAACTACCTGAATTAGCGACCAAAAGTGCAAAAAAAAACTTAAAAACATTTTTCTTGATGACTTGTAGGACCTTCACAGCACTTTTGAAGCAAAAAGCAAAAAAGTCGTCAGCGGCAAGACTCGAACTAGCGACCTCTAGATTGGTTGGCCAAGTACTTGCCGACTACACCACGCCGCCGATGGATCCTTCCCCGTGGGGAGGGGCTTTGAGGCGGGGCTGCCAAAATGACAAAACTTTAAATCGATTTTTAACAATGTTCCTGTGGCGCTCGGCAAAAATAAATATCGGTATCGTTATCAGCGTGAAAAACTGCATCAGATAGGCTATATGGCTAATCGAAGTCCAACTTCGAGCTGGGGAGGTTTCCTTGTTAGAGCTAACAAGGAGCGCCTTTTGGGTGTCATCGGCAAATTCCTTCGAGACCTAGCTCATTCGATAGAGAATTCGATTCTGAACAAAACCCCGTTGTTCTTTTTTGCTATCCCTGATTTTATAAAATTAAAATACTAGTGACCGTCTCTTACCATGAGTGCCTTTCAAGCCAAAAGAGAGGCTTTTGGGTGCAGTTTTAAAATTTTATAAAATCAGGGATAGCCATTCTGCAAAAAAGAACAACGGGGTTTTGTTCAGAATCGAATTCTCTATCGAATGAGCTAGGTCTCGTAAGGTTTTGCCGATGACACCCAAAAGGCACTCCTTGTAAGCTTAGCTTGGCTCAAGCTAAGCTTAGACTTCCTTTGTATGAGGCTTGGCTTCACTTTTCCAGAGGCTTCGAGTTTAAAAAACGGCATTTGGAGCGTCTTGTAGTCCAAATCCGGACTGCCCCCCCAAGTGCATTAGCACCGCTAATTGTTTCCTAACAAAGAGCATGCCCGATTTCTCAACAAAAACTTAATTTTAACGTCGAAAACAGATAATTTTTGAGAATTTGATGAGTGTGCAGTCATTCCAAAGCCGTTATGCTCCTAATGAGGTATCATACGCCGCTCTATCAGAATCTCTAAAAATCAGAATCTCTAAATTTCGGAATCTCTAAATTTCTTTGTTCAGGAACCCATACAGTTTTTGGCGCAAATTGAAACTGTAATGCGCTTTTACCCAAAGACGCCTATGAAAACTTTTACTTGGGGTAGTTTTTTGCCCTGATCACGGAAAACGTAACCACGAATCACAAAAATTTGAAATGAATTGCTTATAGCAAAAATAAGTTTTGGGCTTTGAAGACGCACGCTATTCCAGGCTTTAACAGGCAGGCACGGATAGCTTTTGGGCTACGGCAGGCTCCCCTGCACAAGGGGACAGCGTGCTCGCCACGTTTTTGTTCGAAATGAACAAAATTTTGGACAAAACTGGATTTTTCTCGAAATTTTAATAGAAAAATTAGAAACTCAATTAGATTTAAATATTCTAGACGCGAAGGCGCAGATTTTGAGACCTAACTATCGACGATCTATTCTGGTACTTTTTTGTGATGATCTTTTGAAGTTTAGTCCAGGATTTTGTGCGATTTTAAAAAGCGCAGAAACCAAGCATTGTCGCTGAAATGTGAGCCTAGATTTGGTAAAATCAAGGTCGATTACCCCCCGGTGCGTGAAATCGACGCTGAAAATGGCTCCAAGTGACTGTTTTGCGAAAATGGTTGCTAGTGGATCAACCGTCTCTTTTTGATCGGGTTAATTTTTCCAGATCCTTATTGTTTTAGCAGTTTTCAATGGCTGGAGCACAGTTTTTAAGCAAAACGCAAAAGCTTCGCAAAGGTTTTGGGGAGAAATAGCGGTTGTACGTTGGTCCCGGGGGTCGAACCCGGACCCTCTGTTCGAGATTTGGGATCGGCGCTAACCGATTGCGCCGCGGCCCCAGGGGGTCCTATCCGTGCCTCCGTGGAATGCCGTGGACAACAGTTGTAAATACAGGGTGCGGAGAAAGTTTTGGGTGGCAGAATTAGCTATGTTTTCACAAATTGCGTGCTCCAACCTGGATTTTTTGAATGGGAGACTAAAAAAGGGCGATTTGAGAAACACTAGGCACCAACAGATCAACAAAATTTTTGAAATTTTTGGGGGTAAATGCACTGAAAGCGTCGCGCTAAAATCACCTTCGACACGCAGCGCTTTTGCTGCTCTTACCGTAGGCCCTGTGCAACATTCTTCACCAGAATTCACGAGATTTGCTCCAGATATTGCCAATCCAATCCTACATCACCCCATGAAATTACAAAGTTTCTGAATTTAAATTCAGAGAGTTCTGGCGCTTTTAATGCTGAGTGATTCCTCTAGCGGCATGGGAAACAGCTGCGAAGCTGGGGGCTTACAGCCCATAAACCGCGAAGCAAAACATTAATGATAGATTAGGCATATGAATATTTTAAATCAAGATGTTTGACGTCGAAATTTGTGGGATAGACATTAAAACAACTGCAGGTTGAGCTTCACAATAGGTTGAAAAGCCGAAAACCGCGGCACGCTGCTTATTTTCAACTCAATTGTGCCCAGGGTTCAGCAAGGCTGATAAAAAAATGTAAGATTTACATGAGATAATGCTTATTCCCTGCCTATCATAATCCGAAACCCTGGAAAGCCTGGTGATAAGATCCAAAGCATTATAACCAATATTTCATAACAACGAAATGTGTACCATTTCTGGAGCCTTCGTGTTTCCAAGACGATTCTCATGCGGAAAATAATTTTTAAACTATTATGGTTCTCAGAATCGGATCAAGCACGTCCCAATCTATGTTGACACCACAAAATTAGCGCGGTATCGCTTAGAACGACAATTTTTCGCAATAAAAAGGTGCCACCCAAAACTTTTTCCGCACCCTGTAAGCACGGAAAAATGGTGCTGTGGAAATGCATTTATGTTTTTCGTGATCAGCGCAAAACAACTACTCCAGAAAAAGCTTCACGGGTGACTTTGGGTAAAAGCGCATTACTGTATGGGTTCCTGAATAAAGAAATTTAAAGATTCCGAAATTTACAGATTCCGAAATTTAGAGATTCTGACATTTAGAGATGGTGTCTCCGAATGATAATCTTTAGCACAACACCAAATTTTACCTGATTCTATGGTATTTTAATATTGCTTGCTAAAGCGTGCCCCAGAGGGATACTGTAGTTTTCGTTTTTCGCGTTTTTCTTTTTATTGTAAGCTGCGATTTCGCTAAAAATTTGATCACTGGTAAACATCAGTAAGGGTCACCTATTGGCCAAAGATCGTGGAGTTCTAGCCATACATCTTCCCAAAATATGCAAAAAACTTATTTTTTAATTTAGCCACGGAAATTTCTAAATATTTTGATGCATGGGACCAAAAACTACTATTATTTGTTTTCCCAAAAGATCGAAACGTTTCTATGGTGAAAAGAATGAGAAAACGGCGATTTTCTGTTTTCTACCGTAACCCGCCTGGAGCGCGTTTTAGCATGCCAAGACAAAATGCCATAAAATGTCACTTTTTCTATTCTAGACTGTTCCCCGGGGGATTGTAAGAGCACCTACAAAAATTACTTGATTCCTGTGGCAAATGACAAAGTTATGAGGGAAAGAGGAAAACCCTCCCTGGGGCCCGATTTTGGACCCGACGCCCTGGCTCGAAAATCGAATTTTTGAAAATGAAAAAGTCACCGGAGTTTCGTGGATACAATTAAAGCACGCATCGAACTGTGCATGAGAGCAGAATTCTGGAATTATCTGGCTGAAGTTAATGGTTAATTTTGATTTAAAACCCGAAAATAACGTTTTTGAAAAGCCGACTTTGGGGAGCTCTTCCAAATTCGTTTGCCATGAAAAGGTTTTGTATTTGCATGGGTTCTAGTTGACTACCCAAGCTTGGTCTATGCCAGAAAAGTTGGGGCTACTAGAGCTTCGAGAATTTTTTTACGTCGCCTTGAATTCGGGTGTAGTTGGACTCTTCATGAATTTTTTTTGAGAGATCAGATGGCCCAATAAATTTGTAAATATCATTTTAGAATGCGCCTATTAAGCAGTATTCAATAAAATTATTACAATAATTCTAGCCGCGCAATTGAATTTTATAGACTGGCACGAAGGTCTGCGAAATAGCACGAACCAACCGTTTTGGAGGCCCTAAAAGGCAACCTTCCGAAGGTAGCTAGAAATTGTGTACATGATAGATGGACCCCAGTCCTACACAACCAAGCAAAGAAAACACTTAGGTTCTATTCGGAACTTTAGGAATATTTTTTCAAAGTTCGGTTTCGTCACCTCGGAAAAATCCATGACCAGGGGGTCGTCCAAAAACTCAAAAATTCGTGGATTTGAAAAATTTTTTCTATGTTTTTGTACGATTGTATCGAGCCCATAGATATGCTAAAACAGCTTATTTTGAGATTTCCGCCATAGGTTTTTGTAATATTCGAAGTTTACGAAATTTCTCCATATTAAATTTGAGCACGCTATAATTTGCCAACCAGACCTTCGAAAATTCCAAAATTCCGGATATGCGTAGGGGCAGTCCTTAGGTACCCACATTGTAAAAATTGGAAGTGTTCGACCACCAGCAATCCAAAAAAAATGCAGTCGAAGTTTTGCCGGAACGCACAGTTTTCGGGTGTCATTTGTATAGGTACGTCGCCAAAAATCGAAAAAATCAACTTGTGTTAAATCTTCATACCCAGCATATTTAAGCATTCTGGCATGGTAACGTACCTTCGATTCTCTACAGTTCGCGAGATAATATGGCGCAAAGTTGGCTTTTTTTTTGACCCACCCTGTAGACGTCAATAGGAGCGTTCGGAAATCCCGACTTTTTGTGGAAATAATTCCAGATAAAATTTCTTTACCATCCGATCTTTCTGATTATTTGAAGTTAGCAGTAGATAGTCAACTGCTAACTTTTGGCATCAAGATTTTCAGAATCCCGATCAAAAAATTTTTTGGCATTTTGCCAAATCGACGGAATTTGTAACTTCTAGGCTCTCCTTCTCTCTCGATAAAAATTTTTGAACATTTTTGAAAAAGTAGAAAATTTTGAAGCGATAAAGTACGTTTTTGATCTTTAAATTTTAATTGATACCCTAAAAGTTTGTAGAAGTTTGTAGTTTGTAGAAGATGGTCGCAGTGTTATTTGGATGCGAAGCAACGTTTTAGTTAGCGTACTAAAAATTACCAGCCGCTTACAGCGGCTTTGCCGCTGCAAGCGGCTGGACTTCGGGCTACCCTTTCCGCTCCCTCCCCTCCCTTTGTCTTGGCTTTAGATACTTTAAATGAGTTAAACTG
Organism: Mesorhabditis spiculigera; assembly: GCA_958295435.1. Taxonomy (NCBI): domain Eukaryota; kingdom Metazoa; phylum Nematoda; class Chromadorea; order Rhabditida; family Rhabditidae; genus Mesorhabditis; species Mesorhabditis spiculigera. Next base: position 464,918 of record CATQJA010002614.1, on the reverse strand, counting down.
AACTAAATGAACTAAAAATAATTAAAAAGTATTAAAAAGTATTAAAGTAACTCAAAAAAGGCATCTGGGCGCGAAGAGGGGCGAAGGGAAAGGGGGCGTGGCCTCCCGGGGAGAGGGCCCCCACTCGTTTTATTAAGGCGCCACTTTCAAAGTTAATTATTTTTATTTAAACAAAAACTTTTTCATAATTTTTTGATCATTTAAGAGGTTTCTGACTACGCTCTATCCAAATCCGAAGAGACGTAAGCTCTACCTCCTTTCCCCTCGAGTTATACTTGGCTTCTGATAGACACCACTACTGAATTCTTATAGTTGATAGTTAGGGGTACTACCAAAATTATCTACCGGGATTTTGTCTGCGTCTCCCTTTTTCTCCACTCGTTTCACTCGGCTAGGAGTTTTAGCAGTTTTATACAGGGTGGCGATTAATTACCTGCGCGAGAGAAAACGCTCGCTCTGAAGGAGAGAAAACGCGAGAGAAAACGCTCTGCTTAAGGCAATTTCTGATCTTGCTGCGTTTTTTGATATCACAAGCCATCTAATACATGATGCACAGAAAAAATTTGGGTCAATGGCCCTCAACTTTTTTCCAGCCCAAAAAAGTCGAGCAAAAAAACGCGCGCGCCGCAGGTACGAGAAGACTGAAAAGGCCCGATATTTTTTCAGTTTGGTCGGTAATGCCCTCAAATTATTGTTAGTTAGATGCTTCCGAATAGCCTCCAGTTGCTCAAATCCATTAAAAACATTTTTATTGAGCTCTAGGCTTACCAAATAACAAAAATTCTGAGACCAATTTCGGCCTGGGGCCGAATGGGCGATAATGAGGCGCCTCAAAATAAAAAGCTTTTTCGGGAAAGGTGTAATTTCGTTGATGTAGCTCTCTTCTTATTGGTTTTATAGGACGCACTACTAAATTTGGATTGGTTCTGAGGAATTTTGGGCAAGTTCTAGGCAAAAAATGATGCCATCAATTCTGCCCGCGGCGCGCTGCAAAAATTGTCCGCTATTTCTAGCATTTTTCTATTCTATTTTCCTGATGAAGAGCTTTTGGCACGCGGTTTTTGTAAGGTTTGTGCATATTTTTTCGTATCGTACTGGCAGTTTCACGCGTAAGATCGACAGAACGCGCTGTTTTAATTTCCATGTTGACCGATTTCGTTCTCGATATCGTATCTTTTTTATCTTCTGACTTAGGCCGGTTTTCAACCGATTACTATTAGGTTGGACCATAAGTTCGTACAATCGAACTTCGGAAATTTCTGTCTAAAATTTTTGTGGGCCAATATTACTGTTTCTTTTCCCCCATATTGGCGGAGTTTAATAGTATGTGGGATCCAATTTACAAGATTTTAGCCGCAGTAGTTTTTATTATTTTTGCGTTTCTCTAGGAGGCGTCTCAAATTTTTGACCCCCGACATCTTTCAGGATCACCATAACTTTACCATGGCAATGAAGCGCCAGCAAGATAATACTTTTTAGCTACTATTTAGATGCTGAAATATGCAAAAAGATAAATTGGAACTGTTTTGGAAACAGCGAGCCGCAGCCTTTTTCGATTTTCTATTAAATTGAATTGTAAAAATTCTAAGGGAAATGGATTGTGATTCCGACCCACGGGCTCAATAGAGCAGTTGATTCTGCATACGTCAATAACTAAAACATTTTGTTTATCTACCGTTTTCGGGAGCGAAAATTTAAAATACTGAAAAATATTGCACGAACTTTCGGTCCAACCTAATAGTTTTGAAAAGAAGCGTGCAACATATCTGAGTAGTTTTATAAAAGATTAGCCGCCTCCCGAGACTACAGTAGGCTTCAAAAGTGTGGCGATGGGTTCAGGATGCGCTTCGTGAAGCCGGAATAAGGCAACTCTATCAAATAAAATTTGGAGCCCAATTTTTGGGGTAAAAGCGGCGCGCAGGTAATTAATCGCCACCCTGTAGTCAGGAGTCCTAAAAGTTATAGTTAGGGGGTCCTAAAAATTGGCACTTTGGTACGAGCCCTGCAACTTTCGAGGGGTTGAATGTGTTGAATGAGGTGTGGAAGTTGCTAATGCACAACGAATGTTATTCAGCCTTTATTCTCGTTAGGTGATTTATACGGTTACAGCACATGTTATTAGAAAACCTTTTAGCGCCTCTCAAGCTTGAAAATTTTGCGAAATCGTCTCAAAAAATTTAACAATGTTGATTTTTTGCGCAGTGGCCCTGTTGTCGTTTCATTCCTCGGTTGACGTTGCGGAGAAAAGTCCTCCCATTTTAGATAGGAGTTGGCGTTGCCGTAAATGCTATCGTACATATGCTTTGAAGCAACGTCATCAAACACTTCTTTTCGATGTTTCCATCCATAATTTTTCGCCGCCACAATGTTGAGGGTTACCTAAATTATACATTGCGTAGGCCTTGAGTGCAAAAAAAGAAGCCCTGGCCCTCGTCTGTCCCCATTTTTTATCCTTTACTTTGCATAATTGTCCTAAATTCGGATGACAAAAAATGAAAAACCACTTTTCGGTTCGGCCACTTTTCGGTGCGGCCCTGGTCGAAAGTTTCGACTAGGGTCGAATAACAACTCTACAAAAACTTAAATTTAATGTCGAAAATAGGTGATTTTGTTAAATCTCAGATGCGTGCATTCATCCTCAGGCCGCTACGCACCTAATGACGTATCATGCATAACTTAAAATTCATCCCCTATCGAGATATCCTCCGGACAGACAGACGGAAGTGGATACAAAGTGGCATACACAGACACACACAGACACTATTTTTTTATATATACAGTGCGTATCAAAAAAGATAGAGCCACTTGGTTTTTCACCTTTAACTTCACGCCGTGGTATTTTCTAGCGAAGCTAAGCATACACATCTTGTAGCCTTTGAAAAGGCGCATCTTTCTGTGTAGTCGAAATTTTTCTGTGATCGAGATTAAGCTTTTTATGATGAAAACAAACAAATAGAGCCAAAAACACAAGTATCAAACAGATAGAGCCACAATTTGCATCCACTTTACATGCGCTTTGAGCTTGCAAATTACAGGGTAATTGTCTTGCAAATCGTGCGCTTGATTCAAATCTACGAGGGCCGCAGAAAAATCTGATTGATAGTAGCAATAAAAAGGCTAATGTTTTATTAAGTGTTGGCTTCATTTGCGAGCGTCGAAATGGTTAGAGCGATAAAATTTTTCTGCGGCCCTCGTGGCTTTGAATTAAGCGCACGATTTGCAAGACAATTACCCTGTAATTTGCAAGTTCAAAGCGCATGTAAAGTGGATGCAAATTGTGGCTCTATCTTTTTGATACGTGTTTTTGACTCTATTTGCTTGTTTTCATCATAAAAATCTTAATATCGATCACAGAAAAATTTCGACTATACAGAAAGATGCGCCTTTTCAAAGGCTACAAGATGTGTATGCCTAGCTTCGTAGAAAATTTTTGATACGCACTGTATCGGGGGTAACTTTGCTGTGATTTTTTTTGGGACACCCAGTAGTAGGATAAGGTCCCCCCTTATGAAATTTTCGGGCCCCGGCCGATTTCGGGGAGAGGGCGGGGCGGGGGCGGGGGGGGCAGGGGTCCCACGGGCGGGCCCAGGCGGCCCACCTGACGCTACGTCCCTGCTTGCGTGTCCAAAAGAAATAATAATATCTGCCTACCCAACTTACCCAGTCGTACCCGCAGACAATAATGGCATCGCCCAACTGAGATTTGTCGGAAAATCGAGCGATAGCGTCTTCTATGGGCCGCGTTGAGTAAATCTAAAATACATGGAGCCTCACTGATACCTTAATATTTGTATGGGCACTTGGTTTGATCCGAATTCGAGTCCAACACGAATTTCGAGCCGCTAATTTTTACTAGCTCAAAATTCGAATCGTATTTAAAGACGCGGCGCCGGTCGACTTTCGACACGAGTCAATGCCGGCTCTACAGGGTGTCCCAAAAAATCACCACCCCCCCCCGCTTAGCCGGCCGCAGATCTGGCTGATTTTTACGATTTAGGCATCTATCGAAGCTTTTAGAAATCGAGCATCTAACTGCGATTTTCGAAATTTCGGAATTTTACGCTCGATTATGGGCATTTCTCATGCAAAAGGGTACACTTTACTTTAGCTGGTCAAAGCAGGACCCAAACTGTGTTTTCGCAAACGAATTTCAAAAACTGACGATGCGCTGTCAGGACATGCGCAAAAATTCTTAAATTGTGATTTTTGTGAAAACCTCTTGGTCAGGAAACATCAGTTCGTCCCGCATAAATATTAGTTGGAAAAATCTCATTTGAGAATCGGGGATTTGAGAAGTGCCGGACTCGCCTCTGGTGCATCACGCTACGTGCGCGTTACGTGGTGCGGACGACTCATAGCCACCGAAAGCGATAGTAAGCGTTATGATGAAAATCTTTGGGTGGGGGATACCGTATTCTAGCGACTCAAACCTGGCTTCAGCGGTCCTTCAACGGACTGTTTCTTTATTGAGTTTTTAGGGTGAGGGCATGTTAGCGGTGAGCATTTAGGAATAGCTATTATGTCTTACCAGCCGCTTACAGCGGCTTTCTCGCTGCAAGCGGCTGGGCTTCGGGCTACCCCCTATGCGTTGTCTCCCCTTCGCCGAAACGCGCGCGACCTGGCTCACTATGTCCCCCACTCCTTTTACTAAGGAAAACTTTCAAAGTTAAATTTAATAATTTAAACGAAAACTTTTTCATAATTTTTTTTATCAGTTTGGGGGTTTCTGACCACGCTCTATCCGAAGCCGAAGAGACCTAAGCTCTAGCTCTTTTCCCCTTTGAGTTGAATTCGGTTCGGACGGACGGACGGACAGACGGACGGAGACCACAACAAAATTATTATAGTTGATTGCGGGTTACTCTAGGGGTAGACTAGCAGTTCCATTTAGGCATCGCGCTCATTTCGTCTGAATTTGTCACCATGTCTATAAGCGACAATATTAAAAAAATGTTGCTGGCTATTTGCTAAATAATGATACGACAAGTGTGTTTAACCATACGGATATCTCTAACTGTAAAGTGTTTTTACTCAACTTGGAGTTTCGATTCGGGACCAAGTGCATCTTGTACAGAATTTTTCGCTGATTCCGAAAATGTTTTCCAAATTTGCTACGGACCGTTATTCTGAAAGTTATACGGCAATAATGATCCTAGTTTTCACTAAAATGAAGGTATCGTTATAGTTTTTCGATTTTCTTCATTAATTTCAACGTCAAAATTGACTGGCTTGGCTCGACAAGCATCCTACCGCTCAAAACAAGCATTTTAGAAAAAAAAATGAGATTTTTATGCAAAAAGCAAAAGAAATGATGCAGGGCGGGGTTCGGACCGCCGCCCTGCGCTTGGCAAGCGAGTACTTTGCCAATGCACCATGGTGCCAACTGGGTAAGGTGCTGTCAGAGGGTACTTCAGGGCCCCTGGGAACCATAGCCCCAAACAAGGAATAGTGGGCCAGCGCCTGAATTTTTGGAATTTTTCGGCCTAATTGTTACCAAAAATGATTTTTTAAATAACAGTCCGTAGCAAATTTGCAAAACATATTCGGAATCAGCGAAAAATTCTGCACAAGATGTACTTGGTCCCGAATAGAAACTCCAAGTTGAGTAAAACACTTTACAGTAAGGTCAAAACGAGTTCGCCAGCTTCCGGTTCGCCGGCCCTCAGGGTGGCCGGCCCCTGCGGCGGCCGAAACGGAGTCGAAAGCGGGCACCCGGACCAGGATTTACCTACATAATGCCGATTCACAGAATGCCGATTTACAAAATGCCGATTTTACAAAATGCCGATTTACAGAATGCTGATTTAGGATCTTTAGGATTTCCGGGGGGGGGTCCAAATTTTTTCGGCACAAGCTTAATTTTTTTATGAATAGCGCACGCGTTTCTAAATGGTTTTTAACTATTCCTGAGCATAAAAACTACCCACATTTTAATTAAAAAATTTAATTCTAGGTCGAAAAATTCTATAGAACCTTTAGGATTAGCGGGGGGGAAGACCCAAAATGACTAAATTTTCGCCTTTGCAAACATTTTTCTAACTTTTTTGGAAGGTTTTTCAACTTTAAATATAGTTAAAATTTACTAAAAACAATGTGAAAACACTTTATATTTGATTACTAGGACAACCGGGACAACCAGGAAAAAATTTGGTTTCCCCCCCCTTCCCCCCCCCCACGGAAATCCTAAAGAACCCTGATTTACAGAATGCCGATTTGCAAAATTCCGTTTTTACAGAATGCCGATTTTACAAAATGCCGATTTACAGAATGCCGATTTACAGAATTTTGAGTTTTACATCAAAAATACAAACCAAATCCCCATAAAAAAATTTTCCGACTTGGCCATGGCGAAACCGACAGACCTGAAGGCTAGCTTTATTTTTCTTTGCTTTTTCTTTCTTTCCACGTAGGGATCGGGGAAGGATCATGAAAATATGCAAAATCGGCATTCTGTAGATCGGCATTCTGTAAATCGGCATTCTGTAACTCGGCATTTTGTAAAATCGGCATTCTGTAAATCGGCGTTATCAGCTTATACCCCAGACCAGGCACCAATATAACAACTCTTCCGACGAAGTCGCAGACTGTCCAGAAAACGACTACTTACCCTTCTCCAGGTAGCTTCGTCGCGGCCCCAAAAACAAATGGATAGCACCTGTCGCGCATCATATTGAACAGCATTCTAGAAGGATGGGTCAATTCCGATTGGCAAGGGAGTTTGGATAGTCATTGCCTTATGTAAAACAAAGTGGCTTCTAAACCTAAACTCGGAGCTGAGACCCAGATAGCAATGACCCAATATCAAATCGTCTGCAATTTCTAAGTTGAGCCGTTGCGGGACATAAGAAGGGCGTTCCACCATCTTATTAAATACCAGCGACGCATGCTTCTTAAGATTTTTGCCTGCGGCGCTGGTTTTTCATTAGTGAATCAATTTTCCATTTGCAAAAAAAAATTTTTTTGGCGGACCCTTAAGATGGTCGATTTTCCAAATTTTAGAAATTTTGAGCTGCAGGTTCATGAGATAGCCCATTCAAAAGAGCAGGTTTTTTTACCCCGTAAAATGCCACACTTCCCCCCAAAAGTATTTTACGGAATTTTTAGAACGTTTTAAAGTAAGCGCTCTGTTGCATTTTGGGTATTAAAAACGCTTGTAACTTTTTAATCTGAGGGGTTCCTCAACTTTTGAAAACAGATTCAGAATCAGCAAAAAATTCTGCACAATATGTGCTATCTCACGTACGGAATTTCCACTTCAACCATAAGAGGCTATGCGCCGCAGGAAAAAAGAAGCTATTCAAATTCCTGGTTCCTGGACGGGGGATTCCCTATCACCTGTTCGAAAATCACCTGTTCGAAAATCAGCTGGTCGAAAAATCATCTATTCGAAAAACGTCTGTTCGAAAAGTCATTTGTTCGAAAAGACATCTACTCGAAAAGTCGCCTGTTCGAAAACCATGTGTTTGAATACCGTCATTTTTGGTACTATTTCTAGCCAATTTCACATGCAAATTTTTCGAACAGATAATTTTTCGAACAGGTGTCTTTTTGGACAGGTGATTTTCGAATACATGATTTTCGAACAGATGATTTTCGAACAGCGTTTTTTCGAACAGGTGATTTTCGAACAGATGATCGGCCACCGTGGAAAAGGGTCGCGAAGCGGTCTTTCTCGACTGGTGGACTGGTTTTAAAATGGGTTTGGTGTTTTAATAATCAAATTTCGCCCAGACACAGCCGAGAACGTGATTTCCGGATCAATAGGATGCCATACGGCGAAATGCTGGATGGGTGCTTTTTTGGGACACCCTGTACAGGGTGGACCAAAAAAAAGCACAGTTTGGGTCAACAAATTTTAAGTATTTATCTATTTGTTGGTAAATACACAATATCAGCAAGATCGGATGGCAAGGAAATTTTATCTGAAATTTTTCTTCAAAAAGTCAGTTTTTTCCAAAGGCTCCTATTGACGGCTAGTTAAAACTATCAAAATTCTCTACCACTGGTTTGATAGCGCATTCCAAGAGCTTCATGTTGATACCCTTGAAGTCCCGCCAACTAATCAAAAGTTCCATACCGATTGCTTCAAAGTTTTCTACTTTTTCAAAAATGTTCAAAAATTTTTAACGACGAGGTCGTCAAAAATCTTAAAAAACACCTTTTGTTATTGCTTCATGCCCAGCATATTTAAGCATTCTGGCAAGGTAAGCATGGTCTGATTCGTTTCCGTTCGCGAGATAATTTGACCGAAACTTTACTTTTTTTGCCCACCCTGTATACGGTAGGTTTTTTAAGATTCTCCCTGTTGACCTCTGTGACGAGTTGATGAAGCAGGCTGTAGATAATCCCTTCCAACTGCGAAGGCTGCCAATATCCCTCGAAATTGGCCACGCTGATGCGAACTTGACTATGCCGGAATAGCATCTATAAGAAAAAAGGAATAGTCGACATGGTAAGCAAGGACCATATTTTATAAACGTGCCCTCTTCCGCTGCTTGCAACTTGCCGGTTCCCTTGAAGGTGGAAACTGGATAAATTACCTGGCGAAGCAGATTGTGGCATTGACTACATGACATGGTGCTTCCAGCTATGGCGATCGTAACCTAAAAAGTGGGGGTGGGGCTTTCCAAGTGAAAATGCCGACAGCCAGAATGCCGCCAGCCAGCATTCAGAATCTCGACAGGGAGAATCACGACACCCATAATAGCTGGAAAAATCAAATTGCCACGGTATGTTGGCTTGTCTTCGTCTTGTAGACTCGCACTATTTTGGGAGTTTAAAAACTTAAAGAGATGCAGCGGCGCGAGAGGGCGCCCAGGGGGAGAGGTGCAGAGACATTTTCTTTCCCGCGCATAATCGATTGACTTATGCCGCCCATATCCCTTTAATGTTCGGGGTCACACTGGGCGCTTAAAAGGCCATCCGCGAGTCACTCGAACAGGCCCTAATACAGGGTGTCCCAAAAAAAATCGACCCCCCTCTAGCGGACCGCAGAAAGCTCGGATTGGAATGATTTTCACACCATTCGAAAGCCCTTCAAACGGTGAGAAAACAAGCGCCTTTGGTTTTCCAAAAAATTTTAGCCTTCGCTCGATATTCAATGATTTCTGTAAAAAGCGTAAAACCAGCATCGTCCTGTTTGCTTTAGCAAGCAATTAACATGCCGATTTTGCATAAAATCTGCAGTTTTCATCGATTTTGGCCCTAAATTTAATGAATTAAAATTCCCATATTGAAAAACGAAAAGTGCTTGTTTTCTCGCCTTTTCGAGTGCTTTCGATAGATACCTAAATCGTCAAAATCGGACATGACTGCGGCCCGCTAGAGGGGGGTCGATTTTTTTTGGGACACCCTGTATGGCTTGGCACAGTTTTTTTCGACCCTATTTTTTGACGCCATCTGAAAGAGCATGGTCGAATTAGTGGAGTGGCACTATTTTGAGAATTTTAAAAGTTTAATTTCGGGGTTAAATCGGCCGTTAGAGTTGTCGATGTCAAAAAAATTATCTCGAAAGTGACTTGAGGGAATTTGTTAAAAATTGGTGTGTATGCCTAATTTTAGACGCTGATCATTTCTCTAATACATCGCAAAACACAAAAATGAGCGGAACATGGTTAAATCACGTACTCGAGAGGGGTTTCCCGGAATCCATAAAAAACGCCCTGTTTTGCGCTCCATGAAAGTAGCGTAGAAAGATGCGCCATATTTTTTTTACGTCGATACATGTGTCGTTTACCCGGAAACCAGCTCCCCTCCTTTTGCTACAACGCGTTTTATACGCCAAAAATGGCCCCCAAAAATACCAAAATCTCCGATTTGGAAAAATAAAGAGAAAGAATTGCCAAAAAGAGCAATAATAAATTAGCCTTATTAAAATGTCGCGGAATCGAACCCGGACCCTCCGCCTGGGAGCCCCGTGGCGCAATGAGTAGAGCGTCGGCGTGCCAATCCGGAGGCGGCGCGGGTTCAATCACAGCCAGGCCCGTAGGAGGGGCCCAGGGGCCCTGGGCCCCCCGAAATCGGTCGAGGTTCGAAAAATTCATAAGGGGGGACCCTTATGATTTTTAGTTACAAAAATTTTTCTGTCTGCGGCGCTGTTTATTACTGTTTTTCAAACAGGCGGGGGGAGCCCGCCAAAATTTTGGGCCCCGAAATTTCGGTTCCGCTCCGGGCCTGATCACAGCCCTCTCTCAAAAGCCGAATTTCCGAAGTGCCACTCCACTAATTCGACCATGCTCTTTCAAATGGCGTCAAAAATAAGGTCGAAAAAACCTGTGCCAAGCCTTGTTCGGGTGGCTCGCAAACGGCCTTTTAAGGTCCCGTCAGTAAACAAGGTAAGACTTTGCTTCCCCCCCACGGCCGAAGGGTCTCGAGGTTTTCGGTATTTTCGCTTATTTTGTCGGGATTTTGCAACGCCATTTGATAGAGCGTCAAAAATATACTAGGAGTTTGAATTTGAGCCTACAATAATCCTACTATATATAAAAAAAAGTGTTTGTGTGTGTGCATTTGCATGCAACTTCCGTCCGTATGTTCCAGTCGTATCTCAATAAGGGAGGAAGTTAAGGGTACGTATGATACGTCATTAGGTGCGTAATGGTCATGACACGACTGCACGCATATGAGATTTTTAAAAATCAGCTGTTTTCGATTTTTAAATTTAAGTTTTTGTGAAAATCTCGCTCGGCCTCTTTGTTAGGAATCAATTAGCATGCACCGGAAGTGGGGAAGCCTATATAATGGGGGGAGAGGAAGCTCTTTTCATTTTTCTGCACAGGAATTCAGGGGTTTATTCAAAGTGATGAAGGATGGGGGTAACCCTGGTGTAAAATAAAAAAGTTATAGCCAAAACATTCCGGCTGGGGGGTAAAGTAAAGTGTAGCCGTAAACCATTATCTCGAAACCTATTGGGCAAAAGCTCCGTAGGTGCCCTCTGGCTCAATTTGGGGGGGGTCTTTTTTGGACACGCTGTATAGGCGTCGCGTAGCGTTTTTTCGGCCGAATTTTCATAGTTTGTTGCTGGCCTCCACACTGTCGGATGGAGTTGCCTTGTGTCGAAGGCGTCTACCCAACCCGTCTTTATAAAGGGCTCGTTAAAACGAACCTTTGATCCTTCACATCGACGCTCGTGTAGAAAACGATAGATGAATGCAACTCCTGGCTCCTTCGGATCTGACCAATAAATTACAGCAGGTCGATCAGTTCCGGATAAAGTTTCCTGGTTCTTGAGTATTCCCGGGGGGAAGAATTCGCGGGGGGAACTGAACTTTTTTTGGCCTAAGCCTAGATTTTTTATATCAATAGTGGAAGTGTTTCTAAATTGTTTATAGCTATTCCTAAACATAAAAACTTTACAAAATTTAATTAAAAAATTTAATTTTAGGTCGAAAAATCGATTTTTTTCGGCCCAAAAATGACCAGTTTCCTTTACGGCATACTCCCAATATGTTATTTTTTCCGTTTTTGCTGAAATCGAATCGTCTCACTAAGTTGGTTTGTTTCCGCTGAGAAAAAAACGAGTTGGGATGCTTTCTTAAACAAGTTATAAGCTTCTTAGCTATTTGGGTCTAACCTATTGGTCCGCAGTACCAGTACTAAAACGAACCTTCTAGTTATGACTACGATTACGTAACCCCCCCCGAAATTTCGGGTCCGCTACGGGCCTGGGGGCCAGGGTTAAAAAGTCGCGAAGGTTGAAATTCTGAAAGCGCCACTGGAAACAGAAGGGACGATGCCCCCGGGTGACGGAGAATCAGGGCATTTTGTGCTTGGGAAGGCCCTCAAATCGGGCCTCGAAACTGACTTCCACACGCACACAAAGATGCACGTCAAAATTACATAATTCGCTAGTTTTACGCCTAAAAACCTATGAGAAGTTCTCATTGAGAACTGCTGATGTTTGCAAGATCTGCCAGCTAATTGCGAAATTCGTGTTCAAAAATTACCGGTTTTTTTAGAAAAACCTTAAAAATCCATGGAATGAGTTTAAAACTGAGAAAACGAAACCCGCTTGTTTTCTCGCTTTTTCGAGAGCTTTCAGTCATCAATCAACTATAATAAAAAAGTAGTGGCGTCTGTCTGTCCGTCTGAAGCCGAATTCAACTCGAAGGGGAAAAGAGCTAGAGCATAGGTCTCTTCGGATTCGGATAGAGCGTGGTCCAAAACCCCCAAACTGATAAAAAAATTATGAAAAGGTTTTAGTTTAAATTATTAAAATTAACTTTGAAAGTTTTTTCTTAGTAAAAGGGGTGGGGGACGGAGGTTGGGGTGATTTCGGACATACAGGGTGTCCCAAAAAAAATCCCCCCTAGCCGACCGCAGACGGGTCCGATTTTTACGATTTAGGTATCTATCGAAAGCTCTCGGAAAGGCGAGTCCAGCACGTCTCTTCGATTTTCATAATTTGGAAATTTTTCCATCAGTTACTAATGTTTTTGCAAAATGGGCGGATTTTCTGATGTGTTCTGACCAGGGGGTTTTTTACAAAAATCGCAATTTAAGAATTTTTACTTGTTTCCTGGCAACCCAACGACAGCTTTTTGAAAGCCGTTTGCCAAAACACAGCTTGGACAGCGCTTAAACCGGTTAAATTGCGTTTTGAACAAAAAAGTCTGTCCTTTTGGCATGAAAAATGCCGAAAATCGAGCAAAAAATTCCGACATTTCGCAAATCCGCAAGACGTGCTGGACTCGCCTTTCCGAGAGCTTCCGATAGATACCTAAATCGTAAAAAGGACCCGTCTGCGGCCGGCCAGGGGGGGACACCCTGTAGTGAGCCAGGTCGCGCGCGTTTCGTGGATGAAAATTTTCACGGGAGCCATTTCATTTCTTTTTTTCTCCTGCGTATCCGGGCGGTCGTATCTGAAGCCACCAGGAAAGTATAAAAGTCGTTTTTAAGGGGATTCCGGCTAGAGGAGGTATCTATAGCCATCAGGAAGATATCAAAGTAGTTTTTGAAGGGGATTTCGGCTAGGGGAGGTATCTAAAGCCATCAGGAAGATATCGAAGTAGTCTTTTCAGGGGACTACTATACTATACGGATTTATTTTCCGGCCCTCAAAAAGTTTATTTTACAACACCAATATGTTTATTTACCAAACATGTTTCACCAAGACCAAACCGGGAAGAAAAATGCCTTTCCCCCAAAGTCAACCGTTACCCCTCACCTCCAAACACATCGCAAAAATAACGGAAGAGTGTGCGAACTTATTTTACAATAGTAAAACGGTTATTTCCTGCCATCTTTTACGAAAGATGCTTCTCCAAGGTCAAATTGGGGAGAAAAAATGGGCCCTTTCCCCGGTGGAGGAAATTGGGTCAGCCGTTCACCGCTCACCTTCCCGTGTGAAAACACAGGGCAAAATGAGGGAGGAGTGCGCGAGCTCCTTTTTTATACCAACCAGGGAGGACCCGTCCGGAAAGAGGTTTCATTAATCAAGCGCGCACGGAGGAACGGTTCCCATCTGTCAGATCCCACCAAATAAAAGGGCTCGTGAGTGCGGGTTGAGCCATTTTGGGATCCCTCCCGATCCTCTATTCCAGCTACAGTTTTTTCGTTTGCCTTACGTTTGCCTTCCCTTTAGCCTTGCCTCCTACCTTCCCTCTTGCCTTCCCTTCTGACTTCTCTCTTACCCTCCCTTTTACCTCTCTCTCTCTTGCTTTCCCTTTTGCCTCTCTCTTACCTTCCCTCTTACCTTGCCGTTGACCTTGCCATACCCCGTTTTACTTACTTTCCACCTTCTTACGCTACCGTACAACCATGAAACGTTCGAGACCAGATCGGTTGGTTGACTATAGCCCTTCTCCTACGCCACCGGAAGACTACCGGTTGGTTGATTACAGCCTTACACCGTCACCGTCGGAAGAAACAACCCGGCCACTGGTCGACTACAGCCGTTCACCGTCCCCACCAGGAAAACAGGTCGGTTCTGGGGGAAATTGGTTTTTAACGCCAAGGGAAAGGGATAGGCTTTATACTAACGAAGAACTTCATTCCTTTGACAATTCTGGCCTTACAAAAAAGTTTCATAAGAATTTGAATGCATATGTCTATGAAAATGTAATCACTTGGGAGAAATTAACTGGCAGGATAGAGTTAGGATTCCTAGAAAAAACCTTTCAAATTGCTTTGGATTCTATTTTGAATGAATACGTTACCGAGACAGGAGAGCCCATAGAAACAGTCAAATTTTCCGTTACGTTAGAACATAAATCTCTGCTAGAGGCTGGCAAGAAATGATGCTATCTTCCCCCTAGGACGCGTGACATGAATGATAGTTATGCGTTGTTCATGATTTTTGAAAACATGGCCCAAAGCAATGAGCACTATACTTTAGATGAGAATATGAGAATCGTTGTCAACATTAAATCACCTTTATTAGGGGGTGGAAGAAGGGATAAGACAAATTTTACTGAAGGGGAACCCCCTATCCCCGATAACTTGTGTCTCCTCCGAGCCCTTGCACGTGCAATCGTAAATGCAGACCTAGAACAACTTAGTGCCCGAGATCCCAAGTGCTATTCGAATGGGGAATACGAAAAACTGAGCAAAAAACTTGATCACATATGTCTAAGTTGGGAATATGCCAATCTTTTGGGATTAGAACTTGCCGCGACATGCCTACCAAAGTTTTGTCCTAAGGATGCAAAACCAATGTCATTACGAGACGTTGTTACCATACAAAGAAATTTAAAAGGCTACCGGATAGTTGTTTATGACAATAATGGGGCGATGATCTTTACCCCAACCCATTCACGAGATCCCCTGTTAAAAATCCTCTATTCCGAGAATCACTACTCCACTTTCTTCACGGTCAAACATACTTTTAATGGTCGTGAACGCCCAAGGCTAGAATTTTGTTGTAAACGATGTGGAGTACTCAAATCTAACAGTACCTCGCATAACCGTTGCCCAATGGCTTGTTTATACTGTCAGAAAGCAGATAGAACATGTACCGTCATCGTCGAAGAACAAACTTCTTGCCTAACCTGTAGGAGAACTTTTCCAAATTTCCAATGCTTTGATAACCACTTTAGAAAGGACAAATGTACCTCACGTAGCCATAAATGCACTTCCTGCGGGGAAGAGATGAGAAAACATCTTTTGAAAATTCATGAATGTTTTACCAAATATTGCGGAAAATGTCGAACGGATATGCCCCTTACTCACAAATGTTCCTGGCTACCCGTCAAGGATGCTAAACGCAATCAATCCCTACGGAAAGCAGGCACTTTTCGCTTTCTCTATTTTGACTTTGAGACCGACTGTGTTAGGCATGATGAGAAGGGTAATATCATATGGCTACCTAGACATACAGTAAACCTAATTTCCTTTATTAAGGTTTGCAACCTATGCGCACCTAAGGACCTCCTTCCAACCAATCTAGAAAGCAAGCGTCATGCGCCACGGGATTTTATCTGTCCGCAATGTGGACCTGTAGGTGTGCAACTTTGGGAGCCTATACCCGGGAAACATCCGGACGATCTTATCGAGCGTTTCTGCCGTTTCCTCCTTTTCAATCAACAAAACGACCGCTACACCTGCATTGCGCAGAATGGCGGCTCTTACGACACCCATTTTATCCTCAAACATTGCATTAAACTAGGTGTAGTCCCGCAAGTAATTTTTAACGGTCAAAAAATTTTGAGCATGGAATTTGTGAGACCTAGAAAGAATTTCATTAAAAACTTGAAGAAAGGACCCTTAGGAAACGTGGAATGGACACCAAAAAATACCCCAACTAAACAAGAGTCGCTCATCAATAGGGTTAGGTTTCTGGATAGTAGAAATTTTGCATCTATTCCTCTTAGTCAATATGCTGCTTGCTTTGACCTGCCAGAAAAGAAGGGTTTTTATCCATTATTCCTCACCGCAGCGCATAAGACCTCAAATGAATGGCCAGATCCAAAATATTTTGGGGCCGACACCATGTCTGTAAAGCAGGTCAAAGAACTGCACTCGTTTTTAAACGAGAAAAAGCGGAATGGGATACCTTTTGTCTGGGAGGATGAGTTCAAGGAGTATTCTAAGAGTGATAGTCTAGTATTGATGATGGGCATGATGAAGTTTCGCAAATTTTTTATCGAAAATGCCGGTTTCGACCCGTTGCAAGAGGAGATTACTTTGGCATCTACCTGTCTGAAAACCTTTCGCTACAATTTTCACAATCCAAACTATTCTATTGCCGTGATACCCGAGTATGGACTTTCCCCACACTTTGTTTCCGCGATTAGTCAAAAGTACCTAGCATGGTTGGAAAAGGAGCAAAATATTCAGATTCAAAGAGCGACTTTCGGCGGAGAAAAGACGGTGACGATGAAATCGGGACGTACGTTTAAACTAGATGGCTATCGAGAACTCGAGGATGGGACACGGATCGCTTATGAAGTCAACGGGTGTGTATTTCATGGCTGCCCCTGCATAACAAACCGCAACCTGCACAGTCCCTTTTCTGGAAAAACGATGGAGGAACTCTACGATCTGACGATAGCAAGGAAGGACGAACTGGAAGATGAAGGTTTTAATGTCAACATGGTATGGGAATGCGAAATCAAGGAAATGTGTCGACAAAACAAGGAGATGGCCGAATTTATCAAGAGGTACGATTTTGTTGGCAACTTGATACCACGTAATGGCTTCCGAGGGGGTCGAACACAAACCTTTCACATGCGCGCAAATTTAAAAGAAGGCGAATTTATCCACTATTACGATGCAGTTTCTTTGTACGCGGCGGTTGGGGCTTTCTGCCCGTTTCCGATCGGAGAGCCTGAAATCATCTTCCCACCGGACAACACCGTGATTCCGGGTTCACCAAAGTTAAGCTACAAGGGCATGTATTTTTGCACGGTTTTACCACCTCGAAATTTGAAAATTGCAATCTTACCTATTAGCTACAAACAGCAAATGATTTATACACTTTGTCGAGCCTGCATGAAGGAACGCTGCGAAAATGGGAAAAATTTGGGCTATAAAATCTGCGCGCACACGGTAGATCAACGTAAAATTAGGGACATTTGGACCTCGTTTGAGTTAGAACTAGCCCTCGAACACGGTTACGAGATTTTGGATGTTATCGAGGTCTGGCACTGGTCCAAATGGACAGACTCGGATCCGGATTGGAGGATAATTCCCGAAAATGGACTCTTTTCAGCCTATATGCGACTATTTTTGAAGCTAAAGTACGAGGCGAGTGGATGGCCCGATACATGTCAGACGCCAGAAGAACGAACGCATTTTCTAGCTGATTTCGAGGCTCGTCACGGAATGGCTTTGGATCCGGCTGCCCTCGATATGCCGAACAAGGGTAAACGCTTCCTCGCAAAGGCCTGCCTTGTCAACCTGGTAAGTTCCCATTTGTCCAGAACAGACTAATCATCATTTTTTAGTGGGGCCGCTGCGGACTGAAGGCCGACCGTTCTTCAGTGACTTTTGCGAACACACAGCAGGCGGTTGAAAAAGTTTGGAATGATCCTACACTCGACATTACCTACGACAAAATTTTTGAAGCAGGAGACACGCCAATTTGGCTTTTCACTCATCGGAAGAAGCAGGATTGGATTCATTCTGCCCCTTTTGGTAAGTCCAAACATGCACGAACAGATTCAAACTTTTTTAGGTAGCCTCCCTATTGCATGCTTGACGACGTCCTATGGTAGGATCCGGTTAACCAAATGGCTGCTCGAGATTGGATACGATCAGGTTAGTTAAACTCAAAAAAAGACAGATCAAAAACCAAATTTAGATTTTGTACTCGGACAGCGACTCATGCGTGTGGATTGCCCGCGACGACGATCCCAAACACCAAGAATTTCTGAAGAGGAATGCTGGCGAAAACCTAGGTCAACTGAAGAATGAGGTGGGTGAAGGTTATAGAATTACAAATTTTGTTAGTGGGGGAAGCAAGCAGTATTGCCTTCGACTGTCAAAATATGATGCCCGAGGCCAGATTATCGACACGGTTGAAACAGTAAAACTGCGAGGAATATCGCAAAACTCTAGCAATAAGGATATAGCTACTTTCCAGAACATGGAGAAACAAGTCGAGAACCTGCTTCGGGGCAACATTGAAGACCCTTTAATCTTTTCAGGCCCCCAAGTTAAGAAGCGTTTTGGTCAAGTAGGTACTTCTATCCAAAATAAAAAATACATTGCCCGGCTTACGGGGGGTCAAATTTTACCAGATGGCTCCGTACTACCTTTCGGTTACCTTTTCGACTGAGTGGGTCGGGGGTCGGGGGTTTGGGGGGTTGGGGGGTCGGGGGGTTGGGGGGTCGGGGGGTTGGGGGTTTGGGGGGTCGGGGGGTTGGGGGTTTGGGGGTTTGGGGTTGGGTCGCGGGGGCTCCCCCCTCCCGGAGGGCCCTCCCGCCAGGGCCTTCCTCCCGCCAGGGCCTACCTCCCGTCAGGGCCTTCCTCCCGCCAGGGCCTTCCTCCCGCTAGGGCCTTCCCGCCAGGGCCTTCCTCCCGCTAGGGCCTTCCCGCCAGGGCCCTCCCCTCCCTCCGGGCGGGCTTAAAAGGCAAGGAGAGGAAAGGTTTTTGAATAATGGAGTCATTCAAGTTCAAACACCCGTGTTCAATTTTTGCTTTTTGTCAGAGTCTGGGCGGTAAAACCACCTGGACTTTGAAATTGTTGCGAAATTATGAAAGCTTGATGGAAAATTCTAAAGATGTAAGAAAAATTTTGTATTTTACGGGGTCAAATACGCAAAGTTTTCGTGAAAAGGTCCACGGGATAAAGGGACTGGAAATTATTGAGGGGGCCCCGACCGAGGAGGTCGTGAAGAGTCTGAGAAATTGTATTTTAGTTATTGACGACCTCATGACTGAAATTGATGAGGGTTTGATGGCTAGGCTCACCAGTAAAGTTACCCACCACCAAAACTGCACGCTAATTTTTTTGAGCCAAGACGCTTTTCGAAGCAGGCGAACCGCGCGGGTAAATGCCAATTACATTGTTTTGTTGCGGTCGGTGGCAGACCAGTTGCAAGCCAGACAAATTGGTATGCAGTGTTTCCCCCACGCAATTTTCCTACTTTTGGGATAGTTACCGTTCAGCTACCGCCCTGCCATACGGTTATTTGGTAATTAACTGCCACGCTAGTTTAGAAAATTTGGACCACCGGCTCGTAACGAGCATTTTCCCAGAGGATATAAATCAAATTTTTTACCTACCTCCTTAGTTTCAATGCACTGTTCCCATTTGGCATTTCTAAACCGTCTCTCCAGTAGCAAGAACCCCCGCCAACTTTTGAAAAAGGCCAAAAACGTTGAAATTAAGGTTTTGGTTGAGCTGCTGGCTAATATCGTGCGGGGGAGTATTCCTCTGTTCAAGTACGAAGTCAAAAGGCTCCAGCCGTACTTTGAGGTTATCAAAAAACTATCCAAATTAAGGCAGTTTGAAAAGGCCAGGAAAAGCCTGTCTAAAAATTTTGAGGCGGTAAAGGCTTTTCTCGTACCGCTAGTTAGTTTTTGCAATGGCAAAGCAAACCTTTAGAAAGATGAAACTAGTCCCCTGCCATCAGGAGGGCGATGGCTACATGGACACCCCGAGGCAGCAAATTGTTGTTGAAGCCCAGCAAACTGAGGAAAAAATGCGCGAACTTTTGCAAAGCGGCCTGCCCGACGACTTGAAAATGCGCCTGTACTCTGGGTTGTTGAACGCCCTAACCTCTTTGGCGGCCGAAATTCGGGACAAAGACAAACCGGCTAGTGAACCAGTAGTAGCAGTTAAAAGGGCCAAGTCTTGCAAGAACCTTCCACTTCCCGTCTTTTCACCCATTAAAACCCGCGCGCGTAGACTTGCCGATAAGAAACAGCAAGGCGATGGCCGCTTCCGTGTCAAAATCTACAAGAACTAAACTGGATAGACTTTTTACGAACCTCCGTTCCCCTATAGCTTTCACTTCAAGGTCTAACCTTCTCAAGGCTGCAGCCGGTATCCCCAAAGCTAGCGTAGATGCCTATCTACAGGGCAAAAGGTCCTACTTTTTGCATAGAAATTCTGCCCGTCGTTTTCCCTCAGAAAAAGTTTGTTGGTAGCAGTTTCAATAGTCACCATTGTGCTGACTTGGGGGATTTTCAGAAGTTAAAAAAGTTCAATAGAGAGTACAGGTACCTGCTGGTGGTGGTGGATTTGTTTACGCGGATGACCTACGTGAAGCCCTTGTTGACGAAGAAATGTGAAGAGGTTAAAGAGCGGTATAGTGATATTTGTAATGAGATTGGGAACCCCCCTTATTTTTTAACAACGGACCGGGGTAAAGAGTTTGTCGGCGCAACAATGAAAATGTTTTGTAAGGAACACGAAATTGTGCAAATCTTCACAAATGGTCAATCAAAAAGCGCACCGGCGGAGCGGAAGATTAGATCCATCAAAGACCGCCTGTATGCCTATTTTACTGAGAACGACACTTATAATTGGGTGGATGCGGTTGATGCTGTGGTCGCTGGTATCAACGCAACCCCAACAAGCGCCCTGAAAGGTCTTATTCCCGACGAGATTACGAAGGAGCACCGTTTTCCAAAAGTCGTGGAAAAGCGCAAGCGAAAACCCGACCCCATGTTGAATGTTGGTGACTTTGTAGTTATCAAACTTCAGGATAAGGTTTTCCGGAAAAGCTACGAGGGTACTCATAAGGATGAGGTTTTTGTCATTAAGGAAATTAAATATCACACCGCTTTTAATGCACCAACTTATTACCTTGCGGACTTGAACGGAGAAGACATTGAGGGTGTGTTTTACAAAGAGGAATTAGTAAAAATTAACCGCCCAGCTTTGTTTAGGGTCGATGCTATCTTGAGGCGTAAGACTGTCAAAGGGGTTCGTTACGGGTTGGTGCAATACCGTGGCTATTCTAACGTATTTAATAGGTGGGTTCGTTTAGCTGATATTGTGAATGAAGGGGGGACCTTTGCCGCCCTCGACTAGCCTGACTACTGTACAAATTTGTCTAACTTTCTTGGTGATAATTGCTTGCGTGGTCAACATGACCATTGCCCATATAAAAGGGTTGGACATTTCCGTTTGGCTTAGTGTCGTCCGACTGGTTTTACATTCCCAAAATGAGTGACGATTTTTATGTAACCGTTGTTGGACCGTGCGATGAGAGAAGTCCCTTTTTTGACTAACCATTTGGCAAAAGAATTGAACCTGCAAGAAGGTGGGGCGCAGCAAAGCCAATGGGCTTGCGCACTCGTTGAAATGACTGGTGTTGGCGCTGTTGACCAAGTACCCGAGAATCAACGTGTGAAAGTTGTTGATACTAATGGTCAGGCAACGAATTTCTATTTACCTGCAGGAAACTATCTGAAACCGGCTCGCCTTGCTAATGCGCTCAACTCGATTTTTGGCAAGTCTAGGAAACGTAGATCGACTCCCGACGAACTACCCCCCAACTTTGACGCTTCGGCGGAAAAGAAGACTTTCACCTCCCTCCCTCTAGGAGGTGCTGAGGTACCTCACAATGAACCACCAGAGGAAGAGTCCCAAGAAACTACCGAGGTGTCTCACAATGAAGCAACGGGGGCTCAACCAGAGCTAACACCCCAACCCCTAGAAAGTACCGAGGTGCCTCACAAGGAAGAAACGGGGGCTCAGCCAGACTCCCTCCCCTAGAAAGTAGCGAGGTGCGCGAACCAACGGGGGCTCACAGTGAACCACCGGGTGTTCATTCCCTCCACAGTACCGAGGTACCTGACACAGCGGAAGTACCAGAAGTTCCCGAGGAAAGTCAGGAAGCTCCAATTGAGCCAGTTGAGGAAACAGTTGCAGAAACTCAAGCAACGGGTTCTCTAGGAGACGGTGAAGCATATACCATTCCGGAAGCTGAAACTCCTCCCGGTAGCCCAGTAACGGCAGATGTGCACGAAGAAGATTCCGCGAGCGATGCAACGTTTGGTGGAGGCGGAGATTCGAATTTTGACGCATCAAAAGAGGATAAAATTTTCACTTCTTTTCCACTTCCTGAAGTGGTTTTCCAGCCAGAGTTTAGAAAAGCAGCAAGATCGGACATCCTCAGTGTCTATTACAATTTGACTGACAAAGTATCGGAAGTGGCGGCAGTTGAACCTGTCGCTGAGGAGATCCCCGTGGTTGCCTTGCAGAATTTTAGCGATAGTTTTTCGTATGAGCTAAAAAATGCGGCTCACGAAAGCAGGGGAGTATGCTTCGAATACGATGAGAACAAAATGCGCTTTATGGTCAACATTGACCCCGTTCGGGTTTCCAAAGTTATTTTGCCTGCCTTGGTCTGGCGTATGTTGGGCTTTGAAAGCGAGACCCTTAGTGGGCTTCAAACCGCAAAGTACTTGCCCGGCCTTGCCTTTAACACTAGAAACTTGCGAGTTTTTTGCAATTTGGTTGACCCCCATTTGGGGGGGGTGAGTTTTGGAGCTGCTGCGTAGCATCCCTAACGAAACGGACCCGGGGGAGTTTCGACGAAAACTTTCAACCCCCCGGGTGTACCATCGCGCAAGGCAAAGGCCGTTCAATTCCATTAAACTGCATATCACCGACGACAATGGGCGGGGGTGCCCATGAATATCGGCAAAACGGTCCCCCTTCTCCATTTCAAAAAATACTATATTAAGCGTTGCGATAGCCATTGTTCCCTTTCCCCACACAATTTCTTTCTTTTTCCTATTATTTTTCAGTTGACCCTAATGAAATTGTTTGGGAGTTCAGCGAAGCCAAACAAAATATGTTGTCTAAGACGCAAAAAGGTAGCGGGGCTAAAACCCCTTTTCGGCACAGTAAATTTTTACTTCCTGTGAAACACAGCATCTCGACCCCGACACCCACCACTCTACCTTTGGTGCCTTCCGTTGAAGAAAAGCCCAAGATTAGGGCGGTCCCGAAATTTGGAAAGACGCCTATAAAAAGGGGTAGAAAACGACGGGCAACCATTTTTACCGTTATCCCTCCTAAAAATGTCCGCGGTAAAAGCATTGGAAAGCAACCCTGAGCTTTCTTTTTCCAACGAACTTGCCCTTTTTGACCCCATTCAACATGTAGTAGGTATCCAGTCTATGCGTTTTAGGAGTATCGCCCCAGAAAATAGTAGTCTAAACCAAACCGGGCCATATACTTTCCGTATCATGAAAGAACCACATTTTATTAGCCTTGCCCGTTCCTATGTCACAATGACTTTGCGTCTGGTTGACGAAAAAGGAAATGGTTATACACATTCGGAGAAAGATGAAAAGGGTGTCTTCCATTTCAAAGACCGTTGTGCCCCTATCCAATTTGCTGCTCGTGCCTTCTGGAAACAGGCGACGGTTAGCATTGGAGGTACCCAAATCGAAAATTCTGGAGATTTGTACCCGTACCGTGCTTTCATTAACGCCGAGTTCATGACAGATAGGAACGTTAAACAGTTTAACTATGGACACCCCCAACTCTATGATGCTGGCGATAACGGTTCGGAACATGAGACCAACGATGGTTTCGAAAATCTGAGTGTTCTTTTCATGAAGGGGAGGCCCGTGCAGGTCAACAGTCCCTTGGATTTAAACATCTGTAGCAGCAATAAGCTGATGCTGAACAACACTGACATCCAGATCACCCTGCACCGGCAAAGCGATCAGTTCTTGATCCGCGCGTATGGTTCCGACAAGGAAACATGGCGTTTAGTGATTGACGACATTCGCCTCGTCGTGGCCGAGTACCAACTCTACCCTTCGGCTGTTGCCGCAATTGAACGTCAACTGAGTACTGGCAGCAAGGCTAGCTACCCCATGCGCAGCTATCAGACTAAAAGTTTCTTCATGCCCGCGGGTGTTTTGAAACTTCCGGAGATGCAACTGTTTAACTCTAATCAGATCCCTCGCCGCATTTTTGTGGGTCTCGTAAAGAATGATGGGTTTGTGGGAACATACAAGACCGATCCCTGGCGCTTCCACCATAATCATATCAAGAACTTGAGTATTCGTTTTGCAGGGCAGACTGTACCGTATAAGCCTTGGAACTTAACTTGGGATAAGGGTGGTTTGGGATGTACTGAGGCCTATACGCAAATGTTGGAAGGCTGCGGTATGACCGGCAGCAACCTAACAAATGGTATTGGGCATACAATGTTTTCAGACTCACGATGTGTGCAAGTGTTCGAACTTCTGCCGGACGCGGACGGTGGCATCAACAGTTTCGATATGGCGGTTTCTGGGCAGTGTACGTTGGACTTGGAGTTGAGTCAACCGGTACCGACAGGTGGACTTATGGTCGTCGTACACGCCGAGCTAATGGATAAATTGACGCTGGACCACGCCCGTCAAGCCCAGACACTTACGCTGTAACATGGACAACTGGACAATCGACTCTATTCTCATGACTAACCCTGTGACGCGTGTATCCTTCCAAGGTACATATGCCGCAGACACACTTCCAACTAACGCTTCGAAGACAGCCTTTTGCGTCAACACCGATAAGATATCAGAACTCGGTAAGCATTGGGTTGCCTTTTTCTCTCGGGGGGATACTGTATTCTATTTCGACCCGCTTGGAGATGAACCTCGAGGGGAAATTAGAATATGGTTGACCAACCATTTTACAAACGTGGTGTCCAACTGGAAACAATGCCAGGCTTTCGGAACACGGACTTGTGGTGCCTTCTGTATGATTTTTTTGTATAAGATGTGCCTTGGGATGCCTTTCTATGACGTTTTGCGGTTTCTTCACAGCATCGATGATTTATTTGTGGTTTTCCTTATGAAATCTCAATTTAACTTTGCTCTACCCTTGGCCTACGCCGGGGAGAATGTATATAAGGAGGAGTAGCTCAACGATTCGGTCTCATTCTGTCTAGTTTTACGATTTGATGAATTCTCTGCCAGCTCCGCGTCCTGATTATCGTTGCTTTAACTGTGACAAAGAGTTTTCTACAAACTCCAATCTCGTCCGTCACATCAAGCTAAACTGTCATAGCTCTCCAGGAGTAGAAGGCAGGTTGACGATTGACGAGCATGCCGGCCGCAGAGTCGATACATTGGGACCCCTCAGCGTCCAAACCTCGAAAAACGATAATCATGATACGAACGGAGCCAAGAAAATCTTTGAAATATCTTTTTATTACGACGCTACTAGTAACAGTGTTAAATCTCATGTTAACGCCTGTAATTCGTGACCGAGTCGTTGAGCATCTTCTTTTTTCTTTGTTATCTAGGTAGTCACCGCATCGTTGTAAAACTTCTGTGCGAATAAATATTATAAATTAAACCGTTGCAACACACCTCAAATGAGTATGCACAGTATGGAGACACAGGGTTTTAAAACATACAGAGATGTAAGACATGTCCTTTTTTCACTAGTTCTGGTGAAACGTATTTTGTAAAAGCTGACAAAAAACCCTTTGTTTGCTAAATGTTTTATATTTTAAAGTAGTAAAATAAAGTTTTCGAGGGCCTTAAAATAAATCCGTATAGTATAGTAGTCAGGGGATTTCGGTTAGGGGAGGTATCTAAGGCCATCAGGAAGATATCGAAGTAGTCTTTTCAGGGGATTTCGGCTCGGGGAGGTATCTAAAGCCATCAGGAAGATATCGAAGTAGTCTTTTCAGGGGATTCCGGCTAGAGGAGGTATCTATAGCCATCAGGAAGATATCAAAGTAGTTTTTGAAGGGGATTTCGGCTAGGGGAGGTATCTAAAGCCATCAGGAAGATATCGAAGTAGTCTTTTCAGGGGATTTCGGCTCGGGGAGGTATCTAAAGCCATCAGGAAGATATCGAAGTAGTTTTTTGAGGGGGTTTCGGCTAAGGGAGGTATCTAAAACCATCAGGAAGATATCGAAGTAGTCTTTTCAGGGGATTCCGGCTAGAGGAGGTATCTATAGCCATCAGGAAGATATCAAAGTAGTTTTTGAAGGGGATTTCGGCTAGGGGAGGTATCTAAAGCCATCAGGAAGATATCGAAGTAGTCTTTTCAGGGGATTTCGGCTCGGGGAGGTATCTAAAGCCATCAGGAAGATATCGAAGTAGTTTTTTGAGGGGGTTTCGGCTAAGGGAGGTATCTAAAACCATCAGGAAGGTATTAAATGTAGTTTCGGTATCTAAGTTTATGCCGGGGTTTAGCTAGAGTAGGTATCTGAAGCGGTCAGCGTGGGTATTGATGAAGGTAGAGATGTAATGTCGTGGTGTAGAACACGGAAGGTAGACCGAAGGCAAGCCGATTACAGTCGCGAGGCGGCTGTAATCGGCTGGTAAATAGATAAATCGCAAAAAATCGGGCTCGACTGCGGACCGCTAGGTAAGGGTTTTTTGGGAAACCCTGTAGAAACATTCTCTAACAATCTAAGAAAATTCTCGATACGAAATTTTGTTCGAGAACCGACGGTTTTCGGCTTTTTAACAAAGATTGGTAAATTTTTACGTTTAGAAATGGTCAAAAAAAACTGTTGTGAAACACTTTCACTATATTTGAAAAGCCGGTTCATAACAGAGGGTTGAGTAAGAGTAAAATTTTAATAGAATTTAAGAAATCACTTTTGATAGCATACCGTAAAAGAAGCTGGTAGTTCTGGACACCGGGTAATTCGATACGAAATTACCTACCGATCGATCCAATGTCCAAATGTTCGACATAACGGGGTAGTTTCAAGCGTTTTTGATAATCATAGCTTCCACGCTGAAAAGGCCGTTACTTTGGTCTGTATCAGAGTGTATCGGTACATGCGTACTCGATTTTCGTTTCTTCCCCCTATAAAAAAGCTGCCCTAAGTCTAACATCTTAATTCAGTGCAAATGTATGATTATGTATGCAAATGCACACACAAACCTCATTTTCTATGTTTAGTAGAATCAAAGTATGTCTGTGCAGCGGATCAAGCCTGGAGTGAGGTAGGGCCGGCCCGGCCTGGCCCGACCGCTCTCTCTCTCTCTCTCTCTCTCTCTCTCTCTCTCTGTCTGCTCCCTATCTCTTCCACCCACTCTTTCCGGCCTTGGGGGCGTCCAGGCCTGCAGCCGATTAATCGGCCGTCAGGCCAGTTTCCGGCTTATTTTTGGCATGGAGGTGGAGAAACACTTTTTCCGGTAACGGTTCCTGTTTTTATAAATGCCTTCATTTAACAATTTTACAAGCAAAAAAGGGAAAAACCTAAGGGAAAGAATTACCGGCTGAAATTTTAGTGGGGAGCCCGCCCAACTTATTAACCTTCCAAATTTTCCGTCAATCAGACTGTAAAATGGGATTTTGTAAACTGACCGAAGACCTCTCTCTCTCTGGATCACCCTCGCCCTCAGGACAGAGTCGACCACGCGCATGGTAAGGATTCGGATGGTAAGGAGTCCGATCTTCGGCAAACAACTTTTTCCTTTTTGGTGGTTCAGCAACAAAACATATTCATAAGCTCTCCTTGTGCGAGATTTAGGTTAGGGCTCGCTCTAGCGCCGCGGGCAAAAGTAGGGACTGTAGCGCTAGCGCCGCAGGCCAACGATGGTTCCTTAATACAGGCTCTCGCGCCGCGGACCGAATCTGGGAGAAGAAGCAGTAGCCCGCGCCGCAGGCTCAAAGGTTGTAGCGCAAGGCTGGCTCTGACGCTGCAAGCCAAAGAATGGTTCCTTGACTCACGTTCCTGCGTCGCAGGCTTCAAGAAGAAATTATTCAAATTCCTGGTTCCTGGGCGGTGTCCAGTGGAAAAGGGCCGCGAAGCGGTATTTTTCCGTTTGTGAATAATTCGGCCACCCTTTTTGTTAGGAAGCAATTCGCACACATCGGAATTTAAGACCGTGGGACCGAGCAGAGCTCTTATCACTTTATATCATCGAATACTTACATAGATTCCAACAATTCTAAGGTTGCGTGGGAAGCATTTTGAATTTAGCAGACGCAGCGTGAAGGAACGCCAGTCGCGAATGAAGGCCGTGAATTGGTAGCGATCACGCGCGCTGTACCTGTCTGGGAATTAGTACCTGACACTAGAGTTGTTATTCGACCCGGGTCGAAATGGTCGAAACTTTTGTAGGCTCCCGCAGCGAAAAATTTGTAAAATTCATACCTTTTTTCTAAAGTAGAATTCCGCTATTTCGTCTTCACTTTTTATTCTGTGGGATCATTTCCTACATTTTGAGTCCTTAAACCATAAGTTTTCATGCTATAATCGAAAGAACGGCCTGCTTGCCTTGTTCCGCGCGCGGCCATTTCGCGGAGCCGCTTCCCCCTGCCATGTTATGCCGCTCATTATGATTCTAGCATAAAAACTTATAGTTTAAGGACTCAAAATGTAGGAAATGATCTCACAGAAACAAAAATGAAGACAAATTGCGAAATTCTACTTTAGAAAAAAGTTATGATTTTACCAAGTTTTCGCTGCGAGAGCCTGGAAAAGTTTCGACCACTGCGACCCGGGTCGAATAACAACTCTACCAAACACGGACGAACTGTGGCCTTATCTACAGGAGATTTCAAAGAAGTTGCTCTCTTCTTTCCTATCGGATTTCCATCCTTAATTCACCACTTACTCTGCATAAGAATTTATGTATAGTGTTGTTTGCATTGCAGTATCATCTTCTCGCCAACAGATTGAAATCATGTAGTCAGTGCTGCTTTTGAAGATTTGCCACCCCTAGAAAATTTTTTTACAACTACTCCAAAGTATTATATCGTGATCACCCCAGAAATAACTTGTATGGTACATATCAGTAAAGCGGCAAAAAGTGATACACGCAACAATATTTTCGTGTGCTAACAACTATATTATGTAAGAGAACGGCATGTTTGACGCCGTCAATACAGCGCAAAATATACTCGAAGTGGTAAACAGCACATTGAAAACCCATATGTTTACTGGGCTACACTTTACTTTACCCCCCCCCCCCAGCCAGAAGTTTTTGGCTATAACTTTTTTATTTTACATTATTGTAGGCTCAAATTAAAACACTTAGTATATTTTTCGACGCTCTATCGAATGGCGCTGCAAAAATCCCGACTAAATAAGCGAAAATACCCAAAATTTTGAGACCCTTCGACGGTGGGGGGGTAAAGTAAACTCTTACCGTTTACTTTCATATTGAATGTGAACGCAATAACTGTTGACTATTACGGTATATGTCGGCTACGCGGGGGGGGACAATTTTACGCGGGGGACAGAACGGAACAGACATGCCTTTTTCGATATCTTGGTTAGTTTTTCGGGATTTTTGCAGCAGCATTCGATAGCGCATCGTAAAATATACTAACAGCTTTTGTTTTAGCTCAAATTATTGTAATATAAAAAAGTTATGGAAAAACAAAAATAAGCTTTGAGAATCGGGTTGAGCGGCTGTTTTTCGACATCATGCTATTTTTTGACATTTTAAAGACGCGATTCGATAGAGCATCCAAAAATACACTACGAATTTTAATTTTAGTTCAAAATGATGTAATTTAAAATAGTTATTATAAAAACGAATATGAAACTTGTTTCCAATAAGAACATAGAAAGAAAGTTTTCGACATTTTCGATATTCTTTCGAAATTTCTTTAATGCCATTCTATAGAGCATCGAAAAATATACCAAGAGTTTTATTTGTAGCAAAAATAAATGCATAAAAAGGTTAGGACGGCCCCAACAGTCCGTCCCCCGCGTAAAATTGTCCCCCCCTTCGCGTCGCCGGTATATACCGACTATGACAACAAAATAACTGTTGAGTACCTTTGAGTTGAGTTGAACAAAATAACTGTTGAGTTAAATAACTTGCCGTGGGTTCTAAGCTCAGTTGACACGTCTCACATCTTTTTGGCGTCCACCATGAGCCCGTCTGAATCGCGGTAAAAATCTGAAAGTTCTTTCGCATTATCGGGGGGAAAACGCTTTTTTTCTTCAATCCAATTTTTCGAAAATAAAAAGATTTTTTACCTTTCCTAAACGTAAAAACTTTACAATCATAGAAAAAAATGCATAACATATCGATCCTTCGACCAAAAATCTCCGTTTTTATCAATTTCGGTTTTTTGGAAAAAAATTTTCAACATTTTTGATAATTGCTCTGGTTGAAATACAGATTTATTTTACGAAAAACATTATGATAATATTTCGTGTGAAGTTACTAGGTATATCTATATTCATAATGCGAGTCCCCCCGTAATGCGAATGCGATTTACTATATTACAAAATTATCAGACATGGCAACCGGCCCGGCCCCCGGGCTTTTTCGGCCCCAAAAAGTGCATGCGGCCGGCGCGACGGGGCTCGGCCCACTGGTGACGGTTTATCAGGTATAATCTCATTTGGCATAATTTTCATTTGGCATAGGCTTGGCTTTGCTCGCCGGCCCCGGGTAGAGTTAATATGGAGGCCGAGCCCGGGGCCGCAGGGGCCGCACTCTAATCAGAAATGCCGGTACAATTCGGATGGGCGGGGGGATTTTAGGTGGGGGGGAGACTAGCGTTTATTATGAGGCAAAGGGGCCCGCGAGAGAACGGGGGGGCGGGGCCAAAGCGCAGACCCTCCCCTGCGCGTCTACTAGAGTTCACCACTCCCCTCCCTCGCTCCCTTTTTGGGCTCCCCGGCTCCCTTTTTTGGGTTAGGGAACACGGCGGGCGCAGACAGGGCTGAGAAGAGGGACATACGAACACCAACGGATAATTATTGTCTACCAGCGCCCAAATTCAAATTCAAATAGGCTTAAATTTTGCTAAAAACAATATGAAAACACTTTATGGGGAAAATATACTGAATAGATACGCGTTTTCGCAAAATCGATAAACGAAAATTTGAGATGTGGGCAAAAAATCCCCCCCGCGAATTCTTCTCCCCCCCTCCCCCCGGGAATACGCAAGAACCGTCGTTTTGTTTTTGTGTGCTAACTGGTCGACAACTCGGCGCTCACTATATTCAAACCCAGAATAAAATTTGAGGTGTTATAGGGAACATGTAGAGCGCGGCGAAAACAGACCGCAACTCCCCCCCACCTAAAATCCCCCTCCCCCCCCCGCCTATCCGAATTGTACCGAAATGCCGGTCGTAAATCACTTTCCCCAAAATATCCATGCAAATCCGAAAACATTATATTTTGAAAGGTTGTCATACACCTCCCGGCCTATTGAAACCAGATCAGAGCGTGACTAAGCCCGTATTTTAGTAGTTTTTGATAGTTGGCACGAATTATTAAGCAAATTCAATTAATTTTACCAAGACCGATGTCCTGACTGAACCAAGACATATCAAATTGCCATTGCTAATTTGCATATTACAATCCAAATCTATTTTAGTTGCCGAGCCCGGCTCCGTAAAAGTTCCCGCGAATTTGCATGTTTTTTTCGGGGCCCGGAAGTGGGTGATTTTTCATGCAAATTATTTTCAGGCCGGGCCCCGGGGCTCGGCCGCCCGGAATTGCCATGTCTGAAAATTATTGATCGTTAGCACTAGAAAATTAGCATTTACAAAAATTATTCATGTCCCAAATTAGAATTAGCTGCGGGATGGTTGGAAGGATCTTGACATACGTGTGACGCGGATCGACAGCGAATTTTCTCGTGCCATTCAAGTTGATCGTGGACCATTTCTTGGCAGAGTAGCGGCAGCCGTGAAAAATCGAAGGAGCTTCGCATTCTTTCCGCTCGAATACCTATTTTCAGTTGCTGAATGATTGATCAAAAGAAAAAAAACCGGCTAATGCGGACGGGCGACGGACGCAAGGCCAAGATTTCATAAGGGCATCTTCCCCGGTGCCATCTGCGCATCTGCCAAGGCCTTCCCGGAAGCTAATCATAACATTTTGCCGCACTAATTACCTAAAAAAGTCATGAAAATATATAGCAACGGCTAATAATAATACTAGTAAGCAAATTGTTTGAATACATAGGTGTAGGCGCGAACAACCTCCCAAATTTTGGTATCAGATAGAACAGCTTTATTTGCTTAGTAGAGTGTGCTTCAAAAGCCATTTTTTTGTGCTAAATCTTGTAATATAAAGTGCCGCAGAAAATAGCTAACAATCCATTGTTTATCTCGTAAATAATAAATTCCGTACGCATTTAAGGCGAATTTTTTTTATCCATTTGTTAGCAAAAGGTAATTCAACTCAGGCAGTAACCGGTTAGATCTGATTAAAGCAACGCAAAAATTAAAAAACTAAATAATCAAAGTAACAAATTAAACCTGGAGACCCTAGTGTCCAGCTTTTAATCATTTTGCTATATTATCATTCGACATAATATGGTTGTAATACTGAAATCTCCAATTGGATAGTCATTTCACCATGTGCAAAATTCCCAATTTTACCTTTACCAACAGCTCCAATGGTCTCACCAGACTCTGACGGCATTTTTGCAAGAAATATTTTACTGACCTAGACACTGTGTATTGTATAAAAATTACTATCTGAAGAACTTTTCGATCATCCTATCTATTTAAACAATTTGTTTACTAGTATTATTATTAGCCGTTGCTATATATTTTCATGACTTTTTTAGGTAATTAGTGCGGCAAAATGTTATGATTAGCGGCCGTGGAGGCCTTCGCAGATGGCACCGGGGAAGCTGCACTTATGAAATCTTGGCCTTGCGTCCTGGATCCAATGCGGACAGGCCATTCGTAATTCGGCCCCTGCATCTCAGTTCCCGCCTAAAAGGCCAATTACGCGCCATCTGTCAGACCCCGGGGGCAGCATAGGGATTATGATTTATCGATTCATATCGTGGTTCTACAACGATGTTCCAAAAGATTGAAACACACCAAACTTTCGGTGAAGCTACCCAAGATAAAATACCTTTCGCTATGCATTTCCATAGCAAATTTTAAAAGACAGTCCGCGGGTCACTCGAACAGACCCCCCCTAGGGCTTTGCACAGTTTTTTGCGACCCTTTTTTTTCGACGCCATGTGAAAGAGCATGGCCGAATTAGTAGGACTGCATGGTTTTTAGATTTTTAAAAGTTCATTTTTTGGGTTTAAATGACCGTTAAATTCGTTCACCCCAAAAAATTATCTTTGACCAGCGCTGACCCCCCGCTACGCGGGGGTTCAGCGCTGGCCTCCCCCCCCCCCCGCATCCCACAATTTGAATTATGGATTTGAATGCAAAATTTGGCTGAATTCCCGGTCGCACGGGCGCACGGACATTAGAAATTTATATATAGTAGATGTTACTTAACCAAATTTGCTGAAAATTTGCGTCCATACCTAATTTGGCGCGGGGATCATTTTTCTAATACATTGCTAAGCCCGAAAATCACCGGAACATAGGAATCTCGCGTACTTAGAACAGTTTTTCAAACTTTTCGATTTTTTAGACTGTTGCCTGTAACGTGAAAATAACATAGAAAGATGCGCAAAAATTTGCTGCATCGAGTGTTGTATTTTCCAGAGTGCAGAGAACACTCTAAAAACTACAAAAGCAAAAGAAATTCGGCTTTTAAGAGGGGGCTCGAATTGAACTCGGGTCGTTCGCCTGGGAGTCGAATAAAATCGAAATATAGGCAAATCTAAATCGAATAAAAGTTGCCGGATTTTGCCTAATATAACGGGTCTAATAAAACTACCCTCCAATTTTTTCAAATTCAAATCCACGATCGAGCCGAACGCCCAACTACTAGTGTTTCGGGTACGCTAGATTACTACCACTTAGAATCAAACGCTACCTCATCTTCTTATCTTCAAATGCATTTTCGTATTATATATATTCATTTATACATTGTTTTTAAAAATCACCGTGCATTAGGGATAGTGTTGGTTTTTAGTCCAACGTCCGTGGACTTTTTTAGTCCGAAAAAGTCCACGGATTTTGGACTAAAAACCAACACTAATTAGGGAGACCACAAATGTTTGCGATCGACCGTCTGCCTGGTACCCTGGTGGAGGCGGTATTAGATCAGTTGTCCATCCGGGAACTGATTACGTTGCAGCGCCTCAGTAGACACTTCAGGTACGTTTTGACATCTCTGGCACACGGCCACGCAAGCTGCCCCTCCCAAAATCAGGCCTGGGAATGGGCCGGCCCGGGCCGACCCGCCAGCCCATTTTTCTCGGCCCGGCCCGGCCCGGCCCGGCCCGGGCCGGCCCGACATTTAGGGTACATTTTTACCAAACCAGCATATGCCATCATTTAATTTTTCCGGAGTCACAAAAACGTGTTAGATCAAGTCCGTTAATCGTCAATAGGCTTGCACAACCGATTTAGGTATACTATGTAACAAGAATTTATTCATAAAGCAGCATACAGCCATGTACATCTTTAGTTCAATAAAAAAAGTCTGTTTTACTTAGGGGAGCTCAATTTCTTTGACGCTTACGTACAGTTTGTACGCTAAATAAGGCTAACAGGGCATATTCCCAGCATTTCTGAACATTTCCGGCTAAAAAAAGCAAAAGCAAAAGATTGACCTCGGCCGGGATCGAACCCGGGTCGTTTTCCTGATAATTCAAAGTTAAGCCAAAACTCGGATTTTTTCACTTATAACGGTTTCAACGGATGATTTAAGTTGAATATTAATCAAGACAGCTTATAATGTAATTAAATAACCTCATTTAAACTTAATATAACTTATTGGCAAGGTGGTGGGCCGGCCCGGGCCGGCCCTCCATATGTGATGGGCCGGCCCGGGCCGGCCCGCAAGCCTAAAATCCCGAAAATCTCGGCCCTGGCCCGGCCCGCCAAATTCCCAGGCCTGCCAAAATGGTTGCTTGTAAGGGGGGCAGATCACTGGGAGCTTGACAGATAACTAGAGTTGTTATCGACCCGGGTCGAAACTCGGTCGGGTCGAAAAGGCTCCCGCAGCGAAAACTTTTGTAAAATTCATCACTTTTTTCAAAGGAAAATTCCGCTATTTCGTCTTCAGTTTTGATTCTGTGAGATCATTTCCTACATTTTGAGTTGTTAAACTAACTATAAGTTTTTGTGCTAGAATCAGTACCAAAAGGGATGGGGGAAGTGGACCGCCGCACGCAGGACCTGAAAATTTTTCCGTTCTCTGTGATTCTGGTACAAAAACTTATAGTTAGTTTAACAACTCAAAATGTAGGAAATGATCTCACAGAATCAAAACTGAAGTCGAAATCGCGGAATTCTACTTTAGAAAAAAGTTATGAATTTTACAAAAGTTTTCGCTGCGGGAGCCTTTTCGACCCGATCTAGTTTCGACCCGGGTCGATAACAACTCTACAGATAACTGGGTATGTCTAAAACAAGCTCCCCCGTTCAGGACGTCAATAAATAAGCGGGGGTTGTTTCCACGTAAAGTGGAGTCGATTACCTTGACGGCAAACGCAGTGATGCAAAACCAAGATGGCGACGAGGATGGCGGCGAAAATCCGAGCGTGAGCCTTATTGTGAATTTAGAATGGGAATGCGAATGTTGGGAAGTTCATATTGCTGGGCGGTTAGCGGGGGGGATTTGCAGGGGGAAACTTATTTTTTGCTTTCTGCCTATAATGTGTTTTTATCGTTCAATTCTTTTTTCTTTATAGTTTTTCGACTGTCAGAAAGTCTTAGTAATATTTAACAAAATTTTAATCAAAAATTCTAATGATCATTTTTCACAAATTTATTACCAAAGGATCGAAAATTGTCGAAATTTAAATTTTTTTTATGGGGGTTCTTGTATCTGAAAACTGGTTAGAATGAGGGCCGTACAGGATTACTTACCTTCCCCCCTAACCGGCCAGTACCGAGGTCAGGTTCCGTTTTAGCACCCTAATTCGGTTTCTAGCAGTTCCAAGGCCATGATGGGGTGTTACCTTTAAGTTCGTTGTCATTGGTAGTATGTTGCCAGTAATTACCGGGGATCTTCTTCAGATTCACGTTACGGAACCGGAATTTTGGGCTGCAGATTTGGATAGCACCGTGACACGCGTTTGCGCTGAGAGCAATTCAATTGAAGTCGAGAATGGAAAGCAACGACTTATCAGGTGATTTCGGCGTTTCCCCCTCTTGACATGATGCAAATTTATCATTTCTTGTATTTGTTTCCAGCGTATCGTCTCTGCCGTTCCCCAAATTGCTCAAATTTTTGTCGAGAGCGCGCGTGACGGTTTGTCGTTTTTTGGAATTCACTCTGGAGCTCGGGGTAAGCTTCGTTGCTCGAGATAAAGGCCATTATACCACGATAGATGAGCATAAATACCAGAAATATTATTGTCAATGGGCGATATTGAGTACTGCAAAATACCACTAATTCCGAAACATTTGCTTTGCAGCCCGGCTTCGATGCAGACGAGAAGCGTCTTGCTGATGGCTCGGCAGACTCAGCCATTTTTGAAGTAGGTTCGGAATCCCCGGGACCTACAGTAGCGGTCAAAAAGATGTCCCCCTCGGAAAATCGTTTGGCACTCGAAAACCACAGACCCAAATTTTATAAAACCTTGTGTCTAGGTCAATTTTTATATGTAGAATCCGATGGCAGCATCGAAACCGGCCGCAAATTTGATTTTAGGGGTCAAATGTTCATTTCAAAACAATTTGGTAACATAAACCTTTTTCTGGGGGATTTTCGGGTTTCAAAACCAGTTTCATCGTGTTAAGCAGGGCCAAAAACCACTAGTCCGCTATTGTGTGAATTTTATGCTGTCCGGACCTGGCCATACTGACGGCCGAAAGTTGCTGCTGTGTGTGCCAAATCCCCCTAGATAGGCTTACGGGGGCCAGGCGACAACTTCTCGGCCTAATAGCAGCAAGCCTCAAAGGGATTTATGTTTTGAAACATGTTGGATACCAGATGGTTCCAGTCGCTTCGCGACTGTAACCATCTGGCCTTCGGGCTACCCTTCATTTCATACACCATCACATCCATCCCTACCTCTCCCAAAATACCCCCGCTAATGGCTACCGATACCTCCCCTAGCCGAAATCCCCTTCAAAAACTACCTAAATACCTTCCTGATGGCTTCAGATACCTCCCCTAGCCGAAAAACCCTTCAAAAACTACCTAAATACCTTCCTGATGGCTTCAGATACCTCCCCTAGCCGAAAAACCCTTCAAAAACTACCTAAATACCTTCCTGATGGCTTCAGATACCTCCCCTAGCCGAAAAACCCTTCAAAAACTACCTACATACCTTCCTGATGGCTTCAGATACCTCCCCTAGCCGAAAAACCCTTCAAAAAACTACCTACATACCTTCCTGATGGCTTTAGATACCTCCCCTAGCCGAAATCCCCTCAAAAACTACCTAAATACCTTCCTGATGGCTTTAGATACCTCCCCTAGCCGAAATCCCCTTCAAAAACTACCTAAATACCTTCCTGATGGCTTTAGATACCTCCCTAGCCGAAATCCCCTTCAAAAACTACCTAAATACCTTCCTGATGGCTTTAGATACCTCCCTAGCCGAAATCCCCTTCAAAAACTACCTACATACCCCCGCTAATTGCTACCGATACCTCCCCTAGCCGAAAAATCCTTCAAAAACTACCTACATACCTTCCTGATGGCTTTAGATACTTCCCCTAGCCGAAATCCCCTTCAAAAACTACCTACATACCTTCCTGATGGCTTAGATACCTCCCTAGCCGAAATCCCTTCAAAAACTACCTAAATACCTTCCTGATGGCTTTAGATACCTCCCCTAGCCGAAATCCCCTTCAAAAACTACCTAAATACCTTCCTGATGGCTTTAGATACCTCCCCTAGCCGAAATCCCCTTCAAAAACTACCTACATACCCCCGCTAATTGCTACCGATACCTCCCCTAGCCGAAAAATCCTTCAAAAACTACCTACATACCTTCCTGATGGCTTTAGATACTTCCCCTAGCCGAAATCCCCTTCAAAAACTACCTATATACCTTCCTGATGGCTTTAGATACCTCCCTAGCCGAAATCCCTTCAAAAACTACCTACATACCTTCCTGATGGCTTTAGATACCTCCCTAGCCGAAATCCCCTTCAAAAAACTACCTACATACCTTCCTGATGGCTTCAGATACCTCCCCTAGCCGAAAAACCCTTCAAAAACTACCTAAATACCTTCCTGATGGCTTCAGATACCTCCCCTAGCCGAAAAACCCTTCAAAAACTACCTAAATACCTTCCTGATGGCTTCAGATACCTCCCCTAGCCGAAAAACCCTTCAAAAACTACCTACATACCTTCCTGATGGCTTCAGATACCTCCCCTAGCCGAAAAACCCTTCAAAAACTACCTACATACCTTCCTGATGGCTTCAGATACCTCCCTAGCCGAAAAACCCTTCAAAAACTACCTACATACCTTCCTGATGGCTTCAGATACCTCCCCTAGCCGAAAAACCCTTCAAAAACTACCTAAATACCTTCCTGATGGCTTCAGATACCTCCCCTAGCCGAAAAACCCTTCAAAAACTACCTAAATACCTTCCTGATGGCTTCAGATACCTCCCTAGCCGAAAAACCCTTCAAAAACTACCTACATACCTTCCTGATGGCTTTAGATACCTCCCTAGCCGAAATCCCCTTCAAAAACTACCTAAATACCTTCCTGATGGCTTTAGATACCTCCCTAGCCGAAATCCCCTTCAAAAACTACCTAAATACCTTCCTGATGGCTTTAGATACCTCCCTAGCCGAAATCCCCTTCAAAAACTACCTAAATACCTTCCTAATGGCTTTAGATACCTCCCCTAGCCGAAATCCCTTCAAAAACTACCTAAATACCTTCCTGATGGCTTTAGATACCTCCCCTAGCCGGAATCCCCTTCAAAAACTACCTACATACCTTCCTGATGGCTTTAGATACCTCCCCTAGCCGAAATCCCCTTCAAAACTACCTACATACCTTCCTGATGGCTTTAGATACCTCCCTAGCCGAAATCCCCTTCAAAAACTACCTAAATACCTTCCTGATGGCTTTAGATACCTCCCTAGCCGAAATCCCCTTCAAAAACTACCTAAATACCTTCCTAATGGCTTTAGATACCTCCCCTAGCCGAAATCCCTTCAAAAACTACCTAAATACCTTCCTGATGGCTTTAGATACCTCCCCTAGCCGAAAAACCCTTCAAAAACTACCTACATACCTTCCTGATGGCTT
The DNA here is from genome assembly GCA_958295435.1 of Mesorhabditis spiculigera. NCBI lineage: Eukaryota > Metazoa > Nematoda > Chromadorea > Rhabditida > Rhabditidae > Mesorhabditis > Mesorhabditis spiculigera. The sequence goes on along the minus strand of CATQJA010002614.1, from coordinate 426,015 downwards.
CAGATACCTCCCCTAGCCGAAAAACCCTTCAAAACTACCTAAATACCTTCCTGATGGCTTCAGATACCTCCCCTAGCCGAAAAACCCTTCAAAAAACTACCTAAATACCTTCCTGATGGCTTCAGATACCTCCCTAGCCGAAAAACCCTTCAAAAACTACCTAAATACCTTCCTGATGGCTTCAGATACCTCCCTAGCCGAAAAACCCTTCAAAAACTACCTACATACCTTCCTGATGGCTTCAGATACCTCCCCTAGCTGAAAAACCCTTCAAAAACTACCTACATACCTTCCTGATGGCTTCAGATACCTCCCCTAGCCGAAAAACCCTTCAAAAACTACCTAAATACCTTCCTGATGGCTTCAGATACCTCCCCTAGCCGAAAAACCCTTCAAAACTACCTAAATACCTTCCTGATGGCTTCAGATACCTCCCTAGCCGAAAAACCCTTCAAAAACTACCTAAATACCTTCCTGATGGCTTCAGATACCTCCCTAGCCGAAATCCCCTTCAAAAACTACCTAAATACCTTCCTGATGGCTTTAGATACCTCCCCTAGCCGAAATCCCCTTCAAAAAACTACCTACATCCCCCGCTAATTGCTACCGATACCTCCCTAGCCGAAAACCCTTCAAAAACTACCTAAATACCTTCCTGATGGCTTCAGATACCTCCCCTAGCCGAAAAACCCTTCAAAAACTACCTAAATACCTTCCTGATGGCTTCAGATACCTCCCTAGCCGAAATCCCCTTCAAAAACTACCTAAATACCTTCCTGATGGCTTTAGATACCTCCCTAGCCGAAATCCCTTCAAAAACTACCTAAATACCTTCCTGATGGCTTTAGATACCTCCCCTAGCCGAAATCCCCTTCAAAAACTACCTAAATACCTTCCTGATGGCTTTAGATACCTCCCTAGCCGAAATCCCCTTCAAAAACTACCTAAATACCTTCCTGATGGCTTTAGATACCTCCCTAGCCGAAAAACCCTTCAAAAACTACCTACATACCTTCCTGATGGCTTCAGATACCTCCCTAGCCGAAAAACCCTTCAAAAACTACCTAAATACCTTCCTGATGGCTTCAGATACCTCCCTAGCCGAAAAACCCTTCAAAAACTACCTAAATACCTTCCTGATGGCTTCAGATACCTCCCCTAGCCGAAAAACCCTTCAAAAACTACCTACATACCTTCCTGATGGCTTTAGATACCTCCCCTAGCCGAAATCCCTTCAAAAACTACCTAAATACCTTCCTAATGGCTTTAGATACCTCCCCTAGCCGAAATCCCCTTCAAAAAACTACCTAAATACCTTCCTGATGGCTTTAGATACCTCCCTAGCCGAAATCCCCTTCAAAAACTACCTAAATACCTTCCTGATGGCTTTAGATACCTCCCTAGCCGAAATCCCCTTCAAAAACTACCTAAATACCTTCCTGATGGCTTTAGATACCTCCCCTAGCCGGAATCCCCTTCAAAAACTACCTACATACCTTCCTGATGGCTTTAGATACCTCCCCTAGCCGAAATCCCCTTCAAAAACTACCTACATACCTTCCTGATGGCTTTAGATACCTCCCTAGCCGAAATCCCCTTCAAAAACTACCTAAATACCTTCCTGATGGCTTTAGATACCTCCCCTAGCCGAAATCCCCTTCAAAAACTACCTAAATACCTTCCTGATGGCTTTAGATACCTCCCTAGCCGAAATCCCTTCAAAAACTACCTAAATACCTTCCTGATGGCTTTAGATACCTCCCTAGCCGAAAAACCCTTCAAAAACTACCTACATACCTTCCTGATGGCTTCAGATACCTCCCTAGCCGAAAAACCCTTCAAAAACTACCTAAATACCTTCCTGATGGCTTCAGATACCTCCCTAGCCGAAAAACCCTTCAAAAACTACCTAAATACCTTCCTGATGGCTTAGATACCTCCCTAGCCGAAAAACCCTTCAAAAACTACCTAAATACCTTCCTGATGGCTTCAGATACCTCCCTAGCCGAAAAACCCTTCAAAAACTACCTACATACCTTCCTGATGGCTTCAGATACCTCCCTAGCTGAAAAACCCTTCAAAAACTACCTACATACCTTCCTGATGGCTTCAGATACCTCCCTAGCCGAAAAACCCTTCAAAAACTACCTAAATACCTTCCTGATGGCTTCAGATACCTCCCTAGCCGAAAAACCCTTCAAAAACTACCTAAATACCTTCCTGATGGCTTCAGATACCTCCCTAGCCGAAAAACCCTTCAAAAACTACCTAAATACCTTCCTGATGGCTTCAGATACCTCCCTAGCCGAAATCCCCTTCAAAAACTACCTAAATACCTTCCTGATGGCTTTAGATACCTCCCTAGCCGAAATCCCCTTCAAAAACTACCTACATACCCCCGCTAATTGCTACCGATACCTCCCCTAGCCGAAAAACCCTTCAAAAACTACCTAAATACCTTCCTGATGGCTTCAGATACCTCCCCTAGCCGAAAAACCCTTCAAAAACTACCTAAATACCTTCCTGATGGCTTCAGATACCTCCCCTAGCCGAAATCCCCTTCAAAAACTACCTAAATACCTTCCTGATGGCTTTAGATACCTCCCCTAGCCGAAATCCCTTCAAAAACTACCTAAATACCTTCCTGATGGCTTTAGATACCTCCCTAGCCGAAATCCCCTTCAAAAACTACCTAAATACCTTCCTGATGGCTTTAGATACCTCCCCTAGCCGAAATCCCCTTCAAAAACTACCTAAATACCTTCCTGATGGCTTTAGATACCTCCCCTAGCCGAAAAACCCTTCAAAAACTACCTACATACCTTCCTGATGGCTTCAGATACCTCCCTAGCCGAAAAACCCTTCAAAAACTACCTAAATACCTTCCTGATGGCTTCAGATACCTCCCTAGCCGAAAAACCCTTCAAAAACTACCTAAATACCTTCCTGATGGCTTCAGATACCTCCCTAGCCGAAAAACCCTTCAAAAACTACCTAAATACCTTCCTGATGGCTTCAGATACCTCCCCTAGCCGAAAAACCCTTCAAAAACTACCTACATACCTTCCTGATGGCTTCAGATACCTCCCTAGCTGAAAAACCCTTCAAAAACTACCTACATACCTTCCTGATGGCTTCAGATACCTCCCTAGCCGAAAAACCCTTCAAAAACTACCTAAATACCTTCCTGATGGCTTCAGATACCTCCCCTAGCCGAAAAACCCTTCAAAAACTACCTAAATACCTTCCTGATGGCTTCAGATACCTCCCCTAGCCGAAAAACCCTTCAAAAACTACCTAAATACCTTCCTGATGGCTTCAGATACCTCCCTAGCCGAAATCCCCTTCAAAAACTACCTAAATACCTTCCTGATGGCTTTAGATACCTCCCTAGCCGAAATCCCTTCAAAAACTACCTACATACCCCCGCTAATTGCTACCGATACCTCCCCTAGCCGAAAAACCCTTCAAAAACTACCTAAATACCTTCCTGATGGCTTCAGATACCTCCCCTAGCCGAAAAACCCTTCAAAAACTACCTAAATACCTTCCTGATGGCTTCAGATACCTCCCTAGCCGAAATCCCTTCAAAAACTACCTAAATACCTTCCTGATGGCTTTAGATACCTCCCCTAGCCGAAATCCCCTTCAAAAAACTACCTACATACCCCCGCTAATTGCTACCGATACCTCCCTAGCCGAAAAACCCTTCAAAAACTACCTACATACCTTCCTGATGGCTTCAGATACCTCCCTAGCCGAAAAACCCTTCAAAAACTACCTAAATACCTTCCTGATGGCTTCAGATACCTCCCCTAGCCGAAAAACCCTTCAAAAACTACCTAAATACCTTCCTGATGGCTTCAGATACCTCCCTAGCCGAAAAACCCTTCAAAAACTACCTACATACCTTCCTGATGGCTTTAGATACCTCCCCTAGCCGAAATCCCCTTCAAAAACTACCTAAATACCTTCCTGATGGCTTTAGATACCTCCCCTAGCCGAAATCCCCTTCAAAAACTACCTAAATACCTTCCTGATGGCTTTAGATACCTCCCCTAGCCGAAATCCCCTTCAAAAACTACCTAAATACCTTCCTGATGGCTTTAGATACCTCCCCTAGCCGAAATCCCCTTCAAAAACTACCTAAATACCTTCCTGATGGCTTTAGATACCTCCCCTAGCCGGAATCCCCTTCAAAAACTACCTACATACCTTCCTGATGGCTTTAGATACCTCCCCTAGCCGAAATCCCTTCAAAAACTACCTACATACCTTCCTGATGGCTTTAGATACCTCCCTAGCCGAAATCCCTTCAAAAACTACCTAAATACCTTCCTGATGGCTTTAGATACCTCCCTAGCCGAAATCCTTCAAAAACTACCTAAATACCTTCCTGATGGCTTTAGATACCTCCCTAGCCGAAATCCCTTCAAAAACTACCTAAATACCTTCCTGATGGCTTTAGATACCTCCCCTAGCCGAAAAACCCTTCAAAAACTACCTACATACCTTCCTGATGGCTTCAGATACCTCCCCTAGCCGAAAAACCCTTCAAAAACTACCTAAATACCTTCCTGATGGCTTCAGATACCTCCCTAGCCGAAAAACCCTTCAAAAACTACCTAAATACCTTCCTGATGGCTTCAGATACCTCCCCTAGCCGAAAAACCCTTCAAAAACTACCTAAATACCTTCCTGATGGCTTCAGATACCTCCCTAGCCGAAAAACCCTTCAAAAACTACCTACATACCTTCCTGATGGCTAGATACCTCCCCTAGCTGAAAAACCCTTCAAAAACTACCTACATACCTTCCTGATGGCTTCAGATACCTCCCTAGCCGAAAAACCCTTCAAAAACTACCTAAATACCTTCCTGATGGCTTCAGATACCTCCCTAGCCGAAAAACCCTTCAAAAACTACCTAAATACCTTCCTGATGGCTTCAGATACCTCCCCTAGCCGAAAAACCCTTCAAAAACTACCTAAATACCTTCCTGATGGCTTCAGATACCTCCCTAGCCGAAATCCCCTTCAAAAACTACCTAAATACCTTCCTGATGGCTTTAGATACCTCCCCTAGCCGAAATCCCCTTCAAAAACTACCTACATACCCCCGCTAATTGCTACCGATACCTCCCCTAGCCGAAAAACCCTTCAAAAACTACCTAAATACCTTCCTGATGGCTTCAGATACCTCCCCTAGCCGAAAAACCCTTCAAAAACTACCTAAATACCTTCCTGATGGCTTCAGATACCTCCCTAGCCGAAATCCCTTCAAAAACTACCTAAATACCTTCCTGATGGCTTTAGATACCTCCCCTAGCCGAAATCCCCTTCAAAAACTACCTAAATACCTTCCTGATGGCTTTAGATACCTCCCTAGCCGAAATCCTTCAAAAACTACCTAAATACCTTCCTGATGGCTTTAGATACCTCCCTAGCCGAAATCCCCTTCAAAAACTACCTAAATACCTTCCTGATGGCTTTAGATACCTCCCTAGCCGAAAAACCCTTCAAAAACTACCTACATACCTTCCTGATGGCTTCAGATACCTCCCTAGCCGAAAAACCCTTCAAAAACTACCTAAATACCTTCCTGATGGCTTCAGATACCTCCCTAGCCGAAAAACCCTTCAAAAACTACCTAAATACCTTCCTGATGGCTTCAGATACCTCCCCTAGCCGAAAAACCCTTCAAAAACTACCTAAATACCTTCCTGATGGCTTCAGATACCTCCCCTAGCCGAAAAACCCTTCAAAAACTACCTACATACCTTCCTGATGGCTTCAGATACCTCCCCTAGCTGAAAAACCCTTCAAAAACTACCTACATACCTTCCTGATGGCTTCAGATACCTCCCTAGCCGAAAAACCCTTCAAAAACTACCTAAATACCTTCCTGATGGCTTCAGATACCTCCCCTAGCCGAAAAACCCTTCAAAAACTACCTAAATACCTTCCTGATGGCTTCAGATACCTCCCTAGCCGAAAAACCCTTCAAAAACTACCTAAATACCTTCCTGATGGCTTCAGATACCTCCCCTAGCCGAAAAACCCTTCAAAAACTACCTAAATACCTTCCTGATGGCTTCAGATACCTCCCCTAGCCGAAATCCCCTTCAAAAACTACCTAAATACCTTCCTGATGGCTTTAGATACCTCCCTAGCCGAAATCCTTCAAAAACTACCTACATACCCCCGCTAATTGCTACCGATACCTCCCTAGCCGAAAAACCCTTCAAAAAACTACCTAAATACCTTCCTGATGGCTTCAGATACCTCCCTAGCCGAAAAACCCTTCAAAAACTACCTAAATACCTTCCTGATGGCTTCAGATACCTCCCCTAGCCGAAAAACCCTTCAAAAACTACCTAAATACCTTCCTGATGGCTTCAGATACCTCCCCTAGCCGAAAAACCCTTCAAAAACTACCTAAATACCTTCCTGATGGCTTCAGATACCTCCCTAGCCGAAATCCCTTCAAAAACTACCTAAATACCTTCCTGATGGCTTTAGATACCTCCCCTAGCCGAAATCCCCTTAAAAAACAAAAATAACGACCGACCGGATGGAATGAGAGAAAAAAGAAATGAAATCCTCCGTGAAAATTTTCATCCACGAAACGCGCGCGACCTGGCTCACTATGCGAAAATCATGCCAACCTCCGTCCCCCACCCCTTTTACTAAGGAAAAAACTTTCAAAGTTAATTTTAATAATTTAAACTAAAAGTTTTTCATAATTTTTTTATCAGTTTGGGGGTTTCTGACCACGCTCTATCCGAATCCGAAGAGAGCTAAGCTCTAGCTCTTTTCCCCTTCGAGTTGAATTCGGCTTCAGACGGACGGACAGACAGACGCGTCAAGAAAATTATTATAGTTGATAAGGTTTCGACCCTTCCGAACACAATGAACCTGGTTTTGAAACACGAAAACGCCCCAGGAAAAAAGTTTGTTTAGCAAATTTTATGAAACTGAAATTTGACCTCCACAATCTTTCAGCCAATTTCGAGGTTGCCATCAGATTCTACGGATAAAAAATGACATAGATGCGAAGTTTCATAATAATTCGGGCCCGTGGTTTTCGAACACCCAACGGTTTCCCGAGGAGACATCTTTTTCATCCCCACTGTAAGTGCATCACAAACCTTTAGATAAGCTCGCTTTTTCGTTGGATGGCCCAAACGCATTGCGAAATCATGCTCGCCGGCAATATGCAAATGAGTCAATTCGACCTGTTTCGGAAAATCGTGAAACTGCATCAGCATAGATACACCGACCGACTTCCTTATTACACCGTAAGCACCTATTAGTGCTCTGGGGGCTACAAAGCGAAGCTATGCATCTACAGTAGCGGACAAAAGTTTATCACCCTCGTTTTTCGACTTTCTAGCGGCCGAACCAGGGATGCTCAACCCCACAGCCCGGGAAGCTAGCCAGTCCGCCACAATGCCAAGCGAGCGTGGCCGGCGAAATCAAAAAAGACTTTGGGACTGCGCGCCGACCTTTTCCCCTTTTTTGCCTTGGCATGCGCCGATATTGCACTTTGCTAAAAAATTACGAATTCGTTTTATTACTTACACCAGTGGAAAAAGACCGCTTCGCGGCCCTTTTCCACTGGACCTCGTCTAGGAATCATGAATTCTTTTTCCTTTTATCGAAGCCTGCGGCGCAAGAGCCTAACTCAAGGAACCATTCTTTGGCCTGCGGCGCCAGAGCCAGCCCTGGGCCAGAATCTTTGAGCCTGCGGCGCTACCTACTGGGTTTTCTCGAGGATTTGGCCTGCGGCGCGAGAGCCTGGGTTAGGGAACCATCGTTGGCCTGCGGCGCCAAAGCCTGGGCCAACTACCTTTTCTTTGGCCTCCGGCGCTAGAGCCAGGGCGCGGTCCTAAAACTCGCACACCGAAGGCCTAGAAATATGTTTTGTTATTGAACTACCAAAAAGCAAAAAGTTAAATTCCCTGCGGATTCGAACCCTGACCACGCGTTTGTTAGAGGGGGCGCCAATCCAATACACCATAGGGGCCGCGGTGGTCGACAGCGGGAAAGGCCTCTTCTGTCCAGGGGGCGCCTCATCCCGGGAGAGAGGACTTCTGATAACTTTACAAAATTCTCTTTTTGAGTCTGAATGCGCCGAAAATTTGTAAAAATAATAAGATGCGCGTGATCCCCACTATCGAATACATAAGTTGTCCAAATTACAGCCCGAAATTCCAAACGGGAATGGAGTTATGCCCCGAACACCACGGCCGGTCGCCCATTTTGTTAAGGATTTTTACTATTTTGCTTGTAAAATCGCTAAATGAAGGAATTTCGCAAAACAAAACAATGCGTGTCTGGCAAATGCATTTCTCCGCCCCCATGCCAAAAATCAGCGCGAAATTCGGCCTGACGGCCGAGAAATCGTCATTACAGAAAACAGACATACTTTTCTCGCTTATAGGATAGGATATATAGTAGTCCCCCGTCGGTCCCTAGCCCCTGGGGACGCTCGGCCATCTTTCCAAGGGTCTCTAAAGGTACATTCCGCTCTCGTTCTAAAACCCCGGGCCGGCGGCGGCAATTTGGCACTCTGGCGGCCGGCCGCAGGCACCCTTCATAACCCCTCGCCCCTCTCTCCTTCCCTTCCTTCCCATGGCCGAGTGGTCCGGGTTCCGTTTGGCCCCACGTTTAGCACCTACCGTAACCTTGCGTGCTAAAGAGTTGGCCAATATAAGACTCTATATTTCTCAACGAGAGCGGAATATCCCTTTAACAAGACCTCTGTCAGAGGAATCCCAGTAACACTGTATTTTACTCTAAATTTAGGAAGTACGCTGCCGACAATGCGTGGCCGTAAGTTTTACTATTCGACTATTCTCACTAACATAGTAAGGCGAACTAATTGTTTTGACAGCGTTACGGCAAAGAGGCGCCGTGGAATTGCGTGGTCTGCGCAGAATTTTGGTCGTCCTGGACCAGTACAAAGCCCACTGTAGACCCCCTGCAGAAAGTCCACTTTGAGTGCTTCGACTTCAGCGTCGCAAATATAGCAAACCTGGTTGACGTACGTATTCCTCGAGCCCGTAGCGGCTTTTTTTATTTTTATTTAATTACCAGCGCCCAAAACCCGCTTCGCGGGCCTTGGGCGCTGGATTGCGGCCTCTACATGACAAATTTGACTTTGCCATAGCTCGGGTCCGGCGGACCCCCCACCGACCAGACGCGCGCGTGCCACTCGCAGAATGAGGACATTTCTATTATTTCAGATTATGCAAAGTAGCCCTCAGGTACCCCCAAAAATGAATAAAACTGGCTTTAACTTTGTAAACTTGTATTTTATCGAAATTCTGAAAACGCCATCGGAAAGAGGAGGGTCGATTCCCCCGGGTGACGGAGAATTAGGGCATTTTGGACACGGCAAGGCCCTCAAATCGGGCCTCCAAAGTGACATCCACATACACACACACACACACACACACACACACACACACACACACACACACACACACACACACACACACACACACACACACACACACACACACACACACACACACACACACACACACACACACACACACACACACACACACACACACACACACACACACACACACACACACACACACACACACACACACACACACACACACACACACACACACACACACACACACACACACACACACACACACACACACACACACACACACACACACACACACACACACACACACACACACACACACACACACACACACACACACACACACACACACACACACACACACACACACACACACACACACACACACACACACACACACACACACACACACACACACACACACACACACACACACACACACACACACACACACACACACACACACACACACACACACACACACACACACACACACACACACACACACACACACACACACACACACACACACACACACACACACACACACACACACACACACACACACACACACACACACACACACACACACACACACACACACACACACACACACACACACACACACACACACACACACACACACACACACACACACACACACACACACACACACACACACACACACACACACACACACACACACACACACACACACACACACACACACACACACACACACACACACACACACACACACACACACACACACACACACACACACACACACACACACACACACACACACACACACACACACACACACACACACACACACACACACACACACACACACACACACACACACACACACACACACACACACACACACACACACACACACACACACACACACACACACACACACACACACACACACACACACACACACACACACACACACACACACACACACACACACACACACACACACACACACACACACACACACACACACACACACACACACACACACACACACACACACACACACACACACACACACACACACACACACACACACACACACACACACACACACACACACACACACACACACACACACACACACACACACACACACACACACACACACACACACACACACACACACACACAAGGGTTTATTAGATCCTAAATAACCACAATCCTGATTTATAGCCGGATCGCTACAGTAGTTTTCAAGTTATTGCCAAAATCCTATTTTTCACGCGATTCTTAACAGTTTTTCCGGCTATCTTTTTGGACTTTGCATCGATTTGCATCGACTTCCTGATGCGAATCCCTAATTTCGCTTAATATCGGGTGTGTCTTTGGGTTACAAAAATTGTTGAAATTAACGGTTATTTGATGAATTTTTATCAGGATAAAATTTCTAAGGGTAAAGAACGTTTGTCGCTTCATTTTCACTTAAGGTTCGAAGGGTCGATTCCGACGAAAACCTTATGAAAACGGATAATAAAGTTTATTTTTGCTGTATCTCGAAAACTACTGTAGCTGGCGGGCTATAAATCAGGATTGTCATTATTAAGGGTCCATTACACCTCTAGTCCAAATTTGGGACCGATCGTATGTAATATGTAAAAACGCGGGAGGGGTTCTTTTTTATGGGACACCCTGTAGTAGGATCTCCTTGCCAGCTTTAGAGTCAGTGCTCCTATTAGAGGGAAGTGTTTTTTGGGACACCCACGATATGATGTACCATTCAGCTCACGACGCAAAAATTACCATTTCAGTATTATCCCCGACTCCGTTATCAGCACTTCTTCCGAATCAACGCATACAATAGAAGTGAGAAATTGACTCTTTGCTGTCATCCTGCATCAGTTTGTCGAAATTTCAATGCCTTTTTCGCAGCGATTATTCATCTGAAACAGTTTGCACATTGAAGGTCCAGCGCGTTGCGATTTCGAAAAACTGATAGCAAATCGACTTTGCGACACCCGTATGCCACGCGCAGACGGGGCTCCAACTTCGTTGGACTTTCTGAAATCCCATCCTTTCAGCGTTCCTCGCTGCACTTTTGGTGGCCAGTGAGAAGCCGCTGCGGCTGTTTGATTTCGCCATATGCCTTTTCGACTGTTGACCGGATGAAATTGGGATTCAGCATGCATCAGCTCTGTGGTTGTTTCTAAACTTTTACCGTGTATATGATGCGTAATAAACAATGGCTAATCGTTGTATTTCAAAACCCTAGCCGCAAACCAAAAACCGCCTGTTCTATGCATCTAATAATGACTAAAGAAGAACGTTTGGCTGAACTCCAGATAACCCCCCCCCCCCCACCAGTCGGCCCCCAACTTTTGTATTTCGGTTCAGAGTTATCTTACCGGGCATTAAAGTATACCAAAATGCTCGCCGGAGCAAGACGAGCATTTTGGTATACTTTACACACCTGTAGATAAACAGGGAGCCGAGATACAAAAGTTGGAGGCCGGCTGGACGGGGGTTATCTGTGGTCTTACCCAACGTTCGACGCATTTCCGATCTATAACAATTTGGATAACCTGATAAACGCCGGGAAAGTTAGCAGCGGCACCGCCGGATCAGTTTTAATTTATGGCCAAACTCCAGACACCCCCAGCCGACCCCCACCTACCGTATCTCAGCCCCCTGTTCATGTACAGGTGTGTAAAGTAAACTAAAATGTTCGTCTTGCTCTGGCGAGGCGTTTGGTATACTTTACACACCTGTAGCTGAACAGGGAGCCGAGATACAAAAGTTGGAGGCCGGCTGGGGAGGGGGGGGGGGTTATCTGGAGCTTACCTTATTTTTTGTTAGTCGAAACCGGTTTGCAAAAGGATTCGAGGGTTGTTTCCGCACTGGCAGTTGCGGAGTGGACCAGGGCAGGGGCTCAAGTTTATCACCCCAAATCGTTATACGCATATTGGTGACAATTGACAACACACAAAACACAGTTGAAGGCAGCTTATTGAGCAAGACAAAACACATTAAATCTTAAGGGGCAGGTACAAGGTAGCAGATTTTGTTGCGCGTGGGCCAGCTTTAGCAGCATCTGCGCACTAATTCTAGTCATGGAGGTTGGGTAAAGGTTGCTTAACGGGGGGCAAATAACGGGGGTGGAAACAATTTTTGTATTTATAAAGCATATCCTGCGATTTTGAAAACGCCATCGGATAGAGCGTCGACAATTATACTAAGAGATTTAAGTTCAATTCAAAGAACCTGATTTTTAACGATTTTTAATTAATTAAACTTTTTAGCTTAATAAAGTAATAATTTTAAATTGTGGTATTTCGGGCTGAAATTTAATCTCTGAGTATAATTTTTGGCGCTCTATTCGATGGCACTAATGAAATCCCGACAAAAAGCGGCAAAACGCCGAAAATGCTGATCACCTTATCGTTGTACTTCATGACCAGCCGATGGTTTTGTTTTTTTAATAACTAATTCATAATACATTATTTCGGGCTCAAATTAAATTTTTTGATGCTCAATCCGATGGCATTCATGAAATCCTGTTCAAACAGCCAAAAATACCGAAAATTCCGGTCGCCTAATCGTTATGCGTCATGGACGACCCATAGCTTTGTTTCTTTAATAACGAATTTAAATTACATTATTTCGGGCCGCAATTAATTATCTTAGTATATTTTGCGCGGCTCTATCTAATGGTATGCTTCAATTGGCACGACAGGTCCCTATAGGGAAAAATGGTTTCCACCCCCGTTATTTGTCCCCCCCCCCCCGTTAAGCAACCTTTACCATGTCAGGCGCAAGTGTCGCGGCGCAAGTGTCAAGGTACCCTGCCCGCTAACAGTCCAGAACCTAAATCAGCCCGAAATACCACAATTTAAAATTATTACTTTATTAAGCTAAAAATTTTAATCAATTAAAAATCGTTAAAAATGAGGTTTTTCGACTGAAATAAAATCTATTAGTATAATTGTCGACGCTCTATCCAATGGCGTTTTCAAAATAGCAAAATAGCATTAGAAATACAAAAATTGTTTCCACCCCCCGTTATTTGTCCCCCCCCCCCCCGTTAAGCAACCTTTACCATGTCAGGCGCAAGTGATGCGGCGTAAGTGTCACGGTACCCTGCCCGCTAACAGTCCAGAACCTATTTTGCTCTCGACACACCTGGCACATGCGTTTCACATGTGTATCTGCGATAATCCGCCTCGGCTCCCGCCTTCTGTTAGCAGGGGGAATCCTGGGGGTCAGTTGTTTACTCGCCCATGGCGCCATCGAGCATTTTCCTGCGCCCCTCTCCCTATCTCTCCACACTTCACATCGATTTCCCCGCCTTTGCCACCACCCCGCGGGGTTCCGCCGACCAGTTTGAACGCCGAAAACAATAATTTGCCTCCATGGACAACAAGCCCCGATTCGTCGTATCGATCACTCGTTCTGATCATTAGGCTCTCAAGATCTTTCGCGTTATCGGGGGGGGGGGGGCAACTTTTTCTTAAGATCCAATTTTTTTAAATGAAGAGCGGATGTGTTTCTAAACTGTTTTCTGTTTACTGTTCCTTAACGTAAAACTTTACGATTTAAAAAAAATACAACAATATCGACGTTTCGACAAAAAAAATCGGCGTTTTGGCCAAATTCCGACGTTTTTTTTAACTTTTGTGATCGTTGTTAGATAGTTTTGCTGGTTGAAATATATTTTTATTTTGCTAAAAACATTATGAAAATAACTTCTATTGAGCTACTAGGGATTTCTAGAATAATACAAAAAAAATTGCCGCCCCCTCCGATAATCGAAAAGAACCGTGTTTTTATTATTCCTAAACGCAAAATTTTACGATTTTTTGTACTGAAAAAACACCAACATCGATTTTTCGGTAAAGGTTGCTTAACGGGGGGGGGGGGAATGACGGGGGTGGAAACCTTTTTTTCCCCTATAGGGACCTGTCGTGCCAATTCAAGCATGCCATCGGATAGAGCGTCGAAAAATATACTAAGAGAATTAATTTCGACCCGAAATAATGTAATTTAAATTCGTTATTAAAGAAACAAAGCTATGCGCCGTCAGTGACGTCAGGTGAACGTAATTTTTTGGTTTCTTGTCTGTTTTAACGGGGTTTCATGAATGCCATCGGATAGAGCATCAAAAAATATACTAAGAGATCTAATTTCAGCCCGAAATACCACAATTTAAAATTATTACTTTATTACACTAAAAAGTTTAATCCATTAAAAATCGTTAAAAATGAGGTTTTTCGACTGCAATTAAATCTAATTTTGAACGCTTTATCCGATGGCGTTTTCAAAATAGAAAAATAGCTTTAGAAATAGAAAAATTGTTTCCACCTCCGTTATTTGCCCCCCCCCCCCGTTAAGTAACCCTTACTGATTTGTCGAAAAATTCTTTTCACCCCCGTTATTTGCCCCCCCCCCCCGTTAAGCAACCTTTACCGATTTCTCGACAAGCGTTTTTACCAAAATTTCGAAAATTTTTTTAAAGGTTTTAGATAGTTTTGCTGGTTGAAATATAGTGTTATTTGATTAAGACTACTATTAAAACGCTTCCTATTTAGTTACGCGGCATTTCTCAACGTATACAAAAAAAGTTCGATATCTTTAATGGGTACCGCTGTTTATCAGACGTTCACCTTTCCCTTATCAATTCGGTAACCTCTTTTTTCTGGTTGATTCCCCCCACCTGCCTGATATCACAGGTTGTTTATCATTTCGTAGCCAACGACGTCTCGTTTTGCAGCAATGTTTTCTTGCCCTGACCCCTTCCTTCTTCGTTTTCCTCAAGGGTTTGATGCAATTCGGACGCGCTTGGCAGGCCAGACGTGCTTTTTGGGCCTTCGATTTTTGCGGGGGATCGATAGTTGCCCCGCAAGTTGCTGGGTTCGCGGACCTTTCGCATTAGCGGGGGGGGGGGATTTTTTCTAAGGATCAAAGTTTTCGAATATAAACAAAGCCAGCGTTTCTGATGCAACTGTTTTACTGACCCTAAACAAAAAATTTTACAAGTTTTTATGAAAAATACAAAAAACATCGGTATTTCCACGAAAATTTGAAATGGAACGTTTGGTACTAATGCACTTGAGGGGGGCAGTCCGGATTTTCACTACGAGACGTTCCAAATGGCTTTTTTTTAAACTCTAAGCCTCGGGAAAAGCAAAGCTAAGCCTAAGCCTGGGCTTGGCTTCAGGAAACGAAGTCTCGGCTTAGCTTGACCCTTAATGATCCCATTTCGATCTCGTAAGGTAATTTAAAGCTTACGATCGGCTTAGCCTGGGCCTAAGCTTAAGCTAAGCATAGTTAAAGCAAAGTTAATTCTGGGCTTAAGCTAAAAACCAAGTAGCTTAAGCGGAGCGTCTCGTAATTTCAGACTACCCCCTCCCCCCCACCTAACTGCATCAGCACCGAACATTTTCTGACTGGTTTGCTTTTCCCCTTAAAATTTCAGCTCAAAATGTGTTTTCCCCGTTTTTTTTCGGGTTTGTTTTCCACCTAAAATATTGTTAAATTTACTAAAAACACTAGTAAAGCGCTCAGTATACGTTACTATCGATGTTTCTGGAATTGTGGTAAAAAAACTTGCCCCCCCCGATAATGCGAAAGAACGCACGATCGTGCCACTCTTACGTCACTTCCTTTCCCTATTTTCATGATGAAATACTGTCCATTCTCTCGCACCAGATTTTCCTTTCTACGCTTCAACCTACCTTTCAATTTCCAGAACATGCCGATCTCGAAGGTCCACGCCCGCCAGATCTACGACTCCCGCGGCAATCCGACCGTCGAGGTCGACCTGTTCACCGACAAGGGCGTCTTCCGCGCCGCCGTCCCATCCGGCGCCTCGACCGGCATCTACGAGGCCCTCGAGCTGCGCGATGGCGACAAGTCCGTCCACCTCGGCAAGGGCGTGCTCACCGCCGTCCGCAACATCAACGAGAAGATTGGGCCGGCCCTCGTCGCCAAGGTAAATTGGTTTTCGGGTTCTTTTGCATTATCGGGGGGGCAAAATTTTGTTGTTGAAGGCTAGAAATTCCAAACAACTTAATCGAACGTATTTTATAATGTTTTTTTTTGCATAAAAACTATATTCACTTCCCTATATTCTAACTAGAAAAAGTATCTTAAATCTTTCTAATTTTTTCTGAATAAGTCGAAATCTGGTCGAACAACCGGTTCTGGACTGTTAGCGGGGGGTGGCAAATTTTTCCCTGTGATTCCTCTACGGCCCTATAACGAAATATAAACCTGTTTTATATCATTTTACATAATTCTTGCATATAAAAACAATATTAAAAAATTATGAAAAATTTCGAACTATTTTGGTCAAAAATTAAAAATGACCAAAGAGTGTAAAAATTTTTAGATATATTTTTATGACTTTCTAGCGATCAAAAACTGCTAAAAAGGCTACAACAATGCATACTATAACATCAAAAGGTAGAAAAACAGAAAGTGGGTTTTCCTCCTGCTAAAATCCCCCCCCGCTAACAGTCCAGAACCGAAAACCGATATTTTTATATTTTTAGTGAGCTTTGTAAACGCGTATTTTTCCAGGAATAGTAGAATACAGTTTAGAAACACTTCCGCTATTTTTTATTAAAAAATCGGATTCTGAAAAAGCAGTTGCCCCCCCCCCCGGATAATGCAAAAGAACCAATTTTCGATTTTGCGTCGGCATAAGGCTTTCTAGAACTTTGACGTGACCCAGCAGCGTGAGATCGACCAGTTCATGCTCGCCCTGGACGGCACCGACAACAAGGTAATCCGCTTTCACTTTTCCCGCAATACTTTTATTTAGAACGTGCTCGGAGCCAACGCCATCCTCGGCGTGTCGCTCGCCGTCTGCAAGGCCGGGGCCGTCCACAAGGGACTCCCCCTCTACAAGTACATCGCCGAGCTGGCCGGCATTGATAAGGTCAGCTAATTTTAATTTTTTTAAAACATTTGTTGTATCGGTTAAATTTCTATTTTAGGTCATCCTTCCCGTGCCGGCGTTCAACGTCATCAACGGCGGCTCGCACGCCGGCAACAAGCTCGCCATGCAGGAGTTCATGATCCTGCCCGTCGGAGCGCAGACGTTCGCCGAGGCGATGCGGATGGGATCTGAGGTTTGTTTTCTTATTTCTTCCTTAAACCCGCTTTTTTAGGTCTACCACCACCTGAAGGCCGAGATCAAGAAGCGCTATGGCCTCGACGCGACGGCGGTCGGCGACGAGGGCGGCTTTGCCCCCAACATCCAGGACAATCGGGAAGGCCTCGACCTCCTCAAGTCGGCCATCGAGAAGGCAGGGTACACCGGCAAGGTAAAAACACATCGTTATTTTTTTGGAGAAATACATTTTCAGATTAAAATCGGCATGGACGTTGCGGCCTCCGAATTCTTCAAGGACGGGAAGTATGACCTGGATTTCAAGGTAACGCTCCAAAGGTTGCTTTAACAATCCGTTTCTTAGAACCCCAACTCCGACCCATCCAAGTGGATCAGCGGCGACGAGCTGGCCGACCTCTACCAGTCGTTCATCAAGGAATACCCGGTCGTCTCCATCGAAGACGGCTTCGACCAGGACGACTGGGAGCACTGGGGCAAATTCATGGCGAGCACGGACCTGCAGCTCGTCGGCGACGACTTGACGGTGACCAACCCGAAGCGAATCCAGACGGCCATCGACAAGAAGAGCTGCAACTGCCTGCTGCTAAAGGTAACGGCTTGGGCGCTTCTTGACTTCAGTTTTTTTAAATTAATTTCCGATATTTTGGTATTTTTAGGTCAACCAAATCGGCTCCGTCACTGAGTCGATCGAGGCGGCCACCCTCTCGCGCAAGAATGGCTGGGGCGTGATGGTCTCTCATCGGTCGGGTGAGACCGAAGACACCTTCATCGCCGATCTCGTCGTCGGGCTCGCCACAGGACAGGTACATTTTTTGGTTCTTTTCCATTATCGGGGGGGGGGGCAATTTTTTTCTTAAAATCGAATTAAATCTCTGAACGGTTTTGAATGTAAAACCTAAGCGTAAAAACTTTACAATTTTTTATTAAAAAACGCAAAAATTATTGATTTTCCACCAAAAATGGACGTTTTGCCCAAATTTTCGACTTTTTGAAAGATCTTCAGGTATTTTTCCAGTTTAAGTTTAAATATAGTTTATTTGAGTAATACATTACCCAACTGCTTCCGATTAACTTCGTAGGCATTTAGCAAAACTTAGACAAAACAGTTTGCCCCTCCCCCCGGTAATGGGAAAGAGCCCATTTTCTTCGGTTGACACTTCCTAACTTGTCTCTTTTAGATCAAGACCGGAGCCCCGTGCCGCTCGGAGCGTCTCGCCAAGTACAACCAGATCCTGCGCATCGAGGAGGAGCTGGGCCCGGATGCCGTCTACGCCGGCGAGCACTTCCGCAACCCCCAAGGCAAATAAGCGGTATCCCTTATCGCCCCCTCAAAAATGTCCCCCTTTAAATTTTGGCCCATCCCCGTAGCATAGAATAGGATCCTGTGTTTGTGTACCATTCCTACGTTGTGCTTTTTTCAATTTCTTTTTCTGTAGCCCCTTAACATTGCCAATTTCCCAGTCCCCGTGCGATTTTTGAAACCTGTAATTCCCGTACCATTCACTACCATGATGTCATAAATATTTGATCAGCCGCTTAACTTGTAAAAATGTGCGCAGCAATGGTTATACAAATCTAGTAGTTTTTGGAGAAGATCTTGAGGGAATTCTTAGGCATGTGGCTTTCGTTTATCGGGTAGGGTGCGGAACTTTTTTGTATAGTTCTAGAAATATCTAGGAACTTAATAGGAAGTGTTTTATCAATGTTTTTAGAAAAATAAAACAATATTTCAGCGAGAAAAGCTACCGCGAGCTTTCAAAAAGTCGAAAAACGGCCATTGTTGGCCGAAAAATCGCCTTTTCTTGTATTTTTTAATACAAAATTCGTAAAGTTTAGGAATTGTAAAAACCGTTTAGAAACACTTCCGCTATTTGTATCTGAAAAATTGGATGCTGAGAGCACAAAGTTGCCTTCCCCTAATCCGAAAGAACCTGAAATTTGTATTCGTCAGGGTGGTGGATTGCGTTACCACCTGGCTTTATGGCCAAAAAGGGGTTTTCGTCAGCGTTTTCCGTTTGGCTTAGCTGTTGGCTTTCCGTTTCAAGTACCAAAACGCACGGCCAAAACCTGCAAAATGGATGTGGGTCCGGGGGTATCGACTAGGCTGACGACATTCCCGATCTCGCGAACGCTATCCGGCCACTGTCAACGCGCGGATGCTTTTGCCTGCTCCCTTTCGGGCCTGAGCCGTACGCATCTCCTTAACGGCCCGGGACCCCTCCCCCTCCGGGAAGGAACCCCTGGCCACGCATCGCTTGGCGCGGACGTCCGGTCTCCGACCGAGAGAGTGCCGCCAGTGATCCCAGCCTCACTCCGTCCACCACACCCTGCGACCAAGAAGCTGGCTCACAGGCGCCCGCCACGACGCCCCGCGGTTCTGAGTGGCGACTGGGGCTATATAAACGTTAGGTACGAGATAGTGGGTGAAAACCGGAAGCGCAGCATGTGGAAGTACCGGCCCAGACAGCGAGACCTGTGCGGAGACGCCATACATCGAGGGTCTATGTACGGGGAAGAGGGCACAGGCAAGTGAGAGATTGGAGGGCACCGACGACACGAGAAGGGCTGGCTTCCCGCCACGATTGCTCTACAACGGTGCTGACGACGCGACCTAGATGCGAGAGACGAGACGGGCAGTGTCGAGAAACGGGGCGGAGACGGCGGTGAACATGTGGAATTCGGGGGCTTGAGCTTTGCTGAAAAATCATTGATAGTTCGCTTTGACAATCGCTTTGCAAAGCGATTTGACGACCTGTACATCTTTAAAAACGTTATGAGCTTTCTAAACTTTATTTAGAGACTTTTTAGTTTCCGGAAATACCTAGAAAATGTTAGTTTTTGAGGGTAATTTTCCCCTTGCAAGGGACACCTTACCTTTCCAGGCAGCAGGGGAGTAGAAAACATAGAAGCACCTCGTAGTTCAGCCGATTTTACGATTGATTGTTTGGTTCTTTTGCATTATCGGGGTAAGCATTTTATTTTTATTTTTAGTTTTTACTTTCATTACTCTAGAAATCCCTAGTAACCTAATAGTGGGTATTTTCATAATGTTTTCCGTAAAATAAACAAACTTTAGCGAGAAAAACTTTCTATAACGTTGAAAAGTTTCAAAAAGTGACATTTTGGTCTACAAAAACGGCCATTTTTGGTCGAAAAATCGACGTTTTTTGTAATTTTAATCAAAATTTAAAAATTTTTTACATTTAGAATAAGTAAAACACAGTTTAGAAACACTTCCGCGATTTATATTTGAAAAATTCGTCCCTAAGAACTTTCTCCGCCCCCCCCGCCCGCCCCGATAATGGGAAAGAATAGATTTGCCTTTTCTCTTGCCGTTCTCCATCGATTTTCTTGCCATTTAAAAACTCTTGTTTTTCAGGTATGATACTGCCTCGATTAGGTGAAGCCAAGCAGCTTCTCCGGCCCCACTACCTGTGCAACGTGCTGCTGTCGCTCACATTCATCGTGGCAAAGTCGGTGCCAGGTTTGGAGGGCTTCTTTTTGTTAATTTTAGTATTTATTTTTAGTGATCTGCGAGTCGCTCTTTACTTACGAAGATGTGTGCGAGATCGACTCTCGCGAGCGCGAGATCTTGATGTTCCTCGCCGTCGTGATCGTTTGGAAGGGCCGGAAAGCCACCAACTGGCTGCACTACATTTCGAACGTTTTCCTCTTCTCAAAGGTAGGGCGGAAAATTAAGCGTTATTTCCGTTTTTTTTTAGATTGCCAGCGGGATGCTGTTTCTGCGCGCTGACCCGCTGCTCGGCATCGTCTACGTTTTCCTGGTGCTCGTGCTGGCCGTCGTTTTCCCGGAGCCAATGTACGATGGTCCCGAAAACATCACCTATTTCCAGGTTTGCGTTTTTTCTTTATTTTTTTGGACTCAAGCGATACTGGAGTATAGTAGGCAACTTTTGATGGTTCTTTCGCGTTATCGGGGGGGGGGGAGGACCGAACTTTTTGTTGTATAAGTCTAAAAGGTCTAGTGTTCAGCAAGTATTTTGCTAGTGTTTTAATAAGATGTAACTATATTGCAGCTAAAAACTATCGATATTTGATGTCGATAATTAGTAATTTGATGTTTGAAAAATTTGTGTTAAAGTTTTCACGTTTAGTAATTTGATGTTTGAAAGATTAGGTTCCTAGAAAAAGCCCCCCGATAACGCGAAAGCACCCTTTTGATCAGTTATTTGTCGTTTTAAACGAGAAACAGAAAATCGTCTTTGGACTTTATTAAGCCATATTTTTTTAGGGCGAAGGCCTCTTCCGCGAGCTCACCACAAACAAGAAGAACACCTGGATCATCATGTTCTACACTACATGGTCGCCCGACTGCCGCCACGTCAACCCGATCTTCGCCGAGCTGTCGCAGCGCTTCGAGCTGGCCAACCTCAAGTTCGGTAAGCTGGACATCGGGCGATGGGCCGCCGAAGGGGAGCGCTTCCGCGTCAACGCCCATCCAACCAGCCGGCAGCTGCCCACGATTTGCGTGTTTGAAGGTACGATACGGTGTTCTGGTTCTTTCGCATTATCGGGGGGGGGGTGCATCTTTTTGGCTTAGGATCCTTTTTTAAAAATATCATTAGTGAAAGTGTTTCTAAACAGGTTTTACTATACCTAAACGAGAAGACTTTACGAACTTTTATTAGAAAAAAATGCCAGAAATATCGAGTTTTCGACCGAAAAAGGCCAATTTCTAAATTTCGACGTTTTCAAACAATTTTGAAAAGGTATCTTTTTTATATCTGGTTGAAATATAGTTATATTTTACGAAAACCCCTATTAAAACACTTCCTAATCAGCTGCGATACATTTCTAGACTTATACGAAAAATTTCGGGCCCTCGTTAATGCAAAAAAAACCTTCGTTCTTTCTTTATCTTTAGCAACCGGGGTTCTTTTTATCTTTATCCGTTTTTGTTCAGATGGAAAAGAGATCCGGAGAAGACCGCTCGTCAACGACAAGCACCGCGCAATCCCCTTCGTCTTCAACGTGGACAACTGCGTGCTCGAGTTCGACCTGATCAATCTCTACAACAAGTGCAAAGACACCACCAAGGGCAAGCAACCGGCCGCCAAAAAGAACGAGTAATTGACGGATTTTGCGATGGTTTTGTGATTTTTGTGCAATCGTTGGTTGTTTGATATCCTAGTCGTCGCCTTAGTTAAACGGTTCTTTCGCATTATCGGGGGGGGGATTTTTTGTCTATTCTAGAAATGTGTAAATTAATAGGAAGTGTTTTGATAGTGTTTGTAGTAAAATAGAGAAAAACTGGAAAACTATCTAAAAACTCACAAAGTTTGAAAAGTGTAAATTTTAGTAAAAAAATTGTTATTTTTGCTGTTTTTGATACAAATTTGTAAAGTTTTTACATTTAGGAATAGTAAAAAACCGTCTAGAAAGATTTCCAAAATTTATATTTGAAAAGTTGCATCCTAAGTTATAAAAAAGTGCCCCCTCCCGGGTAACGCGAAAGAACCGTTAGATCTATCAAATTTAGCTGGTTCCGGATTTTGTAATGATTTTTGTGCCCCGCCCGCACTCCATTCTTCCAAAATGGGATCTCGATCAGCCAATTGCTCACCTACCAGGATGCCTTTACCCCAAAATTTGCCGGAGATTCTCTCATTTCGCCAAGCCGCTTGATACTCGCATTGTCACGCTTTTGCTCTTTTTTGTTCGTTGCGTTTTCTGTGTGTTTTCCCTTTTCGCGCCTAGTTAGCAAGGATTTAATAAAATTGAGTGCTTTCCAGATGTGCGGGTAGCCGGTAAAAATGGCCGTCGTTGAAGCAGCACCGCCGCCGTCGGCCGAAGCGGCCGGGCTGGCCGATCAGCTGGCCCAAAAGGAGATGGATTATAATGTGAGTGGAATGCTGTAAATTTTAGATTACCGATCTATTTAAGCAACCGCCTTTTTGCGTAAATTTTCGAGATATCAAGGTGGTGCTAGATGGCAGTTTTGGGCGTCAAGAAACTTCACAAAATTCAGGAACTCCAATCGCTCTTCACCAAGTACAAGCTGAAGCAGAAGGTGAAGTATGACAAACTGCGCGACGAGGTGATGGCGTACGTGAAGAGGACGGGCGCATCGGCGGAGAAAGAGGTAGCTTTACCATGATTAAAACCAAAGGTTGGCCTAGTAATTGCAATATGTCTTTGTTATGTTTTTTAGTAGATTTTCACTATATTTGAAGTAGAAACTTTTGGGAGCTATTTATGTTGCGTGGCCCGAAGGGCGCTAAAAATCTTTCCCGATCTGTCTGTTTAAAAAGCTAGTTTTCGGGCTAGTTTTTGCGCTGAGTTCGAATTTCACAGTTTTAGACTACACGAACTAAACTTTAGAGCGCAACCTACAAAAAAATAGCAGTCGGAAGCATTTTTCCGCTTGAGTTGCCGACCTGTGGTTTTTTTTGTAATATAAAGCGATTTTTCACGGCTAAGCTAAAATTTTTATATCAATGTACAAAACTATCTTAGAAAACTTGCTTCTAGGCTGCTCAGGCAAAAAAATATCTCTAACTTTTGGATGTTAGAAAGACGTTTGAAAAGTCGAAATGTTGACCATTTTGGGTCGTCAAAAATATATTTTTCGGCGCAAAATTAAACTTCTACGTGGTTTTTATATTCAGGTATAGCTAGAGATTTATCCGCTCTTCTCCAAAAACGTGAAGTGTTGCGAGGCCAATTCCTAATTCCCACAAAATTTAGAACAACGCCGCGCTCATGATTCGGATATCGGAGACGGAGCTGAAGCTAGAGGAGGCGGAGAGAAGAGCCGAAACTCATGCACGCGAGGTGCAGAGGCGCCAGACTCAGATCAACGACCAGATCATTGTGATTAGGGTGAGAAAAAGCAAAGGATCCTTGAAATCGCAAAGTTTAGAACCTGGAGGGCCAGCTTCGCTCCCGAAGGCCGCTGTCTGACATCGAACGCAGCGAGCGGCGCCGGATGAACGAGATGATCGACATGGACAGCATTCAGGCGCAGATGACGTACAAGGACGAGCGGATTGTCGAGCTGAACAACGTGATCCTGGAGCGCGAGCGGCAGATTTTGGATTTGCAAGAATTGGTGGGTGACTAAAAGCATCTGGACCAGTCTAAAACCTAGAGGTTCTTTCGCATTATCGGGGGGGGGGGGCCAATTTTTTTTATCGGGATCTAATTTTTCAACATTAAACAGTGGAAGGCTTTCTAAATTGTTTTTACTAATCCTGAGATACAAAACTTTACAACTATTATTTGAAAAATATCGACTTTTCGACCAAAATTGCCAACGTTTTCAAAGATTTTTTAAAGTTTCTAAGTAGTTTCTCTACTGGAAAAATAGTTTTGTTATATTAAAAACATTGTTAAAATAATTCCTATTAAGTTACTAGGCATTTCTAGTTTTATATAAATCGACATACCGATGTTTCGACAAAAATGGCGGGTTTTGACCAGAATGTCGGCTTTTCGAAAACATTTCAAAGTTTTTAGATAGTTTTATCGTTGAAATATCGTGAGGTGTTACAAAAACGCATCTAAAACACTTCCTATTAAGTTACTTTAGATTCCCAGACTTAGACAAAAAATCCCCCCCGATAATGCGAAAGAGCCAAAGTAGATAATAGGTACACACAATAAAAACATTGTTTTAGGTTCGTGAGCACGACGAGGTGGCGAGCAGCAAGAAGCAGGCAATGCGCTTGGTGCAGAAACGCTTTGAGGTGGGTACAAACTGGAAAACCAGCTTTTGGAATAAAAATAATGATTTTATGACCCTATATTATATTATTTCGCCTCGTTTTATTGGCTGACCAGCGGGGGAGGAGCCGCTTCGCGACTCTCCCCCGCTGGACCCCGTCTAGGCCTTATGAATCGAGCACCCTTCCACAGACAGTTATCCTGAAGAAAGAAAAACCCATCTCCCATGCAAAGCTCTTTGTATTGGCATGCGGCGCAAGATTGAACTGTTAGTCTCGTTATTCGGCCTGCGGCGCATGTTTGATCGGCTAGGTCGCTACCTCATCCTGCGGCCCAAGCTTGAGGGATTAGCCTCCTTTTTTGGCCTTTGGCGACAGCTTGAGCGGCTGGCTTCGTTCTAAAGCCTGCGGCCCTAGCTTGAGCGGCTGGCTTCGTTATAAAGCCTGCGGCGCTAGCTTGAGCGGCTGGCTTCGTTATAAAGCCTGCGGCGCTAGCTTGAGCGGCTGGCTTCGTTCTAAAGCCTGCGGCGCTAGCTTGAGCGGCTGGCTTCGTTCTGAAGCCTGCGGCGCTAGCTTGAGCGGCTGGCTTCGTTCTAAAGCCTGCGGCGCTAGCTTGAGCGGCTGGCTTCGTTCTAAAGCCTGCGGCGCTAGCTTGAGCGGCTGGCTTCGTTCTAAAGCCTGCGGCGCTAGCTTGAGCGGCTGGCTTCGTTCTGAAAGCCTGCGGCGCTAGCTTGAGCGGCTGGCCTCGTTCTAAAGCCTGCGGCGCTAGCTTGAGCGGCTGGCTTCGTTATAAAGCCTGCGGCGCTAGCTTGAGCGGCTGGCTTCGTTATAAAGCCTGCGGCGCTAGCTTGAGCGGCTGGCTTCGTTCTAAAGCCTGCGGCGCTAGCTTGAGCGGCTGGCTTCGTTCTGAAAGCCTGCGGCGCTAGCTTGAGCGGCTGGCTTCGTTCTGAAAGCCTGCGGCGCTAGCTTGAGCGGCTGGCTTCGTTCTAAAGCCTGCGGCGCTAGCTTGAGCGGCTGGCTTCGTTCTAAAGCCTGCGGCGCTAGCTTGAGCGGCTGGCTTCGTTATAAAGCCTGCGGCGCTAGCTTGAGCGGCTGGCTTCGTTCTGAAGCCTGCGGCGCTAGCTTGAGCGGCTGGCTTCGTTCTAAAGCCTGCGGCGCTAGCTTGAGCGGCTGGCTTCGTTCTGAAGCCTGCGGCGCTAGCTTGAGCGGCTGGCTTCGTTCTGAAAGCCTGCGGCGCTAAGCTTGAGCGGCTGGCTTCGTTCTAAAGCCTGCGGCGCTAAGCTTGAGCGGCTGGCTTCGTTCTAAAGCCTGCGGCGCTAGCTTGAGCGGCTGGCTTCGTTCTAAAGCCTGCGGCGCTAGCTTGAGCGGCTGGCTTCGTTCTGAAGCCTGCGGCGCTAGCTTGAGCGGCTGGCTTCGTTCTGAAGCCTGCGGCGCTAGCTTGAGCGGCTGGCTTCGTTCTAAAGCCTGCGGCGCTAGCTTGAGCGGCTGGCTTCGTTCTAAAGCCTGCGGCGCTAGCTTGAGCGGCTGGCTTCGTTCTAAAGCCTGCGGCGCTAGCTTGAGCGGCTGGCTTCGTTCTAAAGCCTGCGGCGCTAGCTTGAGCGGCTGGCTTCGTTCTAAAGCCTGCGGCGCTAGCTTGAGCGGCTGGCTTCGTTATAAAGCCTGCGGCGCTAGCTTGAGCGGCTGGCTTCGTTCTGAAGCCTGCGGCGCTAGCTTGAGCGGCTGGCTTCGTTCTAAAGCCTGCGGCGCTAGCTTGAGCGGCTGGCTTCGTTCTGAAGCCTGCGGCGCTAGCTTGAGCGGCTGGCTTCGTTCTAAAGCCTGCGGCGCTAGCTTGAGCGGCTGGCTTCGTTCTAAAGCCTGCAGCGCTAGCTTGAGCGGCTGGCTTCGCTCTAAAGCCTGGGCGCTAGCTTCAGCGGCTAGCTTCGTTCTAAAGCCTGCGGCGCTAGCTTGAGCGGCTGGCTTCGTTATAAAGCCTGCGGCGCTAGCTTGAGCGGCTGACTTCGTTCTAAAGCCTGCGGCGCTAGCTTGAGCGGCTAGCTTCGTTCTAAAGCCTGCGGCGCTAGCTTGAGCGGCTAGCGTTGTTCCAAACTCTGCGGCGCTAGCTTGAGCAGTTAGCTTGATTCCTTGGCCTGCGGCGCATGCTTGAGCGGGTAGCTTCATTCTATAGGCTGCGGCTTGACTGACTAATTTCATATTAACGTCCCTACACGGAAATCCACTCCGAAGCGTACTTTCCGAGCAAAAAGCAAAACAACTACGATATCCGAGGATCGAACCTCCGCTGGTCAGATTAGCACGGCAAAGCGCTAGCCACTACACCATGCAATGCTTGGCAGCACGCACCAAAAACCCCCTTTTGGACATTGCCCGGGGCAGGGGAAGTAAAAGCGTTGAAAGGCAGATCCAGAGAGACGACCAAACTCGCGAGTGCAACTGGCAAGAATGAGGAAATTTGTATTTTTTCACATTATGCAAATTAGCCTGCCTGGACCCCCAAAAATGAATAAAACCGGCTTTAACTTTGTAAACTTGTATTTTATCGGGATTCTGAAAGCCCCATCGGAAAGAGGAGGGTCGATTCCCCCGGGTGACGGAGAATTAAGGCATTTTATGCACGGGAAGGCCCTCAAATCGGGCCTCGAAAGTGACGGCCGGACACACACACAGACAAAGATACGCGACCAAATTATATAAGGTAGGATAAGTCTTTAATTAGTTTATGGTTTTATGAAATTGCACAACGTTTAGGAGCTGGATTCGAAGACGCACCGCTCGGTCGGCACGGAAATGGACTTTGCGCTGGTGAGCAACGGCTCGCCCGCGCATCGAGCGCGCGCCGAACAGGCGCCGGCGCGGGCACAGCGCGGCTCGAGCCCCGGCAGGGCCATTCGAGGTTGGTGCAGCTCTCTTACATCCTTAGATGCTTAGAACTCTGAAATTAACGTTATAACTTGCGAGAGCTTTATAATTACCGGTTCTCGTCCATTATCGGGGCCGAATTTTGATTTATAAGTCTAGAAATATCTAGTAACTTAATGGAAATATATTTGCAAGGTTTTTAGTCGCGTAAAATTTCATTCTCAACTCAATATTTCATATTCAACCAGGAAAACTATCTAAAAACTTCAAAAAAATTGTAAAGTCGGAACTTTGTAAAAAATCGGCCACTTTTGGTCGAAAAATCGAGATCTTTGTAATTTTTCATGAATTTGTAAAGTTTTTGCATTTAGGAATAGTAAATACAGTTGATAAAAATACTTCCACCATTTATATTTCGAAAATTGGATACTAAGAAAGAAGTTGGTTCCCCCCTGATAATGCGAAAGAACCTAATAACCTATTATCAATTTTACAAGCTTTTTAGGTCAATCCGCCCATGGCACGTCATCGCCGCCTCCGCTTGACCCGAGCGAGGACACTCTCGAAGATGAGGACATGCCCGGAACGAGCTATTCGGTAATTTTTTGTAAAGTTTAAATTTTTTTTACAAGCCAGATTTAGATCTTTTACAAGCTTTTTTTATGATGAAAAATCCAAGCAATAATTTCTAAATTTCTACAGGCCCGCAAAATCGAGGAGAAGCGCAAGAAGAAGCTGCGCGTCACATTCGATCTGCCTTCTTCCGGAAGCGTGGAGTCCGTCTTGCCGTCGCCGCAAAAGCTGCAGCAGTCGAGCAGCGCGGCCGCGTAAGTTATGCAGTAGATAGTGACATAGTACGGGCTTTGATTTTGGCGAAAAGGAGTTCAAAACAATCTTTAAAAAAACCATTTTTAGGCAACTCGCTGAAGACGCGCGTCTCCACGACGAAGCCGACGAATTTGCGCAGGCCATCCACGAGCTGACGGTGCGTAAAGTAGAATTTCTAGGCTATTACGGTCCATTAATTAGGCTATTAGCTATCATAGTCGAGCAAATGGATTTTACGCGAAAATTCACTAGTTCAGGCCGAAAATGAGCATCTGCGAAACGTCGTCGAAGAGCAGCGCGCCCAGCTCGCCGCTCAGCAGTCCCGGCTCGCTGACGTGAGTTTGGATTCTGAATGTTACGCCTAGATTCCTAAAGTTTCCGCGTAGCTACTTAGATTTGGACGTCAGAGGCATACATTTTACGCCTAAAGACGTAAATGTGTAAACTCCACGCGTAAAGCGTGAATACCAGGGGTACAGCAGTAAATTTTGCACGTAGCGACGTAAAGTAAGGCGTAATGACGTAAATTTCACGCGCCTTAACGTAAATGCGTAAATTCTACGCGTAAATGCGTAAAATTTTGCACCTAGCGACGTAAAGTAAGGCGTAATGACGTGAATTCTAGATGTATATTCTTAAATTCTGCGCGTAAATGCGGAAATTTAACGCGCATAGACGTAAATGCGTAAATTCTACGCGTAGCTGTGTAAATTAAAGCGTAAATGCGTAAATTTGATGCGTATATGCCTAAATTCTGCGGGTAAATGCGTAAATTTTGCGCGTGGTGACGTCAATTTCGACGTAACGACGTAAATTCTACGTAATTCGACGATTTGACGCGGAAATGCGTAAATTCTACGTGTATATCCTTAAAATCTAGATCGTAAAATTTAATTATCACTTTCAGTCCGAAGACCAAGCCACCCGCGTGCAAAAGGACAACAAGAGCGCGGTGGCGAAGGCGCGCGTCGTCGCCCAGGCGCGCATCAAGGACCTCGAGGACAAGATGGCCGACCTCAACCGCACTTTCTCAAATCAGGTGCGTAAAAATGATTTGTTTTTTGACGGTATAAGTTGACGGACCAACTACAGAGTGTCCCAAAAAATTACCCCTTAGCAGCCCGCTGTCGGGTCCGATTTTGAGGAATTAGGCATTTGTCGAAAGCTCTCGAAACGGCGAGAAAAAAAAAGCGCTTTTCGTTTTCTAGATTTGGTGGTTTGAATATGTGTTTTTATGACCAAAACCCAGGAAAAATAGCTGCTTTATGCGATTTCCGGTAGAAAATGCGCGCGTTTTTTCGCAAAAGATTTAAAAAAGACAGTAGTGCTAAACATTTTGAGAAACGGATGTCGATTCCTCGCGATGTTTCGTTATTAATTTTCGACTTACGAAATGTTTGAGATTGACAAATTAACGAAATGAAAATATACCCTTTTTTAGCGTAAAAATTGTCGAATCCTTTCAGGTCGAAACGCTTCAAGTCGAAAACGAGACCCTGCGAAGTAGCCGTGAATGGGAAGTGGAAGAGAATGCGAGAATGAGGGAGCGGTTGGCGAAAACGATGTAAGTCGATCCATCAGAATTTCTGACTTACTAATGCTTAGAAAAAGCATACAACGATCGATATTCCAGGGAGAAAAACGCGAAACTGCACAGCGAAGTCGAGGCGGCACTGGTGACCAACTGCGAGCTCGAGCGCAAAATGATCAGTGAGCAGGAGGTGGGAAATATATTTTTATTGATACATAAATTCATCCCTAATTTTTAATACGAATTTAGATAACAAAGAAATACTAGTTCTTGGATTAAAAACGTCAAATCTATAAAAAAATTGTTTTTTCCCCCGATGGTTTAGAACAATACTATTTTTATTCTCAATTGAGGAGCAATTTCGATATTTCTGATTTCATAAATGTTTTTTTTTCAGGTGATGAAATGCATGATGGAGGACCTCGAAGATGCCGAGCGCATCATCGTCCAGCAGGAGGACGAGAAGACGCAGATGGCCGAGGATATTGAGTTGATGAGAGGTACGGCTTTAGCATATCTCTCCATCTCTCTCTATCCCCTCTCTCTCTCTCTCTCTCTTTCTCTCTCTCTACCAACGAGATTTTTAGGCGCGATCATCGCCCAGGAGCAGTTCATCGAGGTGCTCGAGGCCGACATCGTCATCTACGAGGAGCACATCGGAATTTTGAGAGAGTCACTTGGCGCTAGCAAGGTGGGATTCATCGTTAAGCTAGACCGAAGCCAAAGTTAGGCTAAGCCCAAGCTTTTATCTAAACTTAAACCTAAGCTAAGCCTAAGCAAAGCATAAGCCAAGCCTAAGCCGCCTTCCAGGTGGACCATCGTGACCTCATCCGCTCCAAGGCCTTCGAGGCAAAACTGAAGGCGCTCGAGGAAGAGAAGCAGGAGATTGCACGCACCCGGCATGGTGAGCCTATTTTTTCGGGTTTTTCTTGGGGTTTTGAATTTTCTGGACGTGCGGTAGAAATTGATTAGCATGAAAAATTTGGCAATCAAAATTCTGGGAATTCATCGATTTCTGGCTCTGCTTGTGCAATTCTCTTTCTCTGCCTCGCTCTCGCTCTCTCTCTCTCTCTCTCTCTCTCTCTCTCTCTCTCTCTCTCTCTCTCCTCCCTCCCTCCCTCCCTCCTTCCATTACGTCCCTCTTACCATAATCCGCTTACAGAGGAACGTCCAGAGTATTCCTGCGTTCTCATGCTTTTTTCGGGATGATTTAGTTTTAAATATTCATGAGAAACTACGCATTTCCGCCACTTTTTTGAGTCATCGTTCCGTAGCTCGTGACGCTTGGCCTGGGCAAGCTAACAGGGATTCTTTGAGGAACGTTTTCGTCAAAAAAAAGCAAAAATCCAGGTCTATCTCGCTCTCGCTCACACACTCTCTCTCTCGCTCTCTCTCTCTCTCGGTCGCTCTCGCTCTAGCTTACTTTCGTTCTCATCTCAAGGCTAGCGGGGGTTCTTTGAGCAGATTTTGCCCGGAGAGGCTAGCAAAGAACCTGAGGAAGCGAAGAAACGCTCAAAACCCGGAAATGGTTCGTTTGTCGAAAATCAGATAGTTTAGCGTAGCATTAAATCGCGTAAGTTTCGCCGACGATGTGTTTTTGTTAATTGAATTTTAGTCCGTAGTTCATAGCATCATTTCTATATTTTTATAACAGAAAAATTTCACAAGAAAAATACCCGACATTTCATAGCTGACGACGGAACAGTACAGTCAGTGGGCAAACAAAAACGTAGAAAGGGGAACGGAAAAAATGGGCTGCAAAACATGAGCACTTGACTTTGGCGGGGAGGGGGCAATGAAAAAGGGCAAATATACCCTCAATGCCAAACAGCAGACCCAATAAAAATACATAAATATCAAGATGGGTTTTGCCCGTAGATAGGCCGGTTTCGGAATATAATTCTCAAATAATGGAACAAGAAATGGTAATGGAAAGTAGAGGAAACATAGTAACGAAAAATATTAGATGATTTCGGATTACGAAAATTTAATTTAGCTCGCTCTCTCTCACTCTCTCTTTCTCTCTCTCTCTATCCATCACTCGCTCTCGAACTGGATTTACCTATCTCTCCCACTCTCTCTCTCTCTCTCTCTCTCTCTCTCTCTCTTCAAAATTAAACCCGTAGCGTGGCAAGTAAGTGCGAGAGAGACAGAGAAACAGAGCGAGAAAGAGTGAGAGGGACAGAGAATGAGAGAGAAAGGAGAGGGGGTGAGAGAGAAAAAGAGAAATAGAAACAGATAGCTGCGATGCTTCCTTTAAACAAGCGGATCCTTCGACGTCCGTCTACCTACCGTATCTTCTGATAGCGTACTCGACATTCCGGAATCTTCCGTTTGACTGCTGTCCGTAGTAAAAGCCGGATTCCGGTGCCCCAGCTTTTCGCTTATGATGGTGGCGCTGCGTGGGGGTAGGCCCTGAAAAAGCGGTTTTTAACAGCGAGAAAGAGAGAGGGAGAGAGGGAGAGAGAGAGAGAGAGAGAGAGAGAGAGAGAGGGATGGAAAGAGAGAAAGGATTTTCATTAACGTACCCTCTTTATTGTCCCGTACTCCCGGTAAGAGTATCCATTATCGATTACCGTCTCGGGAAGCGCGCTAACGACCTAGATATCCCATTATTAAAAGTGTTAAAAACAGATTTGTATTTTTTTGCCATAGCTCTGGTACCTTCGATCTAATTTCTTGATTTCCCTCGATTTTTCGACCAAGTTTCCCGGCAAAAGTGCTTCATTTTTCCCATTTTTTTGTTGGTCCGCCCGGCCAGATGTGTCTATTGCCACTTTTCTGCCAATTGTGCACACAATGAGTCAGAAAATTAAAGTGGGGAAACGGCAGGGAATTGATGGCTTGTATGGCGCTTTATGAAGAAAAATAGGAAAACCTAGGCAGGCTAGCAGAGAACCTTGAGGAAAGGTGCTAAGCCCCGCTAGGGCAGACCAGCATAGAACCTTAGGGAATATGCAAAAACCGGTAGGGGCAAGCTGACAGGGATTCCTTGGTAAATTTAGCTAAAACTGACTGGGCATTCCAGCAGAGAAACTTTAGGAAAAGTGCTAAGGCCCGTTAGGGCAGACTAGCAGAGAATCTTCAATTTCCGAATACTTTTTTGCCTTCCCAATCCCTTTGAAACTCACATCACAGTCACATTTCGTGCAGTGGCGCTCCCGTCTCCGGAAACAGCAGAAAAGCCCGCAGGGGAAGCACAGAATCGCGTAGAAAATGCCACGCCAGGTGAATCGCCACGCAACGGAACGCGTCCGGCAATCCGGACATTCCAGATTCTCTGTCATTTGATGTGAGGCGTACTCGTAGTGGGAATCTAGAAATGGCGGTTGATTGCGTGATTTCGAAGGGCAGGCTAGCAGAGATCATTTGGGAATGGAAGGGGCAGGCTAGCAGAGATCATTTGGAAATGGAAGGGGCAGGCTAGCAGAGATCATTTGGGAATGGAAGGGGCAGGCTAGCAGAGATCATTTGGGAATGGAAGGGGCAGGCTAGCAGAGATCATTTGGGAATGGAAGGGAAGGCCAGCAGAGATCATTTGGGAACCAGAGCCCCTAGCAAACTAGCAAAGATTCTTTGGGGAATCAGTCCAGAAACTAGGGCGGGCTAGCAGAGATCATTCGGGAAAAGGATCACTGGCAAGGCAAAAAGTGTCGAAAAATCAGGGCAAGCGAGCAGAGATTTTTAGGGAAGTTCGTAATTTTCAACTAAAATTCTCGTTTAAATTAGCCATATGGGGTTCAAAACAGCGTCCCAAACTAGGGCGTAATTAGGGTACAAAACGGAATAATAGCCGGGAAAGGACAGAGAGAGACTGCTAGATTGAGAGTGAAGAGTGCAACCGGGGGAATAACATGACCACGGCGGGATCCACCCCATCGATCCACCCCACAACGCAATATTTACGCCAAACCTGAATTTGATTACGGGTCGAACGCCCGTAGATAGGCGTCATACGGAATATTTATTTTTTATGCGCAAAAATAGATTGATTTCGACAGCAGACCGGAAGTGACTTTTTAAAGGCATCGACAAGCCTCAAAAATACTGCCGAAATCCCGATAGTCAGGTCCCCGATACTCAGGATCCCGACAGGCCGAAATCCCGACAAGAAAATCCCGCCACGCCAAACTCCCGACACTCCATAATACCGACAGCGCTAGCACCGACAGCCAAAATCCCGACAACCAAAATACAGAGATTATTTGGTACGATTTAACCTAGTTTGCCATGATTGGCAGGCTAGCAGCGGTTATTTGTGGAGTTTGGAGGTCTAGAGGACTCCCGACGGACTAGCAAAGATTCTTTAGGAAATTTGGTGCCACTTAGTTCAGTTAAGATGCAAAGAAATAGGAAGGCAAGCTAGCAGAGACCATTTGGGGAATGCAGAGCCCAAAATGCCGCCAAAGCTCGGGCTCAAATTGCACTCGGCGTGAGGGCTGAAACGGGCGGGTGGCCTTGTTTTTTGTCAGGGTTTATCGGCCCACAGCTGAGGCGACAGTTGGGGGAAGGTGAGGGGAGGAATTTTCGAGGAGAATCGAAATAATGGGAGAGAGATGAGAGAAAGAGAGGGAGAGAGAGAATAGAAGAGATAAACAGACAAACAGACACCGCCCCACCCACTTCTCTGCGCTCTGCCGCTCCGGGCCGTCCGCCACTCTCTCTCTCACTCCCCTCTCTCTCTCTCTCTCTCGCTCTCGCACATGCAAATAATACTTAGGAAGCCAACAATTAGGTTTTAAATAACACCTAAAGGACCCCACAAAATTATCGGTATTTCATAGCTGCAAGATATCCCAGCAGCCAATATCACTTTAGGATTCTTCGAGGCGGAATACTCTAGATTTACAAACCTCGGCCGGGATTTTTATGTGGCGCCTAGTTTGTGCAAGCCGGCCGCTCTACCGCTTCTCTATCACTCACTCACTCTCTCGATCTCTTCCTCTCTCTCTTTCGCCGATCATTTCACTGACCCGATCGGGTGACTGATTACCCCGGGCGCCCGCATCACTCGGGGGGCGATTCCCAGAATTCTCCCCCATTTTGGGGTGTTGATGTGTGGGTTAAAATGTGACCCGGATCGTACCCGACCATCGGGTAGAATAGCAAAAATCTTCTCGAGGAAATAAGCAGCAGGCTAGCAAAGATCATTTGGGAATGGAAGGGGCAGGCTAGCAGAGATCATTTGGGAATGGAAGGGGCAGGCTAGCAGAGATCATTTGGGAATGGAAGGGGCAGGCTAGCAGAGATCATTTGGGAATGGAAGGGTAGGCTAGCAGAGATCATTTGGGAATGGAAGGGGCAGGCTAGCAGAGATCATTTGGGAATGGAAGGGGCAGGCTAGCAGAGATCATTTGGGAATGGAAGGGGCTGGCTAGCAGAGATCATTTGGGAATGGAAGGGGCAGGCTAGCAGAGATCATTTGGGAATGGAAGGGGCAGGCTAGCAGAGATCATTTGGGAATGGAAGGGGCAGGCTAGCAGAGATCATTTGGGAATGGAAGGGGCAGGCTAGCAGAGATCATTTGGGAATGGAAGGGGCAGGCTAGCAGAGATCATTTGGGAATGGAAGGGGCAGGCTAGCAGAGATCATTTGGGAATGGAAGGGGCAGGCTAGCAGAGATCATTTGGGAATGGAAGGGGCAGGCTAGCAGAGATCATTTGGGAATGGAAGGGGCAGGCTAGCAGAGATCATTTGGGAATGGAAGGGGCAGGCTAGCAGAGATCATTTGGGAATGGAAGGGGCAGGCTAGCAGAGATCATTTGGGAATGGAAGGGGTAGGCTAGCAGAGAGCATTTGGGAATAGAAGGGGTAGGCTAGCAGAGACCATTTGGGATTTTCGCTATTTTGAAATTCTGAATCGCGGCCTTGAAATTCCGAAAAAAAAATCGCTAATATCCTTAATTTTGCAGATGAACGACTCAAGACGAAAGCCCTCAACGCGAAGGTGCGGCTCCTTGAGGGGGAGAACGAGAAGCTGATCGCCCGAATCTGCGAGATGGAAATGGGACCCGGTCAGGAACAAGGCGCACCCACCACCCAAAACACTTCCCATCACCTACAGCACGAACTCGCTGAAGCCGAAGCGCGACTCGAGGCCCTACGGAGCGAGTACGATCAACAACTCGCGACGGTTCGCTTGGAGAATGAGGGACTGACAAGGCAGTGGCAGTCAATGCGGGATACGGTACGAGGGCTGGAGGACGAGCTGGCCACGTTGAGAGCCACGCAGCAGGGCTCGAGTCGGGGCGATCAAGCGAACTTTGGCCAGACGCCTCTGCCTGCACTTCAGGAAGAGGCTCAGCAAGAAAACGGTAATTTTTGCCGGTGGTTTGAGTTTGCAGTTTGGTAGTTTTGCATTCAAAGCTCAACCTAGGCCTAAACAAAGCCTAATTGTAAGCCGAGTCCAGAAGCCTAACAAGGGAAGGGCAAGTACACGAACTGGAAATTTGAAAAACGCTCGCGGCTACCCCCAGGTTATCGACTACGGGGAACACGATGGTGTTGTCAGAATTTTCCACCGAGCTCTCTGGAGCGAGATACGGTACTTCCGGAAAAGGGGTCATTTGCATTCGCCAAATTAACATGCTACTTGCGGTTTATTAGAAGTTTCTACGTCTCAACCATCAGCTGCGAGTTAGTCAATTGAAGTCAATGATCCACTCAACTTTTAATTTTTTGCTTTTTGGAATGTTATTTTTGGAGCCTTTTCGACTGTGTTTTCATTGTTCTTGAAGCAAACTTTCTCTTCCAAATCCGAAGTCGAACCCAAAAATTTCAATCTTTGAAGGCCGAAATTGACGTGGGTGCCCTCCAAAAAGCAAAGAGCAAAAATTAAAAGTTCTGAGTGGATTCGAACCCTGGTAGGTATTTCAAAAAACTGTTCAGTTAGCAATTGACTAACTCGCAGCTGATGGTAGAGACGTAGAAGCCTCCAATAAACCGCAAGTAGCATGTTAATCTTGCGTATGCAAATGACCCCTTTTCCGGAAGTACCGTATCTCGCTCTACAGGGCTCGGTGGAAAATTCTGACAACACCATCGTGTTCCCCGTAGTCGATAACCTGGGGGTAGCCGCGAGCGTTTTTCGAATTTCCAGTTCG
The DNA here is from genome assembly GCA_958295435.1 of Mesorhabditis spiculigera. NCBI lineage: Eukaryota > Metazoa > Nematoda > Chromadorea > Rhabditida > Rhabditidae > Mesorhabditis > Mesorhabditis spiculigera. The sequence continues at coordinate 388,483 of CATQJA010002614.1, read as the reverse complement.
TGTACTTGCCCTTCCCTTGTAAGCCTAAACCTAAGCCTAATCCAAGCAGCCTAATCCTATCCGTAGAACCTAAGCAATGGCTAAGTAAAGCGAAGTCTAAGCAAAGTCTAAGCAAAGTTTAAGCCTAAGTCTTGGCCAAGCTTGAGTTTAACCAATACTGTGTCAGGCCTAAGTCAAGCCCAAGCCAAGCCCAAGCCAAGCCTAAACCTAAGCTAAGCCAAGGCTAAGCTATGAATTTGGAGTAAAATTACATCGAAAACCGAGAAAATCGCAAAATTGAGAGGGTTTCGTCAAAGGTTTTGCCTTGTCAACCCCTTTAGAATAATTTTGCGGGGTTTAAAGGGACCGGGAAGGCAAAATTTTTTCCGGGTTTTTTATTTATTTTTTTTAATGTTTTTTAAAGGCATTTGGTAGGCAAGAAAACGAAAACACGCTGAAATTTCGGTAAAACTAGTAGTTGGAAAACGAAGCGAAAATCTTCAAATTCAAGTCGTCTCGCTAAAGATTGATTGTGGCTTTCCGATACCTTTCACTAAGACCACATTTCAGAATCCCTTCGTACTCGCACCGCGGAGCTTGAGCACCAACTCGCCGACCTAGTACACGTCAAGGAGAAGCTGCAGGAGCAGCTCAGCGACGTCGGCGTGGAGAACTTTGAGCTACAGGCGAGGGTGCAGCGGCTAGAGCGAGCTGAGGCCGACTTTGCCGTGCTCCGCCGGAGTGTTAATGAAGCTGAGAGGGAGAAGGAGGTGGCCGAGGAAGAGAGGAAGAAGCTGGAGATTGAGCTCGAATCGCTGAGGGAAAGGGAGCTGGAGACGTCCAACGAGTTGCAGCAGGCCAGGCATCGGGTAAGCAGATTACGACATTTCAATTAAGAAAGTTTGAGAAAATTTGGCACGGGCAGGCCAACAGAGGTCATTTGGGAATAGAAGGGGCAGGCTGGCAGAGATCATTTGGGAATGGAAGGGGCAGGCTAGCAGAGATCATTTGGGAATGGAAGGGGTAGGCTAGCAGAGATCATTTGGGAATGGAAGGGGCAGGCTAGCAGAGATCATTTGGGAATGGAAGGGGCAGGCTAGCAGAGATCATTTGGGAATGGAAGGGGCAGGCTAGCAGAGATCATTTGGGAATGGAAGGGGCAGGCTAGCAGAGATCATTTGGGAATGGAAGGGGTAGGCTAGCAGAGATCATTTGGGAATGGAAGGGGCAGGCTAGCAGAGATCATTTGGGAATGGAAGGGGCAGGCTAGCAGAGATCGTTTGGGAATGGAAGGGGCAGGCTAGCAGAGATCATTTGGGAATGGAAGGGGCAGGCTAGCAGAGATCATTTGGGAATGGAAGGGGCAGGCTAGCAGAGATCGTTTGGGAATGGAAGGGGCAGGCTAGCAGAGATCATTTGGGAATGGAAGGGGCAGGCTAGCAGAGATCGTTTGGGAATGGAAGGGGCAGGCTAGCAGAGATCATTTGGGAATGGAAGGGGCAGGCTAGCAGAGATCGTTTGGGAATGGAAGGGGCAGGCTAGCAGAGATCATTTGGGAATGGAAGGGGCAGGCTAGCAGAGATCATTTGGGAATGGAAGGGGCAGGCTAGCAGAGATCGTTTGGGAATGGAAGGGGCAGGCTAGCAGAGATCATTTGGGTATTGAGGGTACCTAGAAGAGGCCATTTAGATGATTTTATGCTCGCATTTCCAGATCAACACACTAATGGCCCAACCTCAACCTGTCCAGCTTCAACAGGCTTCATCAACCTCAAGCCCATGGGAGCCGATGGAAACCCTCATGCCCTCGGATCGAGAACAACTTGAGCAGCTCCAGCGCGAGAACTCCCAACTTCGAGAGGAGCTCGCACACGCTCGGCTGAGCCTGGCCGAGACTCGAGAGGTCCAGAAAGAGGTCGAAATCCTGAAGGCTGAGCTCGAGGAAGAACGGCGCGAAACCGAAGCGAAATGGGAGGAGGTCTGCGAAAAACTGATGCAATCCGCCGAACGCGCCGAGGACAGCCCTGCAGCCCGATCTTCACGTAAGGCATCGATAGAGGAGATGCACACCTACCTCGACGCGTACGCCGAGAAGTGCAAGAAGCTGGAGGAGGAGCTGAGGGAGACAAAGGAGCGGATAGAGCAGTCGTCGACGGAGATCTCCAGGAATGCATCGCCCGAGCTGGAGGCCGAGCTGGCCGCTTGCCAACTACGGCTGGTGGATGCTGAACGGAGACTGGAGGAGAAGGGAGAGACGATAGGGAGGATACAGGGGGAATTGAAGGAGGCGACGGAGAAGATGGAAGCCGATAGGGTTGAGAAGAAGAAGCTGAAGGCTGCCGTGAAACAGTTGAGGGACAGGCAACAGCAACAGACGGTTACGGTAGCACAAATGCCCGAGGAACCGAAGGTTCAGGTCAGTTTTTGAGGGCAGTTGTCGCTCTGTCTCTCTGTCTCTCTTTCTCTCTGTCTCTCACTCTCTCGCCCTCTCCCTCTCTCTCATTCGCCCGTCCCTCTCTCTCTCACTCACTCTCTCTCCCTCCCTCTCTATCTATCTCTCTATCTCTCTCTCTTTCTCTCTTTGGCTCTCTCTCACGCTCTCTCTCCTGTCCTGAACGCCTCGAAGTCACCGTTTTCAGGTTGTCCACACCCAACAAGCCGTAGCTCAACCTCCTTCCGCCCCGACCACCTCCGAGCCAGCCGAGCCGGGCTCCTTAGAGGACCTTGAAAATGAGCTGCGCCAAGCACACATCCGGCTCTTTAACGAGGGAAAACTCGTCGAAGACCTGCGGTTCCAGCTGGATGCCCAGAACCGACAGGGGCAGTTGAGGGAGTCGGAAATGGCGGAGAGGATGCAGCACCTGGTGGGTTGGGAGTGAGAGAGTGCGAGTGAGAGAGAGTGAGAGAGCGAGAGACAGAGAGAGCGCGAGAGAAAGAGAGAACGCGATAACCTCTCACTTCAAATATCCCAGGAAACACAAGCTATGCAGCAATACGAGCAAGCCGTCCGCGAGCACGAGCAGCGCACCCGCGCCGAACTGATGAACGGCGAGCTCCAGCAACGCGTTTCCGAGCTCGAGACGAAGCTCTTTGGCTCGAGCCAAGTCGAAGGGCAAGCGGAGGCTCAAGCTAGAGAGGAGAGAATGGAGCTGAATGCGCAGATTCGGGTTGGTTATGAAGTTTTAAACGTACTGCAAGGCGCCCGAATCGACCCTTTCGATCGACTATGTCTCGACAGCTACGTTGCACTCCAAATGACGCATGCCAGCGCGCAAGGACTACTGATTTTTTGCACCAATACCCGAAAAAATACCGTATAAAATGGGGTGAAATTTGAAGCATTTCGTAACTATCTAAACCTAGACGATGGAAAGGGTCGATTTTTGGGCTTATCCCATTTTAAATGGACCCGGAAGGCAGAATGAGCTCCCAGAACTCCAGCTTTCTTTAGCAACTCCAAGCCACCATCCAACAACTCGACGCGCAGCGCCTCGAGAGTGAAGGCCGATTCACGCAGCTGGCCGAAGAGCTTGAAGCCGTTCGGGCGGAGGCGAGCAGGCGGGAAGCCGCGCTGAACACGGAGATTGGCGCCCTGGAGGCGGATAAGGTAAAAACCCCAAAAGGATTTTCTTGTCTTTTTAGTCCCTTAAAAAAAGTCTATTTTTCAGGCCGAGTTCAGCTTCCGCGTCGACGCCGCCGAGGAGTCGTTCAATCAGAGCGAGCTGCACGATACGGTAGTTTTTTGGCTCTGTTTCTCTATTGCTCCCTCACTCTCTCTCTCTCGGTCTCTCTCATTTTCTCTCTCTCTCTCTCTCTCTCTCTCTCTCTCTCGCTCTCTCCCTCTCTCTCTTTATTTTGCGTATTTAATTTTTTCAGATTCGCGACCTCCAAAAAGAAGTGGATCAGACCAAATACGAGCTGTTCTCGATGCGAAACGAGCTCGAAGCTTCGGAAGAAGCACGGCAGCAGCTACAGTATCAGCTAGATGAGGAGAAGGAAAACACAGGATACGGTAGCCGACAGCCAGAGGAGCACGAGCGGCTTACCAGGGAGGTCGAGCTACTAAGGCAACAGGTACGACAAGGTCTCTCTCACTTCCCGTCACTCTCTCACTGTCTGTCTCTCTCGCGCTCTCTGTTGCCCTCTCGCTCTATCTCTCTTTCTCATCCATGCCAATGTTCCAGCTCTCGGAAACTGAAGAGCGTCTTGCCATCGCTGAGCAGCAGACCTTCTCCGAGATCGTCATCGATAGTACAGTTCCGGAAACGGCGCCAGTACAGGTTAGTAGATTCCAAAAAGCGCCAAATTACACCTGAACAGCAAGATTCCGTTTTTTCCGCACCACTACGTCTTTTGGTAGGTCTGCGCGTAGTAAAATTGTTGTGGTGGTCGCATGAGGAATTGGGTTCTCGACTCTTCGTCTCTCGCTCTTTCTCGCTCTCTCTCTCTCTCTCTCTCTCTCTCTCTCTCCCTAATCTGCCACCTTTCCAGCACGAATCGCTACTACGAGCAAGTGCCGCGACCTCAAACGCTGTCACCAGACTGCTAGAAGATCAAGGTCAAGCAGTACACTACGCTCCGCCACCCGGCTACGTTCCGTCCGAGTGGCCACAGGCTACGGTAGCTACGCAGCAGTACGCGGGACGCCCGGAACACGCGTATTATGGGCATCAAGCGCCTACCCCCACGCAACATTCCTATCAACACCCGGAACACGCGTACTATGGACAAGCTACGCAACAATACCCTGGACACACAACTACGGCAGCCACGCAACAGTACTCTGGACAGCAGGGATCTATGGCGACACAACAATACTCTGAACACCCCGCTGCAGCAGCTACGCAACAGCACTCTGGACACTCAACTACGACCGCTACGCAACAGTACGCTTCACACCAGCTTGGGGATACGCTAGCTGCGCAACGGTACGGTGCATATGAGCTCCACCAAGCTACGGTAGCGACGCAGCAGTACCCTGGACAACACCTCCAAGCCGAGCATTCCCAACAGATCCAGCAGCAAGAAACGGTAAGGTATACTGTAGCATTACGCTAATTTCGAGGATTTTGTAATTTTTTTGACATGCTTAATGCTAAAACCACGATTTCAGCCGATTCTGGCCCATTCCCCGGCCGAAAATTCCGGCCAGCTGCAATCCACAGACCAGCAGCTGGTGCTCAATTTGAACACGAACACGGAGAAGGACCTGTTTGCCGAGAACCAGCTGCTCAGGTAGGGAAAATGAAGTTGAACCTGGGCTTGGGCCAGGTTTAAGCGACGCCAAGCCCAAGTCAAGCTCAAGACTCAGCCTGAAACTAAGCCTAAGCTAAGCCTAAGCCTAAACCTAAGCATAAGCTAGCCTAAGCCTAAACTTAAGCATAAGCTGTATCCTAAGCCTAAGCCTAACCTAAGCCCAGGCCTAAGCAAAGCCTAAGCCTAACCTAAGCACTAGCCTAGGCCTAAGCCCAGATAGAAGCTTAAGCTTTAAACCGAAGCTTAAGCTTAACATAAGCATAAGCCTAAACCCAAAAATAAGCCTTAGCCCAAGCCTAAGCACAAGCACAAGCTTAACCCAGCTTAAATCTGAGCCTAAGCCTAAGCCTAAGCCTAAGCCCAAGCCTAGGTCAAACTAAACCCAAATTTTTGCAGAGAGTGCGTCAACGAGACGTCAAACCTTCAAGAGCGCCTCGGGGAAGACGTTGAACGGCTTGAGGAGCTGCGTTCGGAGCTGGAAGGGGCAGTGGATGGACTGAAGGGAGAAGTCTGGGCCCTGAATGGACAGCTGAAGGCTTCTGTGCTGGATCGAGAAGCTCTGGATACTCGACTGGCCATGGCCGACTCGCAGCTGGCCGCCGAGAAGGCGAGGGCCGATCAGCTGGATCAGGAGTTGTCGGAGCAGGTCGGTTTTTGGCGGATGTGGTTTTGAAAGGAGCATGAGATATCAGTATCCTCATTTTTTGTGTTTAAAAAAAGCGAGACCCCTAGGAGTCGTGGAATTTCTGGCCTTAAAGTGAGCACGACAGCTAGAATGCTTCATTTTTTTGCTTAAGGGAAGCGAGACACCAAGAAATCTTTTTTTGGTTTAAAGGAAGCGTGACACCTGGGATCCATAGAATTTCCGGTCTTAAAGTGAGCATGACAGCTTGAACTCCTCAATTTGATGTTCAAAGAGAGCATGAGAACCAAAAATAGAGGCAGTAGTTAAAATAGGGATTGAGCCAGCGAGAGAGAGAGATAGAAAGAGAGAGAGAGGGAGAGAGTGACAGATAGAGCGAGAGAGAGAGAGAAAGAGAGAAATAGAGCGAGAGAGAGAGAGCGGGCGAGAGAGAGAAAGAGTAAGAGAAGGAGCGGGAGAGAGAGAAAGAGTGAGAGAGAGGAAGAGAGAGCTGCAAGCAAGAGCTAGAGAGGGTGAGAGAGAGAAAGAGTGTGATAGAGATAGAGCGAGCGAGGACGTGACACCAAGAGTAACAAATCCCCTCTAGGTTGAACTCACGGAACGCGCTCAACGCCAAGCGGCCGAGTCTGAGAACGAGAGCAACAGGAGGCTGGCCGAATGTCTCGAGATGGAGAGCAGAAGGTGATTTATAAAAACCCAAAAATTTGCGAACTCTATTGAAATATAACCCATATAGCTATAGAAAAAACTGTAAAATAATCCTCAACTTTTCAGGGAAGAGCTGGAGAAGGCGTACACCCAATTGAAAGAGTACTACACCCAACTGCACGCCTCTTATGAGGCCCTCTACAATTCGGTGCACAGGACCGAAAAAGTCGATGGGCAAACCGAGACGGATGTTGATGGAATGACGGTGGAGAGGGGGGAAGAAGCTCTGAGGCTATATCACCTGTATCGGGAGCAATTCTCAGTGACGAATGACAGGGTCGTCGAGTTGAGGACCGGGTTGAGGACGCTGGCGCATGTGAGTTATCTTTCTCTCTCTCGCTCTCTCTCTCTCTCTCTCTCTCTCTCTCTCTCTCGGTCTCTCACGCTCTCTCTCTATACCTCGCGCTTTCTCTATTCATCTTGCTATCTCTCTCGTGCTCTTTTCGCTCTTGCTCACTCTAGCGCACTCGCTCTCTCTCTCCCCTTGCTGTCACTCTGCTGCTTTCAGAGACACCCTTAAAAGGCCCGGGAAAATCGACCCCATGTAGGGTTGGGTTTTGGCGCAACCGGTTTCCGATCGATCGCTTTGCATATCCTAAACGATTAAATCGTTGGACGAAAACCGGTTTCCGGCATCGAACCGATTTAAATCGGTTCACGAGGCAAAACCGGTTTTTGCCAGGCTCGGAAATCGGTTCGGGTAAAAAAACCGGTTTTTCACGATTCGGTCCCGGAAGTGAAACCGGTCTTTATGCAAATCCCCAGCACACTTATTATTCAAATTTCGGTAATCTAAAGCCTCAAATTTCATAAATTTTTGGGAATCGAGTTCTGTCTTAAATTTGTTTTTCATGTTTTTGCTTGTTTTATATAGCTTGTTAGCAATGTATGGTCTCAGAGACAAACGATTAGAACGTCATATTAAACGCTGGTGCCTGGAGCGCTACTTGATTGTTCGGGCTTTACCAGTCGTTTACGATTGACTTTTCGGTCACAGTTCTAGATAGGCAAGGTATTTTCCCGCTTTCACGCGCGGACCCGACTGTTACTGATAGCCTTAGATTGTACTTGATCATTTTGAAGCGCTCCAGGCTCGCACCAGCGTTTAATATGACGTTCTAATCGTTTGTCTCTGAGACCATACATTGCTAACAAGCTATATAAAACAAGCAAAAACATGAAAAACAAATTTAAGACAGAACTCGATTCCCAAAAATTTATGAAATTTGAGGCTTTAGATTACCGAAATTTGAATAATAAGTGTGCTGGGGATTTGCATAAAGACCGGTTTCACTTCCGGGACCGAATCGTGAAAAACCGGTTTTTTTACCCGAACCGATTTCCGAGCCTGGCAAAAACCGGTTTTGCCTCGTGAACCGATTTAAATCGGTTCGATGCCGGAAACCGGTTTTCGTCCAACGATTTAATCGTTTAGGATATGCAAAGCGATCGATCGGAAACCGGTTGCGCCAAAACCCAACCCTAACCCCATGCCTCGACTGGGTCAAGACAGCTAGGCGATGCATCTCACAAAACCGCCAATTTCGCAGCAAAATTTTATGCATTATGCTTATCTTTTCGCGTTTCGTGTAGCTGTCTAGACCTAGCCGACGATAGGGGTCGATTTTGGACCTTCTAGGCCCCTTAAAGGGCCAAAACTATGTAAAAAATGCCTTCCTGCGTCAACAGACATTTTCAGGACCTGAGCACCGCCGACCTGGGCACCCTTCGCGAGTCGATCACCGCCGAAATCGGCCGAATCCACGAGGCAACCGCTCGAATTGTGGAAGTTCGGGCTCAGCTTTCCGGGGGAGCCGCACCGGATGCGGATCGACTGGCTGAAATCGTGAACGCTGTAATCGAAAGCTGTGGGATCAACGTCCCAGCCGGGACATCACTCGTCGATCGCGTGGACCGTGTCGCCGAGCTGTTGCAGAACAGAAGCCGCGAGGCCGAGGAGGGCAGGGCGGCCGTGTTGAGACAACAGCAGACATGTGCCGCACTTTTGAAGGCAGGAGCTGTGGGTACCTTTCAAACCGGATTTTAGCGCCTCGAGGCGGCGGAAGTGGAAGCTGCGGGCGGCAGTGCTGAGGAGGGGCAAACGAGACGAGAACTTGAGGAAACCAGGGTGCAGTTGATGAACAGCAACGCCGAGGTAGGAAACAAATGATCTCTTCTAGCCTGCCCCTTCAATTCCCAAATGATCTCTGCTAGCCTGCCCCTTCAATTCCGAAATGATCTCTGCTAGCCTGCCCCTTCCATTCCCAAATGATCTCTGCTAGCCTGCCCCTTCAATTCCCAAATGATCTCTGCTAGCCTGCCCCTTCAATTCCCAAATGATCTCTGCTAGCCTGCCCCTTCCATTCCCAAATGATCTCTGCTAGCCTGCCCCTTCCATTCCCAAATGATCTCTGCTAGCCTGCCCCTTCCATTCCCAAATGATCTCTGCTAGCCTGCCCCTTCAATTCCCAAATGATCTCTGCTAGCCTGCCCCTTCAATTCCCAAATGATCTCTGCTAGCCTGCCCCTTCCATTCCCAAATGATCTCTGCTAGCCTGCCCCTTCCATTCCCAAATGATCTCTGCTAGCCTGCCCTTTCCATTCCCAAATGATCTCTGCTAGCCTGCCCCTTCCATTCCCAAATGATCTCTGCTAGCCTGCCCCTTCAATTCCCAAATGATCTCTGCTAGCCTGCCTCTATCACGATTTTCAGGTCTCCGAACTCCAATCTCGCGTCGAACAGCTCAAAGAAGCAGTGACCGAGCTGACAGCGGCAAAAGAAGATGAAGAGGGTGGGTTCACAATCCCTTAAAAATAACTTCATGTCTCTATCCCTTTAAAGAGACTGGTAAGGTATGGCTATGGATTTTGTTGGCTATGGATTGGCTATCGATTTTTCCGCACAGGAAAGCCACCGGAAAGGGCTCTTATTTGTTTACGCGACTAAATTACATTACGTGTCGTAATCCGTTGAAAATCCATCGCACAAAACCCATAAAAATGCCTTGCACGTCCCTTGCAAAAATCGTCACTCGCTTCCCCTCCCTCCTATCGCTTCCTCAACCCCGCATGCAAATTTCCGGACCGATTTTCCGGTTGATTTTGTGTTTTTTTTTGGTGGCTACCGTCTCTGGGTATGCAAATGGGCAAGGCTCTGTTTTTACTCTGCATCTCTCGTCACTCTCTCGAAAATTAGCTCCACCCCCTCACATCTCACGCGTTCACCGCCCAGCACACTAATGAAATTCTAACATTTTTTTGGTTTTGTTCTGAGAAAAAGATCTTGACTTTTTAAAGGGGCTCCGAAATCTGGTCCACCCGCTGCTGTGTTGATTCCTGGCAGATAGCCAGGTCCCGCGACCGCGTCGCATGTTCTTTAGTCCCCGTTTGGATGGGAAAACGAGTGAATTTCAAAATTCTGACGCCACTTCTGTAATCCCCATCGGATTTTGATCATTCTAAACATTTTAATTATTAAAATTGATCAGAGAACCATTGAGATCGAGAGATGCCTTACAAGGCATTACGACGCGTAGTCACCGTGCACTCGAAAAGTCATTTGTGCCCTAAGAACTTTTCGGTTTTACTCAAATCTTTTACGCCTTTCCGCATCGGAATCAATTTTGTGGCACTTCCCGGCAGTAACCTTCCGTTTTTTGACCGGACGGTTGAATCCCCGCACGCACGAATTTTGGCTTTTCTTTAAACTGAAACGTATCTTGAGAGCATTATGATTTTTTTTCCGAAATTAAAATCAGAAGCGAATTAAAAAAATTTGATTTTTGACGATTTTAATTTGTGTTAAAGGGGATAGCAGAAGCATCTCCGATTAGGGACAGAAGCACATGCGGCGCGGTCGTGTCGTGTTGCGTCTGTATCTGGCTTTTTGGCCGGCATCAAAGCGGAAGGGTGGTGAAAGGGCACGTTCAGGGACGTTTTTTGGAAAAAAGCAAAGATTTTTGCCGCGGCCGGGGGTCGAACCCGGGCCGCCCGCTCGGGGGGGCGCGGATGGATACCAGTCAGCCACAGCTACAACCTGGCGAGGGGTGAGGGGCGCCCCACGCCGCAAAGGAGGGAAATTGCCTGCCACGCCACGGGCAGGCAGTGCGCGCGGTCCCTACGTCCATAGGGTGTATACGTTAGATCGAGTATACGACCCCTACCTGAACGTGCGGTTTGGCGGTTTTCGAAATCTATACCTTCGGGATGCTTTTAAAGTATCTTTCAACAGTTTCCCAACTAACTAACGCACAATGCTTTACTGTGCCTGACTGTCTAAAAAAAAAATAAAATATTGACTAAATTTCGATTTAGCATTTTCCTGACTAACGCACAATCTACCGTACCGCCGTTTAGCCACTCTTCCTAGTGCACTCTCCCCCACCTATTCTATCCTCGGTTCCGGGTGGCCTTTTTTGGGTGTAATTGCGAGAGCGGAAATCAGAGTAGAGCTGTGCCCATTTGCAGCCGAGACGGGGCGACGTCGCAACCTACGGACTGAGGTCGCCATTTTAGCCGCTCGACTCGCCACACGACAAGCGGATGTCGATGCCCTTTTCCGAGCCAACGCCGATCTGGCCCACACTAATGTCAGGCTGCAGAATGAGATTGATGAGATGAGGGAGACGGCGACGACGTCGGCAAGTGCAGTGCAAGCAGAGGTCGGTTTTTCAGAAAATTTTGGAAAATCTTAAAACGAGCCTGGGAAAGCAGAACTTATTGCATTCGTTCAGCCGGCTGAAGCTGAACAGCTTCGTCACCAACTCTCCAGCCTGGAGGATCGACTTCATGAAGATCGCCGCCGCATCGAGGAGCTTGAGGCTCAACTGGCTGAGGCCCGGAACCGAAGTGGCATCCTGGCTGCTCAGCTTGAAATCAAGGAGCATGAGCAGCAACAGCAAGCATCGTCTGAACAGCTTGATGAGGTGGGAGCGAGAGGGAGGGAGCGAGAGAGAGAGGGAGATAGAGAGAGAGAGAGAGAGAGAGAGAGAGAGAGAGCAAAATAATCTTTAAATTTCAGCTTACCCGGCTTCGCGACGTCGAGAAGCTGCTGAACAACACGATCTCGAGCTTCGAGGACAAGCTCCAGGAGGCCGAGGAGCGGATCAACGACTTGGAGGGGGCGCTCGATGTAGCGCAGGTAGGCTAGACGGCTTTTCCCCCCTCTCTCTCACTCTCTCTCGCTCTCTCTCCCTCTCTCGACCTCTCTCGCTCTGTCTCTTTCTTTATCTCTCTCTCTCTCTCTCTCTCTCTCTCTCTCTCTCTCTCTCCTCCCTCCCTCCTTAATATGTCCTCTCTAGACAAAACACGTCGAACCGCAGCCTGAAGCCACCGAGAGCGCCTGGGGCTGGGGCGACGACCAGCAAGGAGAGCCTGAAGCAGTTCAAGCCCCGGTCACCCCGCTTCAATCCGCCACTCCGGATTCCCACGCCGACCTGGCCAAACTGAAAGCCCAAGCCGCGAAAGCCGAAGAACGCGCAGAGTTCGCGGAATCAGAACTTCAAGAAGTTCGAGCCGAGTTTGAGGAGCTGATGAATGTGTTGACAAAGTTGAAGCTCGAGCAGAAGGCCTCCGAGGAGAAGATCAACGTGTTGGAGGTGAAACTGGCAAGCGCTGCCGTAACCGCGCCCGTTCCGGAAGCCCCGGCAACGGAAGGCTGGGGAGATGACGATTGGGGAGCTTCGGAAACTACCGTACCCGCAGGGGCTCAAAACTCCGAGGCTACGGGAGCCCTGGAGGAGCTGCAGAATGAGTTGGAGGAGGAGAGGCAGCTGAAGGAGGAGCTTGAGAAGGAGAAACAGGAGTTGAATGTTAAGGTGCAACGTCTTTCTGCGCAGGTGAGGAATGGGCAGGCTAGCAGAGATCATTTGGGAATGGAAGGGGCAGGCTAGCAGAGATCATTTGGGAATGGAAGGGGCTGGCTAGCAGAGATCATTGGGGAAACGCACAGAAATTAGCCTAAGTTCCGCATTTTCAGCTCGACGAGCTCGAGACCGAACTCCTCGACAAGATCGAGGAGCAAGAGCGCTCGGCCGCCGACTTCAAGGAACAGATCCAGGAGCTGGAGCGGCAGCTAGCGGAGAATCCTAAGGAGGCTGCTCCTGTTGAGAATTGGGGCTGGGACGAGCCGGCAGTTGCTGAACAGCAACCCGGCCAAGCCGACGAGCTCAAGCGGGCGCTAGAAGACCGGGAGTCGGAGAACTTGGCGCTGAGGGTGCGGATTGACGAGTTGGAGCACGAGGTGGGGAAGGGGAAAGGTTAAAAAAGCGGATGAAGTTATTTCTATTTTTTAAGACATCAAACTTGAACTTTTAAAGGAACTAGCAAGTCAAAATCTGGTCCTTTTAAAGGCACCCGAAAGTCAAGAAGCCCTATACATTTCCTAATTTTCAGACCACCGAGAACGCGGCCAACAAGGCGGAATCCGAGGAGCTGCTCCGCGAGCTTCGCGCCGAAGTCGAGGTGCTTCGCATCAAGATCGAAGAAGCTGAGTCCGACGCCAGCCAGGCCAAGCAGCAGCTGGAGAGGACGGAGGCCGAGCAGAAGCCCGAGGAGGCGGAAGAGAGCTGGGGATGGGGCGATGAGGGCAAGCTAGCAGAACCAAACGACTCTGAGGCGTTGCAGAGGACCGTGGAACAACTGGAGGGACAGGTGAGGGTGGATTCAAGATGTCGAAACCTCAAAACGCCGAAAAAATAATGCCGAAATTTCTATAATAATTAAAATACTATAACAAGAATTATAATTCCAAAATTTCAGATCGCCATCCTCACATCAGTCGCCCAAAATGAACGGGAAAACTCGGAGGAACTGCTTCGTGAGCTTCGGGCTGAGGTTGAAGTGCTTCGGGTGAAGGTCGAAGAAGCCGAATCCGAAGCCAGCCAAGCCAAGCAGCAGCTGGAGCGGGCGGAGGCGCAGACAGCAGCCCCAACGGAAGCAGCAGAAGCTGAAGGAAGCTGGGGATGGGGCGAGGAGCAAGCGGAAACGGTGAGTACTTGCTCTGGGTCTCGCTCTCTATGTCTCTCTCTCTCTCTCTCTCTCTCTCACACTTTCTATCTCTCTCTCTATCTCTCTCACTTTCTATCTCTTGCGTTCTCTCGCACGCTCTCTCTCTATCGCTCTCTTTCTCTCTCTTTCTAACCGAATTTCTATAGACTCCAAACGACACCGAAGAAACGTCCCGCCTGGCGGCGCTTCTGAAGGCCAAGGAGAGCGAGCTCGAGGACGCCAAGCAACTCCAGGTTGGTCTATCAGCCAATCGTTTGCTGTAACTGAATTCTAATTGTTTTTCTACGCGTCATTTGGCGTATCGTGTAGCTGTCTAGACCTAGTCGATCGATCCGGACGATTCCCCCTTTAAAAAAGTTTGATATTTCAGGAGGAGCTCGAGACCAAAATCTGCGACATCGAGGAGGAGCTGGAGCGGCGTGTGGCCGAGGAGAAGGACCTAGAGGCTGTGAGGGCAGAGCTGGACGCGGCGAAGACAAAGTGTTCACTGTTGATGGACAGTGAGGGACGTCTCCTGGATCAAGTGGATGAATATGGGGCTCAAGTGGAGACTCAGCAGCAGGTTGGGGAGACTGAGACACGCTCTCTCTCTCTCTCTCGAGCGCTCTCTCGCTCACTCGTGCTCTCTCTCGCGCGCTCTCTTTCTCTCTTTCTCTCTCTCTCTCTCTCTCTCTCTCTCTCTCTCTCTCGCTTTCTAATCGCCGACATCCTAGGAAATTGACCGACTCCAACAAGTGATCAACACCCTGGAGGCGCAGCTCATCGAGAAGGAGGCCCTCGAAGAAAAGCTGGCAGCGCTTGAGGCTGAACTCGGCGAGGAGCAGGCCAAGGGGTACACTGACCATCTCTGGATACATTAATGATGCCTTTTTCAGCCCAGTAGATGACCAACACGAGGAGGTAGAGGAGCTGAGGGCTGCACTTCAGCAACAGGTTCAAAATGCCATTCTCCAACTGACAATTATGATTTAGGAAACAAGAATAGAAGCCTTGATCGGTGAAAAGGAGAAGCTGGAGCTCAAGCTCAAGGAGGCTGGGGCAAGGATTGAGCAAGTTCAGAAGGTGGGAGAGAAGAGCGAGAGAGATACAGAGAGAAAGAGAGAGAGAGAGAGAGAGAGAGAGAGAGAGAGAGAGAGAGAGCGTGAGAGTGAGAGCGTGAGAGTGAGAAATAAAGAGAGAGAGAGAGAGAGAGAGAGAGAGATAGAGAAGGAAAGAGAGAGAGAGAAAGAGGGGGTGGAGAGAGCGAAAGTATGAACATCTCCTTTCAGGAACGCGACGCCGCCAAGTCGAAATACGACGAGCTGCGCGCCAAGCTGCTGGCCAAGCGCAAAGCTGCGGCTGCTGGGGCTTCCGAAGCTGGCAGACCCCCATCTTCCGCTTCTTCGACCCGTGGCTCGCTTGCTGTCGACACCCGGCAAGAGGTGTGTTTTGTAGTGTTTGTTTTGTAGCTCTTAGTCGGGAACAAAATGTGGTGAGAACTTTTAAAGGAGTCCTAAAGCCAAGCAATTTTTCAGGACCAGAACTTTGGCGGCTCCTCCTTCTCCCCGATGCCTTCGCACTCCCCGGCCTCTTCGACGCAGGTAAATTTACATTAAGAATTTTTTCCGTGTAGTTTTTGAAATGTGATTTCCAATATTTTATAAAAAGCACGAAAAACACTGGGAAGGAGAGGATGAGATTTATTGAAAGCACATGCACGATTTAAAACCAAGGTTAAACCTGATTGAAATACTTTAAATATTTAGGATGCAAATTTAGGAATTTAAAAGAATTTATGGATTTCATTAAAAATTTAAAGGAATTCAAAGCTTAAAAATATACCGTTAGTTTAATTTACGATTCATTTTCCGATAATGCAAAAATCTGAGGCAGAATTTTAAAGTTATTACCGTGGTCTGGTTAAATTCAATTAAATCTAAAATTAAGTTTTCCAAAAACCAGATTTTCAAATTATCGAGCAAGATATATTTAAAATTAAATTTTTTAATTTCTCTAAACCGTAAAAATTTTTATTTCGCGGCGGTGGTCGGCAGGGGCGGTTCCTCGCATCAAAAAGTTGGGCACGAAAACTACAAAAATTACAAAAATTGGATCTCTCACTACCGTATACGCTTTCGCCGGCTCCTTCCCAGCGTTTTTTCGGCAAAAAATTTGCATAAAATTGCAGCATTTTTGAACGTTTTTTACTTGAAAAAACCGGTGCCCAACTTTTCTTTGCAGGGCTCCACCACGTCGGCCGCCACCGCTACGCAAGACGCCTATCGACGGCGGCGGAATTAAGCGGATTTTTGCGATTTTTATATGCTAATTAATTTATATGATTTTTTCAAATATTATTTATCAATTTCTCGGCTCAATTCTTAATTGTTTTTATTTTTTGGCAATTAATTTTTATGGGTTTTCGAGCGTGCCTTAAATTATGCAAATTCGGCTCATTAGCATCGCCCAGTTCACCAAAAAACGATGATATCTCGTGAAAACTGTGATTTTTCGGGAATTTGTGAATTTTTTGCTTTCTAAGTGGGGTGATTAGTATAATTCAATTTTTCTAATATTTCTGGTTCTAAAAATCCCTTGTGAGATCGAGTTGTTCTTCCGCTTTTTCATGGGTACCGTTCGATTTGAGAATTTCGATTTTTATCTAAGTTTAACTCGTTAATTTACTGCTTCAAACTAGGCCAGTCAATAAAAAAATTTAAAATGTGACAAAAATACAAAAATACATCACAAAAAAGAAGTAAATATTTGAACACTGCAAAAAAACAGAATAAAATGCGATCGTACACCAAATGGCTCTTACAAAAGTTAAAAAATTTAACTAGGGGTTGGTGGCTCCCATTAATGATTGCATATAAATGGCTAAAATAGCCATTAAAAGTTGTAAAATACAGTAGGAAAATCAAGACATTTCAGTTGATACACCCAGAGCTAGCTAGCCAGGTCCATGAAATCATCAGAAAGATCCGACAAATATCGGCTCAGCGGAACGTTGAATTAGGTACAGTATCTCTCTCTCTCTCTATCTCTCTCTGTCTCTCTCTCTCTGTCTCTATCACTCTCTCACTCTATCACTCTCGCGGCTCTCTTTTTCTCACTTTCTCTCGCTGTTTCGCTCTCTCTGTCTCTCTCACTCTTTCTCCCGCTCTCTCTATGTCTCGCTCTCTCGCTCCCGCTAGCGCACTATCCTTTGCTAGCAAACCCGTTTTCTTGGCCAATTCTCAGCCGTTCTGCAACGCTTGGCTACTGTAGAAGCCGCTGAAACTCCTCCGGCTCGGCAGCAAGATGCTGAAAATCAACCGGAAGAACCGGAGAAGCTAGAAACTAGTGGTAAGTCTAGAAAACGCGACTCATAAATCCCACCCCTTAGCCCCTCCCCTATCCCCGGAAATGGAGGAGATTTGTCTGGAGGACTTCCGGCCGACAACTGAAGCCGACCCAACGATGGCTGGTCGGGAGGATACGGTAGGTGCAGCGCAATACAGTATTTTTGGCGCTATTTTTATTTAAGATTCACTTTAAAAACGATTTTTAGCGTACCGTGCTGCTTCAAATGCAAAAATTGAAGGCCGACAAGTTCGAGCAGGTCAGTTAAGGGGCTTTACGACATTTGAATCTGTTAAATCTGTAAAAATTGATTATAAGATCGCCAGGATGATCTATGAAACCTACATTTTTAGGAGGCCGAGCTACGTGAGCTTCACCTTGAGCTGCGAAGCCTCGGCGCTGAGCTGGAGCGCTGCCAGGTTCTGCTGGCGGCTGAAAAGTCGGAAAACAACCGGCTCGGCGATGAGCTGCAGCGGCGGATTGGAGATTTTCAACAGGCTCAAGCTGATGCTCAAGTTGAAGCGGAAGCCAAAACCCAAATCGCGGAAGCCTTGGAAGCCGAAGCCAACCGATTAAGCAACGAAACTGGCGCCGAAGTTGAAGCTCTGAAGCTTGAGCTCGAAGCCAAGCTCGAGGAAATCCACGAATTGAGATCGGAAAACCTGAAGATTGCTTCGGAGGCTCAAGTTTTACAAGCACAAGCTCAGGAAAATAGGGAAGCAATGAGAACTCTACAAAGCGCCCCAAATGACGATCTCCTTGCTCGAGATTCTGAGATAGAAACTTTGAGCTTGGAGCTCGAAACGCTACGTACCGCTACGCAAATGGTCATGCAAGAAAAGGAGACTGAACTTGCGGCCCAGCTCCAAAAGACCGCGGAGCTTGAGAGTGAGCTCGAGCGAGTACGTCAGAATACAAATGACGAACAGCAGGTTAAGGATGACCAGATGGCAGCTTTAAGGGAGGAGCACGAAGCGCTACGCGAGAGTGCGCAAGCCGAGCTAATCCTGAAAGCTGCAGAAATCGAGACTCAGCTTCAAAAAGTTGAGAAGCTTGAGCAGGAGCTTCACCGGCTCCAGGAGGCTCCAAACGACGAGCTACAATCTCGCGACAGGCAGATTCAAGCGTTGACCTCTGAACTCGAAGCGCTACACGAGACTACGCAAGCCGAACTGAAGCTGAAAAAGGCAGAAATCGAAGATCAGCAACAGAAGCTCGAGGAGCTTGAGCAAGAGCTTGACCGGCTACGCGAAGCTCCAAATGACGCGCTGCAAGCCCGAGAAGACCAGAATGAAGCTTTGACCTCTGAGCTTGGCGCACTACGCGAGAGTACGCAGCTGGAAACTCAGGAACATCAGCAGAATCTCAAAGCGCTTGAGCAAGAACTTGAGCGTCTACCCGAGGCTCCAAACGACGAGCTTCGAGCTCGCGACAACCAAATTGAAGCGTTAACCTCAGAGCTTGATGCACTACGTGAGAGTACGCAAGCGGAAGCTCAGAAACAGCAACAGAAGCGCGAGGAGCTTGGACAAGAGCTTGAGCGGCTACGCGAAGCTCCAAATGACGAACTGCAGGCCCGAGACGACCAGCTCCAAGCTTTAACTTCACAGCTCGAAGCCCTACATCAAAGCACGGAAGCCGACGCTCAGGAGCAGCTACAGAAAGTTGAGGAGCTTGAGGGTGAGCTCGAGCGACTACATGAGGCTACAAATGACGACGCCCTTGCTCGGGACAACCATATAGAAACCTTGAAGTCGGAGCTCGAGGCGCTACGCGAAAGCGCGCAGGCCGAGGTGAAGCTGAAAAACGCCGAAATCGAAGATCAGCTCCAAAAAGTTGAGGAGCTTGAGCAAGAACTCGAACGGGTACGCGAGGCTCCAAATGACGAACTTCTAGCTCGAGTCAACGAAATTGCAGCCCTAACTTCGGAACTGGAAACACTACGCGAGCATACGCAATCCGAGGTTGCGGCCAAAGCTTTGGAACTGGAAAGCAAGGAGCAAGAGCTCGAACAGCTTCGCCAAGCAGCCTTTGACGAATTTGAAGCAAAATCGCGCGAAATCGAAGGACTAGAAGCTGAGTTGAAGCTAAAAACTGATGACTACGAGAAGCTACAGCCAGAAATCGATGCCCTACGAAACAGTATTCAGGCCGAAATCGCTCAAAAGGAGTCTGAACATCAGGCTCAGCTTGAAACGCTTCAGGAGCTGGAGCTGGAAGTAGAACAACTGCGCGCCACAGCTAATGGCGAGCTTCTGGAGAAGAATTCTGAGCTGGAGACGCTGAACTTGGAGCTCGAGGAGCTACGCAGCTGTACTGAGGACGTCATCACGAAGAAGAACTCTGAAATTGACGCCCAGCTTCGGAAGCTTGGTGAGCTTGAGCAAGAGCTTGAACGGCTGCGCGAAGCTCCCAATGACGAAATTCGTGCTCGAGATGACAAAATCGTTGCCTTGGCTTCAGAACTCGAAGCGCTACGCGAGAGAACGCAGGCCGAAGCTCAGGAACAGCTTCAGAAGCTGGAGGGGCTTGAGCAAGAGCTTGAAAGGCTACGCGAGGCTCCGAATGACGAAATTCGAGCTCGAGATAGCCAAATTGAAGCGTTGACCGCAGAGCTCGAAGCGCTACGCGAGAGTACGCAAATCGAGGCTCCAAATGACGAATTACAAGCTCGAGGCCAGATCGATGTTTTGACGTCAGAACTTGAGGTCCTACGCGAGAGCACTCAAGAACAGCTTCAA
Organism: Mesorhabditis spiculigera; assembly: GCA_958295435.1. Classification (NCBI taxonomy): domain Eukaryota; kingdom Metazoa; phylum Nematoda; class Chromadorea; order Rhabditida; family Rhabditidae; genus Mesorhabditis; species Mesorhabditis spiculigera. The sequence continues at coordinate 368,825 of CATQJA010002614.1, read as the reverse complement.
AAGCTGAAGGAACTTGAAGAAGCCAACCAAGCCCAAAGCCTGCAACTTAAGGAGTTTGAGCTACTACGCACGACTACAGACGACGAATTGCAAGCAAAAATTGTGGAGCTAAGCAATAATAAAGTCGAGCTTGAAGAATTACGTGCAGATTTCGAAAGGTTACGCCAGAGTACGGAGCACGCGGTGCGACAGAAGGCAGAGCAGATCCTGATCCAGCAGACGTTGATTGATGAGCTGGAGACGGAGCTTGGAGTGCAAATTACAACAGCTACAAGCCACGCAAATGAGCTGGAAGCTGCTCAGAATGGGCTTGTAGAACTTGAGCAAGAGCTGACCAAAAAGAACGAAGCTGCTGAAGCCAATCCTGAAGCCTTCGCGCGCTGTCAGCACTTGGAGCTCGAGCTACAGGAGCTACGCGAGGCAACAAATGACGCCGACAGCTATCGTACGGAGCTTGAAGAGGCTAGGAAAAGAATTGCCGAGCTTGAGTACGAGCTTGGTGGTAAAAACCAGTCACTCGAAGGCAAGCTTGAGCACGAGGCAAAGCAGAACAACGAAGCTGACGAAGCCAATGCCGAAGCTCAGAATGAACTCCGTCAAAAAGCTGAGCAGATCCTGATACAGCAGACGCTGATCGACGAGTTGGAGGCGGAGCTTGAAGTGCAAAGTACAACAGCTAAGAGTTTAGCAAATCAGCTTGAAGGCGCACATAGGAGGCTTGTCGAGCTTGAGCACGAGCTTCTTCAAAAGAACGAAGCACTAGAAGCCCGGTTTGAGCACGAGCTTGTCCAGAAAAACGAAGTCAATTCTGAAGCTTTGGCGCGTTCCCAGCAAGTGGAGCTCGAGCTTCAGGAGCTCCACCAGGCCTTAGTGGAGGCTGCAGGCCACCGCAGGGAGCTTGAAGAAGCTAAGGAAAGACTTGCCCAGCTTGAGCACGAGCTTAGCGTCAAAACCGAAGCCCTTGAAGCCAATTCTCAAGCCTTGGCACGATCCCAAGAATTGGAGATCGAGCTCCAGGAGCTACGCGATGCAAGAAATGAAGCAGACAACTATCGTACTGGGTTTGAGCAGGCTAGAGAAAGACTAGCCGAGCTTGAGCGAGAACTTGTTCGCAAAAACGAAGCTCTCGAAGCCAATTCTGAGGCCTTGGCAAGAAACCAAGAATTGGAGCTGGAGCTTCAGGAGCTTCACGCAACCACGAGCTCCGAGATTACAAAGAGAATCGTGGAAACCGAAGCCCTAAACGCGGCCAAGCTCGAAAACGAAGCCCGGGCCGAGAGCCTGGAAGAGAGGCTCTGGGAGCTGGAGGAGGAGCTGCGGAAGCTACGCGACGCTACGAAGGTCGAATTGGAGGGGAAGGCCTCGGAAAATCGGGCTTTGGAGGTGGAGAATGAGGAGTTGAGGGATGAGCTTGATCAACTACGCGAGAATACTTTGGACGGTGAGCTTGAATTCGCCCGAGAAGCCTTGGCAATAGCTGAGGATCGAATTTTGGACCTGGAGAACGAACTCGTCGAAAAGAAGAAGGCTTTAGAAGCTTTGGAATCCGCGAGGCTACAAGCTACACCTGCGAACGTTGCGGAAATTGACGGTCGACTACAAAATACACCCATTGACAGCATGGACCTTGTAGCCACGGAGTTTAGCGGACTTCAAACTACGCCAAATGACCCGGCGGAATCTGTGCGTAGACTACAAATTACACCTCTGAACGCAGTCGAACCTGATGGACTACAGACTACACCAATTGACGCCGGACAAGAATTGAGACTAAAAAAGACGATAGAACCCCGGATACACGACGATACCATCGACAACTCAAGAATTGAAGATCTCCAGCACCAAATTCAACAAAAAACCCACGAAATAGAGTCCCTGAAAACCGAGCAGCACCTGAAAAATTCCGAATATGAGCATGACATTGAAGAACTCGGCCGGGAGGTTGAGGAGATACAAAAAGCGGCCGAGGCCCGAATTCTTGGCCTGGAGAAACAGCTGGCGGACGCGCGAAGAGTGCCTGAGCACGAGGTCGAGGAGCTGCAGAGGTGCCGTGAGATCCTGGAAGCTGAGAAGGCGGAGATAATGGGGAGGTTGGAGGAGAAATCTGCAGAATTGGCACGCTGCCAAGTCGAATGGGCGGAGAGGGCCGGATTTTATGAGATGAGGATAGAAGCCCTGGAGGGGGAATTGAAGGAGGCTGTGGAGGAGATTGGGAGACTACAAAGTACAACTGTTGACGAGGGCAAGGAAAAGGAGGAGGAGCTGAAGAAGGAGATGGCTGGACTGGAGATACAGGTGAGTCGGAGAGGAGAGAGAGAGAGAGAGAGAGAGCGAGAGAAAGAGAGGGAGAGAGAGCGAGAGAGAGACAAATAGAGGGAAAGAAAGCGAGAGAAACAAAGCTTTTTTAGCTCTCTAAAGCCCGAGAAGAAGCCGAAGCGGCCTCCTGGAATTTGGCCGAGTCCGAGAGACAACTTCAAGACGTTCGGGAGGCAAATGTGGAATTGAAACAGAAGGTTAATACTGTAGTGATAAGTTTTACCTTTTCGGATTTAGCTAGCCAAGACGGCCTTAGAAGATCACGTCCAGGCTACGGTAGCTGAGACTACGGTGCCTGTTGCGTCATCACCACGAAGTGAAGAGGTCAGCGAGCTGCGGGCAGATTGTCTCCAGATGGAGGCACGGCTCCGGGGAGCGCATGAGAATATTCATGCATTAAAGGTAGGGAGGGAGAGCGAGTGAGAGAGAGAGAGAGAGAGAGAGAGAGAGAGAACAAAATCAACCTGAAAACCGGAAATTTCAGAAAGAAATCCACGGCTGGCAACAACGCGTGGAGAGCCGTGAAAAGTCGTTAGAAGCGCTGCGCGCCGAGCAGGACGTCATCAAGGAGCAGCAGCAGCAGCTCATTTTTGAGAACGGGCAGTTGAGGTGGGTTGTCAAAGCATTTAGGCCCCTTTAAACGAAAGGAACACCACAAAAATTCAGGCTCTCCGCACGCAGCAATGACCCGACGGAGCGCATCTTGGCGATGGAGCGCGAGCTGGTCGAGACGAGAGCTTTACTGCAGCGTCGAATTGACGGGGTTGGTAGTTTTGACTATTTTACCTGCTCTCTCCCTCTCCCCTCCTAACTATCGTTTTCAGCTGATCGAGGACCTCCGATTAGCTGAGCTCGAGCTCGAAAAACGCCGTCAAACCGACGCGGTCGCCGAGGAAACTCTGCAAAAACACGCAGAAGCGGTAGGAAAATGCTAACACCTTTTTAAAGGACCCGGCAAGCCATGGCTTTGGATCTTGGTTCTTTGGATCTACGAAAACCAGAAAAATCTATAGGGAATCCACAGTAAAACTTCATAAGTATGCCTTGTCTGCCCCCTTAAAGGGACCGGAAAGGCAAAATTTTGACGATGCATATTTTTGCAGGTGACGGAATGGCGTGGTCGGTGGGAGACTGCGGTGCAGGAGGCTGAGGCTATGAGGAGATGTGCTGATGAGACGCCGAGGCTTCAGTCAGCGCTGCATCAGGTATGCGTTCTCTTCCTCCTGCCCTCCCTCTCTGTCTCCCTCTTTGTCTCTCACTCTCTCTCTCTCTTACTCTCTCTCTTTCTCCATCTCCTTCTCCCTCTCTCTCTCTCACTCTCTCTTACTGCTCTCTCTCTCTCTCTCTCTCTCTCTCACTCCATCCCCCCTCTCTCTTTCCCTCTTTCTCTCACTCTCCATCTCCCCCCCCCTCTCTCTCTCTCTCTCTCTCTCTCTCTCTCTCTCTCTCTCTCTCTCTCTCTCACTCCATCCCCCTCTCTCTTTCCCTCTTTCTCTCACTCTCCATCTCCCTCTCTCTCTATCTCTCTCTCTCTCTCTCTCTCTCTCTCTCTCTCTCTCTCTCCTCTCCATCTCCCTCTCCCTCTCTCTCGCTCTCTCACTGCTTTCTCTCCATCTCCCTCTCTCTTTCTCTCTCTTTCTCACTCTCGCTCTCCCTCTCTCTCTCTCTCTCTCTCTCTCTCTCACCTCATCATTCCAGAGCCGCTCCGAACACAACGAACTCAACCGCCGCCTGGACGAGGCTGAAGAACGCATCGCTAGAGCGCAACGCGAAAAAGACGCCCTCAACGCCCAGGTATTCCACAGTTCCGCAAACAGTCTCTGCTAGCATGCCCTACAAATTCACTTGTTTTTAGCTAACCATCGTCTCCCAGCAACTCGAAGAGCGAACGGATAGGCTGCGAAAAGTCGGCGACGCCAAGACGCAAAATATGTTGCGGTAAGAAGTGTGAAGCGTATTTTAAGTTGGCTTCCTACGCCTTTAAAAGGACTAATTACAGCAAAAATCAACTCGGTTCCATCGATTAGGTCTAGACAGCTACGCGACACATCAGTGACACGCGAAATCCCAAAAAACTTTTGAAGGTCACGTCCGCTGTGAACGTATATTCAAGCCAAAAATGAGCTCTATGCGCGTCTTTTAGAGCGTATTGTAAATGTCGAGACCTAGTCGATCGTAGGGGTCGATTCTCGCTCTTTCCAGCCCCTTTAAAACCCGATTTAAGGCTCGTCGAGCTGGAGTCGCGGCTGAACGCTTGTCGACAAACCATTGCTGAGCAACGGCGGGCACTTGGGCTGGTGAGTGAGAGAGAGAAAGCGCGAGAGAGAGAGAGAGAGAGAGAGAGAGAGAGAGAGAGAGGGAGAGAAAGAGAGCGATAGAGGGAGCAAGATATTATGTTTTTTTCAGGCTGCCGACCAAGCCGATGCTCCCGGAACTAGTCGAGACACGGATTCAGAAGTGGAGAGCCGCGAAAGCTTGTTGGAAAAGTTGGTGCTCGCCGAACAGCGGATACAGGAGGTTTGTGTGTTGCTCTATGTGACTGGTTCTCTCTCTCTCTCTCGCTCTCTCGCATCTTAACTCCAAAAAAACTACTTTTCAGCTGGAATCTCAGCTTTCATTGCTGACCAACCCGGAAGCTAACGATTCTCAAGCGCCAGTCAATGCCGTGGAAGCGGAAACTGAGGTAGACGAGGTGGAAGAGGCTGAAGAAGCCGCCGTGGCTTTGTTGGAATCATCAGACGCTACGGAAGTGGATCTAAACCAAGATGAAGCGGATGTTGATCAGGAAAACGCCGTATGTCTTAGATTCCACAATTTAATCCCATTAAACGCGCTAAAGGGGCGGGCAAGGCAGTTTTTGCCAGCCTCGTGACGCAACTTGGCGCACACGCAACGCACACGCAACGCACACGCAACGCACACGCAACGCACAAGCAACGCACACGCAACGCAGATGCAACGCACATGCAACGCACATGCAACGCACATGCAACGCACACGCTACGCACCGGAATCCCTAAATCGCGGAATGACGGCGCGTGCGTCGCGTGCGGCAGTGCGTTCTCAAAAAATTTATGTATTCTATAGTTTTGCCTAGCCAATCCCTTTAAAATTAAATTACGTGTCCTGAAAACCCTATTTAAAGCTGAAAACTCAAAATTAAAGCAATTTAACAATTTTCAGGCCTCGCCCAGCTTCCAGTCGCCCTGGTGCTTTAACAACCCGGATTTTTAAAATCTAAATTTGTCGTTTTTTGCCATTTTTATGCCTCTAATTTATTCCAATTTACTGGTCCGATTAATGCAGGTTTAATATATGCTGATGCCCAATTGCCGCGCATCGAAAATGACAAGAGCTTATCCCATTTTTTTTATAGATTGTATGAGTGTCATTTCTTTGTATACGCAAATATTTGTGCCTTCCCTTTGATGCTCATTATTAAGAACAAAATAATTAAAAATCTGTGATGGTTTTTTTGCTATGGGTTTTTGCATAAATAATGATTTGCAAGTTTCGTTTCAAATTTTCAAGGAGCTGACAACGCATGGGTTAAACAATGCTTTTTTAAAAGTTTTTAGTAGTTTTAGGTTGTTAGAACGTTACAAAATACTTTAAAAACTTTGATAAAATTCGAAAATGCTAGTGCTAATGCCTTTTCTAAAGTTACGTTATTGTTAGTTAGATTAAAATTGTGCTAACTAAAAATAATGTTTATATTGTGTTAGTTGTATTCGAATTACATTAAATATAAAATATGTTAAAGCAAGAGAAAAATACTGACATTTTACTGGATTTAATGAAATTTGAAAAGAATTTGTAAAGTGTAACAAAAGGCTTTATCCGCTTTCAATACTAGCAATGGGTCCGGTCGGGGTCATCTAGGGAAGCCTCCGTAACACTTGGAAGCTCTACATTCGTCCAGTCGTGCTCCTGGAAAATGCGGCGTCATTCTCTCTCTTTCTCTCTCTCTCTCCCTCTCTCTCTCTCTCGCTCTCTCTCTCTTTCTCTCTCTTCCTCGCGCTCTCTCTTGCTCTCTCTCTCTCTCTCTCTCTCTCTCTCTTTCTCTCTCTCTCGTTTTTACCTCATTAACAGCTACCCCGGTCTCCCGCAAACAGTGAACGTTCAGCGGCGCGGATGCGTAGAGCTCGCGTAGCGCGACGATATCGTCTTCAGACCAGTGCAGCTCGGCCAAGTCTCCGGCTGTGGTCCGAGGGCTCGAAAGATTGGCATCCGCGGGCATACTGTAAATTGTTGATACATAAGGACTGCGAAAACCAAGCTTAAGTAAGCCGCCCAAGCCTACGCCTAAGGTCTAAGCACAATCCTAGCCGCAGACAAAGCCTAAGCCTAAGCTTAAGCTAAGCCTAGTGCCAAGCGTAAGCTTAGCCTAAGTATAAGCGTGAGCCTAAGCATAAGCGTGAGCCTAAGCATAAGCGTGAGCCTAAGCCTAAGCCTAAGTCTAAGCCCAAGCTTAAGCCTAAGCCTAAGCCTAAGCCTAAGCCTAAGCCTAAGCCTAAGCTAAGCCTAAGCCTAAGCCTAAGCTTAAGGCTAAGCCTAAGCTTAAGCCTAAGCCTAAGCAGCCTAAGCAGTCATTCGTCATTTGAAGTTATCTGATACGTATCATAATGACGATACTCACCGTTTCTCAATGAAATCGTAGAGGCTGGCATTGTGCACCTCGCTTCTGCACGACTCGATGTCGACGGCCGGGTAGTAGAGGAGGTAGTTGATGCACATTTCCTCGTCCAACCCGAGTCCGCTCTGAACTTTTGAAAATTAAAAAACAGCAACGAGATGGTGTCGGGAAAAATTTAATTTTGTTTTGATGCCTTTTCGGCGTTGATTTTTGTATGTTTCGTGACTTACGTAGGTAGGCGCGGTCCGATCGCGAGTGTCGTGCAAACATGTCGTTGCCAAGGTGTCTCCCTAAACTCCCATTTTCTAAGATTTTTAATTTATTAATACCAAATTTTAAAATTTTAATTTAAAAAAAAAATTTTAAAAAATTTTAAAAGTTTTTAAATGGCCAATTTTTTGCATTATTGACATGGAGCTCTCTAGCTAGGTGTTCCCTACGGATTTCGACGCGCCGCGACACGCAACGCGTTACCAGGTCATCCTGGCACCACCGAGGAGATTTAATCCGTTACGCGATGGGAGGGCGCGTTGCGTGGCGTATCGTGGGTCACAACCGCCCATGGGTTCGGTCCCGATGGCTCCCGGGAAAAGGCGTACTGTACGGGTTTTTGCCTGGGGCGCGAAATAGCAGCATGATTTTAGCTGCGCAGGCTTGCTTTCGCAATGGCGCGACGCGTCTGTCGCACGCGTTGCGGTCTTTCTTGGTATCCAATTCCACCGGACGTTTTATGAGGCGCCGGGCTGCTGTGGGGTGTGCCTCAACTCCCAGGCAACCATTGATTTTGGCCATGGATAGCCAGAAAATTCCTGTTCTTTCAGCTGCCCGCGACACGCAACGCTTCACCCGGCCTTGTCGAGACCAGGGCTAATCGATTAGGTGGATGGAAAGGGATGGAAAGGTGGCCGCGTTGCGTGCCGCGGGTGTAAATCTCAACGCATAGGTTGCGGGCGATCCATAGCCAAGTTACTAATGATCTTGGGACCCGCGGCACGGCACGGCATTTTTTTCTGGTTTTCCCGGTTGACCTAGTAATCAAATATAAAGTATTTTCACATTGTTTTTAGTAAATTTTAACTATATTTAAAGTAGAAAAACCTTTCAAAAAAGTTAGAAAAATGTTTGAAAAAGTCGAAAATTGGTCATTTTAGGTCTTTTCCCCCCCCCCGCTAATCCTAAAGGTTCTTTAGGATTTTTCGACCTAAAATTAAATTTTTTAATTAAAATGTGGGTAGTTTTTATGTTCAGGAATAGTTAAAAACCATTTAGAAACGCATGCGCTATTTAGAAAAAAATTTAGGCTTGGGCCGAAAAAATTTGGTTTCCCTCCCCCCTCCCCCCCACCCGGAAATCCCAAAGGAACCGCCACATCAAACTAACGTCAACAACGGACCGGCAAAATCTGGAGGGGCGGATCGAAATGGGAGAGGCGCTGCCAGAAGGGCCAGTAGTTGTCGTCACGATTCAATTGGCCAATGAGACGGCCTGGAATTTGAACGGTCTTGTCGAAACAGGCCTTAAAATATAGCGTCAACTATACCTTGACGATATATCGAAGTCCAGATCTTGGTCACGGTAAGATGGGCATGTAATAGGCTGCCAAATATTTTGATTCCTGTCGACGGAAACTGAAAAATTACTGAAAATGTTTGATTTGCTATCATCCCATCGAATCACATCTGCCCGAATTGCATCCCATCGAATTGCATCCCATCGAAATTACGACTCATCGAAATTACGACACATCGAATTTACGACTCATCGAATTTACGACTCATCGAAATTACGACTCATAGAAATGTCAGCTAATCGAGTTTTCAAAAAATACTAATTTTTGCCCGGTCCAATTTTAGTCATTCTTGGCCGAAAAAAATCCGTTTCTCGACCTAAATTAAATTTTTAATAAAAATCTGTATAGTTTTTATGCTTAGAAATAGTTAAAAACCATTTAGAAACGCATCCGCTATTTATACAAAAATTTAGGCTTGGACTGAAAAACATTTGGTTGAGAAAAACCTATATTTCGAGGAGTTGTAATTTCGATGAGTCGTAAATTCGATGAGTCGTAAATTCGATGAATCGTAAATTCGATGAGTCGTAATTTCGATGAGTCGTAATTTCGATGGGATGCAATTCGATGGGATGCAATTCGGGCAGATGTGATTCGATGGGTTAAAAAACGCCACAATGTTTGCCTTTTCAGGGCTTTGTTTCAGAGTTGTTTCGGTGTTTGAGAATTGGTAGGCATATCCCTGGTACAGATAAAAATCCGTATGTAAAATCAGAAAAGTCTTACCGCACTAGTGCACTCCGGTGTGCAGAAGCCGGTGAGGGGGAAGTCCAGCTGCCCCGGCGGGATCATCATCGAATCCGACCAGTGCGTACCCACGGCCATCATCGCCGCGTCGAAGGGCCTGTCGAGGGCCCAAATCTTGGCCCTAAACCGGAAAACACGTACCGCAATTCGGGGGTGAAGCTGAGCCGCAGCCCCGAGCTGTCGATGATGCCGGTGGTGAGGTTCGGGTTGTTATAGTGAACCTAAATATCGATTTTTGGCATTGCGGTATTCGATGTCCCTCAATCATCCAAAAGGGTACGGTACCCCGGCCGCCAATCCGAATGCCCGCTTCTGGTGGCAGAACGATGGCCTGAAAGCTCGGGTTTTCCGTCACTTCGCACAGTTGTGAAGCAAAAATACGCGTAGGGCCTCTAGGGGCTTCTCGCTGGTCGTTGCGAGGCCCTCGACACGCAACGCGTTAACCGCCAATCGGCCGCACAGGAGGATTGATCGATTACGCGATACAAAGTCGAGCACAGACCACAGTCGGTCCCTTTTCTTTGTTCGTTGGCGCCGAAAATTCCTTGCGACAGTGACACGCAACGCACCAGGGCACCTCTCCGGTTCAGAAGCGCAGTTTACCCCCCGGCCGGCGCCCAACTGCTGTATCTCGGCTCCCTGGCGGTCTACAGGCTTGTAAAGTATACCAAAATGTTTGTCTTGCTCTGGCGAGGATTTTGGTATACTTTACACATTTGTAGGATAACGCTGAGCCAAGATATGGTAGGTCAGGGGTCGGCCGGGGGCCGAACTCGATTTCTCCCACGGTATATACCTCAGTCCCAAGCACCCATGCCGCTTGCACGGTCTGACAGCGTCGAACGTGTTCCGGCACAAAATGACGGTCACTGCAGGGCCCAGAGAAGGCGGCGCTTTCCAGCAGGTCGCATTTTTGGAGCTGAAAAATGTCTACAACCTCGTATCCCCATCAAAGCCGATACCCTGACATGATGGACAAGTCGGTCGTACGGTGAATCGGGAATGATCGGTTCGAGCTGGAAAAGTGGAACATTTTAGACTGATTTTTACATTTCTATATAGGAAAGAAAATAATCGAGGGGGTACACATATGTAGGATAACGGGGGGCAGCCAAATTTATGAGATTTTCGATATTTTTAAAACGCGAATCGATAGAACATCAAAAATTATACTAAGAGATTTTTTTACAACGTGAAAAAATGTATTATAAAAGTTTTATAGCCTAAAAACTATTTTTGAAAACTATGGGCAGCACATAGGATAACGAATGGGGGGGGAACAAATTTTCGGCGTGTTGAATATTTTCGATATTTTGAAAATGCCATTCGATAGAGGGCCGAAAAAGAGCTTTTTTTACAGCCCGAAAAGAGCATATTTAAAAATACTTTTATCATAAAAAAAAGTTTGAGTGCCCCCCGTTATTCCCCCCGTTATCCAATGTGTACCATCGAGGGCATATTTTTTTACCTTGACCAGGTGATGGACACGTTGCAAAAGAACATCGGGAATCGGCTGCAGCTCGCACCATAATGTTGTCAAGGCGCCGGGTACCTAAAGTACCTAATATCGCTCGCGAGGTACAACTCACTTCCACACCAGCTGTGACAAAATCATAGCTGAAAAGGCCAATGTCGTGCGCTTCCGATTGGGGCATCACAGGTGGAATTACCTGAAGTTAAGGGCTTACAACAACAAAATCATCGGAGGTTACCCGCGCAAACGCTTGCTCCGTCACCACACCGTTCTCCTGCAGCGATACCCCAGCCACTAACGGACGTTCGGAAGCGACTGCCAGAAACTGTACGGTGCCTTGCTGAAATTGAAAGACTTGTTGTGTTTTGGAAAGTTTTGGCAACGTTTTGGTCGAAAAAGTGGAGAACAGGATTTGGTATCAGAAGCTCGAATTTTCACAATCTCGCAATTTCATAATCTCACAATTTTAGAATCTCGCAATTTCAAAATCTCGAAATTTCAGTATCTCGCGACTTCATAATCTCGCAATTTCAATCCTTTTCATAATTTCGTATTTCCCATGGACTAATTGCATTTCCGGAGCTACCCCGGATGCCCGAAAAGCCCTGAAATTGCGAGATTATGAAACATTCCTGAAAAGCAGCAAAGTTTTGGTCTTACCTGAATCGCCAAATCTTTCGGATCGCAGCTAACCCAACGACGTGACATCATGAATCCCTAAAATTGAGTCAACGCCCTATGAAAGGCAAATTTCCAACCTTGTCACTCTTCTGTAGGAGAGGACAATCCTGACTTTCATCCAATCGCAGAAGCTGATTGTCGTCGAGGTGATAGTCCTGGATAGCTTTATGTTGAAAAAACCATTTACCGTACGAAAATGTTCAAAAGATAGCAAATTAAAGTTTGTGCGCCCACTAATAGCTTCGCGTCCGGGTCGAAGATGCAGAGATCGGCACTTGAGAGATTTCCGTGTGTCAGGAAGCCAACGCCAAGCCAACGATGGACACTCGATGCCATAAAGCTCACATTTAGTTGCAGCGATTCGTTGCTGAAAACTGGATGATTGGCACAGAAATCTTATTCCTGCCGACCCGGAAACGAAAAATTACCCCTCCCCCACGGCCCACTCAATCGTAATATCCATGCCAGGGAATCGAACAACATGACCGTGTAAGGAAGCGCTAAAACACAGTACCCAAATCGCCCGCAACATCTCGAAAATGGTCCCATTTGCCGTTCGCTACCCGAAAGTGGACCCATCGATCGCGCCGATGAATAGAACGCCGTGTGAAGTACGATAATTCGATGCGTTTTTAACAGTAGCTTTTGCAAGCCGATGTGAATTATTCGAATCCAGACACGAAACATGAACGGAAAACACAGCGGCCATTAAAACTCTGAAATTCAGTTCAAATATACAATGGCTAAATCTCGAACAGCGAAAAAAGAACTTAATTTTCTGACTGACTTTAAAACAAAAACAAACTCGGTTCTTTCGCATTATTCGGGGGGACGGGGGGCCGAACTTCCTTTTCAGGATCTAGTTTTCAATTATAAATAGTAGAAATCTTTCTAAATGGTTTTTACTATTCCTAAACTCGAAAACTTTACTTATATTGTAAATCGGGAAAAGTAAAGTTGAAAACCTGAAAGAAAAATAAATAAAAAAAGAAAGGGCTATTTTTTACCAAAATTTCGAATTTTTAAAAGTTTTAAGATAGTTTTATACAGGGTGTCCCAAACCCCCCCCTCGGCATTTGGCCGTCTTCCATCGGATCGGGGCCAAATTTTTACCAGAGATGGGGACCCCTAAAAAATTTGTGCAGCCAAATTTTCTAAGCAAAATATTTTAAAACCAAAAAGTTATCGCTAAAAAACTGATTTTTGGAAAACGCTGGTACTCGTTTTTGGCTATGTTTTCGCAATTAGCATGCGGATTTTGAGTAATTTTCCAAAAAATGGTCATTTCTCGGTCAGTTTCTGGCAATTTCGATAATAAAAAGTGATCGAAAGGCCCAATTTAAACGTAATTTTCGTAAATCAAAAAATTTCTACAGGTAGAAAAGAGCGCCCTCTTCATTTTTGCTAAACATTTCGAGGCCGAAATCCGTCAAAATCCTAGTGAAATCGGCAAAATTGACCTTAATTTTGATATATCTTCTTTGTTTTACAATATTTTGCTTAGAAAATTCGGCTGCACATAGTTTTTATGGGTCCCCATCACTGGTAAAAATTTGGTCTCGATTGGATGGAAGACGGCCAAAAGCCGAGGGGGGGGTTTTTTTGGGACACCCACTAGTTGAAATATACTTATATTTTACTAAAACACTATTAAAACACTTGCCATTAAGTTACTAAACATTTCTAGATTTTTACAGGAAAGGTTCGAAGGAAAAGCTGAAGCGGCAGATTTTCTACCCTAAAGTTTTTTTCAGGCAAATGTTTCTGACCGGGTATAGCCGATTTTGGGCGTAGCAGCGAGAAGGGATCATCCGGCGCCAGGAAAACTCTAAATTAACTAAATAAATATTTGCCAAGCAATTTTTATAATTTTCTGAATCATCTACACCATACTCACGTTTTTCGCTTATTTTTTCGATAGCCTCTGAGCGATGCTTTTTTCAAGCGACGAACACCCGACAGTTCGGGCCCAATCCCGGTACTTCCTGACAAATAGCTGGAAAGCGTGGTTGTCCTGCGGCGGCAGCAAGTGCCCCCAAAAATTGGCTGATGGATCGACCATATGGGGACGAGCTTTCTGAGGCCGGACCGCCGGGATGGCAATTGTGTCAAAAGTGTCTGCAGCCTAAAGTCGGTTCTACTCGCTCCCAAATTTGTCATTACAAGTAGAGGCGCGGCCGGTGCCTTAGAAAGTAGTTTCTTGTAAGGGGGCGGCGGGCCTCGCGGTCCCCATATGCGGCCCACCGTAGCCCTTTTAAGCGGTCGTGCGGCAAGCAATCGCGCATTTCACTCGACTGCAGATTTGACTGTGGGCGAGGCCCGTTACTGCATTTTCCATTATATAACTTAAGCCTGAGCCTAAGCTTAAGCCTAAACCTTTTTGTGCTGTTCCATGTTGTTAGAAACATTTATGTTTATGAATTAACGAAAAAGCCACCGAACTTCCATCCAAATTTATATTGGCGAACGCGCAAAATTTTGTGAAGCCTAAGCCTGTACCTAAGTCTAAGCCGAACTTAAGCCTAAGCCTGAGCCCAAGCGTAAAACCTAAGCCTAGCAAAAGCTAAGCCTACGCCCAAGCCGAAGGCCGAACCCAAGCCTAAGCCTAAGCCCATGCCTGGGCCTAAACCTATTCTAAGGCTAAGTTTACACCTAAGCCTAAGGCTAAGCCTAAACCGAAGCCTAAGCTTAAGCCAAAACCTAAGCCTAAGCCTAAGCCGATGCCTAAGTCTAAACCTAAGCCCAAGCCTAAGCTTAAACCTAACCGAAGCCTAAGCCGAAACCCAATCCTAAGCCTAAGCCTAAGCCTACTAACCAAATCCTATGCTTAAGCCTAAGCCCAGGCCTAAGCCTAAATAAACTTATTCTAAGCCTAAGCATAAACCGAAGCATAAGGCTAAACCTAAGCCTCAGCCTATGCCTAAGCCCAAACCTAAGCGCAAACCTACGCCTAAGCATATAGAATTCTACGTCATTTACACTCTTCAAAATAGCCATGCCCAGTGCTCTTTCGCTCGTTACAACCAAAACCACATCCCGATTTGTGAGTAAGCAGGTTTGCGTAGAACCCCTTTGCCACGATGATACATATTCGGGGATGGGCTTTGTGGAGCTGTGCGCCAGGCCGCCGCCTAATTTTGCTATGAAACAAATGGGTTAAAGTCGTTAAAAACTTTCGTCGTTAAAAGTCGTTAGGTCATTTTTCGACCAAAAAGTAAAATTTTCGAAAAGTTTCTTTTTATATCGTTTTTCCGTCAAAAAAAACTATGTCAAATGCGATAAAAAGGGCTTAGATTTTGCTATTGTGCCGTAGAGAATCATAGGAAAAAATTTCGGTTCCCCCCCCCGCTAACAGTCCAGAACCTCAACTTCTTTCTAGCAACCCGAAAATGCTCGTCCTCATCGCCCTCTTCGTCGCCTACCTCGCCATCATCTACGCCCGGGCCATATGGGCAAAAACCCTCTTCGCCTGCGGGGCCCAGCAGGCCAGCGGTTTGCGGCAGTGGGCCGCTTGTTTCAGTAGGTTATCATGTGCTTCATTAACTTCATCGCTTACTGTTCAAAACGCCAAATTTTTAGTGGTCTGTCAGACCATCGTGGAGGTCAATGACCTCCTCGTCACGGTGCCCGCGCTGCTCGGCATCTACCGCGGCCCCGACGGGGACAGCTGGCTGGCCCGGGTTGGTCATTTTTACTCTTTTATTCTTATAAAAAGCTAGGCTTATTGTGTGTCTGTAAAGTTTAAAAACGTGACGACCCAGGAGAATTTTTGCTTGCTTCAAGGACTTTCTAAGCTAATGTAGTATATACCACATGTAGTATATACGCTTAATGGTGCCTGCGGCACCATTATCTGCCCCGCCCCCCAAGCGGGTCATCCCCTCGTTCCCCGAAATCAGTCAGTCGACCCCCCCTCCCTGTCCCTCCTTTAAGCTCAGCTAACTCGAAGTCTCACGGGAGACCGGAGGCCCTCTCTGGCCGACGGGATTCCGTCCCCTTTCTGATGCTTTATAAATTCTAAGAATCATATTTGTTAGGGTCTGTATCCGCGCCGGCCGACTTCCTTTCTCGGCTTCTATCCCGTCCCCAGTTTTATATGACAGTTTAAGTTACTCGAATAAACCCCTCATAATAAGTCCGTGGGTTAAAATACACTTTACACACTAAGACCTTCCTCATGAGTTTCCCCCTAGTCAAAAGAGTGTCAACGTCACAAATCCGTAGCATTAATCATAGTTCGTATCTGGGACATTTCATAGAACAACCTATGGCGCGGAGCCAGTTAAGTTAGGATTAGGGTTCCTAACTAGAAGAGTAGTAACAGCCCCAACATGGGAAGATCGTAACTATGTGTGTCTCTGGCATAGAGCCCCGACCACTCCGTTATGACAATGGAGGTCCCGGTTTTTGACTCTTAGTCTCTCGGTTCAGCCTGCGCTGCCTCCAAGCGCTGACGCTTTCAAATAGCGTTTACACCCAATAAATCTAAAATATACAAAATTTCTGTTACTGCTCTTACCCTACCCATTCCCCATTTTTAGGATCCGGAAGTGGTTTTAATTAATTACGATAAGGCAGGCCTGCCGCAGACTTCGACTGATGTTAGCCACATCAGCATTTTAAGTTACAACAGGAAAACACTCGGCTACGTCAGTTTCAAATCGCTGCGTAGTTTATAAACCGGTCATGGACGGAGTCTGCTTTTAAGGGAGTTGACCGCTCCATTTTTGGGAAACGCCACGGAGGCCGGGGAGTCGTCGTATTTACGTTAATTTAAAGGACACAGGCAGGACGTAGCGTATCCGGTCCTGCTTCATTCATTTATTCGTTCATTAATTGTTTTCGAGAAGGCACTAACACCAGATATAGGTTGTCCAACAAATTGTTGAGACTGGTGTTCAAGACAACGGCTTTTTGCCGGCTTACCTACATTGGGTCGCCGTCCTTCCAAGGCGGTTCGAATTAACTCTAGTGTAAGGTAAAT
This sequence comes from Mesorhabditis spiculigera, assembly GCA_958295435.1. Taxonomy (NCBI): domain Eukaryota; kingdom Metazoa; phylum Nematoda; class Chromadorea; order Rhabditida; family Rhabditidae; genus Mesorhabditis; species Mesorhabditis spiculigera. The sequence continues at coordinate 352,417 of CATQJA010002614.1, read as the reverse complement.
GACTTTACTGAGCTCCTTTTGACCGTAGAATTCACGCAGGCTTGGAATGCCGCACTCTTCATCTAAAACTTGAGCTCCTTCGACTACCCCATGGTTAGGCCTACCGGATCGGAAAGGAAACCACCTAGAAAAACCCTCTAATTTTATTTACCATCTTAATTCAATTTTTTTCATTCCCCATAATCAGATACAATCCCCATATTCCCTAATTCCATTTAATTTATTCTATCCTATAAATTCGCGCGCATATTGTTTTGAATTTTTGTAAGCCCAAGTCAAGTCCAAAGACCAAGGACACTCCCAAACTCCCGCCCGATCTCTGGCTAGCAGAACTAGGACAATGCCTCGGGTTAAGAATTTAGGGGGACGCCTCGATAATTCCCAAACTTGGCCATCTGCCAATGCCGCGGCGCGAAATGAGTGGGGATATGCTGATCTATGACCTAGTTTAAGCACTTAATGTGCCCGGAGGGCATTGCATTACCGAAAAGCATCATTGGCGCTTAAACTTGACCTACCATCACCACCCCACGAAGAGGATCTGCCGTCGGCCAACGGCTAGAACCTCAGTTCAGCTCAACTGCCCAACGCACCGAGATCTTCCGTCAACTGCCGCGCCACCGACAACAGTCAACTTCTGGATCAGGCCGGTTTAAAGGGAGAAAGTTTTTGACCCCGGCGTTTCAGAGACAAAAGGGCTTAGCTTTTTGTTCTTGCGCTTGTACTTATAACGCAATTGTTTTTCGTTCATCGCGCTTTATCCCAAATTTGCGTCACCTAAATCTTTATTCAGTTCGCCGCATTTAGGCTAGTGTCGCATCGCTAGTCTCCAGATTATCCTCCGAGCAGCGCAAAGCAAGGAGAAGACGCATTTTTTCATAAGCGTAGCCTTTAAATTCGTACTTTCCAGCCCGGAGGTCTGGAAACGTAGCTAAGCCAGCGCGCTTGTATTTTATTTACGGTCACTTCTATTTTTTTGCTTATTCCCCAAACTAGCTGGGTAAATTGGATTAAATCTCCAAACAATCCAGCCTTACACAAACACAAACATTGTACCCCCATCTCTCTTCCAAAAAAAAAATCTCCAACGTGGCTCTCAACGCAAGGCCAAGACGTGAAGACATGGAGGACGAAAGATCCCCCAAAAGAAATCCGGCGAGAAGTACGAGATCTGATCGGCCTCAATATTACATACAGTGGACACGACGAGCCGCTGACTACGTTCCTAAGAAGACTGTTCGACACAGCTGTTACAATGGGAATCTCCATTGCCGCCGTCAAAAAAAGGCTTTCCTCTACTACTCCGCGGAGAAGCCAAAGCATTTCATCAACTTATGGACCAGGATACACGGGACAATTATGCAGAGATAATAAGGACACTATCCTCTGTTTTCAATACCGCAAAAGTCGGACTCGACCTGCAAAAAGCACTCCACGTCCGCCGACAAGGACCAAGCGAAAGTCTCGCGGAGTTCATCGTGGATATCAAGCAAAAAGCGGAACTACTCAATCCGGAAACACTGGATAGTGAGTGTGGGGACCCGATCTCCTTGATCCCCACGGGTTCTTATTCTGTTATTGGCTGTTCCGTTTGAAGTCCGATTCTACAGGAATAGATTTATTGGTGATGTAGGTTTGAGAGATGCATCCCTTCCCCTCAGCCCCTCGGGCTTTATACTCTGCCGGGCCCTCTGGGGCCACGCCTCCCCTCCCTGCCCGGGAGGGGAGATCCTGGGTCCCACAAGGGTGGCCGGCGAGTATTCGAGTCCGGGCAGGTTAAAGGGAGGCGTAAATAAAGCAATATTACCAGAAAAATAAAGAAATCATACTAGAAATGAAGAAAAAATAAAGGGGGTTGTGAAAAAGAAAACATCGATGAAATGCAAGAAGGAAAGCTATGATGTTGTACGGCCATAATTAAATGCGGAGAGGCCTCGATCCCAGTACAATGCAGCCCCCAGGGCACAGCCAATAATGTGTATTTACGAGTAGCTTCGACCCGTCCGAATACCACATGCACTATCTCGTGCAATGAGAATCGAGTGACGACCTTTAAATTTACCACAAAACTCCACCAAATTCAACCATTCCGGAAGGCAACCGGAGGTGAATAACAGTGTTGGTAGGCATATTTGTTCCGTTTCTTGTAGTTTGACTTTATATTGTCCGATGAATCGACGTTTCGAGCTTATGGTAACACAAGATTCATCCATGATCCCATTTAAGAATAAGTCGATTTGGCTTCGTATTTCACAGATATCATTTTTGGAACATACGATCTCATCGTGCGAGACTTCAACCGGTATATGGGAAGAGCACGCACTAATGTTCCCAACCAACATTACGATTGTCAGTGCTAACAAAGCTTGCCTCATTTGTGTGTGTTGGGCGCGCGTCTCGGCCCCAATATCAATCGATTCGGTGCCCGCGCGCCAACTGACCTGACGGGATGCAGCTGGTCTTTCGCTTGACCTTTCTCGGGATGCAGCGCGCTCCGGTATTGATACCCTTTCGGTCGCACGAGCTCGATTGATTAATTCATTTTCGCGTTCTCGTTCTCGTCTTTCGAGTACCCAGTCTGGCGTGTTCCAAGTTTCCAACTTGTCTCGTAGCCATCCCAACAGCGAAAATATCCCTCGCAAAAGTAGCACAATTAGCCTTAGGAGCCCAATTATAGCGTTGAAGGCTTTCGCGACCTTGTCGCTGGGACAGAAGCACCAGATCAGGGTTCCTAGACTCCCAAATCCCAGACCGCCCACAATAATCAGGATAAAAAAGTCGCACTGCGGATTCAGGACTAGATAGACCCAATAATTCCAATGCCAGAATCGGATTTCTGCTAGTACCACACACATTTCTCGCCCAGGACATGTTCGCTTATACAGGATGGGTCGATCTAGCTTCTTGCTGGGCTTTCTCCAAATTCCAACATATTCGCCTTTGCTAACTTCAGCTGGTGAGAGATCAACTTTTAGGATAGGCTGGCTTTTCATTTCCGGTAAACATTCTGATAATGTGCACAATCTTGAAATTTGTTTCTCGTTCTGATCTCCGTCCCGTAGAACGAATCCGGAGGGGGTGCACTCGATTCTCGAATTTAGATCAATCGTGGGGGCCTCAGCTTCGGATATTACTTCGGAGTTATCTCCCGGTTCATCATCTTCATCAATCAGTAATGCTTTCGCTCCGTCGTACGTAGCCATGCCTGTAATTGCTTGGAATGTAGGCTTTCCCACAGTTTTCTTTCCGATCCATTTAGCTACCCATTTTGACCCTTTCAAACCTTTCATAGTGTACTTGAGGAGTTGGCTGCCCTGTTGCGTAGCATGATTAATAATTGCGGATCCGATAGGTGCGGCGTGTTCGGGTAGTTTACGTGCTGCTGTTTGTAGAAGTCCCTTCACAAGCGCGCCCCATGACCAAGATTCGGGTGCCGCTATCTTATTGCCCATTTCATCAATTATCTGCACTTTTAGTGACGCATTAGGGCGCTTGTTCATATGCTGCAAAATCCAGTCATCAAACGTGTTCAAACTTGTGTCCGAAATTGGGATCGGGGGCGCTGTCGTAGTAGTTTCCCAAGTATCGATTTGGAATAAGGGTTTTTCGATCACTTCCCTCGGGGTTTTCTTTGAAACTAGTGCCATCATTTTGTCTTGGGATTCCGTATTTTCCAATTTTTGGGCTTTCAAAATGACTTTAGCAGGTGTATTCGGACTCAAAGTCGATTGAGTTGTGCTTGGGATTACTTTTGTTGTCGTTTCTGTCGGAGGGATTTTTGTGGTCGAGGGTGTTTCGATCGTAGGACTGGGTTGCGTTTCAGGCAAATCTGGCGGTCTAGCTTTCGCTGTCGTAGTCATTACCGTAGTCCATACCTTTAGTGTCGTAGTTATCGGCGGCAGTGCCGTTGTGGTGCGCGTCGCGCTTGTTGGCGCTGCCGTTTTGACCGTCATCTGGGTCGGTGCCGGGTTTGCTACTACTGGTTTCAGCGTGGTGGTCCAGGCTCGGTCTCGAGCCCAATCAGATTCTACCACTGCCGAAGTACCCAACGTCCCGATATTAGCGCAAAACAAGTAATCACGAACATTCCATATTTGGGAAAGGCAAGTTGCCGATAATTGACGCGTTCTCGCCGTCTTTGCCTTCGTCCCTGCGATGGCTCTCGTTCGGGGTAATTTTCGCTTGGTCCCCTGGTTGGGGCTGCTTGGCGCGTTTCTCGGGTGGGGCTCTCCGCTTTACGATTCTCGGGCTCTCCGCGGGTCCCGTCTGGGGCCTCATTACAGCGGTCATACGGTGCTGGGTCTCGTGGTTGCCGCTGAATGCCCTGGGGGTTTCTGTCCCCTTTTGCACGTGCCCCTTCTCCCGGGGGCTGAATTGTAATGCTCCTTTCTAGGCGCTGGGTACTTTGCCCTCGCCTTTTTCCCCGCTTCTTTTCGTGCATGTCCTGGGGGCTTTGGTCTCCCTGGATTAGGGGCTCCTCTTGCGTCAGCTGCATTGCCAATTGGCCCTCGGGCGCGTGATCGACAGGTCCTACGGTAGCGGGGTCTCGGGGGTCCTGGGGATTTTCCTCCGGGGAAAATTGAGGGCCGCTATAGTCGGGGGTTGGCTCAACCTCTAGTCCCTCGGTAGCTCGGGGTTCCCCATTGGTGAAATCCTCAGGATCCTGGAATTCCTCGACGACGGTCGCGGAATTCTCCGAAATTTCAGGAGTAGAAGCGGAGATTAGGGGGATGAGATGGCTAATAGCTCGCTCGGTAATATGGCCATTGGACAGGCGGATGCGGGCTGATCTCGGAGTATCATTACGATTTTTCAAGAGTTCCAGCACCAATCCTAGCCTCCAGTCCATTTTCGGACGAGAAAAGTCGCGAATCATAACTACATCTCCCGGGCTCGGGAGTGCAGCCACCGCTCGTCGATTCGGGGGTTTCACTTCATTGAACAGACGGTTCTGAGCCATATAGAACGTCGAAAAAATCTGCCAAAAACAGTTTGATCGTTCCAGGACTTCTAGGTATGCTCGGATGAAGTTAAACTCTCCGGGTTTAAACTCCCGCGGATCGTCGATGACGGAGTGTGTGCGCGCAATTAGCAAATCGGCGGGTCGAAGAACGACATCCTGGAAGTTCACTAATGGCCGCAGATTCACCATATAGCACGCTTCCTTCAGGGTTGTTGAAAAAACAGTAAAGCTGGGTACTTTCTGTCCGAGCGCCTTTTTTAGTCCTTCCTTGACCAAGCCTACGAGGCGTTCCACAGCGCCATTCGCATGAGGTGCCCTTGGCACGACATGGACCCATTTGATATCTTCCCTGACTAGTGCTGTTCTAAAATCAACTGGTCCTTCACGCTTTGCGCTGGCGCTCAAAATCTGTCCTGCCTTCACGAACGACGTTTGCTGGTCGCTTTGAATCGACTTGGGGGTCGTTTTTTCGGCGATCATAATATTCTCTAGACGCATTTCTACGACCGTTCTCGCTCCAGCTCCGCGGACGGTTCGATTGAGATCTCGCGTCTCTGCGCCCCCGACTCCAGTTATTACTGCGATCACCGCCTTGGTATCGATTTTTCGATTCCCAATATTTTGACCTGCGTCCCTCAGGGGTCCGCGATCGGAATCGCTCATTCCTGTCCCATTTAGGAGCTGCGTTAGCGCCTCTGCACAGAGCAGTGTTGTGCGATCCTGAGCACTTGTGGCAAGTCACCTTCCTGCGACATTGGTGCGCCTTGTGCTTGCCAAATCCGCATCTCAGACATTTCCCAAGAGCTTTCAGGCGTGCACTTCTATCCTCCGGAGTCGAGTATCGGCGACACTCGCTGTCCAGATGGTTATTAAGGTGACAAAAGCTACATGGCCAGCGATGTCTTGTTGGGGCTTCACTCGGCTTGGTGGGTTGAAATTGCATTACCGCCGGGTAACCTTGGAATTTATCCTTTCCCATAGTCGCAATGTATTCCTCGCCTGTAACCACTTTCTCTAGGCACGTGAGGAAATTCGCGGTGGTATTATCATTCGCTTGTTCGCGCTTGACTAGTACAAGGATTTTGCCTGGGATCAGTTTTTCCATTCCTTGGCGAATAGCTGGGTGCTCCGCATCGATTACATTATGCATATTCACCATCAAAAGCTTCAATTTGTTAAGCGTCTCGCGCAGCGACTCAGCGCTTTCATTAGCTTCTGGAATAGCTTTCAGCTCGGCGTCTAGCGCATTTTGGATTTTAATGGCGTCCCCATATCGGGCTTGTAAAAAATCCCAAGCGGGTTGGTATTGCCCTTCGTGAAGCATAAAAGGTTCTAGATCGGCGGCCGGTTTTCCGGTGACCGCTTTTTTCAATTTTGCTAATTTTTGCAGATTCGTCAGCCTTGCATTCTGGTCGATTTCTTGATGGACTACTGACTGAAATTCTGCCCATCGAAGTGGGGAGCCGTCGTATTTCGGCATCAATTTGATCAGTGAGTCTTCATCGTCCCTAAGACGCAAATGATCGACCATGTGTCTCACCAATTCGTTTTCAGGCTGTGCTGCTGGTGGCGCCGCTGGCTGAGCCGCGTTAGGCTCCTGCTCAGGGACCTCATTAAATGCTGGATTCATCTCGATTGCCGCAATCAATGGGCTCTGGTAAGCTGCTATCGTGATCACTTGGAGCTCGACTCGATTGATTCCGGGCAACTGTTGTGCTCGGATATTGGCTTCCAAAACTCGATTTGCAGTCTGTACCATGAACTGTAGAGATTCCATGGTCTTTGCAAGAATCGTCAGTGCGGCTCCTGTTTCCCTCGTGGCCCGCTCGTATTGTTGGAACGCTCGGCTCTGAGGTATGCATAGCCACTTATTAGCCATTAAAGCCACAAGTAGTAGCACCGCCTTTTTCATAACCAATTGAGCCTTTAGGAAAACAACGTGTAACTGGTTCAGCCGCTGTTGAATTGCTTCACCCAGATCTTCGTGATCCATTGGGATTTCCTCCTGAAGAGGTTGGTACATATTCAGCGCTTCGAGCCCTTTGGCCCGCTCATTCCCAGCGGATAAATTGATGTTTTCCAGGTGCAAGAGCGTATTTTCAGGTCGATTCGCGCGATTCTCTTGCGGATCTAGCGCTGCTAGCTCTGCGGTGAGCGTTGCAGGCGTTTCCGGTCTTCTCAGCCGTTCCATATTGCCACTGTATGGTTCTCTACTTTCCGTTTGTGACCTTGTTTCAGGTCCTTCCACACCTCAGGCGGATTTGTTTCACGGTTTTTTACCTTATTTCAGGCCCTGCCGATCCACTGGCGGCTTTGGTTTTGCTGTTTCTACCCTGTTTCAGGCCCTCCGCTCCTCTGGCGGTTTCGGTTTTGCTGTTTTCTGCCCTGTTTCAGGCCCTCCGCTCCTCTGGCGGTTGCTTTCCCCTGTGGGAACGATCTCGGCTCGAGCTGAGCTCGGCTGCTGTTTGCGCCCTGTGGCGGGCCTGGCTTTACGTCCTGTGGACCTCTGCCGCTGTCGGCACTCACCTTTCTTTGCCCCTGTGGGCAGTCGACTTCTCAATAAATACCAATAGTAATAATCCTGAAATACGTTCTTCAAACGGAAATAACCTCTAGCAGAATAAAATTCTATGCCACGGCCGACGCACCAGAAAGTTTGTGGGGACCCGATCTCCTTGATCCCCACGGGTTCTTATGCTGTTATTGGCTGTTCCGTTTGAAGTCCGATTCTACAGGAACCAGCCGATTACAGCCGCTTCGCGACTGCAATCGGCTGGACTTCGGGCCACCCTCCATATTCTACACCACCACATTTAATCCCTACCTTACGCTGATGCCTTCATGGCAATAACTACACTGATGGGTTCAGATACCTCCTCTAGCCAACCCCCCACAAAAACATAGCTACCTTCCCGATGGCTTCAGATACCCCTCCGGGTCGAAATTCCGTTAAAAATCTACCAAAATACCTCCCTGATGGCTTCAGATATCCCCCATGGCTGAAATCCCCTTCAAAAACTACTTAGATACCTCCCTGATGGCTTCAGATACCCCCCATGGCTGAAATCCCCTTCAAAAACTACCTAAATCCCTTCCCGATGGCTTCAGATACCCCCCATGGCTGAAATCCCCTTCAAAAACTACCTAAATACCTTCCTGATGGCTTCAGATACCCCCCATGGCTGAAATCCCCTTCAAAAACTACCTCAATACCTTCCTGATGGCTTCAGATACCCCCCATGGCTGAAATCCCCTTCAAAAACTACTTAGATACCTCCCTGATGGCTTCAGATACCCCCCATGGCTGAAATCCCCTTCAAAAACTACCTAAATCCCTTCCCGATGGCTTCAGATACCCCCCATGGCTGAAATCCCTTCAAAAACTACCTAAATACCTTCCTGATGGCTTCAGATACCCCCCATGGCTGAAATCCCCTTCAAAAACTACCTCAATACCTTCCTGATGGCTTTAGATACTTTAAATAATTTAAATAATTAATTAACATAATTAAAAAGTATTAAAAGTATTAAAGTAACTCAAAAAGGCATCTGGGCGCGCGAAGGGGCCTGGGGAAGAGGGGCGAAGAGAAAGGGGGCGTGGCCTCCCGGGGAAAGGGGCCCCCACTCGTTTTATTAAGGCGCCACTTTCAAAGTTAATTTTAATAATTTAAACAAAAACTTTTTCGTAATTTTTTTATCAGTTTGGGGGTTTCTGACCACGCTCTATCCGAATCCGAAGAGACCTAAGCTCTAGCTCCTTTCCCCTTCGAGTTGAATCCGGGACACGACGGACGGACGGACGGACGGACGGACGCCACTACTTTTTTATTATAGTTGATAGATTTATTGGTGATGTAGGTTTGAGAGATGCATCCCTTCCCCTCAGCCCCTCGGGCTTTATACTCTGCCGGGCCCTCTGGGGCCACGCCTCCCCTCCCTGCCCGGGAGGGGAGATCCTGGGTCCCCACAGTGAGATACGCAACGCACTGCTAGAACGAACATGGCCGGAAATCTCGAAAGCCCTTGGAAAACTACAGTTCCAAAGGCTGAACACTGTACAACTTTTCGAAGCAGCAAAAAAGGCTGAAGGCAAAGCAAAGACGAAGAAAGAAGAAAAAGCACAGGAACAAGGCATTGCAGAACTCATAGCAAGTATCTCAATCGAGCCGACCGCACAACAAAGGGAACCTGCATGGAACAGTCAAAACAACCAGAATGACTTTGACTACGAAGATGACGACCAATACAGTCAAAACTACCAAAACCACAACTACAACAATCCGCCTCCATCAAATCAACGTTATGACCAGCCACAGCAACAATACAACAGTTACCACAACCACTACCCGGCACATCAGCAGTATCGTAACAAACAACAACAACAACAATACAACAGCTTCAACAATCCAACATCCCAGTTCAACCCACAATATAACAACCAACACACATCATTTTTTTCAAACTAAATCCAACCAAATTTTTCCTAAATTATGCGAAACAGACAAACCCTACAGACCAGCTAGAGGAAATCCAAACTGACAATTCCTCATTTTGCAGATTCTCTTAGCATGACAGATTAAACCTACACGACTACCACCTGACGGCGTATCCGACAACCAGATGAGCCATGTTCTCCTGCGCTACCCCATGAGATGAGCCATGATCCTCCTGACGTGCCCCATGAGATGAGCCATGCTTCGCCACGAAACAAATAAGCCGCCTACCAAAATATCCATCAAACATCAAACACGCCCCTATCCATCCCTACTGCTGTCCACCATGTTGTCCCTACTTTCTTTCTATACTCTTCCTCCAGTGTTACCTTAATCGGTACACACAGGGCCCTTACTTCTGATGATGAAATTGACTGGCCAAGATTGACACCGCTTCGAAACACTCCCACTGAGCACTTACGTAGCGCACCGTACTCCGGGCGTACGTCCAAACCGCAGCCGGCTCCGCCCTCAGTTATGTGCACGGTTTGGTAGGGAGTTGGAGTGTCGGATTCAGATCCGTGTCTATATCTACCGTCTAATTCTTAAACCATTGGATTGGGTAGCCCTGCGCCCACACCATCTGACTTCATCATTTTCGTTTTTACCTCTTGATCCTCATCGTTTGTTATCTTACTCCCCCCCAGCTTCTTAAAGTTGCGGGACGCAACTTAGTTGGGCCAGGGACATGTAGTATATACGCTTAATGGTGCCTGCGGCACCATTATCTGCCCCGCCCCCCAAGCGGGTCATTCCCTCGTTCCCCGAAATCAGTCAGTCGACCCCCCTTCCCTGTCCCTCCTTTAAGCTCAGCTAACTCGAAGTCTCACGGGAGACCGGAGGCCCTCTCGGGCCGACGGGATTCCGTCCCCTTTCTGATGCTTTATAAATTCTAAGAATCATATTTGGTAGGGTCTGTATCCGCGCCGGCCGACTTCCTTTCTCGGCTTCTATCCCGTCCCCAGTTTTATATGACAGTTTAAGTTACTCGAATAAACCCCTCATAATAAGTCCGTGGGTTAAAATACACTTTACACACTAAGACCTTCCTCATGAGTTTCCCCCTAGTCAAAAGAGTGTCATCGTCACAAATCCGTAGCATTAATCATAGTTCGTATCTGGGACATTTCATAGAACAACCTATGGCGCGGAGCCAGTTAAGTTAGGATTAGGGTTCCTAACCAGAAGAGTAGTAACAGCCCCAACATGGGAAGATCGTAACTATGTGTGTCTCTGGCATAGAGCCCCGAACACTCCGTTATGACACTAAGTTCCAACAATTTATCAAGTTTTCTTTTTTCTTAGCAACCAATTTTTGAATGCTAAATAGCGGAAGTGTTTCTAAACCGCTTTTCCTATTCCGCATCATAAAAACGTTACTACTAGTATCGGTTGTTTTAACCCCCCTCAAGAATCACATGCCACCAAGTCAATTTTTGTTTTACATGCCATATTTCTTATACTACTACAAAACGTGTTTGTACGCGTCAAAACTTGCGGAGACTCAAGCGACAGCTGACACCCGGCAGCCGTTTTCGAACGTGGGGCGTTTGCGACCCCCAACTGGGAAAGGGCCCCCAACTGGGAAGGGACCCCAACTGGGAAAGGCCCCCAACTGGGAAAGGACCCCCCCACTGGGAAAGGGCCCCCCCGCGTAGGGAAAGGGGGTTTTGCGATCCCGAAAGTCGGGAGGAGGGTTTTGGGACCCCAGGGTGCCTACACCCGTTACAAAGCCCGAGTACCGTCACAACAAAATGCGCCTTGCCAAGACAAAACTGCCTACAACTTTTTGTGAATGTCTGGCCATATGATCAGATGGTAAGTGTTTCAATTTATAAACAGATAACCTGGGTTCGATACCCGCTACATGTCGAAAAGGTGAGGTTCCCCAATTCTAAACAAAAATATCAACTTTAGGTATCCGCAACGCCTGTCCAGACCCTGAGGAGGTCAAAACGGTAAAATTTTTTGCTTTTATGCCATGTGTGTTTTATCGTGCATTTTCAGACAACAACAATTTTTCATGCAAATATTTATTCAGGCACAACACTAAGATAAGGGATTTTTAAATGCATCGAAGTCAGCGGATATAACACGATTAACAGGATCAAGAAAAAACAACAATTGAAAAAGTTTGCATTTGGTTTCGGTTGGCTCGTTGGCGGTGACGCTTGAAGACTTCTCGACTTCCTGCTGATGGTTGTTCTCGTCCTTGACAGGCTTGCTGGTAGTCACTGGAGCCGGAGGAACACCTTCGTTGGAGTAGCTCACAGCAAAGTTACGCCTTCCAGGGCAGTGGAGATGCACATGTCGATTGAGGTTTGAACGTGTCGTGAAATTCTTTTGACACTGGTCACACATGTGCGTCAAAGAACGAGGCATGAAATATTGCGGTTGTTGAGAGAGCTCCATTTGACGACCGTACCGCAGCGTGACAAAGATAAGAATGAGAACCACCGCAGACGCTTCATAGTTGTAGAGATGAGAGGGAGCAGAGAAAAAGCTCAGACTCTACTTTGCAGCTGCCCACTCCAAAGGCAAGTTGACACGAAAATGTTTCGATACATAGTTTATTACAAAGTGATCGTCATTGGCAATGCTTTGAAAAAATTTGTGAAAGTCATAAAATTTACAACCCAACGACATTTAATGTAAAAAGACCAAGACAAATGCACCGCATGTTTTGGTGCCAAACTTTTGGTGTTGCTCGGGGATGTATCTGACGCGTCTAAACGTCTTTTCCAACCAAAGTTTTATTTTACCTTTAGGTTGCTGACCCAAAGGGTCAAAGTAGTAGCCGATACCTCGTTTACCAAAAATGGCCACCCAATGGCTACCAGGTCCAGTGGACTCGTCCAAATTTACGACAAGTCCACCACCGCGTGGCTTCCAATTTGGCAAAGTGTCGGACGCAAAAACACCAATGTGGTTTGGGCGTGTGTGTCGATTGTGTCGAAGAAAAAGGTTCAGCTGTCGGTTGTTCATCTTCAAATGGCCAAAGTCTGGGCTTGCCGTGTGTGGTCAATTGTCAGTTTATTCATAAATTCGGCGTGAACGACGCACATGAGACCACCGGCAGGTGTCGCCGTACCAAACTCTAGGTCCAACGAACACTGCCCCGAAATGGCCATGTCAAAGTTGTCGACGCCACCGTCTGCCTCAGGTAGTAGCTCAAACACGTGCACACATCGGCTGTCGGCAAACGTATCCATGTCGATACCATTAGTCCGATTGTCTGCTAGAGGGGCACTAGGCGGGATATGTTTCGGAAGTGGGCGATTGTTTGCAACGTTTGTGGGTTGTGCTTGAGGTTGCGCTGGTTTCGGCGTTGCTGGTACTGCAACTGTTTTTGCAGGTGTTTTTGGAGGTGTTGTGGCTGGTTTTTCTGTTTGAGGTGTTTGTGCTGACGTAGCAGCGGGTTGGGGTGGTGGTGTGGGAGGTTTTGGTGGTGGTGTGGGAGGTTTTGGTGGTGGTGGTGGTGTGGGAGGTTTTGGTGGTGGTGTGGGAGATATTGGTGGCGGTGCAGGAACTTGGGGTGGTAGCGTGGCAGGGACTTGGGGTGGAGCAGGTGGTGGCGTAGCTGGTTTTTCGGCTTCTGCACTTGGTGCACCGAGTGGGACTACTTTCGGGAAAGGTTTTGCAGTTTGCACATTTTCAGTCAATAAAGGGGCTTCGCGTTTTCTTTTTAGAGTTTTGGCAAAAATGGCATTTAGAGCGTTGATTAGTCGAGCAGGGGTTGAGTAAGTGCCTTGTGCTAGCCAAAGATGTGTTTCTTTGGCGTCTTTGGACCATAGTCTAAATTTTTGCGGTTCAAGGACTTGGTCCCATGACATTGTGGCTGCAAAGTCGACAAGGGCGCAAGTCCAATAACCTTGCTGCCCAATCGTTTGATAGAGGTTGATTTCTTTGGCAAGGTGTGTGACAAAACTGGAACCTTTTCCTTCACGACGCCCTGGACCTACGAGTGTTACGTAAAAGTCTTCACTCATTTCCTTTGATGGCTTTGCTTTTCAAGGGAGATGGTACCAACAGACAGGCAACAGAAAGGGTAGCACTTAGCCACACTGTCACATCGTTGCTCTTTATATGGGCAATTGTCATGTTGGCGAGACATGCTATAGCAATGAGAAAAATGATGACAATTCTAGCCCATGCCATGTGAATGTTATTGCGGTACTGTGAGGTGGTCGATGAACGGTTTGAAAGCAGTTCTTCCATTATCAAAGTTTGTCCGTGTAAATGAGGCTTTTGTCGGGTACCCAACCATTAAATACACCAGGTTTTTTGTGGTATTTGACAAAGCTGTGAGGTTGCCTACTTATGACCTTTGTACGCAAAACTTTTTCCACTTGGTACATTTTTGGTTGTCGCACTTTTTGCAGTTCTTCTTTGTAGAATACTTGTCGAAGGGAGACCCCCTGCAATGTGTTTAGATAAAAGACTGGTGCAGAGAAATTTGCAGGTTTGACTATCCGTTTAATTTGGAACACTTCGCCAGAAAACGTGCCTTTGTAAGCTTTTCGAAACACCACTTGGCGTTTTTTTAGCAAGACATAGTCGTTTAGTGCTAGCGGCGGGTCCGGTTTGCGCAATTTAGGCGTACCATCAGGTTGTATGATTGTGTCGCGTTTCATTTCGTTAGGTGTCAACCCTTTTAGGGGTTCTGTTGGCGTATTGTTCAGACCCTCAACAATTTTCGGTAGCACTTCAACCCAATTGTAAGTGTTGTTTTCGGTGAAATATTTGTAGATGCGCGACTTTAGATCACGAATTTTACGTTCAGCTGGTGCTGCCTTAGCGGTTCCTTTTGTTAAAATGTGACGAATTTCGTTGTTTTTGAGGTAGCGCCTCATTGGTCCACCGGTAAATTCAAGCCCTTGATCAGTCGTCAAATAGTGTGGCGGATCACCAATTTCCTTGTAAATTTGCTCAAAACGTCGTTTCACACTTTGAGGTTTCTTGTTTAGTAGAGGTTTGGCGTAGGTTTTTCGCGAAAACAAGTCTACAACTACCAAAATATAGCGTTGACCGCCATTGTATTGCTTAATTTTCTGAAAGTCGGCAAGATCTGCGACATGGTGACTGTTCATGCTAGTTCCAACAAACTTTTTTCTGGGAAACTTGTGTAGAACTCGTCTATGTAGAATGTAAGAATTTTTATTTTGCAGGTATGTATCAACTTGTCGCTTTGTGATGCCATATTTTTTAGCTTCTGCCACAAGATTATTTCTTGACGTAAAAGCAATATTCGACTCAGGGTCAGTATATAGAAGATCAAGTATTTTAGTGATACTTTGCGACTTTGAACCTTTTTTTGGTACCACTACCGGTTTGGTCTTCGTCATCGCCATCCCAGGCTTCGGACTTCAATTTGCGCTTTTCTAGGATCTCCCGCTGAAGTTGTCTAACGCGCTTCACCAAGTCACCGTTTGAAACTTTTTCGTCAGTCGCCAAGGGTGGACTAGTTGTGGTCTGGCTAGATGGAAAAATTTCCTTTTGTATGCTTTGAATTGTACGTGGTGTAAACACAGGTTCGTTCAATTGTTTCACAAGTCGTGGAGTTTTTGCTTGCACTTGGTGATAGGCGTCTTCGTAACCTACTGGAAATGGTCGTTTGGTTTCACTGGCTGCGGCCCTTGCAATTTCAAACAGGTTGCTACCTTCAATAGTTTCACCTTGCGTATCCAAGACTCTATTCTTATTATCCGTCTTGACGTGCTTTGCCAAAAGTTTATAGCTTTTTTCATATGGATTTTGTCGCAAAACTTTTCGCGGTGCCCTTTTTGCAGAGCCCTTCGCTTTATTTTGTGTATTTTGCGTGGCCGTCTGATCTCTGGTGGTTTCAACTGTCGTCGTTTTCAAAATTTGTGTAGGTAAGGGGTCAAACTTGCGAATTTCTTGGACAAGTTGTGTCAAGAAATTGAGAAACTTGTTATACATTTGCATTTTCATATCATCGGGAAGTGTACTTTGTAGTACGTTTGCCATTTGTTGTTCAGTTTCTTTGGCTTGTTCAACAATTTTCTCACGAGGTGTATGAGCATAACCTTCACCTTGCTGCTCGTCGTATGGTACAAGGACCATCTTTTCGAAACTTTTTCTCGAAGCTGTCATTCTCAAATGCCAACGCAGGTTTCGTAATAACTTTGAGTAGTTTTTCGTGAAGCAAAAGTGTTTGTCGCGCCTTTGTAAAATCGCGTAGCTTACTCAACGTTTGCAAAGCGGCCAAATGCGGTAAAAGGTTTGATTTCTCGTATTTATAGAGAGGTACGGTACCTATGGTCAGGTTGTAAATAAATTCGACAAGGGTTTGTATTTCTTTGTCGGTTGCTTTTCGAATCACCACTTTTGGGTTTGAAGCTTTGTCAATTTTGTGAAAAATTTGCAGGTTGTGTGGACGACTTTGCATTTTCGAAAATGACTACCTGGGTAGGTAAAAAATTTGCCTTTTATCTGGAAAAATGTCTGTAACGAGACGTTCGTTTCGATTTTCCAAATTTGGATGACAATTGATTACGAGATATTGATACGGTTTTGCAGTTGCATCGAGGTAACTGTCCCAGAAATAGGGAAATTGGTTAGGAAAGCACTGAAGACCCACTTGGCGAGCTTGTAGTAGGTCTGATACAGATCTTAAAAGGACAATGTAGTTTGCATTGATGCGGGCGGTACGTCGGGTCCGAAATGCGTCTTGACTTAGGAAAATTAGTGTGCAGTTTTGGTGGTGAGTAATTCGCGAAGTCAAAGCCGCCATCACGCTTTCTTTCATGTCAAGCATCAAATCGTCAAGGATTACGATGGCATTTTTGAAGCTTTCGATTTGCTGGTCGCTTGGTGGACCCTCAAATATATGAAAATTGGAAGGCGTTGTTGGATATTTGTCTTCAATTTCATGTTTTGACCCGGTAAAGTAGTAAATGTCTTGGATTCCTTCGTGACCGTCTAGAATTTCTTCTAAATATTCGAGAAATTTCATTGTCCATGTTGTCTTGCCGCCCAATGATTGACAAAACACAAAAATAGAACAAGGATGCTGGAATTTGAAAGGTTTACGTTCCATATTTCTTAAGTTGAAGGGGAAGTCTCGCTATTTATGCCTCCTGCGGTCAGCTGTTGATTTTCGCAACTGACCCGAAAAACCCTTTCCCTACGTTGGGGGCCCTTTCCCGGTTGGGGCCCAAAACGGCCCACGTTCGAAAACGGCTGGCGGGTGTCAGCTGTTGCCACCGCGTGTTTTGACGCGTACAAACACGTTTTGCGGTAGTATAAGAAATATGGCATGTAAAACAGAAATTGACTTGGTGGCATGTGTTTTTTGAGGGGGGTTAAAACAACCGATACTAGTAGTAACGTTGCCAACTTTCATTAAAAAATGTAAAAAAAATCGATTTCTCTACCAAATTGACCGTACTTCGACCAAAATGTCGACTTTTTCAAAAATCTTTTGACGTTTTAGAGATATTTTCTAGTTAATATATAGTTATATCTTACTAAAAACATTATGAAAATACTTCGTATGGAATTGTGGGAAGCAAACGAAGCCAAAATCGGCTGACGATCTTAGAAACCAATTTTTTTTAGATCCAAAATGGCGAAAATGTTTCTAAACCGTTTTTTCTATTCCTGCTCATAAAAACTTTGTAAATTTTTATTAAAAAATATAAAGATATCGATTTTCGACCAAAATGGGCTGCGGTTTTTGACCGAAATTCTAACCGGTTTATAAAGCACCATTCAGGCCACGATGACACTCTTCGTGGCCGCGAGGCTCGCCCAATGCACGACGGCGGTCTGGCTGTCGGTGGCCCGGATCGTCGCCGTCACGTGCCCGATCTGGTGGCGGGTGGGAATTTTCAGGACAAGCTTTCGGGGAATGCAATTTTAGTGATTCCGGACATCTAGCGGGTTAGGCGGAGATTTTAGCGAGGAATTTCCTAGCCCCTTTAATTAACAGTCGAAGGATTTAGATAGGAGAAATCAGTTATTTTTTTCTGTTAGCTGGTTTAAAAAATGGCGGTCTCAACGGTTCCCATCGATTTTCCCAATTTCCTTTTTAGATTGTGGGTTGAAAGTTTTTGGGGTATCATTGATCGCCACCCCTTATTCTCTTCCCAATTTTAACTAGCAATACAAAACCAAAACTCCAGTATGTAAAATGTTGACCAGTCTCCTTGGCAAACCGTTTTTTGGGCACCTTTCACTAACAAGGAAACGTTTTAAAGTATCGGGACCTGGCTTATCTTTTGTAGAATTTTTCGCTGATTCCAAATCTGTTTTCAAAAACTGCAAACTAGCTTTGATGCAAAAATTATAAGGCTTTTACGTTTTTTGGCTCAAAAATTGTGGATCGTAAAAAGCTATTATTTTGATCTTTCTGACGGATGTTCTGAAAACGAATCGTATTCAAATTTTTTTTTCTTTATAGAATCGGCCTCTTAACTGAAAATTATCGAAATTCCGAATTTTTTATGGGACTTGGCGAAAAAGGGCGTATTTCGCGCAGCTGTGCGGCCTCGAAGCCGGATGTTTTAATGAAATATACGATTCGAATCAGAAAAATTCTCTATCAGGTAGTATTTTAGTAAATTAGTGCAGTAAAACAGAAAACGACGGCATTATGGCCTCACTTGGCGGGCGCGAAAATACCAACTGAAATGCTACATAACGTTTGAGAATCCGCAATATTTTGCAGTTTTTGAGAAAGGTTCCAAATCAGCGAAAAAATTCTGTACAAGATAGGCTTGGTCCCATCCGAAGAAGTCATTCGAAAACTAGCTTTCGACTCCACGATCCCATGTGGAAACACCAAATAAACCTTGTTTTTGCTATAACTATTTTATAAAACAATATTTTTATATGAAATAAAAACTCTTGGTATATTTTTCGATGCTCTATCGAATGACAGGTTCAAAGTATCGAAAAACTGGCGAAAATGCCGAAAACTAACATTCCGGCACTAGTTTCAATAGTTTTTTTTTGTTTTTGCTATAACTTTTTATATTACAATATTTTTCGTTAAAACGAAAACTCTTAGTATATTTTTTGATGCTCTATCGAATGGCTTTGCAAAACCCGAGAAAATAGCGAAAAGATGGAAGTTGCCGCGAAGCATATCCCCCGCACAGTTCCCCCCGCGAAATAGAACAGAACCCGTCTCCTTGTTAACTGGCACGTTGCTAATTCGATGCATTTTGAGGCGGCGGACTCGTGGATCGCCGTGGCGCTGGTGGCCGACCCGTGGCTCTGGGCGATGGTGTTCGTCATCGGGCTCGGCTCGACCGCCCTCCACGGTAAGTTCTAATAAATGTACCTAACCTACTTCGTACCTCAATCTTGTCAGTAATGAACAATTGTTTTAAACGTTACAAGGAAAACTAATTTTTCGTAAACTTCGTTTTTCTAAAATTTGGATGTAAATAGGAAAGCGTAAAAATGTTAAAAAGCATGTATTAATTAATTAGGAAAAAATTTCGATTTTATCGTTCATAATACTAAAGAACTGTGGCCTTTTCGATATTTAGCCGGTTTTAGGAAAAATTACTTTTGGGGGAAAAAGAATTTTAAGAAAAATGCATTTAGGAAAAATGACAGTCATTCTATAACAGGGGATGGGGCATTAAATAGTCCAGTATTTTCCAATAACTAGTATTCAATTCAACACAGTGTTCGAATGCCGCGTTGTGTAAAATCCCATTTAAGCCATCGCCGCCATCGCGCTGGCCGTCACGCTGAAGCGGCAGGGCCGCCCATCCACGCGGCCGCTCCTGGGCGCGCTGCTCGCCATGGCCCGTGAGTTTTTTATTGCGTTGTTTTTTTGCGTTAGAAGTTCGAACTTAGAACGTTAAAAAGGTTGCGAAATTGTATCAAAACCCCAAACCTTCTGAGGATTAGCAGATGAAATCGAAAAAGACGGCCTGCGGAGGTGTCTCGAAAAACAATTTCTTTTTTACTGACCTAGAAACCTTTTGTAGCTTAACAGGAAGTATTTTAATAATGCTTTTAGTCGAAATGAATGGAAATATATGTAAAATTTTGACAAATTTTTCAAAAAGTCGAAAGTTTGGTCCAAAAACTCCATTTTTCACTCGAAAAATCAATGATTTTTGTATTTTTCTAATAAAACTGGAAAGTTTCTACGTTTAGGAATAGTGAAAACAGTTTAAAAACACTTCAGTTTTGCCCTAAAACCGATTTCACCGAAATTTTTGACCGTCTTTGACCTTTTCTTTTCGAATGATGCTGGCTAGCCTTACATACCCTTCGGCCTTCCGCACCTCTCCTAATTTGAGACCACCTGTATCTACAGGCTGTCCCAAAAAAAACCACCCCTCGGCATTTGGCCGTCTTCTATCCGATCGGGACCCATTTTTTACCAGCGATGGGGACCCATAAAAACTATGTGCAGCCGAATTTTCTAAGCAAAATATTGTAAAACAGAAAAGTTATATCGAAATTAAGCTTTATTTTGCCGATTTCACCATGGTTTTGTGGGATTTGGACCTCAAAATGTTTAGCAACAATGAAGAGGGCACCTTTTTCCATCCGGCGAAAAATTTTGATGTACGAAAATTACGTCTAAATTGGGACCTTTAATCACTTTTTATTATCAAATTTGACAGAAACCTTCCCGAAAACGACGATTTTTGGGAAAATTGCTCAAAATCGGCATACTATTTACGAAAACATAGCCAAAAATGCGTACCAGCGTTTCCCAAAGATCAGTGTTTTAGCGATAACTTTTTTGTTTTACAATATTTTGCTTAGAAAATTCGGCTGCACATAGCTTTTATGGGTCCCCATCGCTGGTAAAAATTTGGTCCCGATGCAAAAGAAGACGGCCAAACGCCGAGGGAGGGGGGGGGGGTTTGGGGCACCCTGTATATGCCGCAATAACTTGTATTCCAGCCAAGCTCTTCGAGACCTGGATCTTGGTGGCGAGCGGCCTCCAGGAGCTCCACCCCGTGCACCTGTTCTGGGGGCTGTACGTTATTTCATTTTTGTTTCAAGTGTTTTATTCGATTCCTATTCGTCCTATCGTTTTACTGTATCTTTTTTACAGCTGCTTCGCGAACTTCGCGTACGGAGCGCTCCAGCAGGCCGGGGTGACGCTCTGCTACAGCGAGGTAAGGACAATTTTGCAGTAGCCGTTTTAGTGTTGCACAAGCCACATGTTTGCGTAGAGGCTTTTTGGTGCTGGACTGTTAGCGGGGGGGACCACTTATTGTTTTTCGACCAGTACCTAACCTATTGACGATATAAAATGCATTTTTTGTAGTGTTTTTAGTCTTTTAGTTTTTAGTTTAGTAGTTTAGTTTTTGTAACTTTCTAGCAATCAAAAAACTTTTTTGATTGCTAGAAAGTTACAAAAAATATTTTAATTTTTGAGTAAACCTTCCAAACTTTTCGAAAATTTATATTGTTTTTCTACATTTTTTATATCTAAAAACTATGTAAAATCTTAGAAAATTTTTTTACATTTGCTTATAGGGCCCTACGAAAAAATAGGGGAAAAATGCCCCCCGCTAACAGTCCAGAACCAAAAAATGTCTTGTGTATGATCAAAATTTTTCATCCAATATCTAAAATTTTATATATTTACCATCCATATTTTTTTCAGCAATCCCAGAGGATGCGCGACCGGCGGAATTGGCTGGTCTGGCGCGCTGGGGTGCGAGGCACGAGGCCGCCACGTGAACCGCGACGACCGCCAAGGGACACAGCCACCACCAGCGTTTGAAAGAAGCGGCAGTAAGGCAAGGAAATGTTTTTTGAAAGTTAGGAAAGGACTATCAGGTGTCCTATAAATTGGCAATGTTTTCGTTATTCCCATTTTCAATTTCATTTATATATTTTATACTTATTCATATAGTTATTCATTTCATTTTGCCTATGCAATGTATCCAAGTGGTGCTCCGATTTTTGCTCATCGAAATTAGCATGAGCTGATGTTTTTTATACTACATCAATTTTGGAATATCCGGAATCTTCTATTCTATTACGCAACGTGAATGTTTTTGCAACGAACTCTGGTCAGAATGTTTTTTGCCTTGCCATTGATGCTCATGATGTATAATACATGTAATTGCTCTCGCTACGGGTTTTTTTGCGATAAATATTCATAAAAATTTCGACTTTAACATTTTCACTTTAACATTTTAATGCGAGCAGGCATTTTTATTGAAAAATTAAGGAATTTCCTAACGAATCCATTTGACACTCGAGGTCGAAAGAATGTTGACAATTGAACTATGCACTCAAAAGTTACCTTTTCGATATTTTCACTACAGGGTGTCCCAAAAAAAAGCACCCCCCTCTAGCGGCGCGCAGTCGTGTCCGATTTCCACCGTTTTGGTCTCTATCGAAAGCTCTTGAAAAGGCGAGAAAACAAGGAGGGTTCATTTTCTTTATTATGTTTTTTATCCGCGAATTTTAGCTCCAAAAACCAAGAAAACGACAGATTTACGCGAGATCTGCATGCTAATTGCGAAATTCCTATTGAAAAGCTGCCTGTTTTTTACAAAAACGTTGAATATTGGACGAATAAGAATAAATTTTAGAAAATGAAGCCCGCTTGTTTTCTCGGCTTTTCGCGGGCTTTCGGATGGTATAAAGATGACCCTGATCTGAGTTTCCCCCGGACCGCTAGAGGGCGTGCTTTTTTTGGGGACACCCAGTATTTTTCCGGATGTTCTCATAACCATTCGATAGAGCGTCAAAAAATATACTAACGGCTTTAATCCCAGCGCAAAATACTGTAAAATAAAATAGTTATAGCAAAGACCGGGGGAACCCCAGTTTGGTTTGGGTTTCAGTTTAGATATTTTTGGATTATTGGGCGCGCCTTTCGGCCATTTCTGTGTCGTCCGCTTCAGCATCTTCCTCTACAGCTCGCGGCCCGAGGTAACGGGCAGCCGCCAGGAACATCAGCAGCCCAATCCCGTAGATCGAGGCGTTGCAGAGAGAAATAGTGCGCGTGCCGTCGACCGGGAAGAAACGACTGAAAAAGGCTTTCTTTAGGCATTTTAAATAAGCATTTTCAATCGGTTACGCTAGGGATAGGACTTGAGTCTTTCCTTTAACCTTCTACGTGTCGGCCTAAATTTTTCCAAAACCATCCACAAAACGCAAAACCTACATGGCGAACAGGGGCCACAGCGCCGTGCCGACACCGCCTGCTGCCGACATCACGCTGTGCACCAGCCCCTAAAGCTGATGATGATCTGTCAGGAATTCGTCTAAACGAACCGGGTCGACAGAATTATGGATTCGTCCAGGGTTACGACAATTCCCTCACCTGCTGCCGATTCCCAAGCACTTCCGTGGTGATTGAGGTGAGCAACGAGTTGGCAATGGCCAGCGACGGGCCGTAGCAGATCACCATCGCCATCACGTACAGAGGGAGAGGAATCCTGGCATTTCAAAATTATTGGTTCCAAATTTTAAGCCCGATATTAGCGATTTTGCAGTCCCCACAAAACTACCGTACTTTTTCGTGACGGACGTCGTTATTTGCTGTGTAATTTGGGGGCTGACGGAAGGGTAGAAGGGCCAGGGGTACAGGGACAAGCTTCCGATGATCAGCATCGACAGGGCGAAGGCAAGCTGGCGGCGGTGGTCACTGAAAAGCGCACCGTAATCTCCTAAATCTCAAATATTGAGCTGAATTTGCATTTTTTTTTTTGAAGGCATCCACTCCAGCGGAAATTTTGAATGTATATTAAAAGGACTAGTAGGCGCGAAAATCGACTCTTAGCCTTGACTAGGTCTAGACAAACACGCAACACGACAAATGACGTGAAGCGTCTTTTTCTAAGCGCCACGCCTTCGGGGTTATCAAAAAAAAACAGACAAGGCATAACTATGGCGTTTTTTGCTATAAATTTCCTATGCATTCGGCGCGAACGTGACACACAGCGGCCCGGCTCCTAATAAAAAGTCCGCTAGCTTTGGAAAGGAGGGAAGACCGCAACGCGTGCGATAGTCGCGTCGCGAAATTGCGAAAGCAGGCCTGCGCAGCTAAAGACCGGTTGCTATTCCGCGCACCGGCACGCAACGCGCGAAAAACACGTACAGTACGCCCTTTCCCTTGAACCATGCGGACCGAACCCATGGGCGGTTGTGGACACGCAACGCGCATGCAGCATTACGCATTGAAAAGGCGTCGCTTGTCACTTAAAATTTCGGATCAAATCAACTACGCCAAATTGCGTCATTTGGTGTTTCAAGTATCTGTCTAGGTCCAGCCGATGGAAGGGGTCGATTCTGGTCTTTCCTAGCCCCTCGAAAGCGCCCACATTTTTCGCAACGGCGTCGCGGCCACGATGAGGCTGGCGGCGGTCCCGGCAAGACATTGTCCCGTCTGGATGGGCCAGTGGTAAACCAGAAACTCCGCGTCCGTCCACCCGTACATCGCCCGGGTCAGTGGGGCAGCAATCCTGAGAAGCGATGTTTCTTGCGTCACTTCCTGTAAAAAGCTTACATGTACTCGGCAGCCGACGCGATCGAGACGGCCGCGTAGAGGTAAAGCAACAGGCTGAGGATGATCAAGTCGCTTCGACGTAGCCGAGGCGCGGTATTCTGACTGTCCATCTCATCTCGCTCCGCCTTTTCCGGTTTTGGTCCCCGTTTGACGTGTCTTCCCGGAAAGTGGCGATGTACCACGACGAGGATGAAGCAGCTGCTCAACGCCATCACCGCTGGCGGCCAGCTGTACTTGTCGAGGACGACGCCCGAGACGATGAGCGCGGGAACGTAGCCAAATGCAGCCTAGGAAAATAGTTTCAAATTGTGAATGATTTGTACCTGGATGAACGGGCCGAGGGCGAGGCCCGTGATGAAGCCGGCCAGCTGGTAGAGACAGGCGCGTTGTCGCTCATCTGCGCCGACACTTGTAGTGGCGAACACGCGGAAAAGGGTGATGCTTGCTAAAGTTGGCGTTAAAGGGACTAGGCTGTGTAAAATCGACCTCTCCAAACGGCTAGGTCTAGATAAAATGATTTACAGCTATCGAAAATGACGACGAAACGCAACTTAGCACTATGGGACGTAGCGAAACGAAGCTACGCAACGCAGCGAAACAAAACGTTATCTTACGTATCGCAACTCAACACACAATACAGTGCCATGAAATACCCTACGCTAAAGAACGTCATGTCGAGTATCGCAGCGTGGCGAAAAACCACGCCCCGCGCCGCCACTTGACGATGCGGCGCAACGTACGCTACGCAACGAAAAGCAGCACAGTACAACCGCAAACGTAACGCAACGCCATGAAAATGTTACGCTAAAATGTTCTGGCATGAAATGTTACACTAGGCTACGCAACGCCATCAAAATTTTACACTACGCTACGCAACGTAACTTTACACATCGCTGCGTCGCGAACTACGATGCAGTGCAATGTGACGCCAGTAACGCAACTCAAACGCAACGCAACGCAACGCAACGCAAGCGCAGCAGTCCTGCACTTGTTGCGTAAACCACTTACGAGCCAGAAATCCAAGCAGAGCTCGTGATGCCACCAGCACCACGTATCGCCACTCGCCGGCGACGTACAGCAAGGCGTAGAGGACATTTCCTGAAAGCTAGCATATAAGGAAAAATCGCCGAATTCGATCGTCTGGGTCTAGACGACTACGTAACGCGCCAAATGACGCTTGTATGTAGGTCGCTATGTCGAACCTAATGCGACCAAAGCGACGGTGACCTTCAGCGGTACCCTGAAGCCGTAGTGCTGCTGGCACCAGCCGAAGAATGGATCGGCCTAAAAATTTGAATTTTTAACTTAGGAAAAGCGTACCAGGATGGAGGTGACCGCCTGCGTAGACATGGCACGTCCCAGCCATGCGACATCCGCGTACTTGTCGAGCTGGAAAATTTGTTTCGAAGCTAAGCCCATATTTAGTCCCCTATATTTCTGAAAATAATAACGCCGAAATTCATAATGTCGAAATTTAATAAAATTGAACCTTGTAATCTCGATGGGTTCATTTTATTTTGTGGAAATAGAATATTGTCGAAATTTCAATGCCTATTTCACCTCGATTATTCATCTCGAACGTTTCGAAAAAATTCTAAAGTCTCGACAATTCAGAACCCACGCTTTGCAGGTACCCCCATAATCCGGGCGTGAAAATGGATGAGTTGATGCCGAGGATACAGAGCAGGGCGGCTGACAGGCGAATCGCGTCCCATGGCGCATCGTCAACGACGTCGGGCTCTTCGATCATTGCCCTAGAAAAAACGTCAACATCAAAAAATCCAGACCTAGTCGATGGAGGGGTCGATTCTCAAACTTGTTGGTGCCCTTAAAACTCACTGGATCTCGAAATCGCTGCCAATCGCTTTCAAGTCTTGTGAAGAGGCTCTTCTACTCCGCATAATTGGCAAGAAGTTCTTATAGTTATAGTGTACTTCGATTTTTCAGGCTCCAGAATCAGAGTGCAAGTGCCAGAATCTCCATCCAAAATTCTAGGTGAAGCATCCAGTGGTGGAAGAGGGATGAAACTGCTTCCACGTCGGGGCGGAACTAACTACCCATGGCTGTCGAATCGACGTCGCGTCGTGAGAGCCACTTTGCAGTCAATGTATTGTGTGAATCGTTAATCATATGCCATTGAATGGAACTTTTCGTGGGTAGGCCTGAAAAAAAGTCGATAAAAAGTATATTAGACCATAAATCGCCAATTTGGGAAACTTTTTGATGCGCGAAGCACTGACCCGCCTTGTTTTAAAGGGGCTAACAATAAGAAGTCTGGTCCACCTTATCCGTTGATTCCTGGCACGGAGCCAAAAACGGCGTCAACGCCACCGTGTCGCGTGTCCTCTAATCACGGTTTCGAGACGAAAAACCGTGAGTTTGCCAATTCTGACACCATTTCTGGAATCCACACGTAATTTCGGTCACCAAAATCAATCCTAAAATTGGTCGCAATCACCGAGATTGATGGATTGGATGCCGTACGTACGCCTCCAATACGACGCAAATTGGCACGCGCACAACGAGGCGCCGAAATGTCGCTCGAAAAAAATTTTGTTTTGCTAAACTTTCGCTTTAGAGTTTTTGCAGTGAGTGTTATCGTCGCATTCAAATTTGCACCGTTTTAGCCCTTTAATTAACGCAATACGGTTTCACAGGCTACAAAAGAACATCATGTGGGTCGCTGTCGCATCGAGGACGAGACCTAGTCAATCGAAGGGGTTGTTTTTCGGAAACGGAGGTCGCTTACTAAATAAGAAATGAATTGGTATTCTGGTTGGCTATGAATTCCGATAAAATCCATTTGTTGAAGTGGCGTTACCATCAAGAAGAAAAATCACATAAAAACCTACCTATTATTGAGACTGGGTCTCGACAGATACATACGCGTTGTCCTTCCGAATTTTGCGATTGGTTCCCAACCGCTGGGTTTTTATTTCACCTGAGATTCAGTGCTTTCGGCATTCGTAACTTTGGAGTGTAACGTAGTTGTCTAGACCGAGCCCTTGGAAGCGGTCGATTTTCGTATTTTTCATACCTTTTTTACTTTTTCCAATTTTTTTAAATATTAATATCGGCTCCGTAATCTGTCTTCTTTGATGAGCACGGCTGATTCACGGCTGGTGTACGCCGAAATGGGAGGGCGGCGAAATTTTTTGGGGGAAGGTGGCGAAATACGGGGGGTGAAATGAGTCATTGGGTCGTCTTATCGCTGGGCAACGCTTTTTAGCGTATAAGGGGGGAATTCCCTCCGTTTTTGCACTGCTATTTTGCGTCCGCAATCAGCAAAAATATTCTAAAAATCTTACCCCAATTCCGTTAAGTTATAATGCAGCCCCACGACGAGTACGATTATCTTTTTAAGGGTAAGGTTTTTTCGTTTAACTTAAGAATCAAAAAATCTGAATTAGAAAGGTAAGGCCGTTTTGCTTACCTCAAGAATTTTTGAAAAAATCTGCATTTTCAAGGGCAGGCAATGCATGGCTATGGGTTTTGGGTAATGGTTGCTTAACGAGGGGGGGTCGAATTATCGCAGGTGGAAACCATGAATGCGGCGTGAAATCGTCATTTGCTTTTGGCGAAACGTCGCAAAACGCTTTAAAAATAGTTAACCATGTAATTTGGCGCTTCGCGTAGTTGTCGAGACCTAGTCGATGGAAGGCGTCGATTTCCTAGCTTGCCAGACTCTTTAAAGGGGTCCGGAAGTCAAAATTCGTGCCTGCAGGGGTTGAACCTGCTGGTGAAAAAACGAAAGGGCACTGTCGAGAAGTACCAGTCACGTAATTTTTGCCAAAAAAAACGTAAAATATTTGAGTAAAACCGTAATTCTATCGCCGCGAAAACCAATTTTTGTGCGTGCGGCGATTACATGTCGTAATGCTTTGTAAGGCACCCATTCTCACGATCTAGGTGATTCTCTCGCCAATTTACATCCCTAAAACGTCGTGATGAGCAAAATTGCGTGAGGATTCCCGAAATATCGTCAGAATTTTTCAATTCAAGCGTTTTCACGTCCAAACAGGGGCAAAAGAACATGCGGCGCGGTCGCGTTGCCGTCGTATCTGACTATTTGCCAGGAATCAACGCGGGGGCCGCGGACCAGATTTCCAGCCCCTTTTAAAGGGGCTCCGAACTGCCAAATCAAAGCCCTTTTGGGAGGGCTCTTTGATTTCTGGCAAATTGCCAGCGGGCGCTGCGGGACGAGAACCCTCACTCTTTCGATTTTTGCGCCAAGTTGTTTTTGCCTGTTCTTCTTTGTGAAAACACTAGAATTCGCGCATTCTGAGCCCATTTTTGAAATCCTCACTCAATTTTAAATAGTTTTGGTGTTTTAATCATCAAATTTGGCCCAGAAACAGCCGAGAACGTGATTTCGAGGTGACAACAGGCAATTTCAAATTTTGCGAGCTTCCCGGCCCCTGAGCGTACAGAGGCCTCCGACGTACAGGGCCCCGTTTTTCGGGCCGTTACTCAATTTTTGGCATTTCGTAACCCCTTTAACTGCCAATTTTTTCAGTGATTCTACTCGGCGATTCCGGAGTCGGAAAAACCAACTTGCTGTCCCGATTCGCCGACAACCGATTCAGCCTGGAGACGCGGCAGACGATCGGCGTCGAGTTCAAATGCGCCTCAGTACAGGTGGCCGAGTTTCCAAAAAAAGTTATACTTGTCTCCAGGTTGACGGGAAAACTGTGAAAGCCCAAATCTGGGACACGGCCGGCCAGGAGCGATTCCGAGCCATTACGGCGGCGTATTACCGCGGAGCTGTCGGGGCTTTGCTGGTATATGATGTTGGTGAGTATCTAAAAACCTAAACCTGCAAATTCTTCCAAATATGGAAATTTTAGTCGTACTACTGTGATTTTTCTGCATTTTAGCCAACCACCAGAGCTACCGTAACCTGGAGCGATGGCTCGGGGAGCTGCGCGAGCATGGAGATCCGGGGATACAGGTATGGGGTGAATTGAATGCCGTAACCGGACAAAAGCTTTATCGCTGTGGCATTATCGGGGAGGAGGAGTCACGCTATGTGAAAATTTTAACAAATTTTTAGGTTAAAAATACAAAAATAGCTAATTTTAGGCAAAAACGCCAATTTTGGGCCAAACCAGGCTTTCCGTTTCTGCTTACGCTCGCTCCAATTTTGCTAGTATACATCGAGTAAATGTTTCTAAACTGTTGCCACTGTTGCCAAACGTAAAACTGTAAACAAACTCGGTTCTTGTGTATTCCGGGGGGCCCAACTTTTTTTTGTGGGGCCTGGTTGGGATAGTAATCAAATATAAAGTGTTCTCACATTGTTTTGAGCAAAATTTAAGCCTATTTGAATCGGAAAAACTTTTTAAAAAGTTAGAAAAACGCTTGAAAAAGTCGAAAATTTGGTCATTTTTGGGCCGAAAAAAAAATCGATTTTTCTACCTAAAATTAAATTTTTTAATTAAATTTTGTAAAGTTTTTATGTTTAGGAATAGCTATGAACAATTTAGAAACACTTCCACTATTTATATAAAAAATCTAGGCTTGGGCCAAAAAAAGTTGTTCCCCCCCCCGCGAATTCTTTCCCCCCGCCAGGAATACACAAGAACCACAAACTCTAAAACTGTTGACAACACAAATAACCGTGATTTTCGACCAAAAATTCTAAATTTCTTTTTCTAAAATTTTGTAGGTTTCCCCCCTGAAATATTGAAATTTGCCCATAAAATATCGAACAAAAACTGAAAAACAACTTATCCCTCCCTCCCCCCCGATAATGCGAAAGCACCCTTATTTTGTGAAGAAGTTTTCTAGGTGACGCTCGTGGGCAACAAGAGCGATTTGCGCCACCTCCGAGCCGTTCCGACTGACGAGGCCAGAATCTTTGCCGAAATGCAAAATTTCTCGTTTTTTGGTAGATTTTTAAGGGTTTAGAAAGTTCGAAAATCGATCCCTCCATCGACTAGGCTTTAACAGCTACGGCACACTCCTAATGCCGCTGGAAGCTCTTTGGAGTGACTTGTAGCTGTCTAGAGCTAGCGGATCCAGGAGTCGATTCCGGGGCTTCTTAGCCCCTTTAACTTTACAAACTCTTTTCAGAAACCTCTGCGCTGGATAGTACGAACGTCGAGACAGCATTTACCGAGCTTCTGACGCAAATCTACAGAACTACGATAGAACGGGTGCGTTCCCGCTCTCTTTCTCGCTCTCTCTCCCCTCTCTCTCTCTCT
Source organism: Mesorhabditis spiculigera (assembly GCA_958295435.1). NCBI lineage: Eukaryota > Metazoa > Nematoda > Chromadorea > Rhabditida > Rhabditidae > Mesorhabditis > Mesorhabditis spiculigera. Next base: position 322,276 of record CATQJA010002614.1, on the reverse strand, counting down.
CTCTCTCTCTCTCTTTCTCTCTCTCTCGCTCTCTCTCTCTCTCTTTCTCTCGCTCTCTCTCCTCTCTCGCCCTCTCTCGCTCTGTCCCGCTGGCTTAATTATTTTTTTCAGAATTTCCAAACCCGCTCGAATGATGCCTTCGATTTGAATGACGCGGGCGGGAAGGGCAAGAAGGGTTGCTGCAAGATCTAAATATATGTAAATAAAATGTAAAATCCATGGCTTTATCCGTGTATTTATTTTGCACGCAATATTAGCAATCCATCTCCATCTTTTCTTTTTGAAAATCGATTTACACCGCGCTTAAAAACGGTAATGATTTTAATTTTGCGAAGATGGTATTTTGGAGATTATCCTAGCGCGACTTTTTCAACTTTTTTCAACTTTTTCAATTTCCCTAACCACAAAGAGTTGCGTGGCGGGAATTAGCTCACGGTCGCTCGAGATAGCATCGTCGGCTTTTCCTGGGGCACGGCGCGAAAACCCCTCAAATCGGGGCCCGGCATCTACTCGGGAATCCGGGCCAAGGTTAGCTGTTTTTGTAGTTTTTTTGTTGTTTTTAGCTGGAAAAGAAAGATACCTCGACGCTCGCTCTCAAATGATCTCTGCTAGCCTGCCCCTTCCATTCCCAAATGATCTCTGCTAGCCTGCCCCTTCCATTCCCAAATGATCTCTGCTAGCCTGCCCCTTCCATTCCCAAATGATCTCTGCTAGCCTGCCCCTTCCATTCCCAAATGATCTCTGCTAGCCTGCCCCTTCCATTCCCAAATGATCTCTGCTAGCCTGCCCCTTCCATTCCCAAATGATCTCTGCTAGCCTGCCCCTTCCATTCCCAAATGATCTCTGCTAGCATGCCAAGATGAGTTGCATTTCGTACCTTGAGGCGGTAGCAATACGTGATCGCTCCATTTGGGCGCCAGAAAGCGGTAAAGAAGAACCTAAAAACCGAAGGCCGGACCGGAGTACCATTTCCCAGGCAAAGCGAAGGTGGTTGGTGTGAGGCCATTTCAGGGCTACAGAACCGGGGTCGTGTGAAATGGTTTGACGCCTAATTGAGGCCGAGAACCACCCCAGAGGGCCGGATGTGGCCTAAAAACACGCCCGCACGGCTACAGTACGGTAGCCCTGGATTTGGGCTGTGGGAAAGCGGTCAAATCGCAGAGGCCCGCTAGTTCTGACTCAGATTTATGCAAATTTTGGCCCTGTTTTCACTAGATTTGGTCGTAATTCGAAGTATCCGTTAGAGGCAGGGTAGCAGAGATCATGTGGGAATGGAATGGGCAGACTAGCAGAGATCATTTGGGAATGGAAGGGGCAGGCTAGCAGAGATCATTTGGGAATGGAAGGGGCAGGCTAGCAGAGATCATTTGGGAATGGAAGGGGCAGGCTAGCAGAGATCATTTGGGAATGGAAGGGGCAGGCTAGCAGATATCATTTGGGAATGGAAGGGGCAGGCTAGCAGAGATCATTTGGGAATGGAAGGGGCAGGCTAGCAGATATCCTTTGGGAAGTCCTCGTCATTCCTTCCCAGTCCCGTTACATGACCAATGTTTCAGACATCCCAAAAATCCCAAGGCGAACGAACACCTCCCTCGGAATTTGTTTTACGACTCGGCCACCTCCACCTCGTCGTCCCGGATTTTTAGGGCCCTCTAAAAGGTGGAACTGTCGCGCCGAGGCGAACGCGCGGGGCGCCGAAAAATACACCGTTTGAGGGCCGTGTTTTCAGGGGTTTTTTCGCGGCGGGACCCACCGAAAAGGGATCACCCGAAATGAGCGGGGATTATCGCCACCGCCAATCTTCACGCGGGGTTCGGTGCGCTTTTTTACAGGGAGCGCTAGGCGCGGAAGGAGCGCTCTGTAACTGTGTAAAGGTTTATTTGGAAAGTTGCTGGGCTTTAATTTTTGTTTTGAAGGTACTGGAACGGCAAGAGAAGCGCGAGAATGGTAGCGACGGATCAGAATGCAAAGAAAAATATCTTACTTGCTCCTTCCCTTTCTCTAGCTTACACCTTCTCTCTCTCTCTGTCTCTCTCTCTCTCTCTCTCTCTCTCGTCTCTCTCTCGTTCTCTCGCCCTGAAGATGTCTCAAGTGACGTTTAATTAAATTAATTTTACGAAAACCCATGCCCAAATTTCTGGCTAAAAACCGCTAGAACGTACATTTCTCGCTCCAGTGGTTTGCTCTCGCCAATTTCCCTCATCACCAGCCGAAAACAGCGGCAAAAAGGTGTTGCTGCCCTCAATATCGTGAAATGATCCGGGTAACGGATATCATATCGAATTATGAGAAACTGGGAACAGCAAGATTGGATTGCTAGCAGGGTTTATTGAAGTTGGCTTCTCAGTTTCAGCGGAACTGGTTAGAGAGGCGAGAGAAAGAGAGAGAAAGAGAAAGAGAGAGAGAGAGTGAGAGAGAGTGAGAGAGTGAGAGAGATCGAGAGAAAGAAAGAGAGAGAGAAAGCGAGAGAGACAGAGAGAGAGAGAGATCGAGAGAGAAAAAGAGCGAGAGAGAGAGAGAGAGAGAGAGAGAGAGAGAGAGAGAGAGATAAGGAGATTTTGACAGAAGGGAATTGGTGCAGGTCGACCTTTATCTACCGCTTCAAAACTTTCTTGGCAACCTGCCAAGTACCTTCCACATTTTTTTCCGGTCCTCCTCCTTGCATACCCCATTAAAAACCGTTGTGGTGTGAGGTGTGAACGTAAGGAGGATCGTTCTGAAAATGACCGTTTCCCCTTCCCCCATCCCCCCAAGGCCAGTCTAAATTGGTCCCAGCACGACTGGGCAGACAATTTTTTTACGGGTTGAAAAAGTGCAGTAGCTACGCCTGGCAAACTTACACGTTTTTACGGGCACGAAAAAGTACTATGAGCAGTTTTTTGAGCATCATTAACTCGGTAAAATCCATTTCCAGCCAGAAGAGTCTTTCCCGTCTCTTCAAGCCGATGCTGAACTCGTAGAGCTCCCCGGCTTGACCTGAAAAGCCCCAAAACGGGCCTGGGGGAGCATGAGGAGGCTATTACGGCCGCAAAAATGTGTCTGTGTGTTCCAAGCAGATACCCCCTCAACCACCATCACCCCCTCCAGCTCCTCGAAAGTAAGTCACGGCCGGCCCTTATTGGAATCGAAAGAGGAGCAAGAGGAAGGCGGATGAGGGGAGGAAGAACACGGGTAAAACGGGCTGTTCGATTTGACTTTAGGAAAATTGGCTTAGTTTCAGCGGCTTCAATTTCACGCTCTTTCTCATTCTCTCTCTCTCTCTCTCTCTCTCTCTCTCTCTCTCTCTCTCTCTCTCTCTCTCTCTCTCTCTCCTCCCTCTATCAATTCGTCTCTCTTTTTCTCTCCTCTTGTCTCTCTCGCTTTGTGACCTCTGTATGTCTCTCTTTCTATCACCAGTTCCCCTCTCTTTCTCTCTCTCTCTCTCTCTCTCGTTTTCTCGATGTCCCCTGACTATATCGCAAAAGAATACAAGGATTAAAGGACAAAGCAAGGCAACGGGATTCCATCTTTCTCTCTCTCTCTCTCTCTCTCTCTCTCTCTCTCTCTCTCTCCCTCTCTGGCTCTCCCACTATCTCTCAACAATAAAATGACTCATTTTTCTTCGTAGTAAGCGGGACTTTTTCAGGTTGAACGGCTTGTCCTTGAGCATTCCACCCCCCCCCCCTCATCATCAAAAAGAGCGGATAACCCGGGGGATTTTCACGCCCAAACAGGCAGAAAAACGCGGCTCATTTGCCTGCTTCGAGGTGTTGTTTATTTACCTTCTAAGCTAAATAATTAATGCGCTTAAGGTGCATTTTTAAACGCTTAAGAACCCCGGAAAATGCAAAGTAGCTCTGCGTATCAGTACCCTGTAGTACGCGACGCTACGTTGTAATAGGTTACCCCGCTTTACCGTATCTGGGTATTTTACAGTATTCTGAGGTATTATAGCATGATGTAATTCCGATGCCGGAGTACGTCGGAATACACTAGTGTACGCGGTGCGCCTGCCAGTACTTACGTACGCTCCAGTACGTCACTGCAAGTTACGCTACGGTGGAATCCGCCCTAGTGGGACAGAGTACGTACCATACGCTACAGTATATTACGCTCTGGTATGCAAAAGCACATTCCGATACATTCCGCTGCGCTCCAGTATAATACGTAACGTCACAGTAAGCTCACGTACGGTATAGTACTTGCTGTTTCGCACCAGTACGCGAGAGTACGCTACAGTTCGCTTAAGTGTACTAGCGGAAAATCGGTTTCGGCGCTTTTAACTTGGTTTTCTGCAAAAATTTTGAAACCCAACTGGTGTTTTTTCCTCCTTTTTCATCATACAGCTCTAGAGTACGTTACAGTACACATGATTACGCGACAGCGCGTTAAATTACGTGCCCGTACGCCATGGCGCACTAATGTACAGTACGCAACAGCAAACTGTAGTACGCTACAATTTATCGTAAGCTTCAGTATACTACAGTCCCTCATTCTCCATCGCGCTGCTTTCGGGTTACGCTGCAATACACGTGAATACGCGACATTACGCGTAAGCACGCTTCAGTACGCTACTGGACAATACTTCTGAGCCCTTTGATCTGGTTTTTTCGAAACTTTGCACCCCCAACTGGTACCTTTTCCGTCGCTTTCCATCGTACAGTTCGAAGGTTGTGTACCGGGAATTACAGGGGGGAGGCGGAGCTTCGCGTAGCCCCACCTCCTGCTCCTCTTCGAGCCTCCTCTCCTTTTCCAGGGGGGGGATCCCGAAACTCGAGTTTTCATGGGATAAAACACCTCCCTCTCCTTTTCCGTCATCCTCATCTCATTTCTTGGGGTTGGGGGGGGCTATTTGGCAGATCGGACCCCGGCTCAACCTCCTCCCCCAACTGGTTCCTCATTTTCTGTCAATATCTCGCGTCAATTCAACGTATTTTCTCAATTTGGTCGCATTTTCGGTACCCCGATTTGCTGATATGATCGTTCTGACTTGTTAGTAGTAGATTATTGCCCTTTTAGTGTCATTAAAAACTGGAGAGAGAAAGACTGGAGAGAGGAGAGAAAGAGAGAGAGAGAGAGAGAGAGAGATCGAGAGAGAGAGAGAGAGAGCGCGAAAGAGTCAGCGAGAACATTTTTCTATTTGCCTTGAGGGGCTATTCGTAGCTATCAGTAACCATGAAAAAATCCTTTACTCGTTTTTCCGTTTTTTTCTTGCTTTTCGAACTTATTCTTTCAAATTTTTTAAGGTTTTTTAAAAAACTTTTTTTGACGTTTTAATACGTTTTGCAATTTAAATTGATCCATTTTCTTCGTTTCAGGGCGATCAAATCGCTAGTTGGGGGCCCCACGAGACATCCGGCCTCAACAAATCAGAAGCGGATGCGGGTGGACAGAAGAGATTCAGATGATGAAGGAGGGGGAAGGCGGAGGATATTCAGCAGCAGGAGTAGCTTAAGTATTCTGCCAGCTGCTATGCTAATTCTTCAACTCCTCCCAAATACCCTCGCCTCCCCGCTACACATCCCACAGACTATACGTGAGTTTTTATGGGGATACTGTATTGAAATCGTGATTAAAATTGGTGCGGTTTTTGCGCTTTGGCTTGATTTTTATGTTTAAAAGGTGTCAGCAACTCCGCGCTATCGACCCCCGCCATTGATTAGGTCTAGACAACTAGGCGAAACGCCATGCTACTGCTTGGTATCGATTTTCAGTACCTGTTTTACCTTTCTAGATATTAATTTCTCGATTTATACTTTTCTAGGGATTTGGAATCCGAGAATCTACCCCTTATATCGACTAGGTCTAGACGGCTACGCTACGCACTAATAACGAGTGAGAATCCCATACTTACAACATAAACTTTTCACGTGCGTACACAAAAATTAATTCAGTTTTTAATTCGTCATTTGACGCGTCGCGTAGCTGTCTAGACCCGGTGGTTCAAAATGATAGATTTTTGGCCTTCCCGGTTCCTTTAGCCGGCCCGTTTAGCAGACCTTTAGCTTATTCTCCTTCTCAACACTCCATGCCATTTTACAGGGGTCAGTAAGCACGAGAATCTACCTATTATTGAGAATAGGTCTAGACAGCCACAAAGCCCGCCAAATAACGAGAGCAACCTCCGTCCGGACGGTGTTTTGGAGGCGTAGCTGTCTGGGCCTAGTCGATGGGATGCGTCGATCTTCGGCCTTTTTTGAACCCTTTGAACCTTGCTACCAGTTTATAATCTACCCCTTCTCGTGTCTATTCCGGTTTTCCGAGTAGAATTTTTTCTCTCTCTCACTTCTCTCTCCTAGTATTTCTGAGTATGAGTCGTATTTTTCCAACCTTTCAAACTTAGAATTCGAGCTAAAATTGGATAATCCGCCTATTTTGGTATTTTCTGGTACCCATTTTTATGCAATTTGAATTCCTCAAGCTCCAATTTTTCTTTTTAATACATCTAACCCGAAATCCCACACCGAAATTTGCATAAATCAACTTTTCCCAGGCATCCCGTTAACCACAGCGGGGCCTGCGAAGATGGTAATGCAAATGTTTGACTGGTCAGCCAATAGAGGGGGACCTTGAGGGGAAGATGACTGTTTTTATGCCTGGAGGCCATCCTGGGATAACATTTCGAGACGGAGAGAGAGAGAGGGGGAGGGAGAGAGGGAGAGAGAGAGAGAGAGACGGAGCACGAGGGACGACCTTGTCTTCAGACCTCCCTTAATCAATTGCCGCCCAGGGGAAAAAACCGGACATTGGTGCCTGACTGTTTTTCGTAGGGTCTTTCTCTCTTGCTCCCTGTCTGACAGTCTACGTCTCTCTTCTCTCCTCTCTCTCTCTCTCTCTCTCTCTCTCTCGCTTTTTCCCTCTCTCTCTCTCTCTTTCCCCTCTGTATTGTCGTTTTTGCATAGCCTGGAGTCCGGCCAGAATTTGCATGTTTTTTCGTAGTTACAGAAAGCGACAGAGAGAGAGAGAGAGAGAGAGAGAGAAGAGCTAGGGATCATACGATATTTATCTGCTATAACCGCTAGCCGAACCGGTCACTTTCCGGCTCTCAAAAAATATGTGTCGCCTGTCCTTCTTGCTGCCTACTCGTTTTTTGTCAATAGCCGCCAAGGACAAATCTCATTTTTCCATTCCAATCCGGTGGCGGGTGTAAACAACGTGTTCCCCGGAATCTCCAGGATGTAAATATCCGGAAATTAAAAATCGATTTAGCGAATTAGGGAATGGAAACAATAGAAATGATCTCTGCTAGCCAGCCCCTTCCATTCCCAAATGATCTCTGCTAGCCTGCCCCTTCCATTCCCAAATGATCTCTGCTAGCCTGCCCCTTCCATTCCCAAATGATCTCTGCTAGCCTGCCCCTTCCATTCCCAAATGATCTCTGCTAGCCTGCCCCTTCCATTCCCAAATGATCTCTGCTAGCCTGCCCCTTCCAATTCCCAAATGATCTCTGCTAGCGTGCCCCTTCCATTCCCAAATGATCTCTGCTAGCCTGCCCCTTCCATTCCCAAATGATCTCTGCTAGCCTGCCCCTTCCATTCCCAAATGATCTCTGCTAGCCTGCCCCTTCCATTCCCAAATGATCTCTGCTAGCCTGCCCCTTCCATTCCCAAATGATCTCTGCTAGCCTGCCCCTTCCATTCCCAAATGATCTCTGCTAGCCTGCCCCTTCCATTCCCAAATGATCTCTGCTAGCCTGCCCCTTCCATTCCCAAATGATCTCTGCTAGCGTGCCCCTTCCATTCCCAAATGATCTCTGCTAGCCTGCCCCTTCCATTCCCAAATGATCTCTGCTAGCCTGTCCCTTCCATTCCCAAATGATCTCTGCTAGCCTACCTCAGACTTCGAACCTTACCCGCATTTTTCCTTTTTCCTATCGTAACCAATCGAATCGGCACCCCAAAAATTTCCAGAAATATCGGTGCGTCTCACTGTTTTGGCATGGCCACTCTTTCTCCCTCTCTCTCTCTCCCTCTCTCTCTCTCTCTCTCTCTCTCTCTCTCTTCACGCAGGGGTGCCAATTCCTTTCCAATTCTACATGCTGTCGATTGGACAAAAAGGGAAAAACTGAAACGCGGGGGTGTTCGTTTAATTATTTTCGTGGAAACGAAGTGGAGGGGGGAGGGTAGGTAGAACCAAATATCGAATTTCATGAGAAAATCTTGAATTCAATTAAATTTGGGTTATAGGTTTTGGGAAGCCATGTTTTTAAACGCACAAAATTCGATCAGCCCCATTTCTGAAGGGCAGGCTGGCAGAGATCCTTTGGGAAACCAAAACCCGGGTCTCGTTTTGTACGGGCAAACTTCCCGAGGGGGTCACGGCTATTGGCATGGCAGCCCATCAATCTCTCAGGCTCCCCATCCAGGCGCTCAAAGTCGCGATCCGAGACTGAGCGATGCCAAATTTGGCCGGGGAGTCCGGTTGTGTACGGTTTGGCGGAAGGTGGAGTGTAGCGGAAAATCGAGGAAACCTGGCTCTTCAAGATCTAGAAAATATCCCGTTTTTTTGCTTCCAAACATCTTCCAATCGGAACTGATCACGGATAGTTTCATGGAAGGATGGAAGAGGATGGAAGATTCCTAAAGAATCCCTGCTAGACTGCCCGCCGGCGCGCCGGGCTTCTAAACATAGTTTCTCTGATGCCAAAACCATCCGATTTTGGCGCCGTGAAAAACCGCCAAAGATGCGCGTAATTAGCCTGCAGGGGAAGGGATGGCAATTCTCAAGTGGGTCCCGCCGAGAAGAGAGGGGGAAGCGGAAATCGGGAGAGAAAGCAGAAGCAGCAGAACGGATGAACAGTTTGCCTCAACACCCCCGACTCGACCTAATTTGCATTTCATTTTCACGCGCTGCGTGCGCTTTTTGTTCGGAATAGCGGAAAGTGCGCCCGATTTGCTTGGATAACTCTGGAGGACGACTGATTTTGGGTTTAAAGGGACTAGGAAGCAAAAAATATGCTTTTTAAAAGGACGATAGATCGGCCCCTCGACTAGGTCTAGACATCTACGCGAGACTCCCAATGACGCGTGACCATCTTCATTTTTACGGCCCTAGGGTTGTGTTGCGAACGGGGGCCATTTGTCATTTGGTGCATCGCGTAACTGTCGCGACCTAGTCGACGAGAGGTCGATTTTCGGGTTTCCGAGGCTCCTGAAATGCATCGGAAACACTGCTGGCTCCCCAAGCCATGCGATGTAGCCAATTTTCCTCAAGAATCTCTGCTAGCTTGCCAGGCAAGCGACATTTTTATCTTGCTTATTTCCTAAATAATTGCTGCTAACTTGCCCTGAATTCACTCTGCCATCGGGAACTAATTCAGGCGTATTTTCCCAAATAATCTCTTCTTGCTTGTCTAGCCGGTCGTCGTGACATTCCCTAAGGATCTGTGCTAGCATGCCAATCCCAAATTTTCCTAAACGTTAGTTATCCCCTTTTTGTCACAACGTTCGTCATGAGTTGTGATACGGAGTGTCCAGGTAGAGAAAACTGATAAAAATTTGAGAAATTGGAGGGCCAGATTTGGAACGGGGGGCATCATCTGATTAAAAATGAGATAAAAAGCGAGAGAGAGCGAGAGAGAGAGCGAGAGAGAGAGAGAGAGAGAGAGAGAGAGAGAGAGAAATCAAATTTGAGAAATGGTCTCTGTGGGGCGCGTGAAAAAGCGAGAGTTATTTGATGAAAAACCGGACCTACCTGGTGTGCCATCCCCACTGGGATCACATGCCAACAACGTGTGGAATGAGGATTTTTCCGAGACGCTACTATTTTCGGGTCGTAAATCTGAACCTGGCGGTCCGACCGGGGTGAGATGAACCCCCCGGGAAAACTTGCGAAAAGTTTTGTTTTGATGGAGGGAAACTGGGGGGTAAAGATCAATGAGGTTAATTTTTTTAGGCCGTACCTGGTTAGCAGAGATCATTTGGGAATGGGGCAGGCCAGTAGAGATCATTTGGGAATTAGCCTCTCTGATACAGCTTGCAACTAGGTGAACTAGCAGAGAATCTTTGGGAACCTCTTGCCTGGTCTATCAAAATTGTCTGCATCGGTTTTAGCATTTTTTTACCCTTCGGGCCCCTTTACCCGGAATTCGAATTCGAAGAATTCGGAAGCATTAAAAACTGTGTTTTTTTTGTCATCACTTTCTGTCTCTCCGTTTTTCTCTCTCTCGCTTTCTCACCCTTTCTTTGCCCAAAATGATCATCTCTGGTCTCACCACTCGCCGAAAAAGAGGAGCTGTCCGTTTCGAAACCGTTGACGATTCGTCATCCCATCAAAATGTTTGTATTTTCATTGGTGGGGGATCGTTTTAAAGGGGAGAGAGGGCGACGGCGGGAAAGATTCCAAGCTTCCCAGATTCGGAAATTCCCAGGCCCCCCATCCCGGGTCTCGAATTCCGGGTGCAAAAAGTTTGATCGGTTAATTCGCGGGTTTCGCACCCGGGCTGTTCAGAGGATTGTGACGGAAAGTTGAGGGCGGCCGTTATAAAAAGGACAGGAAAGGAGATGATATTTATGCGAATCTTTTAGGGTGCATGGGGCGGAGGGAGCTTCCAAATTGGAGGGTTCGAAAGTCGAGGAATTCGATCGGCGTAATTTGTAGGGTTTCGGAATCCGAGCTTTTTGAAGCGAGCGAGAGAGAGCCAGAGAGAGAGAGAGAGAGAGAGAGAGAGAGAGGGTGAGGGAGGGAGAGAGCTATCAAGAGAGTGGTCAGAGATACAGAGTAAACAAGTAAGAAGCATCATTTGGGGAGTATGACCTTGTCTTTTCCGTCTTTCTCCTTCGCCCTCTCTCTCTCTCTCTCTCTCTCTCTCTCTCTCTCTCTCTCTCTCTCTCTCTCTCTGGTTCTCACTGTCTCTCTCCCTTTCTCAATTCCTCTGCAAAAGAAATGGCGCTAAAAATTGAGAAAAACCCTCATCCTCCCCCACACGACACAGACACACGACAATTGAGCCCCCAACTACTCATATTTGACACCCAGGGGAGCGGTCGATTAATCTCACAAGGGAAGTGCGCGACCGGCCCACGAGAAATCGACACGAGACATAGTGGATCTGATAGAATCGGACACGGGGATTCCGAATCTGTAATCAGAATTTGCTAAATAAAACGGAGAAAAAAGTTATGAAGCTTCAAAGTTGGAAAAATCGCCCAAAATCGGACTTTTATGGGCCTGTAAAGGCCCAGGGAATGAAAATTTGCCACAATCCATTAGTGCATCTTGTTCAGCAGAAAAAGCGCTTTCGAATCAGCTATCTTACTTCAAGTTTACGATGATTTCGCGAAAATCTCTTCTATGAACGGACAGGCCATACCCTTGCCCGTGAATCCAAAAAAAACTTTTTTCAGTGAATTGTTTGCAAATGCTACGTATTACAACTCATTCGAAAGCGCTTTTTCTGCTGAACAAGCTGCACTAATTCTTTTCTCCTCAATTCCGTTCCACCGGTTTTTACGGGCCCTTAAAGGTACGGTTTTTGGCGATTTTGCCAACTTTGAAGCTTCATAATTTTTTTCTCCGTTTTATTTAGCAAATTCTGATTACAGATTCGGAATCCCCCGTGTCCTATTCTATCAGATCCACTATGTCTCGTGTCGATTTCTCGTGGGCCGGTCGTGCACTTCCCTTGTCAGACAGGGGGCCGGCTAGCAGGTATATTTGAGGAAGATAAAATTTGCGGATTTGGGTTCGAAGAGGAACCAGCAGGGATTATTGAGGAATTTGTCATCTGCCCATTTTTCCATTTTCATGTGTCGGGTTGGCAAGCTGGCAGAGATCCTTGCGGAAATAGCTCGAGCCGACCGTCAGAGGAGCCGACAAAGCTTATTAAGGCAATTAAAAGTACCAAGGCAGGAAATAAATGGCTTTTCAGGGATTAAAAAATTAAGGGCATGCCGGCTAGCCAAGATTCTTTAGGAAAGTCCGGCGAGCCAACCGGCAGGATTTTTGTGTCAAGCTTGGGACCGCAAAGGCAGGCTAGCGTAGTTTCTTTGGGGAATCCCCTCATATCACTTGATCCGCGTCTAGGGCCACCTAGCGAAGATTCTTTGAGGAATTTTACTTTTCCGGGGGACAATAATCAAGCCGGAGTTCCGCATTCCGGAGTACAACCTGCCGTACATTTTCTGCTTGTCTGTGTCTCTGTATGTCGGACTGTCGCTGTCTCTCTCTCTCTCTCTCTCTCTCTGTCTCTCTGTCTCACTCTCTCTCTCACTCTCGCAGAGGTTCCCCAAGACAAGATTTCAAGTCCAGATATAGCCACGGTCCTTTTGAATTTTACCCCAAAACACCGGTGCGTTTGAAAAAGAACACCGCCAGAGGTGAAAGAAGAAATTTGAGAAAACGAGAGAGAAAGAGAGAGAGAGAGAACAAGACAAAAAAAAGAGAAAGACAAGATCTAGAACCCAGATAATCCTCCGGGTCTTTTCTTGGGTCCTCACGTGTGCTAAAACTCCTCTTTTAAGGTTTATTTTGGGAGGTAGCGAGGAATTGGTGGTGGCGGGATTTGGAAAAACATTGGGCCGGGGCTGATCGGACACTGTGATACGCACCGTTCTCTGGATGCCGTCCGGAAAAGAGTACGCAAACGGACTGTCAACACCTGCCTGCACCCCGGGCCCGGAAAATATTTTGATTACGCCGGGGAACAAGGAAAAAGTGAAGATGATCAGTGTTCGGGTGATCAAAATGGTACTGGACTGTTAGCGGGGGGGGTTAGCAGGGGGAAACTAAGTAGCAATGAACTCTGCAAGGCTGACTCCGAATTCTCTAAATTTCCTCAACGAACTCTGCCATGGACCCCCGAAAATTTTTAAATTTCCGCAATAATCACCGCTAGCCTGCCCCTTAATTTTTTAAAATTCCTCACTAATCTTCGCAAGACTGCTCGAATTTTCTAAATTTTTTGAACGATCACTGTTAGCTTGACACGAAAATTTCTAAATTTCCTAAATGATCACTGCTAGCCTGCCCCTGAATTTCCTAAATTTCCTCGATGAATTGCGCTAGACTACCTCGGAGTTTTCTGATTTCCTAAAACATCTCTGCTAGTTGCCTCCGAATTTTCTAAATTTCCTCACAAGGAGATAGTCTCAGCTCGGAATCGAATTCGGATTTGAAAATTTGCACACTTATAGAGCTCGACGAGACAAATCGATTGGTGTAACTTTCAGCTGCTGATACAATAACCACGCCGAGTTATAAGCATTTTAAGTTTTTGCATACATTTTGCCATATTTTCGCCATAGCTTCATAGGCCTTCCCGCCTCCCCCATTCACGTCTGGTGGCCTAGTGGTGTAGCAGTTGGCCTCCGGGGAATCTAACGAGGGTTCGAATCCGCTCACGATTTTTATTTTTTGCTTTTTCGTCCAAAGGTTCCTCTTTTCTTTCTGAAGGCCTTGAATGGCCTATGAAGCTATGGCGAAAATATGGCAAAATGTATGCAAAAACTTAAAATGCTTATAACTCGGCGTGGTTATTGTATCAGCAGCTGAAAGTTACACCAATCGATTTGTCTCGTCGAGCTCTATAAGTGTGCAAATTTTCAAATCCTAATTCGATTCCGAGCTGAGACTATCTCCTTGTCAGTGATCGCTGCTATACTGCCCCGGAATTTTTCCGATTTCCCAAATGCTGTCTACTAGCCGTTCCGGAAATGCTAAATTTCCCAAATAATCTCTGCTATAACCCTCGCATCGTTTGAGATCTCAAAATCGCAAACTTCAAATCTCTCGAAATTTTTTGATCGGCCGACAAGACTGTAACTCGGGCCATTTCAACTGCGGGGCAACTTTGTGTACTCGGAAATGGGCCATTTACACGGGGAGGAAGATCCCGAAAAAAGAGAGTATCTGATCCGAGCCTTCCTTTTTCACTTAGCTCCTAAGATACCGCTGAGTAATGGCTTTTTGTTTGGGGGTTGAGCTGGGGGGGGGATGGCAGAGATCCAAGGTCACATCAAAAGGATCTATAGACTCGAGGAAGACATACAGACAGATAAACAGACAGACAGAGGTATCGAGGTGTTCGTTTTAAAGGGGATGAGAAGGCAAAAAAAGATCCATTTCGTTATTTTGGAGATTATAAGCCCACGAAACTCGGTCACAATATTCTTCTGGAAAATAAAAGAACTTCCCGATCGGAGAGAGAGAGAGAGCGAGAAAGAGAAAGAGAGATAGAGAGAAAGAGAGAGAGAAAGAGAGAGAGAAAGAGAGAGGGTGAGTGTAGTCAAATTCGAAAAATTTGAAATCCCTTCTGGCCAACCAATAAGAAGATAAAACTGCGAAGACGAAAATAATATTATCTCGAAGTTCAGGCAAGCTAGCGTGAATTCTCTAGGAATGCCTAGGTTCATTTATTGCTTTTAGTGATCAAATAACTTCTCCGACGCCTGATTAAGAAGTTTTAAGGTCCTGAGGCTTGGCAATTCCTCATGAATCTCTGCTCTGAAACATGCAATTCCTAAAGAATCTCTGCTAGCCGTCCCTCAGGATCAATTTTGGTCTTTTTTGCGGAATTCGCGATATTTTTAGGGGCCAATAAGCGAGAGGCTTCTGTTTAGTGAGCCCTGGCATGATAGGGCAACAATTGACGCATCTTTTACTCTTTTTCTCACGCTCTCCCGCTCTCTCTCCCTCTCTCCCGCCCTCTCTCTCCCTCCCTCTCTCTCTCTCTCCCTCTATCATCGTCATTGCATGTGTTGTGTTTAGGTGTGTAGCGTAGCGGTAGGGACCGGTTTTCCGCGCCTCATCCTATTGCTTTCCTTGCCCAAATTTCACGCCTTTTTGGCGGCGATATCGATATGATGGCATTGGGGATGGGGGATTAATATGCAAATTAGGAAAATCTCAAAAAATGTGGGAATGCTGAAAACTAAAAATTAAAATTGTTTGTATTTGGTCCCCAAGAACCTCTGCTAGCTTCCTTATTTTTTTTCTTACCCACAGATTTCTGGACAGGGCTGCTAGTTCTCTAGTTTCCAAATAACCGTCGCTAATTTAGGCCTTTCTTAGGCAATTTTCCCGGCTGTTTACTCTTCTTTTTCGCTAAAACAATTTCCTACAAATTCCCGACAGTCTCGAAATGGAAAATGACCCATTCCGCCCCTCGTGAAAGGGCCATTTCGCGAAATTCCCCTCTTCCCCTGCCGAAAAGTTTTAGCGTCCCTTCCCGTTGGCATGGAAAGTTGTAAAAAAAATTGAGTGAGGGACAGATATCGTAAGCATTTTAAGATGTTACCAACTTGAAATTGTTCACTTTTCCGCCGGAAGCGACAAAAGTACCTGGGCTTGGCGGGAACCCCTCCGGAAAGGCGTCCTTGCCCCTCGCTTGGGCTCTAAAATGGCGTGAAATGGGTGTCCCTTCCTGGTTTTGCAAGATTGTTTGCGCCTAAAAGGGGACCTCGGCTGGCTAGACAAAGCCATTTTCGAAAAGCAAAAAGTAGACGAGGGCGAACACTGTTGAAAAATAGGTCAAAACTGAGTGGCCAGAAAATCATGGCGGCCCGGCTGTAAAAGAACCATAAAAGGTTAAAAAAGGCAAAATCGCGAAGATCGTAAAAACCTTTCTGGATTTCAGGATGCCCGGACGAAAGCATCTACGCCTTCCACAACGAGACCGAGGCCGATCGGTCGAGATATATCTTTATCGAGTACCACGCGCCCAGCTTACACGTGGGTGGAATTTTTGAGGGTTTTAGCCTTTCTCCGCGTTTAAAAGGCCGTTCAAGGGACTCGAACACCCGAGAATCGACGCTTTTCGGTGACTGGGTCTAGACAGCTACGCAACGCTTCAAAATACGCCCATATCCGCTTTTGAATTCCTAGAAAACGGCGCTTCGACTTGGCTATCAGAATGAGATTGACCCTTGTGCTTTGGAGAATAGCGTAGTTGTCAGGACCTAGTCTAAGAGACAGGTCGATTCTCGGGCTCCTTGGTGCCTTAAAAACGCTAAATTCTTCAGAAAATTCCGATTTTTAGGATTGCATCTCGAAATGCTTTGGGAATCAATTCTGCTATTCGCTGCGATACGATGAGGGTCGACACGACACCTGCGCCATGTACTACTTCAGGTAAGAAGTCGTCCGCCATGTGGATTTTTGGCTTATATGGTCCTTTAAAAGCTTTTTGTTCACAGGTTTATTGGCTTCATTGGCCCTTTAAAACGTCATTTTCAGCGCATACAACTGCACCCACCAAACTCTCGTTCAAGCCCGGACCATCGAGTACAAGGGAGCCCCGGTGACGATCGACTGTCTACGGTGTCCGAATAATGGCGAATTCAGTGAGCAAACCTACCATTAATGCATAAAGAATCCAAATCCGTGGCAATTGTGCCTTGCCAATCCCTTAAATTTCCAGTCACCGCCCCACCGGTGGATTTCGTTGGAGAACAAACGCTTGACGCGATGCACCAACTCGACAACAAGGGATTGGATCAGAAGGGCAAGGAAGAGGAGGAGGAAACTGGTATGCATTTGCCTTGAAGGGGCCTTTAAAACCCTATGTTTCAGCCGAAACTGTTCGTGTGCACCGGCCATCCGAGAAAATCGACACCACCACGGGTAGGTCTTTTATGCAAAAAAACATGGGATTTGGAGTACTGTAGGAAAATTCTTCGCCAAAAAACTTGAAAATTAACTATGCTAATGCTTTAGGAAAAAATGGAATTTTCGGGGTACTGTAGCAATTTTTCGATTAAATTCTGGATTCTCCTCCTCTACTAATTTTTAAAAAGACAATATAAACAGAAAAAAACGGTGTAATTACGGTAATTTCGTCAATTTTCACAACCCGTTTTAGCAATTAGTCACGCCGTTTTTTTGGTGTTGTCTTAGCCCTGTAAGACGTCAGCAGAAATTTCGCGGAATTTCGCATTTTATACCACACCTAAATGCTGGCCAAGAATGAGTCAGAAATCGGAGGGGGGGGTACTTGACATTCCGCGGGGCTCCTTATTGCGGTAGACCTTGCCCTCTCGAGATTTATTTCTCTGCTTCTCTCGCCTCTAGAACCTCTTTTTCTCTCTCTCTCTCTCGCCGTGAAAGTATGAACAGGGGGGTAGCGCCGTGGAATTTGTGGAATGACAATATTTTGAGAGGTTAGAGGCCAAGGCTGTTTTTGGAAACTTGAGTGGAAAAATTTGCAGGGATGGGGTCAAAAAATCGACTTTCTGGCACGGTACCTTTAAATTCGTGTTCGAAATTCGGTTTTTCGTCTCTGTTGGGGAGGGGGCAAACCCCTCCCCCCCCCCGATAATGCGAAAGAACCGGAAATCTCATTTCTTTCACTCTATTCATGCTTTTTTTAGTCGAGCCGCCATCCACGACCACCGAAGCCGCCAACTCCGAGACGGTAACCTCGCAGATTGTCATGATTCACACCGAGCCGACAACTGAGGGTGAAGGTATCGAAAAATACATTTAAAATAATCCTGTAATTTCTTCTAGCTTCAACCACTCCGTCAACTACAGAAGACGCCGAAGAACACCCGAATGGTATGCAAATTTCGTGCTTTTAATTTTTTTGGTTTTTTAGAGCCCACGGCCACCCCGCACTCGCTACACTTTGATCCTATCGGTCTGTTGGGGATTATATAACATTAATTTCCATATTTTCACTTTGATAATTTTCCGTTTTGGTGGGCAATTAGCAGAGATTATTTGGGTTCCCGAAAACGCTGTAAAATTCAGAATGCGACGGCGAGATCGCGTACTACGGAACGACAAATGTGGACTTTGAGACGGTGCAGCTGCTGATCAACGAGACGACGGCCGACACGGCAGCTGAATGCGCCAAGAAGTGCTTCAGCGCTGGTTGTGGGGTACGGTAGAAACGGGCAGACTAGCTGAGAATTCTTGCGGAAAACTTGAGAATCGACCCCCTTCCATCGATTAATTCTAGACAGATACGCTACGCGCCAAATGACGCGTACAAGCTAATCTGAATTTTTAGCCAACCCCATCGATCCAAGGGATTTCCTACCTTATATAATTTGGTCGCGTATCTTTGTCTGTGTGTGTGTCCGGCCGTCACTTTCGAGGCCCGATTTGAGGGCCTTCCCGTGCATAAAATGCCTTAATTCTCCGTCACCCGGGGGAATCGACCCTCCTCTTTCCGATGGCGCTTTCAGAATCCCGATAAAATACAAGTTAACAAAGTTAAAGCCGGTTTTATTGATTTTTGGGGGTCCAGGAGGGCTGATTTGCATAATGTGAAAAAATACAAATTTCCTCATTCTTGCCAGTTGCACTCGCGAGTTTGGTCGTCTCTTTGGATCTGCCTCTCGATGCCTTTCCTTCCCCTGCCCCGGGCAGTCCTCTTGAGGCATAAAACGGGTGTTTGGCGCGTGCTACCAAGCATTGCATGGTGTAGTGGTTAGCGTTTCGCCGTGCTAATCTAACCATCGGAGGTTCGATCCTCGGACATTTTAGTTGTTTTGCTTTTTGCTCGGAAAGCGCGTTTCGGAGTGGATTTCCGTGTAAGGACGTTATTATGAAGTTAGTCACTCAAGCCGTAGCCTATAGAATGAAGCTACCCGCTCAAGCATGCGCTGCAGGCCAAGGAATCAAGCTAACTGCTCAAGCTAGCGCCGCAGGCTTTATAACGAAGCCAGCCGCTCAAGCTAGCGCCGCAGGCTTTATAACGAAGCCAGCCGCTCAAGCTAGCGCCGCAGGCTTTATAACGAAGCCAGCCGCTCAAGCTAGCGCCGCAGGCTTTAGAACGAAGCCAGCCGCTCAAGCTAGCGCCGCAGGCTTCAGAACGAAGCCAGCCGCTCGAGCCAGCGCCGCAGGCTTTAAAACGAAGCCAGCCGCTCAAGCTAGCGCCGCAGGCTTCAGAACGAAGCCAGCCGCTCAAGCTAGCGCCGCAGGCTTCAGAACGAAGCCAGCCGCTCGAGCTAGCGCCGCAGGCTTTAAAACGAAGCCAGCCGCTCAAGCTAGCGCCGCAGGCTTTTAGAACGAAGCCAGCCGCTCAAGCTAGCGCCGCAGGCTTTAGAACGAAGCCAGCCGCTCAAGCTAGCGCCGCAGGCTTCAGAACGAAGCCAGCCGCTCGAGCTAGCGCCGCAGGCTTTAGAACGAAGCCAGCCGCTCAAGCTAGCGCCGCAGGCTTTAGAACGAAGCCAGCCGCTCAAGCTAGCGCCGCAGGCTTTTAGAACGAAGCCAGCCGCTCAAGCTTAGCGCCGCAGGCTTTAGAACGAAGCCAGCCGCTCAAGCTAGCGCCGCAGGCTTCAGAACGAAGCCAGCCGCTCGAGCTAGCGCCGCAGGCTTTAGAACGAAGCCAGCCGCTCAAGCTAGCGCCGCAGGCTTTAGAACGAAGCCAGCCGCTCAAGCTAGCGCCGCAGGCTTTAGAACGAAGCCAGCCGCTCAGCTCAGCGCCGCAGGCTTCAGAACGAAGCCAGCCGCTCGAGCTAGCGCCGCAGGCTTTAGAACGAAGCCAGCCGCTCAAGCTAGCGCCGCAGGCTTTAGAACGAAGCCAGCCGCTCAAGCTGTCGCCAAAGGCCAAAAAAGGAGGCTAATCCCTCAAGCTTGGGCCGCAGGATGAGGTAGCGACCTAGCCGATCAAACATGCGCCGCAGGCCTAATAACGAGACTAACAGTTCAATCTTGCGCCGCATGCCAATACAAAGAGCTTTGCATGGGAGATGGGTTTTTCTTTCTTCAGGATAACTGTCTGTGGAAGGGTGCTCGATTCATAAGGCCTAGACGGGGTCCAGCGGGGGAGAGTCGCGAAGCGGCTCCTCCCCCGCTGGTTTTAAAATCAATTTGGCACGGGTTTTGGCGTATCGCGTAGCTGTCGAGACCTAGTCGATGGAAGGGGTCGGTTGTCTTACTTCCCGGTACCTTTAGGGTATCGAGAATTTGGATTACCCTGGGCTAGGTCTAGACAGCTACCGCACGCTCCTAATGACGCTTGCAACAGCCTTTAGATTTTTACCACAGCAAAATTGTTAGGTCATTTGGTGTATTATGTAATTGTCGAGACCCAGTCAAAGGGAGTCGATTCAAGGGTTTTCTCATCCCTTTAGGGAATGAAAAATCGACTCTCCCCTGGACTAGGCCTAGACAGTGACGCTCTCCGCCTAATGACGCTCCCCTGGGAGGCTAAAACAAGATTGATAGGTCTTCTGGCGTATCGCGTTGTTCTCGAGACCTAGTCGATCGGAGGGGTCGCTTCTGGCACTTGCAAGTACCTTTAGGTCAAGGCATGCTAGCAGAGATTCTTGAGGAAGCTCCTGAAACAAACGAATTTTTTTAGTTCGCCTACTTCAACCCGGAGACCAAGGCCTGTCAGTTCACCTCAAATACGAAGGATCTCGTGGACAATTCGGGTAATTTGTCGCGTTTTTTTACGATTTTTGGCTTGTAACAAGCTTTTTAACACGATTTTAATGATTTCTACCTCTAAAATCTCCTAAAACTTTTATGTTTAGGTTGTGAAAACCTGAAGAAACCAGCCTACGATGTGATTGTCGAAAAGCCGCAACCCCTCGAAATCACGTGCGTCACGTGTCAACCCAAGAATTTGACGCAAGAAGAGCCTCGTGGGTTTATTTGGAATTTTAGGGGGTTTTTTTCCAAGTTCTTAATTTTTATCATCATAGTAAATTTGGCGATTTTTCTATTTTAAAGGGGGTGTGACAGTCAGGAAATTCCCTGGAATTCACGGATACTCTAAATCGCGCGTTTTAAAGGTTGTATCCGCTGTCTATGTCCCTTAAAAAAAAATCACGCTATATTTTTCATAGAATCTTTGAATTATTGTTCTGTTCTTCCTAATTTGGGCTAAAAGCTGCTGTCACTGTCCCTTTAAAACTAAATAAAAAGGCTTAAAAAACTTTAAATTACTCAAAAAATTGGAAAATCCACTTTTAAATTTTATAAATATCGTTAATTGAATTTTGCACAATTACTTATCGTTTTAAAAATAATTTTTTACGTTTTAGATGTTGTGAAATTTATTTTATCACATTTGTCGTGCCAAAAAACCTCCTCTTTCTATCCCTCAGTTTCAAATTTTTTATTTTTATTTTTATTTCAATTTCCCCCTCACAGAGCCCACGCCCTCTACCGTATCCACCGGCGCAGCTACCGCACCCGAGGGTCCCGCCACGGCCGCCGCCATTCAAGCGGAGAAAGGTAGTCGAAGCCGGAAGCCGCCTGCACAACGCCGCCATAGATATTATCAGCGAGGTGAATGGGGTGCATGTCACTAACAAAATATAACAATTTATGGACGGGGGGCAACCGCGGAGTGTACAGAGTGCTGTGGCGGAATTTTTGATTTTGAAGGTTTTCACCGGATTTGGGGGTTTTCTTAATCTTCTAACTGTTTTTTGGAGTGTCATTTGGAGCCCAGTATTCCCCAAAGGGCCTCTGCTAGCCTACCAGAGGACTAGCTATGATATTTTTGCGGGTTTTCAGGCCTTTTAAGGGTTTTGGGGGTTTTCTTAATCTTCTAACTGTTTTTTGAGTGGCATTTTTTGAGACCAGGATCTCCCAAAGGGGTTCTGCAAGTTTGCCCGAAATACTAGTGACTGAATTTCCGGGTTTTTACGTGTATTTCAAGGTTTTGCGAGTTTTCTTAATCTTTTAACGATTTTTAGTTAAATTTTCAGGTCAGGATCTCCCACAAGGGTCTCTGCTAGCTTGCCAATCTCATTTCGAGTCTATTCTCGGTGTTTTAGGCATTTCCCGAAATGGGTGTTGGTGTTTTTTAGATCTGATAACTATTTTTAGTGTCAGTCTCAGTCCTCTTTTTCTCCAAATCATCGCTGCTAGCTTGCCCAAGCTATATCGATTCAAGTTCCGGGTTTTTCTGGTTTCTGCTAGCTTGCCCGAGTTATTTGAATCCCATTTCTCAAAGAATCTCTGCTCGCTTGCCGGTCTGAAATTCAAAATTCCTAAAAAACATCTGCTAGCCTGCTCAAGCCATCTAGACGAGATTTCTGAAACGGTCTCCCCAAGAGCCTCTGCTAGCTTGCCCAGCCTCAGCAACTCGATTTCCTCAAAGAATCTTTGCTCTGTTTCTGAACCTTACAGTATCAGGAATATAGCGTAGTTTTTAAAGGTTTAAAACGCCACTTATCTCTGCACATTCTGGTCCCATTTTTAATCGATTCCTATTGATCGCTTTTCTACACAAAAATCGAAAAGTCTCCAGAAGAGGTGAAGTTTTTTGCTGAATTGCATGTTGGAAACCTTAGTTTTTGGATCACATATATTTTTAAACTTATATGATTTTAATTGGGTGTGATGGTGAACGGAATAATTATTTTTTGCATGATGATACGTTCCTAATTTTACTTATCTACGTTTTATTAACATTGGAATGAGAATTTATGTCGTAATTTCAACTGAAAACTAAATCCTAATAACCGGGAAAAGATATAAGCCACATTAACAAAATTACTGCTTTTTAAAGGTATCATTTTGATCGTTTAGCCTGCACAATTCGCTTCCAAGTCGACGAGGAGGCCGACTTGTCGAACTTTGTGGTGGATGGCAAGCGAAGCGTTAAATCGTAAGTCGAAACTATACTAAAAATAACTAAATTGTAATTTTATCTTTTTGTAGTCCCTCTGAAAGAACGCCAGAACGATCAAATTCCGTTGAGAGCAAGAAAGTTGCGCACCGGGCGGGGGTCGAACCCGCGATGGTTCGCTCCACAGTCCGACGCGCTAGCCACTATACCACAGGGCCAAGTGCGGAAGGGAATCAGAGGTGCCCCCAACCCCAGACAGCCTTTGCCCAATACGGGGCGCCACTAATGACGCCTCTCTCCGCGCGTTCTTGGGGCCCCCACCCTCGGGGTGACAGTGTGCGTTCCAGAGTTATAGCGGTCTTTAAATGGTTAGAAACCGGAAAACCTTTTCAAAGAAGCAATTCAGAATCAACGAGTGCGCCGCGCTGTGCTTCAGTGGCCTCTGCGCGCAGGCCGTCTATTCACCTAGCACCGAAGAGTGCAGATTTGGTAGATTTTAGCATCAGTATTTCATCCGCTATTTAGGAACCGTGAAAAAGGACACTTGCGCTGACGCTATCGACTTTGTCTCGGTCGCAAATCCCGCCAAAGATGCTTTGATCCAGTGCTTCCGATGCAGTAAGTTGGCGTGTTTGCCTTGCTAGCTCCTTTAAAATGTCTAAAAAACTGCTTTTGACCACCTTATCGCTTTAAAGAACCATGGAAGGCAAAACTCCTTATCAATTTATGCCTTCAACGGCCCTTCAACAAAAAAAAAAACTGAAAATGCGATTTTCTAGGTTTGGTCGCATGAATAAACGAATTCCCTATGGATTCTTGCCTTCAGGGTCCCTTTAACGGACAACCTAGCAAAAAACAATTCGGTTCTGAGCTTTTTTTCGATGATCTTTTCCCTTTCCTTTTCTTCCGAGAATTCGATCGATCTACGTGGATTCTTGGCTTCAACGGCCCTTTAGTGCCGGAAAATCCAAAAAAACCGCTTCCCGTTACCTTAAGATGAAAAAACCGTGATGGATTTTTGCCTTTAAAGGCCCGTATTGGTGGATTCCTGCCTTCAATGGCCCTTTAAGCCGAAAAATTAACAAAAAAAAGTTTATGACTTTCTTTCACATCAAAAGCCCTTATGGACCCTCGCTTCAACAGTCCTTTAATCCCAAAAATACACATTTTTAGCCCCCGAAAAAGCGA
This sequence comes from Mesorhabditis spiculigera, assembly GCA_958295435.1. NCBI lineage: Eukaryota > Metazoa > Nematoda > Chromadorea > Rhabditida > Rhabditidae > Mesorhabditis > Mesorhabditis spiculigera. The sequence goes on along the minus strand of CATQJA010002614.1, from coordinate 298,632 downwards.
TCCTGATCGGTGTGGACGAGGAGAATGTTGCTTCCACCACCGTACCCAGCACCGAGTCGGAAAATGCGTTGGCCGGAGAGGCGACGACAGCAACAAGTTCACCGGCAGCTGGATCATCTACCGTAGCCCAAGTCGAGGGCGGAACCATCGAGCCACCGCCGGAGACCGCCGAAAACAACGACGACAAGAAGGTCGAGGAGGGGTCTGGAGTGGTAGAGGGTTCTGGAGCGGAATCGACTACTGTAGTGGTGGTGGCAAGTTCCGAGAAAGTGCAAACTACGGAAGTGGTTGACTCGGAGAAGCCGTTGACTGGGGAGGAAGTGACGACGGTAGCTTCAGAAGTGACTACCGGAGCTTCAGAAGCTTCGGAATCTACCGTACCACCAGCTACTGTCATTCTTACATCAGAATCTACCAAAATCGAGGTTCAAAACGGGACGTCATCAGAAAGCGCGACGACTGTAGCTTCAGAATCGACTACGCTAGCTTCAGAAGCCTCAGAATCGACCACGGCAGCTTTGGAAGCATCAGAATCTACCGTACCCCCAGCCACCGTCATCCTCACCTCAGAATCCACCAAAATCGAGGTGGACAACGTGACGTCATTTGATACCGCAACAACCGTAGCGTCAGAAGTGACGTCCGGAGCCTCAGAAGCCTCAGAATCGACTACAGTACATTCAGAAACTTTAGAAACTACCGCGCCCCCAGCCACCGTCATCCTCACCTCAGAATCTACCAAAATCGAGGTGGACAATGTGACGTCATCTGAAAACGCGACCGAGACCGGAACCCCTAAATCCCTTGGAGAATGGGCAGCAGATCTTGCTCGCTCCGGAATTGACCGAATTTCTGGAATCTTCACGACCACGACGGTGGCTCCAGAAGGAGTTGACGGGACTGAGGAGCCATTTATTCTGTCGAGCTCCACGATTAAGCCCTTGGAAGAGACGACTGAGAATTCTGAAGACGCCACGCTGACCTCGGGAGGGAATGAGACGGTGCAGAGTGAACCGGGTAACACTTTGTAATTCGGGCAGGCTAGCAGGGATCATTTGGGAAAATTCGCTTATCTACTGCCTTTTTCAGCCTGCTACATTAAATTCCAAGCCGAATCCCTCGACGAGCGCCCAGCCGATTTTACGGCTACTTTCGACAAGCACGTCAAGGAGGAGACAGCCCAAGGATGCGCTACGAAGTGCTACCAGGTAGAGAATAAGTTCTCTCGTCCCGTTTAGCTGCTATCGTAGTACGTGGCCGTACGCTTGCATTACGAACTACAACGTCTTTACGCACGTTTTCAGGACGGTTGCACGGGTGCCCTCTACGACGCCGAGACGAAGGAGTGCATCCTTGGTTTCGGGGATATTCCATACTGTAGCCAGGCGCCGTACGTACACGCGCTGGAGGCAGCGAACGACACCACGCTGTGGATCCACTGCGTCTCTTGTGGTGGGTGGAGAGAGAGCGAGAGAGAGAGAGAGAGAGTGGGAGAGAGAGAGAGAGAGAGAGAGAGAGAGAGAAGGAGAGAGAGAGCGCGCGCGAGCGAGAGGGGGAGGGAGAGAGAATGAAGGAAAACTATGGAGAAAGAGAGTTAGAGGGAGAGGGAGATATAGAGAGAGGGGAGGAATAGAGAGAGAGAGCGAGAGAAAGAGTGAGTGAAAGAGCGCGAGCGAAAGAGAGATATATGGAAAAATCCGCTTTCAGATCCAAACACCGCACCGGCTGGCGGAATCACTCTACCTCTCCCAGTCCAAGGAGCTCCAGCGGAAGCTAGTATGTTTTTAAGCTCTTGCTCCAATACTAGTTAACGCCATCGGAGTGTAATGCAATATTTTTATACCTACCAAATTTCAGGCTCCACTGCTTCTCCAGAATCCACCACCACATCAGCCACCGAAGACTTCACGATGCCCTCCTCGACTCTACCCACGAATTCTGAGGGCCAGGCCGCCGAGGCAGAATCAGGAGTGACAGAGGCTAGCGGAGAGGAGGAGACGACCACACTGACGCCTGAAGCCACGACGGTGGCTGTTGCGCAGGAGAAGGAGTCCGTCACGGTGATCGCTGGAATTGGAGAGGAGGCGACAACTGTCGTTAGTACCGAAAAGGAATCGGTTACGGTGGTTGCGGAGAACCCGACAACTTCTGGAAGTGAGGTCGAGGCTAGTGGAGAGGAGCCAACTACAGCTGAAGCAGTCTCAACTACTGTAGCCACGACGCTCCAAACAACACCCGAAGGTACGGTAGCTCCGGAAGCAGGCGCGACAGTACCTTCTGAAGCAGCGTCAGCGACGACTGTGGCAGCAGCGACGTCTGCAGCTCCAGAACACACGACGGTAGTCTCTGAAGTGAAGGAATCGGCTACTATCATCTCTGTTGTGCCAATCGCTACTGGATCAGAATCGAGTACCCAGACACAAGAAGAAGGTACCACCGTCGTTAGTACTGAAAAGGAATCGGTTACGGTAGTCGCAGAAAACCCGACGACATCTGGAAACGACGTCGAGGCTAGTGGAGAAGAGCCAACAAAATCTGAAGAAGTCACGACTACGGTAGCTACTCCAAGCTCTACCGAAAACAAAGAAGTTGCTGGTGCTACCATCGTTCCAATCGTATCCGAATCGGCGAGCCAAACAGTTATAGCTTCAGAAGCTACATCTGAAGTCCCAACGACACCAGTGTCTGAAACGGCTTCGGAAGCCACTACAATACTTCCTAACGAAGACGCCACCGCTACTGTGGAGCCCGGAACGACCAAGGAGATCCTTGGAAACCTTTCGCCCGATTTGGCCGGTCCCAGCACGACCCCCTCAACGGTTGCCCTAGAAGAGGATGGCAGTGGTGAAGAGGTGCTGAGCTCTGATGTTGTCACGACGACGACTATAGCTAGTGCTACTGGAGAAGCGGTATCTCAAGAGGCCACGACGGCTATCGTTGGTGTTTTGACGCCAGATCTGGAGGGTACGACGACGTCGGCTTCTGCTGCGCCTGAAGAGCCGACCACTGTAGCTGCAACTGGGCCGAAGTTTTCCGAAGCAAGCTCCACTTCCTCGTCCGAAGCCGCTGTAACGACAACTGTGGAATCGGCGACTTCAGCCGCTCCAGAAGGCAGTACGACGGTCGTTTCGGAAGTCAAGGAATCGGCTACTGTAATTTCTGTCGTGCCAATTGCTACTGAACCTGGGGCAACAACTGGAGCCCCAGAAGAGGGGACAACTGTGGTCAGTACTGAAAAGGAATCGGTGACGGTGGTTGCGGAGAACCCGACGTCTTCTGGAAGTGAGGTCGAAGCTTCTGGAGAGGAGCCAGCGATAGCTGAAGAAGTCTCGACTACGGTACCTACCCCCAGCTCTACCGAACTCCCCGAAGTTGCCGGTGCTACCATCGTTCCAATCGTATCAGAATCGTCGACTGCGACGTCAACAGCTTCTGAAGCCACGTCAGAAGCCACTTCTGAAGTCCCAACGTCTGCTCCTGAAACCACTTCTGAATCCACCACCCAGCCCACCGTCGTCAGAATCGAGTCCAACGTCACCAAAGTCGAGATCGTGACCGGAGCCCCAGAAGTTGAAGGAAGTGGCGTGACCCCGAAAGTGCCAGAATCCGAGAAATCTCATCTGGACCGAATTTCCGAGCTCGTCACGCAGGCGACGAACCTGGTCAACGGCCTTTTCTCCACTACACCGACCCCAGTAGAAGATGAGGAGCTACTATCACGCAATGAAACCTCTGGAAGTACACTTGAAGGCACGACGATCACTCCTGAAGGCTCTGGAGCTGAAGCTTCCGAAGCTGCTGAAGCCACGACGGTCGTTGTCCTGGCTTCTTCTGAGAAGACCGTGGTGCTTTCTGAGGGTCCTGAAGCGGCAACTGAAGCCACGACGTCATCTGGAGCTACGGCAGCAGCTACTGACGAAGCTACCCAGCCTACCATCGTCTCTTCCAACCTCGAAGCGGAAGCTACGACGGAAAGAAAGATCGAGGCGACGACTCCGTCAGAATTTGTCGTCAGTGCCACGCCGATTACCGTGGTGGAATCGGGAGCCTCGACTTCAGAATCCGTGACGGCTTCCACATCGATCTCGACGTCGTCTGAACCTGAATCTCTCTCAACCGGTGCTCCAGTTGTCATCCCTGCCGTCGTAGCCGAAGCTACAACTCCAGGAGTGGTTTCAAGCACCGTCTCGGACGTCACTTCTGAAGCCACGTCTTTGACGGAGGGTTCTGGAGCAGAACAAGCTGAAGAAGCTACGACAACAGTCGTTGTGGTGTCTTCGGAGAAGACCGTCGTTGAATCGGAAGGACCACTGACAAACGAAACTGCTTCTACTTCTGAAGCTACGCCGTCAACTCCAGATTCTGCACCTACAGTCGTCGCCACCAACCTTGCAGCAGCTTCTGAAACGACGACGTCAGCGAGTCCAGAAGTCACGGCAACGACGTCAGCAACTTCTGAAGCTACCACGCCTTCTGAAACCGTCATCACTGCCATACCAGTCGTCGCCGTGGATTCTGGAGCGTCGACTTCGGAATCAACGGTCACCACGACGATCTCTGGAGCTGAATCTACCGTATCCCCATCTACTGGCGAGCCCCTAGTCATCACTGCCGTTGAATCAACGACTCCTGAAGCGGCCACGACCACGGTGTCAGAATCCAGTGGTGGAGAGGCAACATCTTATGAAGCTGCCACGACAGCCCTGACCGAGGGTTCTGGAGCGGAAGCCGAGGAAGCCGCGACGACGGCGACGGTCGTTGAGGTGTCTTCCGAGAAGACGGTGGTGTCTTCTGAAAGCCCTACTGAAGAGGTCACGACGCCTGTGGTTGAGCCTGAACATTCTACAGCTATCGCTTCAAACCTTGAAGCCACTGCAACGACGTCCGCCACTTCTGAAGCTAACGTCACGACGTCAGCCACCCCGGAAGCCACGACCCCATCAGAAACCATCATCACTGCCTTCCCAATCGTCGTCGTGAATTCTGGAGCCACATCAACCACCGAAGCTCCGGCCACGTCCTCGACCTCTGAGCCTGAGATCGATGCGTCTTCTGGAGCCCCGGTCGTCATCACCGCTGTCGAGACCACCACTCCGGAAGTTGCTGAAACTACCGCTTCTGCCGTCGAGGGTTCGGGAGCTGAAGAAACGACGACCACCGTACTTGAAGCGTCATCGGAGAAGACGGTAGTCACAGAATCCAGCGGTGAAGTGCCGACACCACTTGTCGTCAGTAACGTTGAGGAGGAGCAGGTCACCACCACGCAGAAGGCTGAGGAGGAGGAGACGCTGAGCACGAGCAGCACAAGGATCAGCCCAGTTGATTCTACGGGACAACCTGATCTTGAGCGTACTGAGGCTCCGACGACGACTGTTGAATCACCGACTTCAGCGGCTCCAGAAGCCAGCAGTACCGTCGTTTCTGAAGAGAAGGAATCGGCTACTGTCATCTCTGTCGTGCCAATCGCTACTGAATCTGGAGCAACAACTGGAGCACCAGAAGAGGGGACAACTGTGGTCAGTACTGAAAAGGAATCCGTGACCGTAGTGGCTGAGAATCCGACAACTTCGGGTAGTGAGGTCGAGGCTAGTGGAGAAGAGCCAACGACAGTCGAAGAAGTTGCGACTACGGTAGCCAGCGTGGAACCTTCCACTACGCTTCAAACAACACCCGAAGGTACGGTAGCTCCAGAGGCTAGCAGCATCGTCGTTTCAGAAGAGAAGGAATCGGCTACTGTAATTTCTGTCATCCCTATTGCTACTGAATCAGGAACATCAACTGGAGCGCCAGAAGAGGGTACAACCGTCGTTAGTACTCAAAAGGAATCCGTGACGGTGGTTGCCGAGAATCCGACAACGTCTGGAAGTGAGGTCGAGGGTAGTGGAGAAGAGCCAACGACTGTTGAACAAGTATCGACTACGGTAGCCACGCCAAACTCCACTGAATCTCAAGAAGTTGCGGGTGCTACCATCGTTCCAATCGTATCAGAATCCTCGAATGCGACGTCAACAGCTTCTGAAGCCACCACCGAGCAGCCAGCCTTTGTCACGGAAGCTGAATCCACGACCGAAGCCACCACCGTCAAGACCTTCAAGGAAATCGCCGCCGATCTGGCAGCCGCAGCTGCTAGTCAGGTTGTTAATGACACTGAAGGAAGTGGAGCATCCGAGGGACTGACGTCTTCTACGGTCATCCCAATCGAACAAGGGCCTCTTGATCGCTTGGCGGCTGACTTGCAAAACCTCGTGCACCAAGCTGAGGAGATTCTGGAGGTGAACGGCACGATTCCGGAGAAAACTGAGGGACAGCAAGCACTTGCTGAAGAGGGATCTGGGGCTGAAGCGGAAACGACGACGTTAGTGTCCGACACGTCTTCTGGAGCTACTGTAACTGCTGCTGAAGCGGAGTCCACCACGACCTTAGCTTCTGAAGATGTTGGATCATCTACCGTAACGCCCGTTGAGGCTACGAGTGAGGCTCAGGCCTCGACTTCTGAAGCTCCAGCTCATCTACTGCCTCTTGTTGTTCCCGTCGAGTCGAGCACGGTTGTGGCAACTGATGGACCAACAACAGTAGAACCAGTTGAAGCAACGACCGTACTGAGGACTGGAGCGGAATCTGATGCTGAGGTGACGACAGTTGGAGCTGTGAAAGCCACCGGAGCTACAGTAACTGCTGCCGAAGCCGAAGCCACGACAGCAGCTTCATCTGGAGCGGCAGTCGTAGCCACAGAAGCCGAGCCCACGACCCTGGCCACAATTCTGGAGAGCTCCAGCAAGAAGCAGATCATTGAAGGGGACAAGTCAACGATCGCCTCGATCTCTGAATCCTCGAGCCAAGTCACAGTCGTTGAAGGAAGCGGTCAAGAAGCCGAAACTCCTGCTCCAGAAACTCCGACCACGACATCTAGCGAGACTTCTGAAGCCACCCCTCAAGTCGAAGGAGCAACCATCGTCCCTCAAGAAGCGGTAACTGAAGGTAGCGGAGTAGTGAGCACGACAATGCCAAGCCTGGAGACGACAACCGAGGAAAAGCCGCTCGGGCAACTCGCTGCCGACTTGGCTTCAGCCGTCGCGACAAAACTTGGGCTTGACGAGACGACAACTCAGAAGATCGTTGTCGAGGAGAAGAACGAGACGATCATCGAGGGAAGTGGCGGTGTTGTGGAAGCTGTGCACGATGCCGAGGCGACAACTGTCAAAGTGATTTCAGCAAGTACAGAAGAGCTTCTGACGTCTTCTGATGCTGCTGTACCAGTAGCGTCTGAAGGACATGAGGGACCCGCTGCTGAGGCTACAACAACTTCTGCAGTTGAAACTACGAACGTAGAAGAGACCACAACCACTACTGGAGCCCCACTCCTACCCCTCGTCGTCCCGGTCGATACCTCATCTACAGCAGCTCCTGGAGAAGTTGAGAACATCGTCTCTTCTACGGTCATCAGCCGAGATGGTGCTCAAGCCACTGAAGCTTCTCAACCTGGCGTCGAAGAAGCCAGTGGAGAAACTGTGGTGCCAGTTGGAGCCGAGATCACGACTACTGAAGCTCCTGCCACATCCGGAGCCACTGTAACTGCTGCTGAACCTGTAGCCACCACGGCGTTGACTTCTGAAGGCGCTGGATCATCTACCGTAACACCTGTTGAGGCTACGAGTGGAGCTCAACCTTCGACCTCTGAAGCTCCAGCTCATCTACTGCCTCTAGTTGTTCCCGTCGAGTCGAGCACCGTAGTTGCGTTTGACGGATCGACTACCGTAGTACCAGATGAGGCAACGACCGTACTGAGGTCCGGAGCGGAATCTGATGCTGAGGTGACGACCGTTGGAGCTGTTGAAGCCACGGGAGATACAGTAACTGCTGCTGAAGCTGAAGCCACGACCGCTGCTTCGTCTGGAGCAAAAGTCGTAGCCACAGAAGCCGAACCCACGACCCTGGCCACAATTCTGGAGAGCTCCAGCAAGAAGCAGATCATCAAGGGGGAACAGACAACGATCGCCACGATCTCCGAATCCTCCAGCCAGGCCACAATGGTTGAAGGAAGCGGTCAAGAAGCCGAAACTGCTGCTCCGGAATCTCCTACCACTGCTGAGCCCATGCCGGCCTTCGTCACCGATTCTGGAGTCGATGAGGAGGAAACTACGACGGTTCCCACCTCGTCTACTGCTGCCGAAGAAGTGCAAAGCTCCAGTTTGACGCCAGATGGCTCGGAAGCCATTACTCAGGTTCCGGAAGTTACCACAGTGCTGGTTGCCAAGAACGAGACGTCGGTCAAAACGGAAGTTGTCGAAGGAAGCGGGCAAGAAGATGAAGTCGCAACCACCACCGACTCGAAGCCGCTTGGGCAGCTTGCCGCCGATCTGGCGGCCGCTGCGGCGAACTTGTTGAAGACCGAGGAGGAGAACGCGACGACAGTGCACCCAATGGAAGAGCCAGCTACGGTCTCTCAAGCACCAACAGTAGAGGGTAGCGGTCAGGAAGTTCAGGAGAAGAACGAGACGACCGTGGTTACAGAAACGACGAGCCAGAAGCCGCTTGGAGATGAAGAGGTCCTCACAGCGATTCCGGAGAAGACGGAAGGAGAGAACGCACTTGCTGCTGACGCCGGAACTACTCCCGAACCCGCAGCATCCACAATAGCTGCCATCGTTCCTGTCATCGTCCCTGTTGAGGGCCAGAAGACCGCTCCTCAAGCGACGACCATAGCTCCAGAATCTACGACCGTCGCCCTGGGAACGGTTGAAAAAGCCAGTGGAGAGACGGTGGTACTCGGTGAAGTTGTGACGACAACTACTGAAGCGCCTGCCACCTCTGGAGGTACTGTAACTGCTGCTGACGCTGAAGCTACTACAACTGTCACTTCTGAAGCTGTTGCATCATCTACCGTAACACCTGTTGAGGCCACGAGTGAAGCTCAACCTTCGACTTCGGAAGCTCCAGCTCACCTACTGCCCCTTGTTGTGCCCGTCGAGTCGAGCACCGTAGTGGCGTCTGATGGCTCAACGACTGTTGTACCAGATGAGGCAACGACGGTACTGAGGACTGGAGCGGAATCTGATGCTGAGGTGACGACCGTTGGAGATGTGAAAGCCGCCGGAGCTACAGTAACTGCTGCCGAAGCAGAAGCCACGACCGCAGCTTCATCTGGAGCTACCGTCGTAGCCACAGATGCCGAGCCCACGACCCTGGCCACAATTCTGGAGAGCTCCAGCAAGAAGCAGATCATTGAAGGAGAAGAGACAACGATTTCTACAATTTCTGAATCCTCGAGTCAGGCTACAGTCGTTGAAGGAAGCGGTCAAGAAGCCGAAACTGCCGCTTCAGAATCTCCCACAACGACTATGAGCACCACCATCGAGAAAAACGAGACGGTAGTCCAGGCGGGCACCATCGAACCCCCAGTAGTGGAGGGAAGTGGCATGGAGGTCGAGCAGAAGAACGTCAGCTTTGTCACCGGAGGCCCGGAATCGGATGAGGAGCTGCTCGTGACGTCATCAGCGCCAAGGACAGAGGGTCAAGAAGGTGTCGGGGAGGAGGGGACTACGGAAGCGAGCACGACGGAGGGAGAACCAACTATCGTTCCTGTTGTCGTTCCACTTGATGGTTCCACGACCTTGGCTTCTGATTCTGGTGTACCCTCTACGACAGCACTCCCGGAAGCTACGACTTCTGAAGGGCTACCAACTATTGTACCGATTGTTGTGCCTCTGGACGGCTCCAAGACCTCGGCTTCTGATTCTGACGTAACGACTTCGACAGCACTTCCGGAAGCCACAACCTCTGAAGGCCTTCCAACCATCGTCCCTGTCGTCGTTTCACTGAACGGCTCAAAGACCTCGGCTTCTGATTCTGGCCTAACCACGACAACTGCACTTCCGGAAGCCACAACTTCTGAAGGTCTTCCAACCATCGTCCCTGTCGTTGTCCCGCTCGAAGGCTCAAACGCCAACCTCGAAACCTCAGAGGTCAAGGCTGAAAATGCCTCAACGACGACTCCAAGCAGTTCAGTCAATGATAACACCGTAGCGCCAGAAGCGGAAGCATCTACCGTACTCGCCCAACAAGAAGAATCGGCGACCACCGTCGCCAAGACGAGCACCGAGAAACCCGAACTCACCCCCGACCTGATGCCCATCGTCCCGGTCCCGGTCCATGTCGAGGGTAGTGGAACGGAGGCTGAGAAGAGCCCGGCTGGGGAAGCGGAAACGACTGAAGCTACGTCCACCACGACCGTCAATGCCGTTACAGTACAGGTGGGTGATGCTGCTAGCAGAAGAAATTTGGGATTTTGAAAGTTTGGTTAATCCATTCTTATTTCTCATCAGGTAGATGAGATGTCGATCAACTTCACCCGTCCTGCTGAACTCTCCGAAAGTGGCTCGTCCACGGTCCGCCCGGCGAGTGTCGGCTTCGTCAAGAAGACCGAGATCAAGCCCAAGTCGCACGACAAGAAGGAGGACGACTACAACTATGAGGACGAGAAGCCGCTCGAGGAGAATTATGAACAGAAGGTGGAAAAGGAGGACAAGGAGAATGGTACGTTAGGGAAAACAAGTTTTTCTAAGGGTCCAACGGTTCTAATATAAATCGCGAAAATTTTTCTAAGCTTTTTTACTATTCCCAAAAACAAAAGCTCGACGAATTTCGAAAAAAAATACAAAAATATCGATTTTTCTATCAAAAATCTATATTTTTGTATTTTTTTATCAAAATTTAGACGTTTTGAACATTTTTTGAGTGTGTTAGATAGTTTTTCTACTTAAAATAGCTTTTTATTTTACTAAAAACTATTAGAAAAAACTTCCGATTAAGTTACTAGGCATTACTAGAGTTATGCGAAAAATCGTATATCTAAAAACCTGGCAAACAGTTTTAAAGCTAAATTCTATTCTAAAATCGACCATTTTTTACTCAAAATTTTTGCACGTTTTTACGTTTAGTAAAAGTAAAGAAAAAACAGTTTAGAAACACTTACTCTAACGAATAAAAAGTTGGTTCCCCCTCCGACTTTTATTAGGTTTTAGTAAAAAAATTCTTCAGGCACCTCATCCACCACGACGACGACAACCCCCGGGTCAACAACCGAACCTCCCGTCCAGGCCGTGTCCGACATCATCGAGACGCTCGTCGACGGAGGGCTGGATGTGTTGTTTGGAAAGCCGCGTCCCACCACGCAGACCGCGGCCGACCTGATCAACAACAACAACGGAAGAGGGTATGGCTTTGGGCTGAACCAGGAGCCGATCTCGAGGCGGTTGGATACCGTTGAAGGTATGCCAAAGTCCGATGCGTTTTTCATAAAAATCATCTTGAGACTGCCCTCCTGGTGACGTGCAATTCGCAGCCGCTGAACTGCTCGACCTCGAGGAGCAATTCGAGAAGGACGCCGTTGCGTATTCCGTCCAACACTGTGCCCATCTCTGCTTGTCACTCGGGTGCAAGACGGCTGCTTACACCAGGTAAGAGGATTTTTATGATTTTCATGATGACCTGGGTGCAGATTCCCACGGCCAGTTTGTCTGATGCACTTCGAAGCCGCGGAACCGTGCCACGAGCCGGTGACCCGAACGACGGGATATCAGTTTACACGACTTCAAGAAGTGGTGAAGCTGACCTGCATGAAGTGTGGTAAGTATTGCGTAGATGAACTTTTTGTAAGGTGTTAAATCAGATCGCAACCGATTGGATATCTCAGTTGTTATTTTTCTATTAATTTTAATGATGTTCGACGTTTTTTCTTGAAAATTGACGCTGGCTTAAAGTATATAAGCTTCCGAAACGTGCTGAAAATATGCGCCTTTTTGGTCCAAAACATGAAAAATCACTGAACTATCAAAAAACATAAAACAAATCAATTTCTTTGTAGTCTTCCATAATAATGTACTTCTATAGCGTCTTTCGCAGTTTTTGATTTCTGCAAATTTACATAAATATTTAAAACATTTTTAAAATGCGCAAATTTTTAGTTATTTGACCATTCATAGGTTTCCGATCAAAAAGTCAACATTTTTGGAAAATTTTTAGAACTTTTATGAGATGTTTCTACGTAAAACTGTGTAAAATCCTACAAAAATCGGTTTGTATTTCGCTATAGGGGGAAAATTACTGAGAAAAATTAGGTAATGAATTTTCTGTCTATTTTTTATTACATCTTTATATTCCACATCTTCAGTACGCAACAAATCAGCAACAGTCCGACAGCACGAGCAGGTCGACATCACCAACATTGGCGACCTGATCATCCAGGAGCTGGCACCGACGGCTGTCCAAGAAGGTAATCCAAACAAACAAAATTGGTTTTCATTAATGAAGCGATACCTTAACATCAAAATAAAGATCGATCGATACCTTTACTCTACCATTTCAGGTACCACGGCTCGCTGTGGCGGTCGCCTCGAGTTCCAAACGCTGCCCGTCGCTTCGATCCCGCGCCTCAACATCACGAACGACGTCCCGGCACGAACACCGGCCGACTGCGCGAAGAAGTGCTTCGAATCGGTATTTATCTATAGAATCTATGGCTTTGAAAAATGTTGTAAATCTACTTTTCTGACTTCAAGGACAACTGCACGACAGCCGGCTTCATCCCCTCCCCATCGGGTGACATCTCCAATGGCGTTTGCTTGTTGACGTCGGGTACGTTGTAGTGAGCAATTCGATAATTTCCTCTTCTCTTTCTAGACGTGAAATTCTGCGCCAACGCCGACGACTTCATCCCGCAGCACGCCTCGCTGACGCCGTTCGTCATCTCGTGCATCAGGTGTACAGGTACCTTGGTTTAATATTAGTTTAACTAGATTTTTTTCTTTAATGCACTAGTAGCCCGGCCCTTCGGACACGTGTCTATATCTTTCTCTCAAAACTACCGTTCTCTCACGATTTCTAGCGAAACGCCACGCGCTGTACGCACCTCGCAACCTCGTGTTCAGCGCCTTTACTATGCTATATCTTTTTTTGTAATCCTGAAGTTTATATATACAGTATAGTAGTAGCGTCGCTTTCAATTTTACCGAATAATTAAACAAATCATGACGAGTTTTAGCCTGTACCTACAACATCAAGACGGTCACCCCCGACCGTGTGCTGCCCAAATTTTCGCAGTTTGAGAAGGCAAGCCTTGTTAAAGTACGGTCTAAAGTGTTTTTAGACGAAATCGGTCGGCCAGTGCGCCGAGGAGTGCCACAAGCGAAAGTGCACAATGGCACAGTACGACTCGAATTTGCAAATTGTAAGTTGCCGTCTATATTGTTTAGGCCTTAACCCTTTAAATATGGCTCTTTTGCATTATCGGGGGACCAACTTTTTTCTACAAATGCAATTTTTTTGAATACGATAGAGAAAGTGTTTCTAAACTGTTTTTTACTGTTGCTAAGCGTAAAACCCATACAAATTTAGATTAAAAATACAGAAATAAAACTTTTGCCTAAAAAATTTTTAAAGTTTTTTATTTTTATAATTAGGTTTTACTGAAAACACTATTAAAACACTTCCTATTAGGTTTCTAGAAATTTCTGTTGTCATCGGAAAAAGTCCCCCCCCCCCCCGATAATACGAAAGAACCGGTATATTCCCACTATATTAAACTACAGTATTACTACTTTAACTCTGAATTTCAGTGTTCAATGACGACGAAACCTCGACCATCCTATGAGTGCACCAAGGAGGTAGCCGTCCTCACCCAAGGAATCCTGCCCGTCACCCTCGAATGCGTCCAGTGTGGATTGTAAAGTAATCTTCCACTTCTAAGCCCCTTTAAAGCTTGATTTCATCCCGTAATCAATCTCCCCGACAACCCGCCACCTCTCAACTGCTCGTATCCCATTTATAGTGGCTTTCAAACCCCCCCGAATTCCGCAGCCTTTCAAAAAATTACCGTTATTTTGTGCCGGTCGTACTGGTAATTGTGTTTTTCGCTTATTTTTGGTGTTATTGTTATCATAGTTTTTTTTGTGAATCACCCGATCCAGGCCTGCCCTCAGCTTTGCCCAACCCACATTGCCCATCTCAGCGTCGTGCTCCACCCCCCAAAATTTTGCCGTTTTTTTGCTCATCAACCACCCGACTGTGGTTTCTCAAGGTTTACAACGCGTCTTGAGGGGTTTGGAGGGTATCAAATTATGAGAACGATACCTTATCACGCTCCAAACCCTTCAGAACGACTGAATTCACCCCTTTAACCCCCCAGACATTCCATGGCCAGATTGCCTAGTCCCAGACGCACACAAAAAAGGTTAGCCCACATTCCATACCCCCTGAAAAAATCTCTATTTTCTAAACTTTTATTATTTTGCCCTCACATTCCACCGTCATTCTTCTACTTCCTCGTTTCCTAAAGCATTTTCGCCCAGTGCCGGTTGTGACGTGTATAAAGTGCTTGTGTGTGCGTAGTAAATAAGTCTGTTTTTACTACACGACATTATTAACAGCTTAAAAATGTAAGTCGCGCGCTGCCTATTCAACCATGTAGTAAATTTAGGGCAGTCATCACGGGATATCTATTTTTTTTCCTTTCGCATCCACTTTCAGTTTCAGAAGATCTGGTCTCGAAATTTCTTGCAGCACGGTCATTTATCTAAAACAAACTATTTTTCAGCAATAGCCGAGATATACCTAACCCGTCCTCGCCGTAATAAGTAGGTATCATATTCGAGAGGCACGTGACAGCGGTAAACGGGAATTGTCGTCGCATTTCACGTCTTTATATTGATTCGCGTACTGACTCCTTCCGGCTCTCGGCTAGCGCAGAATTACCTCCAGAATATCGTGATGTCGACCGGATCATGGATTACAACCGTCGATCTCATTGAGAAAGAGTATCGCAGCGGCTGGCATTACATTTCTTGGCTGAAAAAGTCAATGGCGATGCGGCTTGGTCCCCGCCTGGTCTCGGTTTTTTTTGGAATTTATCGGCACGACAATCGTTGTCAACTGATTGATTGGACCGGATACTGAAGTGTCGTCTTCCTGGCCTGAAAAATACAAAGAAAAAGAAAAAATATACCTTATGAGCCTTGTCAAAAGCAACTGCTGGACTTGACGAAACGTATTTATTTTTTCAGCTTCATTGTTCTTGTTTCACTGGCGGCACAATGACGACAAGCACGACCAATAACGTCCACACGTCGCCAGGAGCTCGCACACTAAAAGACAACTGGGCTACAGGACATCCCCCGTTTGAACTCCAGATGTTGGCGCCACCGATGACGTCGATAGCATCTGCCAGGAGCGGAACTTCCCTCTCCCGAAAAATCAATATTCTTTTGCGGGGAAAATTTTTTGGTGACCTAATGGTTATATGCTCAATTTTGCTCGTTTTTCAGCTCTTCTGGTTGGCTTTGCCTCACTGCCAAGTTCGAAAAAGTGAAGGAGACTGAGACTATCCGGAACTTAACCCATTTTCAAGCCTCTGAAGCTCAAATTATCACGCGAATTTGTCTTCTTAAGTATTAAAATATCCGGATTTACATGATCTGTGACTATTTCAACTGACTTTTTCAATAACCTCTGTCCAAAAAAGCATTTGAGAAACTCGCACACGTGCTATTCGACACATGAGCTCCACGGAGGCTTCAGATGATGAAGTTGGAGGGTGAGTTAGGGCAGCTTCACGCTTTGCCCTTATTAATTCCTGTCGCAACTTCTCGTTCAGCGAACAATACAAGTGGGAGAAGCTGCTGAAGCACCGGTTCAACGACGAGAGCGGCGTATACGAATACTACACAAAATGGGAGGGATATCCCTCGTCGGAGAATACATGGCAAACCGCCGTCTCTTTTGTGAGTGTTTCTTTCCTTCTATATTCTTTTCTTTTTTTGCTTCTCTTCTAGTGATCATAACGATGGTAAATCCCCTCTTTTTACTATTCCAAAATGTAAAAATCGTCAAAAATGATCGATTTTCGTCCAAAAATTTCTATCCTATTTTTTTTGTTTTTGTTTTTCCACTTGAACTATAGCTAAATTTTACCAACAAAACGTTAGACTACTTATTATTACGTTAATAGGCAATTCTGGATTTAAAGGAGAAAGTTATAGTTGTCTAGTCACTTAGAACCTACGACAGTTTACCGAATAGTCTGAAAAGCCCGCTCGATTAGATTAGGTTTATATTTCTCCTAAAAACTTCTATTTATTAAATTTTTATAATTTTTTGTTATATTTCGATTAGTTTAGCAGCCCTTGATATAGTCCAGGGCATGTAGGTATCTAAAACTGCGCCCTACCACCGTATGTACGTCAGGCAGGGCGCCTTTCTTTCTCCGCCGGAATTCCATTTCTATTTTCATTTTCCGGCCTAAAAACTTCCCTTTTTCTCGATAGCTGTAAAAACTATGTTTAGATCAAGCCCTTACCTTGTTCATAATGGCCGGTTCTTACTTTATTCGACTTTTCAGAGCTCCGTTGATGCTGTCAAGGGCTATTGGGAGCGCATCGAAGACAAAGTCGAAGATAGACTCAAGGTTACCAGCTTTTTTATATCAAAATTTTCGTTCAGAACTGCCACCCGAACAAGCGGAACCATTTTATGGAGCTGCACGCCGAAGTCAAGAAGGCCATGGAAGTGGTGAGTTTGATTTTCTTTTGGTTCTGGACCTTGGTGATGTTTCGTATAAAAAATTGTTTTTAGGATGTCTGGCCGCGCTGGGAGCTGGAAACGACGCTAGAAAGCCAGGAGGATGATGAGGGATCGACAGAAAAGGAGGACGAGGATGAAGTGAGGAGGCAAGCCAAGGCCAAGAAGAAAGCCGAAAACGAAGCCGGCGGAAAGTCACGACGAGACGATGAAGCGGGACCTTCGACCAAGAAACAAGACAAAGAAAAGAAGAAAGCTCGCAAACAACCTGAAGTTGATGAGGCGGCCGCAAAGAAAATGAAGGACAGTGCGTTGTGGAAGGAGCGACAAGCGCAAGACGAGGCCTGGCAAGAGGAAAATAGGAAAAAGCAGGCTCTTGAAGTGTCGAAAGCGCGAGAAGTCTTTAAAAAGGCTGACGGCGATAAGAAAAAGCTTACGACCCCCGAGAAGCAAAAGAAGGACGGCGATAAGAAAAAGCTCACAACTCCCGAAAAGCTGGCCGAGCAAGCGAAGAAGCAACAGGAAGCGGAGGAGGAGCAAAAACGGATCGAGGAAAGACGCAAGCGTAAGAAGGAGAAGAAAAAGGCCAGGAAGGAAGCGCAACGGCAAAAACGGGTGCAAGAACAAGGGCTCAAGATCAAGATCAAGCGGTCGACCATCGAGCCGCAGCTTGAGGCCCAGGATGTCGAGATGGAATCAATCCCGCCCGCACAAGCCGCCACTCCCGGTCCTTCTGGTGACCAGCCTGATCCGCCGAGGTTGGTTTTTGTAAATATGTCTCTCGAACGGTTGGACTTTTTCGGCGGTATTTTAAGGGGTTTTCTTGTTTGATTTTTTACTGAAAATGTATAGCTTATTTCTTATTTTTCAAATTTCAGGGAACCCTCGCCGGATCCGCCGGCAGTCAAGCGCGCACGCCGCAGCCCGTCAGCCACTCCGATGCTCGAAATCGTCGAGGCTTCGCCGGAAGAGATGCCAGACCCGCCGCAGAAGGACGTCGAAGAGCCGCAACAAGCTGCCCAAGAAGAAGCGCCGGTGGAGACGTCCAAGTTCGGGGGCTGGATTCCTAACATCATGGAATTTCTGGCTTGGGAAAAGGTGAGTTTCTGTTCTTTTTTTTTACTTTTTTTGAACGTTGCTTTGCTGATGCATTTTCTTTTTTAGGTTGACCCCAACAAGCCGCCACCGAAACCCTACAAACGCATCGACCCAAAAACGCTGGGCCTCGACCCGGATCTGCTGTTAGAGGACGAGGAGGAAGACAACAAGGTAAGATATGCAACTTTTCGGTCATTTCTTTAATTTTTAGCCCTATAACTGTCGCACCGTCGTCTCGGTCCGCCATCGTGATCTGCTGATTAGTCGACGACTAGTAAGCGTTTTAGCGGTTTTGGAATTCTTGTTTTTAGTGGTCAACTCTCCCCGACCTGCCCGTCCCCGAGCCTGGCGAGACGTTGATCACAAAGTGGGATTCTTGCGGCATCGCGCTGGGCTATGAGGTAATTACGCTTTTTTGGTAAAATCGGCGACAAGCTTTTTCGTGGAATCTAAATTTTGCAATAGAATTCGTGAAACCTCGACGCTTTTTGCTAACGGTTAGATACTAGCTGTAACTCTACTGTGTATATCTGAACTTCTAGGGAAAAAATACAGATTCCCCCGTTTTCGGGTTTTTTTGCTTGCTGAACATTTCTAAACCCAATTTTCCAGCCGTCATTCATCAAGCGCATCGCGCGCGCTGAGCTCGGCCCGTTCGTTACCGTCGAATACCGCGATCGCCAAGACGTGCAGCTGATCCCCGCCGAGTTCCTGCTCATGACACGCCCCGATCTCCACTATCAAGTCAAGCAGCGCCTCAAGACCCTCCCGGCCACCGTCAACACGCTGGCCACCGAGATTCAATGGCGGTTGCCCGGCCTTGAATTGCTAAAATTTTAGTCACGACTTTTCCTATTGTTAGCATATTTCGATTGTGATCTCGGTGGCATTGACTATTTGCGTTACAAGATATCTTCGGTTATGTACTTACAAATTGTTGCAATAAAGTATAACTTTTCAAAAAACGTTCCAAAGAGATTTCGAAACTCCGCATTTTCAAAAAAATTTATCAGATTTCTCCAAAAAAATGCACATAAATGCGAATAGATTCACAACGAGGGATGGTGGAACAGGGTCGGGTTCGGGTTGCACAAATGTAGAGATGCTTCTTGTTCTGATTGTCGCCCTACGAGTTCTTCTGCGGCACCTTGATCGTGACGGTCTTGACCTCGGTGTACGCCTCGAGCCCGTACTCGCCCAACTCGCGGCCGATACCTGAAAAAAGTACATTAGTAAATACAATTTCCTAATTAGTAGCTCGTGAAAATTCCTCACCAGACTGCTTGTAACCGCCGAATGGAGCCGCCGCGTCAAACACGTCGTAGCAGTTGACCCTGAAATAGAATTTATAGAAACCAAATAAAAAGTAGATTTTGGCTGTTAGAAAGCCTTAAAAATATTTAAAATTTGTCATACTTTTTGAACAAAAAATCGAAAATTTTCGGACATTTTGACTGAACCCTGTAAAATACAATAAAACTGTTTATATTTCGCTATAGGCCGTACGGAATTACCGCTTTCCCGAAAAGTATAGATAGCTTACCACACAGACCCGGCGCGAATGTTGTTGGCAACGTAGAGGGCGCGATCGATGTCCTTGGTCATGACGGCGGCGGCGAGTCCATAGATGGTGTTGTTGGCCTTCTCGACGAGATCCTCCATCGAGTCGAATCGGATCACCGACATGACCGGGCCGAAAATCTAGAGAATTTGAGATCACAACGCGTCCCGCAAGTTCACCTCCTCCTGCGCGATCGTCATGTCGTCCTTGACGTTGGCGAAAATGGTGGGCTCGACGTAGTGGCCCTTGTCGCCGAACTTCTTGCCGCCGGTCACCTGGAAAACGCAAAAATATGAAAATATTTAAAAAAACATATAAATCTAAACAAAATTTACCAATTGCGCTCCCTCGCGCTTGCCGGCCTCGATGAACTTGAGGATGGTGTTGACCTGGTTGCCGTCAATCTGGAAAAGATTTTATGATTTCTAGGAAAATTCGAAAAACCTGCGGGCCCTGGTCGGTCTTGAGGTCGAACGGGTCGCCGACGACGCGCTTCTGCGCCAGCTCCTTGCTGCGCGCCACAAACTCGTCGTAGACCTGGAAAAACGATTTGCGGTGACAAAATTCATCAAACAAAACGTAAGGGAAGGTTTTTCAAACTATCTAATTTAAAAACTAGAAATAAATTTATTGCGAAAAAGAAAATCCATGTTGCGACGCTGAAGCCTCACCTTGCCCTCAACAAAAGTGCGACTTCCGGCGCAGCAGCACTGGCCCTGGTTGAAGAAGAGCCCGTGGTGGGCCTGTTGAACAGCCTCGTCGAGGTTGGCGTCGGCGAAGATGATGTTCGGCGACTTTCCGCCCAGTTCGAGCGTGACCCTAGATGGATTTGATTTTTTACTACCAAAAATTGTACTTCTTGATGTTGCTGTTCGCCGCCTCCTTCATCACCAGGCGTCCAATTTCGGTGGATCCGGTGAAGGCCAGCTAAATAAGCGACTTGAGCCGTTAAACTTTCTAAAGCAAACCTTGTCAATGCCCATATGCTGTGCCACGGCTGCTCCGGCCGTCGGCCCGAAGCCGGACAGGATGTTGACGACGCCCTCTGGGAAACCGGCCTGAAAAACAAAATTTTATCAGCTTTTTAGCCTCTTATACCTCACGAATCAAAGAAGCGACGTGCAGGGCAGAAAGCGGCGTCTGTTCAGCCACCTAAAATCTATTTTCCAGACATCGCGAAATCTTCAAACCTTCATCACGACAGTGTTGCCCATGGCCAAAGCTGGGCCCAGTTTCCACGCCTGCATCAGAAGTGGGAAGTTCCACTGGAAAAAAGATTAATTGAATAGTTTATTGTATTTAAACAGAAATTTGGTTCTTTCGTATTATCGGCGGGGGGGGGACAAAAAAAAAACACAAGAAGTTTTGTGTTTCTAGAAATGCCAGTAACTTAATAGGAAGTCTTTTAACAATGTTTTTAACAAAAACAACACTATACTGATTCAGAAAAACTTCAAAAACTCGAAATGCTGGTCAAAAAATGCCATTTTTGCTCAAAAAAATCTATATTTATTGTTTTTCTAGTAAAAATTTGCAAGGCATCTACGTATGGACCTAGGACTCTACGTAGGAGAAACACCTTTCGAAAATGTGAAAAGTTGCCCCCCCCGGGTAATGCGAAAGAACCTATTCAATTCTCTATCAGAAATTTTCGAGCAAATCTCACCGGGATAATCTGACCGCAAACGCCAACGGGCTCATGGCGCGTGTAGGTGAAATGGTCGCCGGCGATCGGGATCGTCTTTCCGTGGTTCTTGTCGGCCCATCCGGCGTAGTATCTGAAAAATACTTGATAAAATAAGCCAAACAAGCCAAAACAAACCTCATGCAAGCAATAGACAACCCCAAGTCAGCGGCGTACGAGACGGAGTACGGCTTGCCGTTGTCGAGCGTCTCCAGGGACTAAAAGAAATGATAAAGCGATCAAGAATAAGATTACAGCCAAAATCTGGCGATCGCGCTCCATCAGGTCGGCCAGGCGGTTGAGCAGCACCCCGCGCTGGGCGGCGTCCATCCGGCGCCATGGCGAGCCGAGGCGGAAGGCTTGCTGGGCGGCCTGGAACAAACAATAAAACATTTTTGACAAATAAATAATAGTGGCGAATGAAAATTTTTGATACCTTCACGGCGGCATCAACATCGGCGCGATCTCCCTCGGCGACATCAGCGATCTTCTTGCCGGTGGCCGGGTCGTGGGTCTCGAACGATTTGCCGCTCTTCGCGTTCACGAACTCGTTGTTGATGAAGAGCTGCAAAAAGAGAAGTAAAATCACTGTCTAACACCAAACAAAAAAATCAAGAAAAATGAGTTTCTCGAAAATTTGCCAATGTCAAAAGTATCGTCGCGTTGGTGGGCAACATAGTTTTTGTAAAACTTTTATCGACTAATTTTCGGGTTCTTTCGCATTATCGGGGGGAGGGGGGGGGGTAGCGAACTTATTCTTAAGTCCAGTAATGTCTTCTAACTGAATAGAAGGTAATTTGTAGTGTTTAAGTGAACTAGATCTACATTTCAGCTGGAAAAAAACGAATGCTTCCACGATTTATATTCGAAAAACTGGATCGTATGAAAAACGTTGGTCTCCCCGATAATGGGAAAGAACCTTCTACTGAATTCGTCCAAAATTTACCTGCGTGTACTTTGGCTGAATGTTCCTGGAAGGGGCCGGGACGCCGGATCCATGGCGGATCGCCTGCCGAGCGAGTCTCGACAACATACCCTAAGCTGAAAAAGTTATATAGAAACGTACAGGCAAACAGGTAAGAGAACATCAGAAAACGGCAGGTGAAAAGAAAATCAATCTAAAACCCCCCCATAAAAACCATTGGACCGGGGGATCCCCCTCACTCAGAAGAAAGAAAGACCACTAAAAAAAGGTCACGCCGGTGGCCGGGCCGAGATTTCTTATCGGTGAGGAGGCGCTGAAGGAGGCGAGGAGGGACGGAAGGACGGAAAGTCAATTCAGGCGGCCACAAAAAGGCAAGGGGGCCTGAGTCATAAATTATGCACACGAGGGCGCCAAGGGGGCACGTCGCGATGAAAAGGGTTCTTTTCAAGGCGTTGGGCTGAAACAAATGATTGGAGGCCAAAAAGTGCCCCCTAGCCCAAGTAAAACAAATTAGATGAGTTCGAAAAATGCCGCTCAAGCAAAAGAGATTCCGGGGCAAAAGTTTTTTTGATAATTTTTGGGCTTCTTGGTCGCTTTTTCGCGGCTAATTTAGCGCAAAACTCGGCTCATAAGCTCAGAGCGACCGAAGCTCGGTTAAGCTAGGCTTAAACGAAGCTAATCCGAAGCCAAGAACCAGTTAAAGAACCTAAACTACGACGTAACTTGCCTAACAACTAGCTAACTAACAGCTTGTAAGTCGAGCTGAACCCGCCAATTAGCCGGCCCTACGCATACTCCAAGCCCGCTAAGCCAATACAAAGCGGAGTCAAAGCCAAGCTAAGCCTAAGCAAGGAGAAAACGAATAAGAATGACCGAAAATGAGCTAAAAATTTACCAGGCCGAACTTGAATAGTACCGATTCCGCTAAAAGTGAAGCGATCGGCCTGGAAATAAGATTCCTAACCTCTACCAGGTGTTCTTTGCCAAAGCTCAAGTCACGCGAGTATCAGGTATCAAGAGGGGAAAAGCCCCGAAAGTTGACCCAAAACCAAAAAAAACTAGACATCTCAAAAATAATCAAAACGCCGGCCAGTAGCCCATTTGTAAAGCGGAGGCTCAATTGAATCCCCCCAACGACTATCCGATCCTCACGTGGCCATGGCCGCGCCACACAGACGATTCTTTTGGCGAGCAGCGTGAAAAAATGGGGCTGAAAGGCAAATAAGAACGCCGGACCCTGGCCGGGGGAACTGTGTGATGACTGATTGGGGGCCCATCAGGCCACCCGGCTGGGCGGAGATCGGAAAATGGCACCAAGAAACCGCCCGAGGAGACCAAAAATGACGCGGAATCGCCAGAAGCCTGATGATTTCGGGCTGAGAAGCTTTAGGGGAGCATGGAAACAGTGTTGGGATGAGAGGTTGACGTTACTTGAGGAGCACGAAGAGGCACAAACAGCACAACAAATTGCTCCCATTTTGAAGTCCCACCCTCAATTCTTGATGGCCCTAAAAAAAACATCAATTTGCATACAAAATCAGATTTTGCCACAATAATTGCATTTTCCAGAAATTTGGCCCGTATCCTGAAGGCAAAAAAATCACTTAAGCACATTTATCGCACAAACCTCGTTTCTCCAAAACCCCCATTTTATTGCCATCCCCCTTTTCTCGAAAATCCCAGGCCAAAACTGACCGGACACCAGCTAAAAACGGAACCGTATCACCTACTCGCTTTCTTTATCCCATCACATGGCGGGGATATCCCCGCCTTTTCCGATAACTGCCCCCGCACTGTTTACAGGCAACACTTTCACCATCTTTAGCGTTATCAGTTTGACTGAATGTTTCCGTTTTCATTGGTTTCAGGCTGCCTTCGAAGGCGCGCACGTGCTACTTCGTCTTCGCTAATAAATTTGGCGAATTTTCGAAAATCCGAAAATCCGGTTTCAGAAGCTCCGAGTAGCTTCTATAGCTGGTATCCGTCATTAAGTATCGCAACGGAAGGTAAATATCGTGATTTTTCTAAAATTTTATTTTGCTAAAATTAAAGTTTCTAATAATATTCTTTTTTTCCTATTTCACCGATTTCGGGTGATAGAGGCCGCTGTTTTGCTATTGTCAAATCGTAAAGTTCAAGGATCACTACCGACTCTGGAAACTTACTTATTTTCATTTTCTATGATTTTTGAATAGCTGACTCCTGATAAAGGTGCTATTTTTGTCTATTTCTACCCATTTCTATTGATAGAAGCCGCTGTTTTGTTATAGATTTTCAAATCCTGAGGCTCAAGGATCACGCAGCTTCTCAAACCTCCCTTTTCAATAATTTTTCGATTTCGGACTCCATCCTTGTAGCCAACCGGCTCGAGCTGTATATTGCAACAAGCGAGGCTTATGGGGAGGATGGCAACGACATGCTCCTCACCCCGCTTTGTGACCGCTCTCGGCTGGCCTCTGCCTGGGCCAAGGGGCAAAAGAGGGAGAGACTTGAAGCCCGCAAAACCCGTTGAGAGCCCCTTCCCCTCGCTTCACGCTAGCGGGAAATGGGTGAACGGCCTCGGTGATATAGTTCCTTAGTTTTCTGCTATTAATTTAGCCATTGCAACGTTTTCTAATTTTTTAAATTCACTAGATTTTCATTTTGTGCGCTATTTCCTGGTTTTCTTCCCTTTTTTCGGAACGTTTTCCTCGTTATTGCAAAATCACAATTCTTTTCCAGCAGCCCAGATGATCTCCCGAGGGTTGTTGTTGAAGCGCGCCGGCGCCGGATACCGTCAGGTTTCCCCATACAGGTAAAAATCTTGGAAATTTTTACTTTCGAATCCTGGTATCTTAAAACCAATTTTTTTTCCAGCGGCCTCACCTCCGAGGAGTTCATGCGCCAGCCGGCCGGCGTCAACGAGCCGATTCTCGAGTACAAGCGCGGCAGCAAGGAGCGCACGGATCTGGATGCCGAGCTGAAGGCGATGTCGGCCAAGCCGACCGACGTCCCGCTGTGCATCGGCAAGAAGAAGGTCGCCGGCAAGCTGGACAGGCGGCAGGTGATGGTATGTTTTTTCGGCAAATCCTGAAAAATTCTAAATTTAGCCCTTCGAGCACAAGACGACGTTGGCCCGCTTCTCGCACGCCACCTCGGAGCAGATCGTTGAAGCCATCGAGGCCGCGCTGTCGGTGCGCGAGAAATGGGACCAGACTCCGTTGAAGTGAGTTTATAATTTGGTGGCACGGAAGTCGATTTCGTGACAGAAAATTTGAGGAAACCTTTGAGAATTCGAGGCCAAGGAAACTAGGAAAAAAAACGAAATATTCTTGATACGAGGCAGTCAAAATACCTTTCTAGAAAACGTGCTGATATCCTGCTCCACGCCGCCGACCTGGCCGCCACCAAGTACCGCATGAAGCTGATGTCGTCGACGATGCTCGGCCAGGGCAAAAATATCTATCAGGTAATCTTGCAAATTTTTGAACCTATTTTCTTCTAGGGTGAAATCGACTCCACCTGCGAGCTGATCGACTTCCTGCGCTTCAGCGCCAAGTTCGCCCTCGACGCCGAGAAGTGGCAGCCGATTTCGATCAAGACGTCCACGAACAAACTCGTCCTTCGCGGCCTGGATGTGCGTCCTTTCGTTTCTTTCAAAACTGTATTCTTTAGGGTTTCGTCGCTGCCGTGGCCCCGTTCAACTTCACCGCCATCGGCGGCAATCTGTCGGCTGCTCCGGCTGTGATGGTAATTTTTTTGAAAGTTGCAGGCCTTGAGCATTTTGTGAAAACGCGGTTGAAGGGCGTATCTACTCTCGTGTGCTCATTACTGATTAGGCGCGCATATTCTGTTTGCACAGGGCCCGTTGTTGTTTCCGAGCGTAGCCGCCCCGATACGACCTTCATTCTTTCCAGGGTAATGTGGTGCTATGGAAACCGTCGGATACCTCCGTCCTCAGCAACTATGTCGTGTACCAGATCCTCGAAGAAGCTGGTGGGTTTTTGAAAGCGTTTTATATTCCCTGTAATCAGGAATATTCTCGAGTTCTTACGATTGAACTTTCATTCTGGAGGCTTTCGCAATATCGGGAGGGCAACCTTTTTCGCAAGAGCTCAAAATGCTTCGTAACGTGGTAGCAATTATTTTATTCGTGATTGGGCCGCATAAAACTAGGTTTAAACTTAAAAAAATTTTAAAGTTTTTTCAAAAATCGAAATTTTGGTCGCGAAATCTTTAGTTCTGTGTTTTTTAATGAAAAGTTGTAATTTTACCTCTAGAAATTGTAAAAAACAGGTCATAAACGCTGGCGCTAATTGTATCTGAAACATCGGATTCTAAAAAAAAATAGGACCCCTGATAATGCGAAAAAAACATCTTTTCCTTTAGGTATCCCCGCCGGCGTCATCAACTTTTTGCCATCCGATGGGCCGACGTTCGGCAACACGGTGACGAAACACCCCGAGCTCGCCGCCATCAACTTCACCGGCTCCGTGCCCACGTTCAAGACGCTGTGGAAGAATGTGGCCAACAACCTCGACTTCTACAAAACGTTCCCGAAACTTGTTGGAGGTGATTTCCACTTACTTGTTGTTTATTATTTCTCTAGAATGCGGCGGCAAGAACTTCCACTTCATCCACCCATCCGCCAACGTGGATACGGCCGTCGCAGCCACCGCGCGATCGGCTTGGGAATATTCTGGTGAGCGAATTTTCTGTCTTTATTCGATAGTATTTTCTCCTTAAAATTAGGCTAATTTTTTGAAAACACTATAGAAATATTGGCATTTCCGGACTTTTTAAAAGGAAATCTCTTCACCTCGATATTGCCACAGCGCCATCACTTACCTTGATTTTTCAGGCCAAAAATGCTCGGCCTGCAGCCGCGTCTACATTCCGAAGAGCATGTGGAACAGCTTCCAGGAGAAGCTCGCCGTCATCCACAAGCAGATCAAGCTGGGAGACGTAAGAAATGCTTTCAAATTTTAGTCTATCGGTTTTCAGGTTCGTGATGGGTCCGTCTTCATGTCGGCCGTCATCGATGACAAGTCGTTCGCCCGCAACAAGTCCTACGTCGACTTCGCGAAGAGCGGCGGAAACGGCGCAAAGGTAGAATATTCAGCTGGTTTTGGAATTCTCTGTTTTAGGTGATCCTCGGCGGCAACTGCGACGACTCGAAGGGGTACTTCATCGAGCCGACGCTGATCCAGGTCGAGAGCCCGAAGAATAAGCTGATCCAAGAGGTGCTGTTTCCGAAAAATTGCATCTAACGTTTTTTAGGAAATTTTCGGACCAATTCTAACAGCCTACGTGTATGATGATAAGGACGTGGACAAGACGCTCGGCTCTTTGAAGGTATGGATTTTGTTGTTTTTATTTCAATTCCAGATAACTATTGTAATACTTATTTCAAAAAATATTTTTAGGACGCCACGCCGTTCGGTCTGACTGGCGCCGTGTTCTCCGGCGACAAGGACTTCCTGTACAAGGCGCGAGACAAGCTCCGGGACGCCGTCGGCAACCTATACCTCAACGACAAGTCCACCGGGGCTATCGTCTCGCAGCAGCCGTTCGGTGGCGCTCGCATGTCAGGTGAGGCTTTTGCGACGCTTGCTGGTGGACCGAAGAGAACGGCAAGCGTTGCTCGGGTTTTTGGAATGAGATGCAAAGCCGGGCTCGCTTGGCAAAAGAGAGACTTTTGAAAGCGCCTGAAAAATTTTGAATTGTGCGAAAAACCGAAATCGGAAGGATAAAAAAGGTTCTGTCCCATTATCGGGAATCCAAATATTTCCTAGACTCCAGAAAAGGCTAGTGCATTTTGCACGAATGAAATTTGCAAAAATTCTACGTGCAGGATGGTCAAAAATAATTTTAGAAACATTTCCTCTATTTTTATTGGAAAGCAAATTGGAGTCTGAACAAAAAAATTGGTCCCCACGATAATGAGAAAGAACCCAGAAACGTTTGAACGCTGCTGAAAAATAGTTCGTATAAAAAAAATCGAATATCCTTCTTTTTCAGGCACCAATGATAAGGCCGGTGCCCCGCAGTACATGCTGAAGTGGACGTCGCCGCAAACGATCAAGGAGACGCACGTCGAGCTGCCCGACTGGCGATACCCGTCGATGGATTGAAGCGCCTACACCGATCACTCGAATCCACCACTTTCCCCACTATGAATCGAGTTGTGTGCCGTTTTATTCAATTTCCCGCCCTGTTCCCCCGTGTCTTATAACCCTTCTCGCTCCCCGTTTTTCTTACTACTTGCATAATTGCGGGACGGCGTGTCCATGATTGGCTTCTCGGGGTGTCTTCCGTTTGTTTTGAGTGCTATCAGCCAAACATTTTTGTAGCCCTAGCCCACGATAGAGTCACATTCAGCCCGGTACTTGTTTGTGTTTTTCTTTTCTTTGTTCGCTGTGAGTAATTTGTGCGTAGATGTAGTTTCCTCATATTAATAAAGTTTTTCGATTTTTCATGGCCAGGAGGAGAAGGAGACTTATCGCATCAATTCGATAATACAATTTTTCTGGATTCGACGCGCTTTCGAAGTTTGCAATTCCCAATAGATTTCCAGATGCGTTTCTATGAGGGTAAAGATTGGACAAATGTTTCTTTCGAAGGTATGCTTTTGCTAGATGCTAACTTGATGCTTCTTGAGTTCTCTCGCGTTATCGGGGGAGGATTCACCTTATTTTTCAAATGTAGATAGTAGAAGCGTTTCTAAACGGTTTTTGACTAAAAAACTGACTGAAACTTTAAAAATGACCAGGGTTGAAAAGCCGCTTCGCGACTTTTCAACCCTGGCCCCGTCTTGGACCGCATGCTGTTCTACGCTTTGCATAATTGCGCTCAATTCAGATGACAAAAAAATGACAATGATTCGCTTGTGACCCTTTATGTAGGCGACTCCCACTTCCGGTCAACGCTAATTTTTCCTAGCGAAGAGGGTTTTACAAAAGCTTAAATTTAATATCGAAAATGACTGATTTTTATAAATCTGATATGTGTGCAGTCATCCCCAGACCATTGCGCACCTAATGACATATCGTACCCACCCCTGACTGCTTCCCCTATGGAGATACTACTGGAACAACGATACGGAAGTGGATGCAAAGTGGCACACACACACACACACACACAGACACTACTTTTTTATATATAGTAGGATAAAAATAATGGGTTTTTCTGCCAAAATTTCGACTTTTTCAAAACTGTACAGTTTTTAAATATTTTTATTCTAGTTGAGTGAGTTATAGTTGACGGCGCTACTTCAGTTTGCTGGCCCCACTTATATATGGCCAAAACCTCATTTTTCTGGTTCAGTTTTTTGCGCTGATTACGGAAAACACTATCCCAGCCCACGAAAATGAAATCGTGAATTTTGAGGGGAGAAAACACTTGATTTTCGATTTTTCTGGTTTGAGTTTTTAAAGGGGGTCAACCCGGTGTTTTGATGCGGGAGGCCTATAAAACAGTGGAAAAAGCTTTTTCCAACGAGGCTGAGCGATTGCATCCGCTTTTTTTCCTAAAAATAAGGCTTCGTGCCACCCCGGGGCCTAGTCGCTTCGGATGGGTGCGAGCTCGTACAGGGTTTCGAAATCGGGGCGCCCGAGGCGCGCGAAGCGGCCAGGCGCCCCGATTTCGAAAGAGTGGAGCGGCAGCCCATCCGAAGCGACGGCCCGCCTTGCCTGACAATGCTACTGGCTGACTTTATTCATGATAAACCCGTTTTTGGCCATTATTTAATTAAAAAACCACAAAGGCTCCTTTTACGCGCCGCCGTAAAATGGATTTTCCCGACTTTCCAATTAATTGTTTTACTAAATCGCATTTTCGTGGGCTGGGATAGTGTTTTCCGTAATCAGCGCAAAAAACTGAACCAGAAAAATGAGGTTTTGGCCATATATAAGTGGGGCCAGCAAACTGAAGTAGCGCCTAGTTCACTAACACACTGTTAAAACTCTCTATTAAGTTACTAGACATTAATAGGCTTATACAAAAAAGTTCGGTCATCTCCCGATAATGCAAAAAGACCAATTCTTGTTATAAAATTTTCATTTTCCCGATTTAGTCGGCCGCAAGACGCTCAGAGAATGGCGCGAGGAACAGCTGCGACGCAGCGAAGAGGTTGAAACTGTCCCTGTAACACCATAGTTGTGTTTAGGTTGTTGAACTGTGGGAGCACGTGATCAGCCGATCTCCCTCGGCCCTCGGCGACGAGCTCTGGATGGTCTACGAGCAGGTAAAGATTTCGAAGATTCCTTAAAACAAATTCTTTAGGTGTGCATCGCCGCGCTGGACAGCGCGCGCAACGACCTGGCCCTGGAATGCATCCAGGCGCTCGACAAGCGATTCCCGCGCAGCAACCGTGTCCTCAAATTGCAAGCCATGCGACTCGAATCGCTTGAACAGTGAGTTTAGGATGATAAATTTATCTTGGTTTTAGATACGATAACGCGAACGCCATCTACACAAAGCTGATCGAGTCGGATGCGACAAATAATGTTGGTAATTACAGAAAGGGTTATTACTACATTTTTTTTCTTTTCTTGTCGCTGAACAAAATTTGACATTCATTTTCTCTTTTTTAACAAAACATTTTCAGTCCTACCGCAAGCGCAAAGTGAGCGTGCTGCTCGCCCAGGGCAAGCGCCTCGACGCCATCAAGGAGCTCAATGAATATCTCAAGGTATTCATCCAGACTTTTCAGACAGTTTTTTGTAGGTTTTCATCAACGACTCTGAAGCGTGGATACAGTTGAGCGAGCTTTTCCTCGTCGAATCCGACTACGCCAAGGCCGCGCATTGCCTCGAGGAGTGCTTGCTGGCTTCGGTATACCCTTCTTATAACTTTTCAACGGTAAAACTTAGCCGCTCAACGCGATCTACCTGCGACGGCTCGGTGACATTCGCTATACACAGGGCGGGCTGGAGAATGTGGAGCTGGCCAAGAGCTACTATGAACAGGTTTGTTTGCTATATGAGAATAATTTTTTCATCGAATGCGTTTTTTACGTCGAAATTCTTTGACAATCAATTGCAGGCCTACAAACTGAATCCGCAAGACTTGCGTTCGCAATACGGGATCGTGCTATGCTCGAATCAGATGGCGGGCGGCAAGGCTAGCGTCGAGAAGAAGCAAGAGCTCCGTACCTCGGCATCGGCTGTAGTTGAACGGATAGCGCAGAGGTAAGGATTTGTTCTCTGTCTCTCGCTCGCTATCTCTCTCCCTCTCTCCCTCTCTCTCTCTCTCTCTCTCTCTCTCTGTGTCTATTTTTTCTGGGTTTCGCGTTCTTTTTCTTCGCAAACTGGCTCTTTTTAGATACGAAGACGCGGCCGCTGACGGGCTGAACCCAGAAGCCCAGAACATTGCCGACACCGTTCGCAAGATGGGCTCGCAAATCGGCGGGAAATAATATTAGTGCCATTTTTATCAAACCTACTGTAATAATCGTGTGTTCGGAGCCCCCCATACATTCCCGCAATGTTTTTTTTTGTTTATTTCCCGCTCGATAAATTTTTTTGCAAGCAGCTGACAATTTTATTGTGAGGTCGGCGTACCAGAACGTTATTTTCGTGAACTTCTCGCCAGAAAACCTCTTGCAACTACGATACGATAAAGATTATTTTGATTTTATGATGGACTTTCAGTAGAAATGGACGTGCTGGAAGAGAAACTTGCTGAGATCGAGCGCGCGCTCGGCGTCAACGAATTTTCGGAAGTGAGTTTCAGATTTTCCTATATCTCTGCAAATTTCAGTAGAATTTTTGAGTTTATATTACTAACGTTAACATTTTTTAGGCAAAACCCGGTGACGTAGACCTGGAGTCGATCAAAAAAGTGCTCGAACAAAAGGGCTGCTCCCACGTTCTCAAGGTCCCCGGCAACGAATTGCGCCGAATGAAGGATCTTTTGGGAGAGGTAAACCCCAGTTAAATCCCGAAATATTCCTTTCAGCCCAATCTACAACCTCTGGATGAGAAGCTGAACACCGTTCAATACTGCAGCGAGATGATCCGAAAACGCGTAGAGCTGCTCGAGCAGTGGAAGACGCATATTATGGTGAGCTCTTGTTTTGAAGTGATTCTAGTCCTTTGTTTCCAGCCAGTGCTCCAATCCGAAGCCATCGCCGCTAGCCCACAGCACGCGGCTGCCCTCGAAGCGCTGGAAAAGGATATGCAAAAGACGTCCGAAATTTATCAAAGGTTTGAAGGAAAGTATATTTTATCCGTTCGTTTTAGAGAAATCATCGAACTCCTCACTTTCCGCGACGAATTCAAGGACATCATGAATTCCCTGAACAGCCGGGTACCTTTCATCCGCGTTTTTCTTATAATGCTTTTCAGCTAGAAAATGCGGCTTCCCGGATACGCGTTCTGGATGCGGCTGAAGAGGCTTCTTCCTGAGCTTGTGAATAACTGTGCATTGCTGTGTGCGTAATCTTGTAAAGCGGGTCGACGTCGATTAAATTTTTTATAAGTTAAGATGAAAACCACAATTGAAACCGGGTGACGAGGCGTGCGCACAAACATGAACCGGAGTATATCAAACATGTAATGGGTGTATGTATGGAGGCAATGGGTTGCTACCGTCAGAAGATCATTTTGAAGTGCTAACAGAGCGGGCGGATCAGAATACACGTCATCAACGAAAAAAGGAAATCCAAACGGGCTGGGGCAATGGCAGAGTGAAAGGGGATCGATTTGGAGGAAATGGTAGGCTTTTTTGGCCACTATGGCTCCTCGCGATAATCCTCTTCCATGCGGCCGAGGATGTAGTTGACGGCCTGTTCTTCATTCTTGTCGCACGCGATGAACGCCTCGATGCAGAGCGGCTCCGGGAAACCCATGTTCTTCAGACGCTGAACGGCGGCCACCTCTTCCTGAGACATCGTGATGACGGTCGAATTTGGCGGGAGGGGGCCACGTCCTCCTTGAGCGGGCTAAAAAAATAACACGTAGCTCTTGCTAGTAAAATTGCTTTAAATTACTGGAAAAAAAAATTGGGAATGCGGCCACAAAAATTTACCCGCTCCTGTCCACCTTCAGCTGCTCCTCGCTCGCCGTTGAGCAACTGCAGGAAGGCGTTCGGGTTGGCCTGGATGGCTTGCGCGGCCTCGGGGTTGGCTTGGGCGAACTGAAAAGAAAAGGTAGAACCGCGAGCATAGATTAATTCTACCTGCTGAATAAACTGGCCGAGCATCTGCGGGTTCTGCCTGATCATGGCGCGGATCTCGTCAAACTGCGGCAGGGCGGCGATGTAGTCGAGCGGATCCATGTCACCTTCTTCACCTAAAACACGATTTCAAAAACCCTCGAAGTAATCGATACCTTCTTGCAAATACTCGTCGACAGCGGCGGCGTTTGCCAACATGTCGTCGGGAATGCCGGTGATGAGGTACTCGACGGCTCGGTCGGGATTCCAATAGGCGGCGCGAAGGGCAGCAGTGACTTGATCCCTCGGATAGCCCATACCCATCACGGCTTCAACTTGGGTGAGCTGCTCGGGGGTGAGGGCTGAAAAAAACATTATAATCCGGTTTCATCAACGGACCTTCCGGTTCCTCAGCAGCCGGAGCAGCGGCCGGTGCAGCAACCGAAGGCGTGGCAACGGCTGGGGCATTCTGCTGGGAGTCGGTGTGGGCCTCGGCGGTGGCTGGCTGGGTCTGCGTGGTGGAGGTGGCCTCGGAGGAAGTAGGCGGCGGGAGCTTTTTCTGAAAGAAAACACAGTTCAGGGAGCCGCTTTCCTCTTACCTTGACAGCCATCAGCACGATGAACTTCTTCGGGTCATAGCCGATTTCCTCGAATTTTGCGCCATCGTCGAGGATCTGAGAGAAAATGTATGAAGCAGACAATCGAAAATGCTACCTTTCCATTGTAGATGATCTTGGTAACGTCAGCGGCGTAGTCGGCTCCCTTCGTCTCTTCCAGCGTCTTCTTCAATTCACCGATCTAAAAAAAAACTTTGAAGAGCGCTCTGAAAAATGTTACCGTCTGCGCCGGGTCGACGTCGAGGTTGAACTGGATGTTCGTGATCGTCTTAAACGTCACGCCGATCATCCTGGAAAGAAGAAGTATAAAAAGAGTTTACGATGTTCATGAAAACCGGAAATTGTTAGTAAAATGGCTAATGGAAAGCAAAAAAAGCCAAGATTTAGGATGTTAGAGCAAGAAAGAGTCCCCGCTTTCACGGCGAGCGAATACGACGCTTCAAAAGCAAGAAAAAAAGGGTGAAACAGCTCGTGCGGGGTGAGTTTGGGCAAAATTTTCGTTTCGAAACAAATTGACCTTGATAAACAGGTCCAAAAAGGAGGCCACAACCGTTAGCTGAAACCTGATTCTTCTCGTTTGTAAAGTGTTTATTAGTTGGCAATCCTAGTAAAAGTCTACAAAACGAAAAACAAGATTTCCAGCGAAGAAAAACAAGAAAATGTCAGCAACCGGTCAAACGGTGGCGATGACAATGTGTCCGCGGCGAACCTCTGCACACTTTTGTCGTTTGTGGCCCGCCTCGGATTCGCCGGCCCAACAAAAAAGGAGAGATTGCGGGCTAAATAGTTTATTACTATTGTCTGAACTTTGTTTTATTAAATTAGAAATGAGTTAAAACATCTTTTCAGGATGGAGAACCTCATACGGGAACGCGATATCGCTGGACTGGAGCAACATTTCGCAGGCGCCAAGGATGAGTTGTGAGTTTTTACTTTCGAAATGTTTCACCATGGATGTAGTAAAATCTTTGGGGCTATTTCGTCAGCCGACTTTGGCTTCTACCGACCCCGTCCCGTTTTTGCACCGATTCTAGGGTAGTTCGACCCGCTAAGCACGTAAAGCTTCATCTCAGGTTGTTCTTAGATAAAAATTTGAGCCCAGCTCGTCAAACTACCCGAAAATCGGTGGAAAACCGTCAGCCAAAATAGGCCGCGTGGCCGAAACAGCGATTCTTCCAAATCTGTCTGTTATTACGAAAAGTAGATCGTTGCGGCGGTTGCAGTTTTCACGCATCACGTTTTCACGTATATCCAGTAGAATCTCTGGTTATTATTAGCTGCCATGAAATAACAATGTCCTTTCAGCCGCCCGGAATTCCTTCAAAATCACGTCGACTGCCTGCTGCAAGGGCTCGTCCTCCAGGCCGTCGACGGCACCGAGGACCCGATCGCCAGCGTCGAGTCGATCTTGTCGTTTGCGTTCGATTTGCTGGGAAAAGGTGCTTTGCTAAGATTGTCGAAAATCTATAAATTTCAATTTCAGGCCTATGCACACCCTCTGCCCCCACGCATTGCATAGCCGACGCGCTGGAGCTCTGCGAGGTCACCGTCTGCGAGCGAATGTTTTCGATACTCGAGGAAAGGCAGGAGGATTTTAAAAAGGTTATTTTCGCTTTAGAAAATCAACTTTTGTTGATTTTAGCTCGACTTCCAACACATACCCATCCTTCGCATCTGCAACGACATGCTCAAGCGGCTTTCTCGCTCCACGAACACGGCATTTTGTGGCAGGATTTTGTCGTTTTTGAGCAGGTATGATATCCAAAATTTTTTAATGCTGTTTTTTTTAGATATTTCAAGCTGACCGAGAAGTCGGGGCTGAACTTGAACGGACAATTCAACACGTTCAACGAGACGCTCTTTGACCAGCTCGAAGCCGAGGAGGCCAGCACCTCTAACGCAAACGCCGAGGAGGGCGAGGACACGGAGGAGCGCATCGCCGATGCATTGTAAAAACTCATTCTCTTGGCCATAACTTTCTTTAGGGGCAAGTCATCGGTCGACCCGGCGTTCTACAGAAATTTCTGGAGCCTGCACGCCTTCTTCGCCGACCCGAACAAGTGCTACACAGCCGCCGAGTGGAAAAAGTTTCAATCGGTAATAACTGCGCCCTTCCTAGACGTTTATTTGTTTTTTAGGGTCTGCGTGAGGTGATCGTCTTCTTGGCAGCGCACAAGCTCGACAAGGAGAGCCGAAACAAGCGGGTCCGTTTTCGCCATATTTCCGCTCTCAAAGTCCAGATTTAGAAACGAAAAGCGACCGCCTCCAAACCTACAGCATACTTTGCAAAGTACCTCACCAACGTGAAGCTCTTCTCGCTTCAGCTGGCCGATTCGCAGTTCCGGCGTTCCTTCCTGATTCAGTGCCTCATCCTGATGCAGTATCTACGCGCTGACGTCAAATCTCGAACGTAGGCGCTATCCTAAACGCCCTAATTACTTTTTTCTGCAGAAAAACATCGATTATGACGGAGGAGCAGAAGGCGTTCACCATCGAGATGGAGGAGAAGTGCTACAAGCTGCTGCGTGACACCCACCCGAACGGCCAGCACTTTTCCGACTCGGTGAAGGTAAGAAAATTTTATTAGACTGTTGAAGAGTCACCTTAGAAAGTGCTGCAACGCGAGGAGACCTGGAACCAGTGGAAGAACAAGGGGTGCCCCGATTTTACGTCGAACAAGAAGGAGGATAAGCTGATACGCTATGCGAAGTGCGTTTTTGTCAAAATCGTTAGAAGTTATGCTGACAAGAAGACGTTTTTAGTGGCAATCCAGTGCTTTTCACGAGGCTGTGAAGTGCCCAAATCGCTGAATTCACGAAGTTTTCCCCTTTTGGCATTGAAAAGCTTCATAGCTTTTTTAAGCTTGCCGTTTTGCATCTTCTGAAAAAAATTGGATATCAGCACAAAATTCGACTCCAGATAGGCTTGGTCGGGTTTCAAAACTCGAATGTCACGAAAAGCGTCCCCTGGTTTGCTGTGGATTGCCCTAATTTTTTGTATGTACTTTTTTTATTGTATTCTTTTTTCAGGCGCCCCGCCACTGCCTACGACGCCAACGATCTCGGCTCGGCTGATCTCAACGTCGTTTGGAAGGGGGCCCAGGATTCGGTTTTGGAGTCTTGCCAAGCCGAAAGCAGGTAAGAACACTGTTGAAATTTGGAAAAACCCAAACTTGAGAAAATTCACCCCGGAAGTCGTCAACTTTTTGCAAGACCCCCTCGACGAGGCCGACCCGGATCAGCAAGTCGAGGAGAAATACAGGTACATTTTTTGGATAATTTTAATTGTGCGAAACTTCTTGGTTCCTGAAAATAACCTCTTTTCAGATCAATCTACGAGCCCGGCTTCCAGTGGCGGTGCGCGCGATTGTTGGCCGCGCGCAGCAAACAATATCTCTCCACGACGACCGTCGCCGGAGCCGACAAGAAGCGCGACGACTCGAGATCCATCCCCAAGTTTTTGGATAACGCTATTCTACGCGCCGCCTATGAAATTCCGGTAATTGTTTCCTCTTGCGTTCTATTTAAGGATTTTTAGGTACTTCGCGAACGATTGACGAACGATGAGCTAAGACGTCGTCAAGCCCTGCTGGCCTTCCAGGCAAAGGCGACGGCCAGCCAGTCTAATGGGTCAGTCGAAAAAAATCCGCTTTTAAAATGTAATTTAGCACAAACTCCACGCAATCCGACACGTCGATCGGCGACTCCCAAATCGAGCAGCTCGGCGATGAGCTGGCGGACAAGTGGGAGCTGCTCGCCTCGGCGCTCGGGCTCGATGAAGCGCAAAAGGACAGGCTGCTAGCCGCCCACCAGGAGGTAACAACTTTGGAGCTGCTGAATTTAAGATCGGCCGGCTGGAAAACAAGTCTTCAGGGCTGACTTTGCGCGTTGATTTCAAATTCCCCACTTTGAGCCTACAAAAATTCGATTGAAATTGTTGAAAAATTTTAAATATAAATAGCGACATTGTTTCTAATCTGTTTTTAATATTGCTCAACGTAGAAAATTTACAAGTTTTTTGTTAAAAAGCTAGAAAAATGGCCGTTTTTTACCAAAATGTCGAGTATTTGGAAGTTTTAGACAGTTTTCTGGTTCGGCGTATAGCTTAAAAAGCTTTAAAAAACGTTATTCAAGGATTTCCTATTAATTAGGAGTGTTTCTAGGCTTATACAAAAAACTCTGTTTTTCAAATTTTCTATCCATTTTTTTTTTCCAGCCCTCGGTGTGCTGCAAGATTCTGTTGGCCCAGTGGACGGAGGCGCGTGACGGCATGGCCACCTCCCACGATCTCGTCGCCTTCCTCAAGGACCACCAACTCTACGACGAAAGATTTATCAGCTTTTTGCCGGTAATTGAATCTTCCCAGCAATCATTTAATCAATCCCATTTTAGGCTCCCGTCGAGGAGGAGGAAATGGACGTGACGACCAGCATGAGCTAGCCGACCACCGACACCAACAATTCCGCCCAACTAGCAGCTTTTCACGTTCATCATTTCCTTGTTTTTCACTCGATTTGGGGGGCCGTTTTTCTATGGGATTCGCATGTGGAATAAAGATCTCCAAACAGTGTGTTGAATGGATTGGGCAGATTTAGTGGGTTTTCAACCACGTAATACCGAAATAGATTGTAAATAAATTGTGTGTAATCATTGCCTGGAAATAGTGGTTTTTGTCTCTAAAAACGCGTCTGTTTAAGTTAGTCTTTTGTACTACTGCTACTGTTTATAAAAAGCATTCCAAAAAAATTCGAATTTTGAAGATTTTTACCTTTTTCGGCCATTTTTCATACGTTTTTGACAAAATTTTTATGTTTCATTTGTATCTAAGAACTGTAAAATAATATGAAAGGCTAAAATGTCCTGTTACTCTTAATATCTATGTAGCTGCTCTGAAGTGGAATTTTTAGCACATGCCCTTCTTCCTAAAGAAAGGCCGAGGACGCGGCGGCGGCAAGGCGCCGGGCGCGACGGTTGGCAACACGCAGCGAAAGCGACGGAAGGTACTTTAGACCCTCAAACATTTATTCCGATTTGCTTAGAACGATGACGACGAGGCCCCGCGGGTCGGACGACGAAGAAAGTTGGAGGAGAACGAGGAGATTTTGTCGGACGACGAGGTGAAGAGAACCAATAATTGCTTGACTGTTCAAATTTAGTATTCTGGCGGTGAGAGCGACAAGCACGTGTCCGAGGCCTCGGATGCGGAATATGAAGACACGAAGGAGAGCAACTACCGCCAGGCCAAAGATCTACTCGACAAATTGTTGGCGGTAAGTGAATCAGACGATGGAGAATCTTGAGCTGAATCTGGTTTTTTTTGTAGCGGGTTCTTTCGCATTATCGGGGGATCGCCTTGTTCTTCTAATCTAATTCTTCTGATATAGCTATATGAAGTTTTTATAAGCTGTTTTTTTATTCTTCCTAAGTTTTCCAGTTAAAAAAGTTACTTTTTTGCTAAAAAAAACGCTCGTAAAACACTTTTTATTAGAGTTTATGGACTTATGGGGAAAACACCGACAACACGAAAGCCCTTTAGATATTTTTTTCAGGAAGGCGACCTCGGCGAATCCGCGGACGAGGAAGAAGAAGAACAATTCGTCGCCGGAAAATTGCGGGAACACGCTGCCAGCAAAGTAAAAGCTACTACTAGAAACCTCATAACTGTTGTAGGCTGGCACATTGCAACGACAGATCGCTCGCGGGATCGTGATAGACGAGGAAAAAGAGATCTCCCACCGGTCCCACAGGCAATTCATGCTCCCGTGGGCGCGTCTACTTTCATTGTTCCAGATTTTCCCCGCTCGCCCTTGCCATTTCCCCGTGCTCGCGTTATGTTGTCAGTACCGGCAAGGAGTCGCATGTTATTAAATGTACGGTAATTTCTCTTCTCCTAAATGGTTGTGAAATTGAGGAAAATTTGCATCAAAAACGTAAATTTCGGTTGTTTCGCACTATATTTTAAGCGGAAAAACAGTGCTAAAAACTTTGAAAAATTCTGTGTGAGATTTTGGTCCAAAAAATCGATATTTTTGTGTATTTTTAATCAGCGTTTTGACGTCTAAGAACAGTAAAGTTAGGGAAAAACACCTTGATTCATATGATAAATTGGCTCTTTAGAAAAAGCCCCCCCGATGACGAGAAAGAACC
The DNA here is from genome assembly GCA_958295435.1 of Mesorhabditis spiculigera. Classification (NCBI taxonomy): domain Eukaryota; kingdom Metazoa; phylum Nematoda; class Chromadorea; order Rhabditida; family Rhabditidae; genus Mesorhabditis; species Mesorhabditis spiculigera. Next base: position 258,896 of record CATQJA010002614.1, on the reverse strand, counting down.
TAAGTATCTATTTCAGATGATCTGCAAGAGAAAAAGACGGTCGGCTCTATCAAGCGCCAAAAGAAGATTGCCGCAAGCCAGCAAAAAGCACACTCTGGGCATATTTTTGCCGTCGCCATCTCCCCGGATGGGAAATACCTAGCCACTGGAGGTGTCGATTGTATCGTAAAGGTATGACTCGTTTTTTTGCTACAATCTTTTCTTTAGATCTGGAATTTCGAGACGCTGGCCCACGTGCGGGACCTCGAGGGCCACCGGCAACCGATCACGTCGTTGTGCTTCAGACTGCGCACCACACAACTATTTTCTGCAAGCCGCGATCGGACAGTCAAGGTATAGGAAATGAATTTTTCGCGCTTGTGCGTTAGCGGGGAGCAAGGAAAGAACTTTTGACATGCCGATACCAACCCAGTTATGAAAGATAGAATATTTTTACAGGGTTTTTAGTGGTTTCCGATCTTTACAAAGTTATAAATCGTTGTAGAAAATTTTAAAATCAGAATTTTTTTGACCAGTATTGCTTCTTGAAACATGTTTGTACCAAAAAGTCAACTTTTAAAACCTTTTGTAATTTTATTTTAGCATTGCTAAGCTAAAAAAACGGAGTGAAATGCTCACAATTGCTAGGCAAAACGTTTAAATTTGATTTATTGACCCCCACAGCAGCCTCGGAAAATTGTTTTTTTTTCTGCTCCGCTGGAGCGGAAGCACAAATTTTTGTTGTAGTTTGTAGCTTCTGAAGCTTAATTCTATGTTGTTTTTTTACAAATTCCACATTTTCAGCTGTGGGACCTGGAACAGATGGGGCTCGTCGACACGATGTACGGCCATCAGGACGCCGTTCTTGACATCGACGCGCTGAACCGGGAGCGCGTCCTCACCTGCGGCGGCCAAGATCGCACGATCCGATTGTGGAAAGTCGACACGGAGAGCCAGCTGGTGCGTTCGGCGGCTTGCGAAAGCCTGCTGCAATTTGTCGGAATCGTCGCTGCAGATCTTCGCTGTTTTTGTTTCTCGGAGCCCTTATTCCGAACGTGTTCCAGATTCTGAACGGCCTGCAAGAATGCGTGAGCATCGACTGCGTGGCGATGCTGAACGAGGATCACTTTCTGAGCGGATCGGCTGACGGGTGAGCGAGAATTTTGCGGGGTAAATTTATGATTGTTTTTAGCTCACTCTGCGTTTGGTCGGTTTTTAAGAAGAAGCCGACGTGCGTCCGGAAACTTGCGCATGGAAAGCGAGAAGTTACTGCAGAACCGCACTGGGTGGTAAGCTTTTTATAAGTATTGAAACAAACTGGGTACTTTGACAATATCGGGGGTCTTGAAAATCTAGTTATTCCTAGTAGTGATCGCGACGTTTTTGATATTATTTAGAGTTCCGAAAGATATAAGCTATGTTTTAAGAGTTCTTAATGAACTTTGACTAGATTTTAATGGTAAAAACTATTTTGCTAACTTTAAAAAATGTTTATGACTGAGAATTGTCTATTTTTTATCGAAATTCGATATTTTCGGTTTTTTTTTAATAAAATTTATAATCCTTTTATTTTTAGGAATAGTAAAAAAATTTATTGAATAAAACGGCCCTTCTATTTTTATGAACACAATCGGATCGCTAAATTTGTTGCAAAAAACGAGAACTGATACGCTTCATCACTTAATTTTAGGTCTCCGTCGCCGCGTGCCCCTTCACCGACCTGGCCGCGTCCGGCTCCGGCGAGGGCCAACTCCGGTTGTGGCGCATCGCGCAAGACTACAGAAGCATTGTGCTGATCTACGAGTATGAAATGGTATCTTATTTCCTAGAAGTTTTTAAGCACTTTTTTGTAGTTTGGCTTCGTGAACGACATGCGGTTCTCGGCCGACGGCAAGATTTTGGCGTGCGGCGTCGGCAAGGAGCACAAATTCGGACGCTGGTGGATTGACGAGGATGCGCAAAATTCAGTATATTTTTTGGAATTTGTGATGTTTTTCCATGGCGTTTCAAGAGGTTTTTTAAGTTTGCAAAATTTAAAAACTGTTGCGTTCGGAAAAAAATAATTGGGGAAAATTTAACAAATCAAACCCGACTTTTTTGGCTCTTGTTTTCGCCTTTTTTCCTTTAGCAGAAATCGAGATTATTAGCCCCACAACCACCCGTGGAAAGACATGAAACCAAAAAGTGCGGGGTCGGGGGTGTCACGGCCGGTCTCGTTGTCGGTGTGCTGGTGGTGGTAAACAGTGGCACCCAAGTGCCCTCAGCCCCCCTTGCTTAATCCCACCATTGCAGATCGTCGTCCTAGCGTTGTCGGATGGAACGAGTGAGCCACCCCGTGATGAGCCCCTTGGTCGAGAGGCCGACAACTAGTTCCGCGCCGCCGCCAGCCGCACCAGCCTGCTGGCCTGTTGTTTTAGGCTTTGCCGATTTGCTCACCATCCATGTGGATAGATAGTTCTATTGAATTTGCCGTTCCTTGTTGTTTTGTTGAATTGAAGCACTTGTCCCCTTCCCCTCCCTAAAAAAATTAGTTCCGGGTAATTTGGATTGTGGGTATGGCCTTTAAAGGTATCAGGAAGAGGTGAAAGTAATTTTTCGTTGTGGATTTCATGCGTTTTTTTCCTTCTCCCGCGGCACGCAACGCAACACGCTTGCCTATCCTGCATTTTCGTTGCGAAATCGATTCCAACTCCCTAGGGAAGTCCTACGACCGCAAAACGCAACGCGTCTCTACGCCGTAAACAAGTCGTAATCCTTTACGCAATCAAAGAGTGGCGTTCGCGTTACGGCTTGCGGTGCGGAAAAAATGCGCCAACAAAGCCTATAAAATTGCCATATCGGTTCATTTAAAACTTTTTCTTTTTAATTATCCCCTGAAAAACTATAGGTCTGCTCCTAGACTGTCTAAAGGGCGCTATTTTGACCCATTACGCAACGAAATAGCGGGCGTGCGCTTTGCGGTGCGAAAAACGCCTCAAAAAAATCTATCACCATGCCTTACCGGTTCCGTTAAAACTTTTGATTTTTTTTCATTCGCCCCCAAAAACGATCTGTCAGCTCGCAGACTGTCGGTACGCAACGAGCCCGCCTCCCCCCTGCAACAAATATAAGGCTTATAATATATTGCTTTCAAAAGCAGCCCCCAGCCCCCCTTTTTTTTGACCATCCTGAACCACATGCAGTGTTGTTGGCCGGGTGGACGCGCCGCTCCGCCGCCGCGGGGGAGAATTCCCGATTTGGGCTGTGCGGCTGTGTTGGTTACGGGCTGTACGCGCCCCCCTTGTGCGGGTCCGCTTTCTTTGTTTGGCGAGAACCGAATCATGGCTCTCCCCGCGGCGGCCTGCGCTAGACCCTTACTGAATTCTTCCGTTTCCGACTAGAGGACGGCCGCCCCCTTAGCCTCTTCTTTGAGTGGGGGCGGGGAGGCGGATCGTCTTCGATCGATCCCCCACCCCGCATTTGCGTATTCAAATTTGAAAAATTGATTTATTAAAGCCTGTAAAATATTAGCAAACTTTGCAAATCTTTTTATTTACTAACGGGGAGACGTTTTTTTAGGGCCCAGGATCTTCGAAATGGGCCCCTCGTGGAGAATTTTTCGCTGAGCAAAACGTACTTTTCCCGAACCAAACGAAACCACCAGGCTTGAAAAGTTCGGAAGCTTAAGAGTATTAGAAAATGCGAAAAATAGCCCACTTTGTCCTGCTTATCGTCTTTTAAAGCTTCATAACTTTCTCATTGTCGCTGTTACCCCGATTCTGAAAATGTAGGCGTTGATCAGCGAAAAATTCTGCACAAAATAAGCTTGGTCCCATTGCGGGGCTACGTGTAGACTCGAAAACGTCGTCTTGTAAGTTTTCTGCTGGTGAAGGGGCCTGTCTTGCCTGTACCTTTAACAAGTACATTTCTTTGAATCTTTAATTTAATGTTACCCCGCCCCAACGAAGTTGTTGTCCATTTTCAAAACGCCTAAACCAGATTTCACCTCGATTTTTCAAATCCTAACATCAAAAAAATAGAGAAACTTCGGGTCAAAAACAAAAATTGATCGCTCTCGTTCGTCACCTCGAAAATAACCCGGCGCCCGGCGCCAGACCCACAATCCAAATACCCACGCCCGAAAAAAGCCCCGTTTTCCCTCTGTCCCAACAACCACACCAACCTGACGACTCGGCCGGCAATTTTGCCGTCTGCCCCCTCCACTCCAGCATGCCGCGCTCCACTTTTCCCCCGCCGGATAGCATATGGAAATGGCTTCTGCCAGCCAGCCACGAATTGTGCTTTTCCCATGTTCTGCCCCTGCTTTTCCACGTTCGCTTGTTCCTTCCTTCCTTCCTTCCTTCTTTCGTTTTTGTTGTTGGTGATTCCATTATTGTTATTTGTTATGTCTGCTTGTTGAGTTTCGCGTGGCGCCAACCCGGGCGCCCGCCAATTCGTTGATAAATTTTTGATATTTTTGCGGTTTTTGTTTTTATTGAAAAGACTGGTTTCGTGCCAGAATCGATATTTGGCAGGTATTCTGCAATTTCCGTTTTTTTTTTGTGAAAACCCTGGTAGGAGTTTTCGGAAAGTACCTTCAAAAAGCGCTGCGTCTCTTTTTCTAGGCAACGCCCATGATAAAAAAGTTTCTTCCGCTCTTTAGCAATATCGGGGGAGGACCAACTTTTTGCCTATAAGCCCAGAAATTAAATAGTAAGGGGCTTAATGCGTTACTAAAGTTTAACTATATTTCAGGTGGAAGAGCAATTAAAAAAATCGGAAAATTCAACAAATTTTAGTTGAAATTTTGGTCAAAAATCGGCCTTTGAGTCGAAAAATCTATATTTTTGGTTTTTTTTTTACTAAAAATCTGTAAATTTTTTACATTTAGGTATCATATGAAAGCTGTTTAAAAGCGCTTCCTGCATTTTTATTAAAAAATGGATTCTTAGAGAAAAGTTGGTCCCCCGATAATGCAAAAGAGCATTTTCTTCTACTATTCTAGCCTTTCTTCATCCGTTCTGCTTCGCTTTTGCAAATATTTCGCATCTCCTTTACACGCCTTTCATTCCCGCGACCCTTATCTGAATCACCGACCCGTGGCTAGTTATTGCGCCCTGCCCCGGGTCGGGCTTGCGAAATTGATTCACGTATTTGACGGCCGTTCCGTTTCTGAAGCTCCATAATTTTTGGCCTATTGCCCGGTTTATCCCTCGATTCCAGGGCTCTTCAGCCGACCCATAGGACTTAATCAGTAGGATGGAGCCGAACACGTTACTCGTATCAGGTGAGTCTTGCTCAAAAATTTTAAAATTCGGTTTTTAGTCTTGAATGCCCGAGGGCTGTACCTGAAGGGCCATGCGACGATGGACGCGCTCGTGACGGTGACGATGCACGGGAAGGGCAGCCTGCGAAGTCGTGCCGTCACCGAGCATCTGCAGACGGAAGGCGACTGCCGATGGGATGAACATATGGAATTGTGGGTATTGGCGTATTTTGTTGTTTAGCAGCGCAGTATTTTGCGATTTAACTGAATTTTTGTGTCACGCACTTTCGAAAAAACGCAAAAAGAAACTGTTTTTGATTTATTTTTCAGTGCTGGGCTTATAGGAAAAAAGCCCCCCCACCGATATTGCGTAAGCACCAGAAACTCTATAAATTCGTCTGGTGTGCCTGAACCCCCTGGAATATCAGCAAACCACGCTGCTTTCTCGCTTCTCCCGATGTCAATACGACGGTCGTTTTTCAGCAAAATCAGCGACCCGGCGGCCAACCTTATCATCTGCGCCCAACACAAGTCGCGCATCGGCCGCAACGACGTGATCGGGCGGGTCGAGATCCCGTTGGACCAGGCGCGCGGGATTCGCGGAGAGCATTGGTGCGTATTCGCTGCTTTGAAGTCAATCCCGTTGTTTTCAGGTATCCGCTTCGAAAAAAGGCCAGCGAGGACAAATACCGTGGCGAGGTGCAACTGCGCTTCGAGTTCCGCTTTGAAAAGTCTCAGCTCTCGGTCTCCAACCAGTCGCTGAACACGATCGGGCATAAAGGTAATTTTTATTGCGTGAGCGCTTTTACGATTTCTCAGAATCTGTGATGGACAAGATCAAGGGCAAGATAAAGCTCGGAAAGCTGCGCCACAAGAACGACCCGGATGGGATGAGCATCGCCAGCGGTGTTTCCGGAATTTCCGCTTTTTCGGCGGTGAGCAAGGTATACTTTTCCAAATGTTCCAGCAGCATTTTTCAGGTTAGCAAAAGCGGCACGCTCTCCAAGCTGTTTGGCAAGAAAAACAAGAGCAAGCACGACGACGACAGCACCAGCCATACTTCGCTGGGGGATGAGCGGTATGCTTTGTCGAACGGGGCTACGTTCAGAATGCCGAAAATTCAGGTTTTAGATATTTACGGAGCTTATGTATTTCCGAGGGGGGGGGTTTGCAATTTTTCGCCCCAGGATCTAGATTTTTAAGATGAATGGACGCAGTGTTTTTCGGCCGTTTTTATTCTTCCCTAAGGCGTGAAAAATACAAGTTTTGATGAAGAATACAAAAATAGCTATTTTTTTACGCTTTTAACAAGCGGGATTTTTATATTTTTTTGTAGTATTGTTTTCCTCTTAAAAAGCTGTTTGAATTTTGTTAGATATCCTATTGAAATACTTCAATACCCCCCAGAGACTAGGCAAAAAAATGTTGACAATACGAAATTTCGACGTTCTGATAGCAAATCTGTCGAAAGGAATTTTGAAAAATCTCAGTTTAGACGCTCCCCTATGCCGGGCGCTTCTCATCTCGAGCCCCCGGGCCAGTCAAACCCGCCAGCCGCTTTCCAGCGCTCCGGAAGTCGCCGGTGGCAGCAGAGCTCTTTTGGACGGCAGGTAAAATTTTGCCCTTTTTCTCTCCAAAAATGGTTTGCTCATCTTCTTTCTGGCGCTTGACAGCGAGTTTGCTTGAAATACAGCCGTTCGAAAATCGCGGCCGTTTGGTGCTTGTTTTTCGCTTTCATCCACGACACCGCACCACAAGTTCATTTACTTTTTGTGTGTGGCGTGCGTGTGTTTGCGTCACGTTTTGTTCGGTGTCCACGTGCAGCTGTTGTTCAGCCTGCCGCCACCACCATCACCACGCCGACCCTCGGCTCTACGCCCCGTGTGCCGGCGCTTGAGCGCAAGGCCAGCGAGGACAGCCTGGGGCGCTCGTACCGGGATCACCGCCTCTCCAACGGCTCCACCTACAAGGAGCTCGTATTCGACGCGCCGCCCGTTTCGGTATGCTATGAAAATCCCGTTTTTGCGCAACTTTTTATGGTGGCTTGCTTGATTTTGAAGAATCAGCAATTTTATCAATGAATTCAAATTCAGCGTGTAGTTTTTCTTGCAGTTTATTTTGTTGGAGTGCCGTGAGCTTTCTGGAAATCCACGCATTTTGCACTAATTTTGGTACTGGACTGGTAGCGGGGGGAATGATTTTTGCCATTAATTCGGTACGGACTTACAACAAAATATGAACAATTTTTATGGCATTTTTGGAGTTTTAAAAATGTAAAAGAAATCATTAAGGATTGCGAAAAATTTTAGGGTTTGATCAAAAAAATTTCGAAAAAGTCGCGAAAAGAGTAAAATTTTCGAATTTTTAACAATTTTTATATATTTTTATATTTTTGGACACCAAAAACTGCGAAAAACCCTATAAAATCAGTCCCCCCGCTAACAGCCCAGTACCTTGAGTTTTTGTCGTTGAAAAGAAGACTGTTTTCGAATCGGTGCTCGATAAAGATTGTTGTCGTCCTCCACCCGCTTCTCCATCCCTGTCTTTCAGCCGCCCACCATCGGCGTGTCTTCGATGTCGACGGCGGAGCCCTTTGTGCCACCCAGTAGCCATCATCACCATCCCCGACCGCCCTCTGTCGCCAGCTCGGGCATCGGCTCCAACCACCGCAATCAGGTGCCGATTCGGTTTTGAATGCATGGGGAGATGTTTTTGAAAGCTTCTCCCGTTCTTTTTCTAAATTCCCATTCCAGAACGGCTCAGACGATGCGCACGACAATGGACGGGACAACGACCTGCTGGCCAGGATAGACAAGCTGGAAATGGAGATTCGGGTCAAGGTTAGGAATAAAACTGAGAAATTATGATTATGTTCTGTTAGCGGGGGTCCAGCACTAAAATTTTGCTGATTGAATCAATGCGTGCCTAGTAGGTAGTTGGTGGGTTCTTTTGCAATAACGGGGGGCCAAAAAATTTAATTTTTCTTAGGGCTCATTTTTTGTAATATGGTTAGCGGAGGGATTTCGATACTTTTTTTACCATTCCGAAATGTATAGACTTTGCAAAATTTCATTGTAAACAAAAGTACAAAAATCTCGATTTATCGACCAAAATCTCGGCTAAAATAAGTTTTCAAAGTTTTTCTCGATTTAAAAATAATTAAATTTTACTATACTGCGTACTAGGCATTTCTAGACTTATAGGAAAAATTTTGCATTACGGCCCCGCTAACAGTCCCTGATCAAACTTATTATTTTTACCTCAGGACTCTCGTATGCGCGATATGGAAGAGTACATGGATGGTTTGCTGGCACGCGTGATGGAACATTGTCCAGAGGTCGGTTTTTGGGCAATACCGTAAATTTTGGCTGGAGTTAGAGTTTCACTATCGTTCCAGACGTTGAACCAATGGTTTTAGCTGCTCTCCTCCACCAGCGCCAACCCGATGGGCCTGAAAAGCATGAAGAACAACCGACGCTTCTACTCGACGATCGGCTTCTAGGATATTGCTATTTTCTCCCTCATTCGCTGTACCTATGATATTTTTAATGCTCTCTCTCTCACTTTGTATTGTGTGCCCTTTTTCGTCAGCTCTATTTCGCGTCACCCCTACTTGGCAGCCTTAAAACCCCACCCGGAATCTGTGATCTTGCTCATTGTATGTGATTCTATCCTCTTTTTGGTCAACGCCCCCCCGAATTGTGCATCGAAGCTTTCATATAATTGTACTTATGCATTTCGCAGCTGCTGCCTTATACCCAACACGAGAATCAGTCACTCGGTTAGCGGAGAATAAACTATATGGACGGATGCTTGAGGAGCACTATTTTGAGTTTTAATTCAACGCTGATATTGGTAATCTAATTTGTAAAAATGTCGCTACTTCATGTTTTTAAAATCCCGGAAACGAGCCGAAATTTCTTGTTCGTGCTGCTGAAATTGAATTATATATAAAAAAGCGCAAATTGATCATTTTTGTAAGATTTGACGGTGCTATTTTGATTTAGCGGCCCCATTAGGTTTCGACAGGTTTTAGACGAGTTTTTCACCGATTCTAGGGTAGTTCTAAGCTCGAAAACAACATCCCGTATTTAGTTGATGTAAAAATTCGAGCTGAGCGCTGCAAGCTACGCTAGAATCGTTGGAAAACCCGAGGCGAAATTTTCCAAAAACCGTGGGATCCGCGAAACCAAAATAGCGCCGATTTGACCAGACGATAAGCTGTAAAAAATCCATGTTTAGATGGCGAAAAGTCAGCTGGTAGGCTTTCAAGGACAAAACGCCGGTGATGGTAAGAAATTCGCTAAATTTTACGTATGGGTTTTGTTTAGCCCAAAAATCCAACAGCAGAGAAGCGGAAAAGCAGTTCTTCTCCGATCCATCGGTTCAGAAAACGGTAATTTGAAAGCCTTGCTTTGTAACCTTCTTTTAGGTCACCGAGTTGCAACAAATCTTCGACGCTTGTTATCAATGCCAGGCGGTGACTTCCGGAAAACTATCAGTTCAAGAGTACGGCACCTTTTATTTGTTATATTTTACTTTTAGGACGCTGCTCTATTCCCGGCAATACTTGGAGGTGTTGAAGGGCGCGGCTGTCGACCGGTATACAAGGTTTTGTGGTGAAAACTCCCGAATTTCAGTGACACCCCTGAGGGCTATCGGGATTGCATCGCGTGGAGCCTGTTCGAGTCGCTGTTCTTCAACCAATCTGGTGCGCCATTTTGCCAGCTAAAAAATATGACATTTTTAGATTCCCTACTCACGTTTGACTTGATACGCTGGGCGGCTACTTCATTCCCCGACGATCAGGTAGTCAGATAATATCCCGGAAGATTATTTGGGGGTTTTTCGCATCGAAGCGATTGTAATTTTTTTAATAGAGGAAGTATTTCTAAGCAGTTTTTACTAATCCTAGACGTGAAAACATTGCGAATTTTGAAATTTTGATGAAACTGCAAAAATAGCGATTTTTCGACAAAACTTTCCCTAAAAATCTGCTTTCCTTATCCTTGTTTTGCACTCAAAGTAAAGTTAAATTTAACCAAAAACAGCATTAAAAGATTCACTATCAGGTTTTGTTTTAGATTTTAATGGCCAAAATGGAAGACGAAGTGAAACGAACGGGAAAACAAGTAGAAGAAGCCTCGGACTACTGGCGAACGACTGTCTTCCAGCTTCTTTCGTTCCATTTTGTGGAGTGTGCCCATCTTTTGCAGGATAGCGGACAGCAGGTTTCTTTCATCTTCTTGTGTGCAGCTGTTTTTTAGGATCAAGCCACCGAGGCGTTCATCACTGCCCTCCATCGTATGAACCTGGAATGGTTATTGCAACAGGATAGCGTAAGGCGGTTTCTCCAAAGTTTAATATCTTTTCGCTTCAGATGTCCGCCTACATCTCGTGGCAAAAGTCGCTGGGCGGTCAGGTGGCTTCCGGGATCTTTGACCAAAATCCGAACATCAAATTCCTCGCCGGGATGCTGACCGGGGACAAAAAGGTGGGCAGGGGCGTAGCCAGAGAAAAATTTCGGGGGGGGGCCCCGAAAAATTTTTTCCGAAAAACTCAAAAAATTAACGTGAAAACAGCGCCGCAGGCGAAAAATTTTGGAAAAAAGGCTATATAGCTCTACAAATAGCAGTAAGAACGTGAAAAAATAGATAAAAATAGCGCCGCAGGCAGCAAATTTTTTGAGAAAATAAAAATCATAAGGGTCCCACCTTATGAAATTTTCGGGCCCCGGCCGATTTCGGGAGGGGGGGGGGCCCACCTTACGCTACGTCCCTGAAGGTGGGTAGTAATAATATTAGTGTTGTATCCTATTATATCGATGCTAGGTTCTTTGGCATTATCGGGGGAAGCCAACTATTTTCTAAGGATCCAATTGTTCTGACGAAATGGGGGTTGTTACTCAACTTTTTAGCGATTCTAAGCGTAAAAACTAAAAGTTTGATCGCAAAAAAAAACCCGAAAAAAATACAGATTTTCAATAAAAAATGGACGATTTTCGACGAAAATAAATTTTCTTAAATTGTTATGTTTTTTCACTTGAAATATAGCTATATTTTCCTAAAAACGATTAAGCTGCTTAATTTTACATGATTAGGCATGGTCAGTAAAAAAAAATGGTCAAACTATAAAGATTCTAATTTCGTTTTTAGGTGTATTCCCGCCTTGTCGAGGCGATTGTTCCGAATTGGTGGCAGCTAGTCCCTCTCTACACAACCACCTGGTACCCGGCCGCTGAAATAACGCAATTGCCGGATATTGCTGAGGTAAAGGTTTCACGCATTTTTTGACCTACGTTTTTCCAGGAATGCCGACGTCTCTATCCCGCGACCGGAGACCAGGGCGACCTCTTCGCCAGCATCCTCTCCCTCGACCACTTCTCCGTGCTCCAGGAGATGATCCACCCGCCATATCTGGCCGTCCACCTTGCCGACCTCATCCACGCGTCCATGTCCGGGGCCAAAGAGGACGAGAACGGCACAACCACCATCTACGACCTGCGCAACTACTTGATCAAGGACTACGGCAAGATGCTGATGACGAGCAGCTCGATCTGGACGACCGGGGTCAACTACTTGTGCACGTTGGGTGTAGAGGGGAGGGCTGAGGCCGAGCAGCACCTGCTCACCATCCCGATCAAGGGCGAGAACACGGCAAATCAGGTGAGTTTTTCTGGAAATTTCGAAAATAGTTTGCTGTAGATTTACCGCATCGCAAAGGAACAGCGAATGGACAGGGCTGCTCAGCACGTCGCGGACACGATGGTCAAGAAGTCGGTTATAGGATTTTTTCACTATTCTACTTCCTAAGTGAAAATTAAGCTAGGTTCTTGCGCATTATCGGGGGGGGGACGGCCGCAATTTTTTTATGTCTAGAAATGCCTAATGACGGACTAGGAAGTAGTGTAATATGATGATTAGTAAAGTTCAGCTATATTAAGTAGGAAAAATAGCCAAAAAAAAACCTTTGAAGACGTTTTTTAGTCGACTTTTTTGTCGGAAATTCGCCATTCTTCGCCGAAAAAATTGACACTTTTGACCTTTTATTGTAATTTTGTCACTTTTTTTGCGTTTGGAAATAGTAAAAAAAACACAGAAACACTTCCGCTTTTCATATTAGGAAAATTGGTTTCTTACGATTTAGAACAGTTAGAAAAATTTGGCTCCCCCGATATCGCGAAAAAAAACGAAAAATTAGATTTAATCTTCTAATTTAGATACCTGAAAACGAAATGCTGGGGTCCGGCCGTCGCCTGGGCGCTCCGCGGTGACGACGAGGACCGAAATGCCCTCGACGCCGTTTGCCACACGGTTCTTCAAGAAGGTCAGAAACTCCTGAAAGCCTTAATTACCATTTTTTAGCCTCTTGCGAAGAAGTGGCCCAGCTTTATGCCCTCGAGAATCTGGGCGATCGTGTGCTTCAATCTTCCGGCCTGACGTTCCTCTACTCGTACTTCCAGTTCAGCAAGAGCCTGACCGACGGCCTGGTGCACGAGTCGCTGGCGCTGCTCATCACGCTCTTCAAGGGCAGCACCGTCCCCCATCGGTTCAGCGAGCGGCTCCTCGAGCACTTGATGGACATTTTGGGCAGTGTTAATGAGGTTGGTTCTTGGCTGTTAACGGGGGAAATCCAATTCTCATTAATTCTCTACGACCTTGTAACTAAAAATAAACCATTTTTATGTCCTTTTACGGTGCTTTCGCATTATCGGGGGGGGGGGGGGGGGGGGAGAAATTTTTTCTTTGGATTTATTTTAAATTTTAAACCATTTTTTGAATATATAAAGGGGTGGAAGTGTTTCTAAACTTTTTTTGCTATCCCTAAACGTAAAAACGTTACAAATTTATGAAAAATTGCGCTTTTTCGTCCAGAAATGGCCGATTTTTTACGAAAATTTCGACCTTTTTAGAAATTTTTTATATTTTTGGATAGTTTTTCTAGTTTAGATGCAGTTATATATTACTAAAAGTTTCAAAACTTTTACGAAAAATATTGAGTATTAAGACGTACCTTAATTCCTTGTTTAGATCCCGATCGAGAAAGAAGTGCTGTACGAGCTGATGTCGGTGGTGAATCAGCTGTCCACCGAACGTCTCGCCGAGATGCCGGAGGACGAGGCCCGCAAGATGGACAACACGGCCGAGTTCCGCATGCTGCGAACCCTGCTCTCACAAGCCTTCGTGAAGACGATCGCCGTCGACATTGGCCCGGCGATGGAAAGCTAATCGTTTTTTGTTCCATTCTCTTGCCACTCTCTCGCCTCCGACACTCCCATGTTATTTCGGGTCCCTTTATCTGATCTTCTCCTAAGATTCTCACATTTTGTTCCGAACAAGATTGTCCACTTCCCGATGCGATTAGTTGAATTATGTGTGTTTTTGGTACAATAAATTGTCGAAAAACAAAGGAAGGGTTTGAGTGCAGTTGAACTGTAAAAAGGCATTCAATATTTTGCAGAGCATAAATATTGGTTCTTTTGCATTAGCGGGGGGACGAACCTTTTTGTAATTCTTGTAATTCCTAGTAACGTATGAAGACGTGTTTTTGGTAATCAGTGGCTAGTTCCAACTAGAAAATTTTTCTAATATCTTTTTTTAAAGGCGACATTTTCGTCAAAAACGGCCATTATAAGTCGAAAAATGCCATATTTTTTAAACTTTCACGTTGAGCAATAGTAAAAAACCGTTTAGAAACTCTTCCACAATTTATATTTGGAAAATAGGTCCTAAGAAAAAAAGTTGGTTCCTATAGAGTGAAAGGCCCTAAATATTTAGTAAATAACCGAATCTGTCTGGAAACTTTCGATTGAAAGGCAAAAAACGGCATTTTCTTTTTCCAAATAACTCGCTTTTCTTGAAATTACACGCTTTTCTATGGCATTTCTTTAGATGATCAGTCGAAAACTATCATCTCTACTCCGGCATGCCCCAAAACTGCCTGGCCGCGCCCTCGGGTCTTATTGTATTGACCGTAAGTTTCACGTCTTCGTCAACTCAAGCTTATTCTTCCCTTTTTCAGCAACCGTCGGCCTGTCCCCCGAACAAAAAGACATCCAAGCGGTGGCCCGGGAATTCGCGCTGAAGGAGATGTACCCGAATATGCAGGCGTGGGATGAAAAGGTTTCAATTTGAGATTGGCGGCTTATTTTTGTTCAGGAAGAAATGCCCCTGGAGTGTCTACGGAAAGCCGGCGAGCTCGGCTTCGGCGCCGTTTATTGTAAAGAAGACCACGGCGGGACCGGTTCGTTTACCGGGATTTTGCCAAATTTTGAAGCTCAGGACTTGGACGACTCGACGCTTCTATAATTTTCGAAACGCTCGCTACTGGTTGTACGTCAACGGCTGCATATATGAGCATTCATAATATGTAAGGCTTTTTGGCAGTAAAATTATGCAAAATTTCGTTTAGGTGTGCTTGGATGATCGACACTTATGGGAGTGAAGACATCAAGGCAAAAATGATCCCAAAAATGGCGACATTCGAAACACTTGGATCTTATTGTTTAACAGAACCGGATGCAGGTATTCGGCATGGCTAAATTTATCGGGTTTTTAGGCTCCGATGCGGCCAATCTCCGGACGACAGCCAAAAAGCAGGGCGACTACTATGTGATCAACGGCTCCAAAGCATTCATCTCGGGCAGTGGCCACAGCGGGAAGTAAGTTTTTTGTGGCGCTTTTTTGGATCGATCCTGTTACGCTGGACAATAGCAATCATGAAGTTTTTAGCTACCTCGTCATGGTACGCCACGAAGGCCAGCCGGGCCCGAAGGGTATTTTCTGTATACTCGTGAGTTTGAGATTTTCTGGGTTTTTCAGCATCTATTTCTTAGATTGAAGACGGCGCGGAGGGCTTCACGCTGGGCAAGAAGGAGAAGAAGCTCGGCTGGAACACACATCCGGCCCGAATTTTGTCATTTGAGGACTGCAAGGTGAGTTTTGAAAAATTAAAAATCACAGACTCTTTTTAGGTCCCAATCAAGAACCAAATCGGCGGCGACAACGAGGGCTTCGCCATCGCGATGGCCGGCATCAACGGCGGGCGGCTGAACGTGGCGAGTTGTTCGCTCGGAGCCGCGCAGATGAGCATGGATTTGGCGATAGACCACTTGAAGGTAGAGTTTAGCGAATTTTTGATTTTTAGCTCGTCTAGCCTAGCCTGGTTTTTCGAAGATCCAGTGGACTGAATTAAATATTTCGTTCCAGGTGCGCAAGCAGTTCGGCAAGGCGCTCTCCGAGTTCCAGTGGAACCAGTTCAAGCTGGCCGAGTCGGCGGCAAAGCTGCACGCGTCGAGATTGATGGTGAATTTTTATCATAACTATTCACGGGAATTCATCTACAAAAACCGAGTGTCGATTTTCTATATCATATTTTCAAACACTTGAACTTTAAACAAAAGAAAAAATCGATATGAGTTGATTTTTATGGATTTTTGATGATGTTTCTCGTTTATGAAAAGTGAAGAAAATTAAAATTTGGTAAAAAAAAACGAAAAACTCCCCAAGGAGCTACTTTTCTCTACGGGCTCCAAAGAACAGCGCTTCCGGGATAAATCGAATTCCCCTTCCAGGTGCGAGACGCCGCCCGCCACCTCGACGCAAATTCCCAGCATAAAGTGGCGCTGTGTGCGATGGCCAAACTGCACGCCACCGACAACTGCTTTGAGGTGACTTCTTATCGATTTTCGTCGAGACTTCTCTTGTAGGTGGTCAACCAATGTCTGCAATTCTTCGGCGGCTACGGCTTCTTGAAGGACTACCCGCTGCAGCAATTCCTCCGCGACATCCGGGCCCACCAGATTATCGAGGGGACCAACGAGGTATCGTTTTGGAATCTTGGATCTTATCGATTTGCTAAATTATATTTCAGTTATATTATCCTATATTTAACCTAGAAAAATTACCTGAAAACGTTTTAAACAGCTTGAAAAGTCGAATTTTGCTCAACAACCGCCCATTTTTGGTCGAAAATCGATTTTTTGAGATTTTTGAACAGAAGTTTGCAAAGTTTTCACTTTTGGAAATAGTCAAAACCGTTTAGAAGCCCTTTCAGATTTGAAAATTAGATGCTAAGAAGGCAAAGTTGGCCCCCCGATAAGGCGAAAGTACCAAAAAGACTAAAAAAAAAATAACATTTTTCGAATAGAATTTCATCTCATTGATCCTTTTTCACCTGAAATAGCTTCCGTCTTACCTTTCCTAGTTGAAATAGCCCAAAACTATTAAAATCTTGTTATTAAGTTAATGCGCATATCTTGGCGTATGGCCAAATCCCCCCGATAACGCAAAAGAACCGGAATTTTATAAACCTAATAACTTTCCAGATCATGCGCATGCTGGTGGCTCGAGACTTGCTGTCGAAGCAGACGTGGCTGATCCAGTAAAACCCGACCGGATGGCGGCTAGAAAATTGGTACTACTATTACCGTTAGAATTTGCTGTATGGATTGATGGAAAGGGCGTTGTTTTTCGGTGATACACCCCCTTTTTGAGTTCAGATTGTGAGATTTTTATTGCATTTACACCCTGGGAATAAAGATTTTTATGGATTCTGGTCTTTTCTCGAAAGGTTTTGTTTCATGGTCGAACGGAGATTTTCTGGGATTTGTGGTGTTTTTTTGGATGTTGTGAATGACTGACTGACTGTTCAGTGGATGAAGCAGAAGCTGGGCAAGATCCAGGTGCGCTTCAGCCGGCGCACGCCCAGCACCGAGTCGCGCTCGTCGGCCACGGCGCCCGCGGAGGCCATCCAGTTCAGGTGAATCGTTTGAGCTGTATTTTTCTCGGTCCCTTTTCCTTATTCTAGTTTCCAAAAGATTGTTTTACAGTATCGGGATTTGCTATTATAAAATTTTGCCTTACGATCCAATTTTCTAACATAAATTAAGCAACTGTGTTTTTCTAACTATTCTAATAAGTAAAAACTTTAGAAAATTTTACTTTTTTACTTTAAATTATAATTTTACCAAACATAGTGATTTCTCGACAAAAATTTGAAATTTTGGAACATTTTTCGAAGGTTTCTAGATATATTTCCACTCGAGGTATAGCTATTTGACCAAACCGATCTGGTAAACTCTTCTAACGGGTAACAACTTTACAAATTATGTTTGAAAAATCTCAAAATTCGATTTTTGGACCCAAAATTTCTATTTTTAAACATTCTATTTTTGGAGATAGGTTTCCCTTGCGATATAGCTATTTGACCAAAAAGCGCTATCGAAAATAATTTTTAGTACCCAACCCGGCAAATGCGCGGGCTAGCAAAAGCTTTCCCCAGGCCTATTTTGAGCCGTCAACCACCTAGTGCCGCCTCCGAACTCTTCAATTTGACCACTTCCCGCCTCCTGACGCTATTTATGGCCATGCTATACCGCTGCCACTGCTGCTGGTGGCTTCATGAATTACGCGCCGGGGGAAGGGTTTCCGCCCCGCTTCTGTGTCTGCTCGTCGTGCCCGGGCCATCCTCCCCCTCCTTCCCCAGCTCCTCATTTGATTACACTGGCCCACGGGCCTGACGGCCGGCCAACCCTGGGTGGCGCAGCAGACCTCTTAGGGTGCACACCACGGCGAAGGCCGGGTTTTTATAGGCTTCATCTTAGAGCTGTTTTGATCGACAGGGCGCTATTTCTAATTTCCGGGCGGTGTGTTCATTTCGTAGGCTCGAAAGCTTGTGGGAAAAATTGGGCAAAAATAGCCACCATGCCTTGCTTGTTTGGCTTAATTTGCGGACGAAAATATTTAGGATTTGGAGCATCGTTAGAATACGCACGTCCCGGTTCACAAATCGGGGTTCTTTTGCATTAACGGGGGGCCCGAATTTTTTTCATAAGTCCAGAACAGCCTAAGAAGTGAATCGTCAGTCTCTCAATGTTGCTTTTAACATCGTCAAGTGGAAAAAATAAAAAAACTACGAAAAAATTTTAGCCGAGGTTTTGATTTAAAATCGCTGTTTTGTCGAGAAATCGTTATTTTTTTTGTTGGTTTTATAAAGTATTATAACGTTTTTAAGTTTAGGAATAGTAAAAAATAATTTAGAAACCCTTCCGCTATTTATATTGTAAAAATTGGATTCTAGTAAAAAGCTGGTCCTCCGAAAATGCGAAAGAACCCAAATTTGCCCTAGAATGAGGACCCTATTAATAGGGTCAAATTGCTATCCCTAAATTCCTATCAGATTTTCAACCCCGTTAGAACTCTACTCGAAATCATAGGTCTCAAGGTTTTCCTCCAATTTTTTTAGACCCGAGAGAAGTCTTCAATCGCCTGACTCCTTTTTGGAACGCGAATGAATAATCCATGAGGTTCTTCTGCCTCGCGCTTTTTTTGCAGCCGCCTAGCCTTTATTTTATTTATATTGTTATGCTGTGCCCTTCAGCGGGCTAGCCTTTTCGTGCGAAAGTACTCGTTTGGTTTGGGGGAAAACAGGCGATTTCGACCACTCACCGTCGCTTTAGTTCGCACCCCCGCGGTGCGAACTAATTGGCAGCTGACCACATGGCGGTAGTAGTCTACGGCACTTATGGCATCGATTTTGCGGGTTGTTTTTCGGTGATTCAGCGGGTTTAGATCAAGGGGGAAACTGGATTTTGAACGATTCGTCATCCTCGGGAAATTCGAATAATGTGTATTTTTAGCTCTTGACGGTGGATCAGAAATTTTAGGCGGTGAACTAGCAGAGGTTGCGACGGAAATTTATAGAAAGCTCGTTTATACCGGCTTTCTTTATTTCTCTTTGGAAAATATTAAAAATTAGTTTTTGTCAGCTTTCAGGTAGAAAAAACCCGGTATTTTTAGACGTTTCCGGACGATTGACGATTGTCGTAAAATTTGAAGCCAGAGAGCCGGCAAAGATTTTTTGAGATTTTGTGAGATCGCATTTTTTTTACTATTACTAAACGTGAAAACTTTATAAATTTTGATTAAGAAAAATACAAGAAAAGCAGCGATTTTTCGACCATTTCAGCTAAAAATTTTTCCACGCTTTTTTTTTTGGTTGTTTGCCACTTAAAATAAAGTTCCTATTACTAAAAACCCTATAAAAACACGATTTTTAAAATATTAATTTCTGAATTTATGGGGGAAAAGTATGCGACAATGGGAAAGAGCCCGGAATTCCAAGCCTTTCAAGGAGTTGCTCACAATTTAAAGGACTTCGCGATTTTCGTTTTAATAACTTTGCGCGAAAATGCACCAGTCTATCTATCCGGTCTTCCCAGGAATTTCCGGTGGCCATTGTATAATTTATCTAGCCCTGAAACATATAAACTTTGGACCCGCGTAAACACTCACTCCTCTCTCCTCCAAAGCGATCGTGCCCCCCGGCTGGCGCGTCTGCGTTTTGTATCGTCTGCTCCCTCACCCCTCAGCGCGTCCCTCCTTCTCCGCTCGCCCCCCTTCTCCGCGGAAAAACACGTTCCCCTCGCGGCCAGCCAGCCATCCAGCCAGCTACCCGCTGGCTGTCTTGTACGTCTCGCCCTCAAGGTCAACCCCGAAGCAACGGATTGTTCTTTTCTCGGTCTTTCTTTCTTTCTGTCGGCAGTCCCGAGTCGCTATTGCCTAATTGGCACGCTGCCCGTAACGACCCTCATTCCGTTTCTCTAGATTTTCGCTCGGGGGTTCATTGTCTCTTTACCGGGTGCTGAACTTATGGGAAACCCATTCTAAGCGCGTTTTTATTCGAATTTTTATTGGGGTTTTGATACCTTAAAAGTTATTGACCTAGATTCCGAATATCTAGATTTCGTAGAAGATATTACGGGTTATTCCTTTGCCGGAAATTACCCGAGTTAGCAGGGTAATGCGGAAAATACTAATTTCTTGGATAAACTTTAATTCGCGTGAGTTTGGTCAACCACTGAATTTTCATTTTCTGCTCTGATACTTTTAGAATCCCGGGGTTACTCCATTCGACTCGATTTGATTTTGCAAAAAAAAAAAAATTGCCGGACGTTTTTGTCGTTCGAAATTACGCTTTTCCTGTAATTTCTAATTTCACGGTTTTTTTTCCCTAATCCTAAATGACGCTATAAGACGCTCCTGTAGTTTTTTTAATTTTTACTAACTCTAAAAAGCTTTTTTAATATGTAGATTTTAAACGTAAACCCTGAAAGTCGAAACGTTTTCCTTTTTAACCGATTTAAAACAAAGAAAAACCTTAAAAAAGATGCAATTTATTTTTGCAGTGACCCTCCTCCGGCGGTGCCCTCCTCGGCATCGATGGCCACCACCTCGGCCGCCTACATTCCACAGCCCACCGATATCGACGTCCATGAGGCCATCAACGATTCGCCGAGATTCCGCGGGCAGGTTCGTGTCGTTTTTTTGCGATTTTTGGGAGCTTGAAAAAGCCGTGGAGATTCGCTATTGCAAGAGTGAAAATAGCTTTTTTTTCAGGCTCGCGGCCACGAAGCCTACTTCAATCGGCTGGAGTCGCGGCTGACCGAGGTTCTAAAAATTTTATGGACGGAAAACCTGGCTTTTTTAGATCCTCAAACACTTTGCCACGATGGCCGACCTCGGGAGGACTTATGCGACCACAGTATAGTAAGTTTTTTCCCAATTATTTAATTGAATTATTAAATTTTATATTTATTATAACTTGAAAAATTTGGGACTGAACTTTTAGCGGAGGGAAACCAGACGTTTCAAAGTAATGCCGTACGGCCCTATGACGAAAAAAAAACCCTTTTATATAGCATTTCGCACGGTTTTTATATCATAAAAAAGCTCATAAAAATGTCCAAAAATTTTAGATGTTTGCACAAAAATGTATGAAAATTCCCCAAAAGGGTCAAAATTTTCGGATCTCCGAAGATCTTTAAAAATTTTTGTAACTTTATGGCGAGCAAAAACTACTAAAAACATTTATATCAACCGATGGGCGGAAAAAATTAGCTTGTCCCCCCTGCTAACATTCCAGTACCGTGCTTTTTAGCAAACTGTCGATATCGGTCAACCAGCTAGGCCAGGAGAGCTTCCCGGACAACGCGTTGGCCCAGTCTACGTTTGGCACACTCGCCGAGGCCTACACCAAGATTGTCGAGTTGATGAGGTGCGGTTTATCCGATTTTTTTAAAAGGAAGAGTGTCAACTTTGCCATCTGCCAATTTCGCAATTTTCAACCCTCTTGCCCGGCGGCTGTCACGCTCTCTTTAAAACATTGAGAACTCATAAAAAAACTAATTTGCTTTTTTTCAGAGGTTTCCAAGAGGAAAGCACGATCAACGCGTACAACAAGCTGCAAATGTTTTGCAGAAAGTAGGCGCGATTTTGCAGCTGTGAAACCGTGTTTTTCAGAGAACTTGCCGACGTCGCCGCCCTTCGGACCCAGTTCGACAACACGGCGGCCCTGACTGACGATGCGCTCACGAAGAATGCGGCGAGTTCAAGGACGAAGAAGTCGGAAACTGTATGAATTCGTATTTTTAGGGTCTGTTTGGCTCCCTCTGGCTCTGTTTATCTATCTCTCTCTCGCCCGCTCTCTCGCTCTCTCGCTCTCTCTCTCTCTCTCTCTCGCTCTCTCTCTCGCTCTATCTCTCTCTCTCCATCTGTCTCTCTCCCCAAATTTTTAATCCTCTTTTTTTTCAGCTCGAGACCCGAAACGCCCTCGTCAACGTCGGCGCCCTGCACGCGCACACAGCGCTCGACTTTTTGGAGAAAATCAACCTGGCCCACGCCCAAAAGGACCTCGTCGTCGTTGATGCCGTAAGAACAATTCCGAATTTTCGACAAAGGTCTTCGTTTTAGTTATGGTCATTCGTGAAGGACACTAGTGCCTTCTTCTCCAAGGGGCACGCCTTTTTCGACGAGTGGACTGCCATGGATAATGGGGGTGAGTAAAATCTGTTGGGTTGAGAAGCTAGAAAATTCGCTGTGGTCGGGTAGCTTACAATAGGACAGCCCAACAGGGTTCATTAGCGGAATTGTGATTTTCATAATTTCGTTTTTTAGGAATCGCCGACGCTGTCGACGCCTTGACGAAGAAGCGCGACTACACGGCACGGCAGATGCAAGACATTCACTCGTTGGTCCCGTCGGTGGGTTTTTTTGTTTTTTTTTGCGCTGTTTGTATTTTTAACTATATGCAATTAATTGGTAGAATATAATGCTTTATTCAAAATTACAGGTAGAATATGGAATTTTGAGGGAGAAATTGAACGTAAAATAGATAATTCACATAGGATTTTAAATTGTAGAAATACATTGTAATTTTAGTAAGTTTTTAGCTATAAGAAGCATATATACAATTTACGAATTTTCGAATATTTTGGATTTTAGGGATAAAATTTATGAAAAACGACCAAAAAAGTCAAAAATTTCGAATTTTCACATATTTTATAAATTCCGGGTAATGAAAAACTACTAAAAACAATATAAAAATACTTTATATATTACCCACATGCGAGAAGATAAAAATTGGTTTGCCTTGATTGCAATCCCCCCGCTAACAGTCCAGTACCATCGAACCCTTGAGACGCTGTCCCTTCCGCAATTACGCACCTTCTTCTCCTCAAGGAACAGGACTATCATTGCGCCCTTGGGCACACATGCACGAACGTACGGATTGCGCCAATCAGCCCCTTCAATGGACACACACACTCACTCAGCCCCTCTCTAATTGCTGACCGGGAGGGACCCAAAAAAGGCCGTGCACAAACAGCATCAAGGCCCCCACCCAATGCGCGCTTGCATTGTTTTTCCTGAATTGATGATCGGGCACTATGGCCCGAATGGCCAATGGCCTGCACCGCACCGACTGATTCAGCGCTTTTCGATGCGTGTGCCCGGCCGCGGCGATCAATTCGGCCCCGGCGCGCCCGAACTCTTTTTTTGCAGTCTTGCCGGTCACACACACGCACGCACATACGCAAACTGACAGACAGAGAACAGACAAATATACGCCAAGAAATACTCACCTTTCTCTGTCTCCCTCCCTCTCTCTCTCTTTCTCTCTCTCTCTCTCTCTCTCTCTCTCTCTCTCCCGCTCTCTCTCTCTCTCTCTCTCTCTCTCCACAACCTCTCTCACCGGCTGACCGGCCGGTGACCGGCAGGCTTTTGCCACGGGTTCCTAGGCCATTCATTTGATTCGGAAAACTAGATTGATTTCTTTAACAATTTTTTCTCCCTTTTTGTGTTGATTTTTAGGCTTTTCGGCGTTTCATCTGAAATTTATCTGAAACCCGACAATGATGCCCCATTTTCTATAGCTTTTTAGAATTTTCTAGCCTGATTTTGCTCTCAACGGATTTTAAATATTGATCACCGGGTTAGCAACTATTTTTAATATTGTCGTAAATCCTGTTAATGGTCGTGATTAGAAAATATTTGTGGTTTCGTTCAACATTTTTTTGATTTGAGTGTTTTTAAGCTTCTTTAGCGCATGATTTTTTTTCTGCTAGTTTAGCGATTTTCTAAAGACTGTTTACCTTGTTTCTAGGCTGGCGCCGGGTGTTTTTATTGCGGATTCTGAGGCCGCTGAAACTCTAAAGCTTGGAGCGAGCTCATTTGCTAGAGTCCAAATCTAGAGCTAGCTACTCCTTTTTAGCACTTCCTCGTCCAATAAAAATGGCTCTTCTCGACAATAATCAAGCCACTTTCCCCATCCCCAGCTGTTCCTCCCCAGTGCTCGCCCCGTCCTTGTTTCCCGGCGCGGCTTTTTGCAAGTCGGCGCCGGCGGCTGACTCATCAAACTGCCTGTTAGCTGTTTTCATTGGGCGACTGGATCCATTTTTAGTGGCCTAATCGATTCCGCGGATCTTTTCTCTCTAATTCTGGCGGAATTTGATAAAATGACGTTAATTTTTTACCTGCAAATCGCCAAGACTTCTACTAGAGTTACAGCTTTTTTTTGTTTGGCTTTAACATCCATTTTGCCAGCGTTAAAGGTGTAAAATTACTAGATTTTTGTGATTATGAGCCTGCGACTGACGGAAATCAACGCCTTTATGACCTGACGCGTTTATTTAATCCGGTAAGATGCGGGTGGCTTCCGGCATTTCCGGTAGACTTATCAAAAACTTTCCAATAAAATTCCAGCGCTTATCTCTCTCTCGCTCTCCCTCGTTCTCGTTCTCCCGTCCTCTCTCGCGCTCTCTCTCCTATAATAATACGGCCCATTTTACCAGTCTTTTCACGCGATTTTTTCGACCCTGAACCTTTGAATCGTGGAAATTGAGACTCTCTGCTTTTTCCCCCTGCTGCTCCCCACGTCAGCCCCGTGAACACCATACCGAACCCCATTTTGGCTGATTCAGCGCGTCGGCCGGCCGGCCAGCCCGCCGGCTGGATATTGTTTGGCGTTTATTGGAGCGGGTGCGCTGGTCCCGCGATTCCGACGAATCGATGGCCGCTGCTTGTTTTCACCATTAGATTAGATTCTGCCCCCGGTATTTTCGGGGAATCTGTTTTTTTTTGGCGGTTTAGAATTAATATTCCGAGTTGCGAATAGCCCTCAGAATTTTGAGATTTTGCGAATTTTATTTTTTTGTCTCCTTGTTGCTGAAATTTCTGCAATCTGATCTAGATGTCTGGCTCTCTCTCTCTCTCTCTCTCTCTCTCTCTCTCTCTCTCTCTCTCTCTATCCTATCTTGGTCGTAGCCAAAATTCGCCGGGGCGCCTGGGCAGCCAAAACATTTCTATCGTAGATTTTCTGTTTTTTTTTGAGATATTGATCCGGCTGTCGAAATTTGGGAATCTGAATTCGGCTTTTACGGTTCCCATCTTTTAAAAGTATAAATTTAAATAATACTGTGCGTAACTTGCGACTTTCTGGTCCCTTTAAACTCTAACTTTATTTCTGTCCTCTCTCTCACTCGCTTTCTCTCGCTCTCGCTCTCTCTCGCTTTCTCTCTCACTCGCGCTCTCCGATAATACCTAATTCGCAAACCCTGATCATCTACAGCCATGCTCGACATGAGCGACCGGCAGCGTAAGGAGGCCATTCGACTCCTGGAAGTGATGGCCCAGATCCAGACGCCATTCTCGAAATTCTACCTCGACGACGACCCCCTGATCCCCACCACTTCTGGCGAGGTGAAGATGCGGCACCTCGAGGTTACGCCCAACCCCACCCACCGCTCGTCCTCCCCATCGGCATTGGGGGAGGGCATACTATTCGGGTCTGTACTGCCCAGGGCTGCCTGCCAACCGACCATGCCGGCGGAGAGGGCCCAGAAGAAGAAGACGACGCTGCCGACCAGGGTTCGGAGGCTGTTGTCGTCGCCGCCGAGTCAGGTTCGGGAGCGGGAGCTTGATCGGAAATCTCCCGGAATTTGCTAAATTTGAGCTCTAGATGCTAAATTAGATTGTCTTAAACGTATAAAACTTCAGCTTTTAGGGTTAGAGTTAGAATAAAGCGCCCGAAGCTATAGATTTTCAGGTACTGGACGGTTAACGGGGGGGGGGAATAGCATGGGTAACACTAATTTCGCTTTTCCGCCTATACCTGTTCAACTAGTCTATTTTCACGTGTCTTAGAAGGTTTTGGTTGCTAGAAACGTGTCAAAAATATTTTTAATTTGTAAAGTCCGAAAATTTTGACTTTTTTTATTTTCAAATGTTTTAGCAGTTTTTAGGTGCAAGCAACTTGTCAGAAATATTTTTTTATCTTTTCAAATCCGAAAATTTTGACGTGTTTGGGCCATTTTTTTAATCGACTTTTGGCTGATGGTATTGTCCCTAGGGTTTTCGAGACCTAGTCGATGCTAGGGGTCGATTCCGGCACTTCACAGCCCCTTTAGGAAAATTTTCCACCTTCTAACTCACGCATTTTTATCGCTAACCCAGCGTTTTTTTGGGGTCTAGCACGAGGCAATAGGCAATTTTCGGCTTATTTCTCGCGTGGAAGTTGACGGAATTCCTGCGTGTTTTCCTCTCCCGCCTTGTTGACCCGGGAAACGCCGCCATAACGTTCTTTAATTGGAATTTTACAACTAAAATTTACTCCTCGAAAAAATCGAGTATTTGGGTTTTTAAGAGAGTAGCTAAAGTTTAAAAAATCCAAAATTTTATTTTTAACTCGCTTTGATTTTTCTGCTTTCAGGAAATAAGAGTTACGAATTGGGATTTTTAAAGCAGAGGTTTTAATGGTAAAAAAAATACATAAAATTAGTTTTTAAATATTAAACTAAACAAGAAAACGAACTTAAACAATCTGAATTTTAAAAAATCAGAGATCTAGAAAATTTTTGGAACCCAGTCTAATTTTTCGGCTTTCAGGAGATGTACCAGCACCCACCCGGCATCTCGCTCGACCCGGACGTCGTCATGGAAGGCTACCTCTACAAGCGCAGCAGCAACGCCTTCAAGACGTGGAACCGCCGCTGGTTCCAGATCAAGGACAACAAATTGGTTGGTTGGAAAAACCATCAAAACCATTATTTTCCAGCTGTACATCCACCGCTCCGGCGACGACTTCCACCCGACGGTGATGGAGAAGAACTTGGTGCTGTGCATCGTCCGCCCCGCCCCCACGACCATCGACCGCATCGGCTGCTTCGAGCTGGTCACCCCCGAGCGCAGCCACATCCTGCAGGCCGACTCGGAGGCGGTGTGCAACGCCTGGATGCGCGCCCTGCAGCGGACGATCCTGAATTTGCACGAGGCCAGCCAGGCGGTTAGTGTTTTTTAGGAAAATATTTTATTTAAATAATTTTTTAATTAAATTAATTCTATTTAAAAGTATTTAATGCTCTTAAGGGTAATTAATAATTTAATTACGAGAGTTTGAGCTTTAATAAAGGCACGAGCGAGCCACGACTATGGATATGCATGAAATGACTTTTTGGGACCGAACTTTTTCGTCTAGAAATGCCTAGTAACTTAACAGGAAGTATTTTATTAGTGTTTATGGTAAAATATAGCTATATCACTTATATATAAATTGCTAATGTCCGTGCGCCCGACCGTCCGTACGGATCGCTGCGGGACCCCCATGCCCCCAGACTATGCCCCCAGGTCAACGTGCCCCCAGGGCATGTCCCGGGGAAAGGGGGAGGGGTCAGAGGTCACAGGGGCCGTTCGCGCATTAATGGTAGCAGAAATCCCCAAACACAAGAGTAATTGTTTCGCAACGGTTTTTATTGCTTTTTTAGTATTAAAGAAGGTTTAGGACTTTGTTTTAAAGGGTATTCTAGCCATACACGCTATTCTTAGATGTTTTTTAGTATTAAAGAAGGGTGAATAACTTTCTTTCAATGGTATTATAGCCATTACGCGTTTCTTAGATGTTTTTTTAGTAGCTAAGAAGGGGGAAATAACTTTCTTTCAAGGGTATTATAGCCATTACGCGTTTCTTAGATGTTTTTTTTAGTAGCTAAGAAGGGGGAAATAACTTTCTTTCAATGGTATTATAGCCATTACGCGTTTCTTAGATGTTTTTTTAGTAGCTAAGAAGGGGGAAATAACTTTCTTTCAAGGGTATTCTAGCCATTACGCGTTTCTTAGATGTTTTTTTTAGTAGCTAAGAAGGGGGAAATAACTTTCTTTCAAGGGTATTCTAGCCATTACGCGTTTCTTAGATGTTTTTTTAGTAGCTAAGAAGGGGGAAATAACTTTCTTTCAATGGTATTATAGCCATTACGCGTTTCTTAGATGTTTTTTTAGTAGCTAAGAAGGGGAAATAACTTTCTTTCAATGGTATTATAGCCATTACGCGTTTCTTAGATGTTTTTTTAGTAGCTAAGAAGGGGGAAATAACTTTCTTTCAAGGGTATTCTAGCCATTACGCGTTTCTTAGATGTTTTTTTTTAGTAGCTAAGAAGGGGGAAATAACTTTCTTTCAAGGGTATTCTAGCCATTACGCGTTTCTTAGATGTTTTTTTTAGTAGCTAAGAAGGGGAAATAACTTTCTTTCAAGGGTATTCTAGCCATTACGCGTTTCTTAGATGTTTTTTTAGTAGCTAAGAAGGGGGAAATAACTTTCTTTCAATGGTATTATAGCCATTACGCGTTTCTTAGATGTTTTTTTAGTAGCTAAGAAGGGGGAAATAACTTTCTTTCAAGGGTATTCTAGCCATTACGCGTTTCTTAGATGTTTTTTTAGTAGCTAAGAAGGGGGAAATAACTTTCTTTCAATGGTATTATAGCCATTACGCGTTTCTTAGATGTTTTTTTAGTAGCTAAGAAGGGGGAAATAACTTTCTTTCAATGGTATTATAGCCATTACGCGTTTCTTAGATGTTTTTTTAGTAGCTAAGAAGGGGAAATGACTTTCTTTCAAGGGTATTCTAGCCATTACGCGTTTCTTAGATGTTTTTTTTAGTAGCTAAGAAGGGGGAAATAACTTTCTTTCAAGGGTATTCTAGCCATTACGCGTTTCTTAGATGTTTTTTTTAGTAGCTAAGAAGGGAATGAACTTTCTTTCAAGGGTATTCTAGCCATTACGCGTTTCTTAGATGTTTTTTTAGTAGCTAAGAAGGGAATATACTTTCTTTCAAGGGTATTCTAGCCATTACGCGTTTCTTAGATGTTTTTTTTAGTAGCTAAGAAGGGGGAAATAACTTTCTTTGAAGGGTATTCTAGCCATTACGCGTTTCCTAGATGTTTTTTTAGTCTCGAAGAAGGGTACAACTTTGTTTCAAGGGTCTTCTATGTTTTTTTATTCCTAAAGAAGGTTATAGCTTTGCTTCTGGGAGGTGCGTTAACCATTCGACTTTCCTTCTCTTTTTGTTTAGGATCAGCTACGGATGTTGGGGGGTTTCTTTCAGGGGGAATAGGAGGAGTGGAAGGTTCTTTGGTTTTGGAGGAGGTGCATAGGTAGATCACGGAAGGACTCCGCGCCAAGCGGGAAATATACTAAAGAGAATGGGAAGCGCCCTGTATTGCCTTGCCCCCCGGGAGGGCCAGGCAAAAAAAGCCGCGAAGCGGCTTTTTTTGACTGGTATTAACTTGAAAAATCTAAAAAAAATCCAAAAAAACATTATCTTCTTTCAACAAAATCATTTTCTTCAAAAAAAAACGGGCATTTTCGGTGGAAAAATCTTGATTTTTTAATTATGTTTTTATTTTATTCTTGTAAAGTTTTTCAGTTTAGGGATAGTAAAAGACAGTTTAGAAACACTGCAGCGATTTATATTTTAAAAATTGGCCCCCAGAGATAATGCGAAAGAGCCGTTTCGGAAACTTGTTGAAGCCATTTTGAAGCCCGTGAAGCGTGGGGCCTCGCGAAAAAATCCACGTGAATTTATGGCTAACAAAGCAAAAAATCCCTGCATTGCCCGTCTCTAGAATCGAAAATCCCTAGAATTGATATCTCTATTATCTGCCTTTTCAGGGCTACGACGCGATACGCAACGAG
This sequence comes from Mesorhabditis spiculigera, assembly GCA_958295435.1. Taxonomy (NCBI): domain Eukaryota; kingdom Metazoa; phylum Nematoda; class Chromadorea; order Rhabditida; family Rhabditidae; genus Mesorhabditis; species Mesorhabditis spiculigera. Next base: position 229,372 of record CATQJA010002614.1, on the reverse strand, counting down.
CCGTCCTCATCGGCACATCAAGCCGCTTCCGAGTCACATTCTGGCACGGCAATGTCCGGACGCCCCACGACAATCACGGAAATCCCGGGCGGCTCACCGCGTAATGCCAACGGCACCGAGCCGGTGTACACAAAGATCCGACGGACGCCGGGGAACGACCGTTGCGCGGACTGTGGCGGACGAGAGGACGTGAAATGGGTCTCTATCAACCTCGGGGTCGTGCTGTGCATCGAGTGCTGCGGCGTGCATCGCAGTCTGGGCGTGCAGGTGTCCAAGGTTTGTGCATATTCTTAAACTTTTGATTGTGGTGCGTTAGCGGGGGAGAGGGACTTGACTTCCTTTTTGCGCTTATTCCCGAGAATACTAATTTAATTTAATTTAGTTTAATTTAAAATATTTAACTGGTTTGAAATGGCTTTACCGGAAAAATTTGAAAATTCAAGATGTCATTTTAGTTTCGTAGCCAAGCTTTGGTTTCTTGGGACAATTTTTTAATCCACACTGTAGCTCTGATATGGGCGTAGGGATGCTAATGGTCCCCCCGCTAATGAATAAGCTCTTTTTATGGTGACATTCTTCAGATCCGCTCGCTGACGATGGATTCGCTGGACGGCGAGGTGACGAACATCTTGATGTCGCTGGGCAACGACCGCGTGAATGCGATCCTGCTCTCCGGGCTGCCGAAGAAGGACATCGTGCCGCCGCCCGCGAATGAGCGGTCGCCTCGCGAGGTTTGTTCTTGGTTTTTCGGCTTCTCTCGACGACAGCGAGCAGTTCAGTCAGTCAGATTTAAATAATTTGTTTTAATTTAGTATATGGAAAAATTCTCGTATTTTTAGGTCCGCGAAACCTGGATCAAAGCCAAGTACGTGGAGCGTCGCTTCGTGGCCCACGGCACCCCGCACAAAGCATTGCGACGGAAGGCCAGCGCTGGAGGTCGGTTTCTAGGTGTTTCAGCCAAAAATATGTGTTTTTAGTGAACCGCTCGGCTTCGTCGGCCAACGTCGCCTCACTGGACATGACTACGAGTAGCACGTATAACGAGAACCTCGGCGAGACGCATAGTGATGAAGGAGGAGATGAGGGTCACGCTGATGTTCATGGTATGATGCGAGTCGAACGATTTGAACTGTTCGATTTAGACGAGCTTCTCCTGGCGGCCGCTCGGACCGGAGATCTTCCGGAAGTGCTCAAGAATTTGTTGACTGGAGCCGATGTGAATGCGTTGGTTGACGGGACGACGGCGCTGCACGCTGCGATTCTGGCGGTTGGTTTCCGGATGTGATTTGGAGCTTTATAAAGTCGTAGCATAAGGTTTTTACAGGGATTTTGAAGCGCCCAAATTTTCGATATAATTCACATTTTAGAACCACACTGCCGTCGTCGAATTCCTGCTGCTGAACGGCGCGAAGACGTCGTTGGCCGACGCTAATGGGGACACGCCGCTTCACGTGGCTTCCAGGAACGATGGACCACTGTTAGTTTTTATGGAGAGTCGGATTCTAGGTTTTCATCTCCTTTTTGGATTTTCCACTCAAATTTTCCGTTTTCAGGGCCGCCGCGATGCTGCTAAAACGGGGTGTCGATCGGGATCTCGTGAATCTGAAGGGCGAGACGCCGATTCAGATTGCCGTCGACAAGGAGTCGGTGGAAATAATTACCTTGTGAGTTCATAGCTTTATTTCACTCGATATATGGGTTGTTTTGAACCTCTTCAACTCGATTTTCAGGCTTCGCCTTCACGAGATGCGCGACGAGACGGACGCCACCGAGGGCGTCGACGAGATCATCAGCGACTTGACGCGCCGTGCGGCCGAGAAGGCGGCCACGATGCGCAACGGGGCGGCTGGTACGGAATCGTTTTTGGCGCTTCAATTCCATCTTTTCCAGGACGTTCACCGCCCTCCATTTCCGAGCTTGCCCTGGAGAAGATGCGCCCCGAGGAGTGAACCGCTTCATGTCGTTGCCCCCTGGCTATTCGTGCTTTACTCACTGTTCCGCCATCATTTAATTCCTTTTAAACTTAATTCCTGATCAGTTCGCTAGTCCGATTCTTTCAGTCGATGATGGATGATGGAGTCCTGGACGATGGTCAGATCGATTCTGAAGCGCGGAAAATTGTGGAAATTCTAGAAGCTTTTGGAATTCAGAATCTTTACACGATTGGTCATCTCCTGAAAAGGGCACATCACGATTTTGAATCGCTAGAGCTAGAGATTTCCAAGCTCTTGTACAATTCCAGAAACCCTGGGTTTTTCTGAATCATCTTAACCGCATCAAAAAGCTTCGAAAAGCTGCTACGTGCGTGATTGACCATCGTTCCGGCGACATTTGTAAAAATTCCCCGATTGACCCCCCCATTTTACGGATTTCAATGTGTTCACTTCCTTGTACTGTTACTCATCAGCCTTTCATTGTACCTTAAATGTACCTTAAAAAACCTGGCCACGGCCTTTTAACGGGAGCATGAGGTCATGCTCTCGCTCTTGGCTTCCGGCCAAAGCTAAAGTATCATACCTGTCGAATTCATAGTCCCCTATTAAATTTATCCTGTTTCTTTTTCTGTGCCCCCCCGACTTGCCATGATGATTGTGATTTTTGGCGGGCCACCTCCTGAAGCCCTTTCACTACGCTTTTGCTGTGCTTTGAGCCCCGTCTCTTCTGCTGCTGCTGCTCCTTGGTGCTTTGGTGCTTGCGATGACCCGGTGGATGTGTCATGACGTGTCAGATGAAGCGTAATAAATTATAAACTTTTATCGGCTTGTGAAAATACACCGAAAATGCTCCGGATTGATGGCTTAATGTATTTTGAGGTTACTTTATTGATTTCTCTAACCCTAAAGCATTCTGACGAGTTTCACGGGCTTCAAAATAGCCTCAATAGGCTTCCGAAGCGATGCTTTTGCATTATCGGGCGGTGGGGAAGGGTCAAATTTTTGTTGCTTGCAAGCTGCAACCCAAAACTGCCTAGTAAGTTAATAGTAGGCGTTTTAATAGTGTTGTTCGCAAAATGTAGCCATTATTAAAGCGCAAAAGCAATAAAATTTTGGTCGAAAATCCATTTTTTCCATTTTTTAAACAAAATTTGTAAAGTTTGACGTTTAGGTATAGTAGTAAAAAGTTTAGAAACACTTCCTCGATATATATTAGTAAACTAGAACCTTAGAAAAAGTTGCTTCCCCCCGATAATGCAAAAGGATCTACGAGGCTTTCAAAGCAAATGTTTCAATTAAATCCAATTTAGCGGTTCAAAATCTAGCAAATTTAGCTTTCTTAGTTAGGTTTTTCTTTAATTTAGTGTTTTTAGCTAATGGCCTCGTCACGGCGGCTCTGGGCGGCGTTGCAAGGCGTCATCTGCGTGCACAAGCCGGCCGACACGCACTTGGCAAGTCTGAAAAAGGTTTGTATTTTGAAATTTAGCTTTTCTAACTTTTTAAAGCATACTTTATGCCATTTTTCAGCGGATAATCGCCCAAATTGTCGAGCAGGGCAACCAGGCCTGGGAGGGGCGACCGCCCAAGGAAATTGAGCTGCCGATTGTCAGTTTTTGGCATGGAATGGTGCTATATGTGGTTTTGAAATCGAAAACGCGTACTATGCAACGCATTTTTATTTTTTAGGTAACAGAAGGCGAGAGCGGGGCCATTTGGATCACCGGGACGAAGAAACAGCCGGATTATAGGTATTTGAGACTGGGAAGCTTCAAATAATCATTTTTAGTGAACATCCCCTCGTCGTGGGCCCGATGCTGCACCCACAGGATGTGCTCGTCGAGGAGCTGGGCGATATGGAGCCGACGACGTCCGGCATTTGTCTACTCGGGCTGAATGATGGGTGAGGAATTTTGGATAAACTAGAAAAGCGGCAATTTGCCCTCTTTCATCATTTTTTTTGCTTCCTATTTACTGCTCTTTTTAAAGTTTCAAGCATAATTTATGGTCGAGAAAAGTTAAATCCGTTTTAAAAACTCCCGTATGTAAATTTTTCCAGGTGTGAACAACTGCCGGGGATTCTGGAGCGCGCCTGGCCGTCTCGATATCGTTTGGAGGGGATACTCGGCAGGCAGACAGTCGATAACGAGGTGAAAACGATATTTTCGGTACTGGACTGTTAGTAGGGGGAATAATTTTGTGTTTCTACCTCTTAATGATAAATTGTGTCTTTTCTTAATATTTTAGCAGTTTCAGGTTCAGGTTTCAAGTTACAAAAAGTATTTTAAACATTTTAAAAAGTTAAAAATTCGAAAATTTGTATTTTTTTTTGGTATTTTTTCGTACATTTTTGGCCAGAGTCCAATTATCGAAAATTTTTACGCGCTTTGTGGCTCTAAAACTGTAAAATACTGTGAAAATGGTTTTTTTTTGGAGGGGCCCGTACAGAATTACTGAGTAAAATAGTCCCCCACCCCCGCAAAAACACCAGTCCCGTAATTTCAGGCAAAAATAGCTTTAGATTTACCGGCTCCTCCATATCTAAATCTACCCATTTCAGATCAAGGGCCGCGTGATGGAGAGCGGCCAATACGAGCCGGTCAGCCGGGGCCGCATGCAGAAAGTCATATCAAAGGTATGGGATCGCCTAGAATGTCTTATTTTCTCACTTTAGATGCTGGCCAACTTCCGGCGCCTCTCCTTCGAGCTGAGCGGCGTTGATGCGCAAAGCGAAGCAGCGTTCGAAATGGCGAGAAAAGGGATCCCGAGGCCGTCGATTCCCGGCCAGCTGCTCGTGCAGAAAATGGATTTGGCCGTTTGGGCACCGCCATATTTTGCGCTGGATGTAGGGGCGAATTTCTCATTTTCACAGTAGTATTTAGTTGACCTGCTCGGGCGAGACGGACGCGACGCTGCGGAACTTTGTGCTGCAAATCGGCGGTTCTGTGGGTAAGTTTCAGCATTCGAGTCCTTGAGCATTGTCGGGGGCCAGCTTTTTTCTGGAAGTTCGGAAATGTATAATAGCGTAGTAGCAAGTGTTTTAAAAGTGTTCTTACTTACTAGTTAGTAAAATTAAACTCGATTTTAGTTGGAACAGATTTAAAAAACTTTAGAAAATTTTTAAATGCGAAATTTGGTAAAATAGCGTCTAGTTTGCTCGAAAAAACTCGATTTTTCTTTTAGCTATATTTTAACTATAATTTAAGTGGAAAACATTAAAAATTGTTGATTTCTAGAAGTTAGAAATTTTTAAAACGGAAAATATTTGAAAAATTGAAAAAACAAAAGTATACAAAACGTGTAGATGACATTTTGGTCAAAAAAACCATCGATATTTCTCCTAATTTTTATCCAAATTTGTAAGGTTTTTACGTTTAGGAATAGTGAAAACCAGCTTAAAAACAATTCCTCCATTTACATTAGAAAAATTGGATTCTTAGAAAAAGTATGTACCCCCCCCCGATAATGCCAAAGAACCACCAATTCTCAATTCCAAAAATCTAGGCACCGTGGCATCACCGACGAAGCTGATCCGGCTGGGCGTGGGCCCATTTTTGCCCGAGCACGCCCTCCTGTGGAAGCAGTTGAATTTGCAAAATATTGTAGGGTTATTTTCACGAATTCACGCCCCCAATTTAGGTCCGAAATATTGCGGCCAACCGGAAGATGCTCACCGACTTCAAGGCGGACCAGTCGCCCGTTTTCGAGGAGGCCGAGCCGGTCAGCGTGGTCAAGGGGGTCGGGCTTGAATTTTGTATTTTATCAAATTTTTCCAGCTGCTCGACACGAAGAAGTTGAACAGCGCCGACGACGAGGAGGTGGATGCGATGCGGCCGTACTGGGGACGAGAATATGAAAAATAAAACGCGGTTTTTGGCTTTTTATAGTTTGTTATTTTGTATAGCATTCGTTTTTCTAGGAGCTTTGTATTTTGTAGTTTGTGGTTGTTGTTGTTGATTTTTTTGCTTTTTGTTGCGATACCCTGGAATAAAGGAATTCAATTTGTATTTATCTTGGGCAAAACGTCAATTTTGCTATACTTTTTCTGTACAGTTTCGTTAGCATTAAGGTTTTGTGAGGCCGCTTTTCTTTAGGCTATTTTAGTGTAGGCTATTCAATGTGTTAATTACGGTATCTTATTTAGATAATTTTCGGTAGTTTCAGCATTACCCATTGGCCTTCTTTACAAAGAAACTAACATTTTCCAGAAGCAAAATTCAAGTTTCAAGCTTAAAATTCAAGAAAATATCGTTTTTCACCCGAAATTTCGCGTATTTCAAAAGTTTAAAGTTTTTAGATGCTTTTCCACTTGAGAAATAGTTGCATTTTAAAACAAACACCATTAAAATACTTACTATAAATTTGCGGGGCATTTCTGAAGTTTTACAACGAAATTCGGTCCTATATTCGATCAATTACCCAACTTCTAAATAGTGATGGGGTTATTCAAATCAAATCTCGACTCAAATCTGAGAGCTCAAATCTGAATATTTGAAGGCAAAAATTTCAATTTCAAATCGGCGGATTTGAAATTGTCCAAATCAAATCAAATCGATTTGATTTGAAGTGCTGAAACCTTATTCAAATCAAACCGTCAGATTTGATTAGGCGGATGCAAATTAGATTTGAGATTTGAATAATACCATCACTACTTCTAAAGCATTTTTATGTGTTTCTAAAGAAAACGCGATAATTTTTAAACGGATTTTCTTTATTTATGGCGGCTTTCTTCATATAGTATTTATTTTATGCTGTTATTCAACTTCTCCCGCTTTTTTTCTAACCATCTTTTCCATTTTCTGGCTCAAAATTCGGCTCTAACCCTCGTGGGAACGCACCCCAGTGTGTCATCGGATTCCCGAAAATATCATCCTCTTTGCCGGCCGCCAGAAAGAAGAGGCGAACAACGGATGCTTGGTCAGGGATAGGGGCATCTGGCAACAGTCACAAACCCCCAAGTGAAAAGTTATTATTTGGAGGGTTGAGGGGACGGTTTTGATCGGATACTAGGAGGAAGGTCCGAAAATCTGAGAGGATTAACAGGAAGAACCCCCCGCGATGCCGGGCCCCGAACTCAACGCCGGCAAGGTCAACTCGTCCTGTCGACCCCGGCCTAGAAGGACCACTTATGATTTCGGCTCTCTGCCATTTGTGGTCAGATCCGAGATGTTTCGTTTTTTTTGACGGGTTTTCTCCGGGGTTCGTTCGGGGTGTTTTAGAGATCTCTGCTAGCATGCCCCTTCCATTCCCAAATGATCTCTGCTAGCCTGCCCCTTCCATTCCCAAATGAAGACTGCTAGCCGGCCCCTTCCATTCTCAAATGATCTCTGCTAGCCTGCCCCTTCCATTCCCAAATGATCTCTGCTAGCCTGCCCCTTCCATTCCCAAATGATCTCTGCTAGCCTGCCCCTTCCATTCCCAAATGATCTCTGCTAGCCTGCCCTTTTGCCTACCGATATTTCATTTTGAGGATAACTTAAAAAGCATTTCAAAACCTCGCTCCCAAAATCGTCAGTTGATTTCGCGAATTTTTGCCGGCAGCGCCCCCGCGCCCAAAAAACAGGCGAAACACTTCAGGGCCGTGTTGACAGGGCCATAAATAAGGTCGAGAAACGAGATCCAGACCCTTGTATGCCTCTCTTTTGCCCCAATCAGTCCAAATGACGGCCGTGACGTCTCGAAGGCGTTCCCCCGCCTTCAACCTGTGCCCTTTCGCAGAGGATATGGGATTTGCCAGCCTCGAAGTGAGAGTTTTTTCTAATGCCTTGTTTTTGTTCTTTGGTACTGGTTGTTAGTGTTCTCGCAATATTCTTGAGTTACTGTAGACCGTAAAATAACGTGCTGGATTTTGCTCTCTGAACTGTCTATTTCCCGAAATTTAAATTTGTTATTTCGATCTATTTCAGAGAAAATTAATCTTCTCCAGATTTAGATGGTCACTTTGACGATTTTATATTTATTTTTATCTGTTACCTCAGTCTCGGCACAATTTTACGGCCAAAACGGTGGGTTAATTTATCGATTTTTTTGAGATAGCTTTTTACATTTTATGGTGTAAGGCCAGGTTCGAATACTAATCAAATATTTTTAAAAGATACTATTGTATTTTTGAAAAACTACTAAAATTCCCTTTAATTTCCCTTGTTAAGCCTATTAAAAATCAGAGAAATTTAATTTTTTTTTTGACAAAAAACAATGTGTTTAGCTCCCTTCATCACCTACCCAATTACGGCATATGTTTTCACGAATACAGGATATTACGGCGAACAACCTGGGGTTGGCAGCAGTACTTCTGGGCCGTACCCGTATTATTCGAACCGTCAGGGCCAGGAAAATGGTGTGTTTTTAGGAGCAATTCGGACAATTAGGGCTTAATTTCAGATTTTGGGAGATTTGCGGCAAGTCCGCCGGAAGCTCCGAAACCGTAAGTTTCTCTCTCACTCCCGCTCTCTTGCTCTCTCGCTCTCTCTCTCTCACTCCTGATGAATGCGACTTTTAGCTACACAAATAGCCGCGACTACGAACAACAGCTCCGTGACTATTATGCCCTCATCACGCGGCCACCGTATTATTACGGTTAGCTACAGTTTTTAACGATTAAAAATATCTAACCCCTTCTAAAGCTTGAGTTAAACGGCTTTAATTTAAATTAAGCTTAGGACCCCCGATTGCCTACGACATTTTCACGCCTAAAAATACGATAATTCCGAGCAAACCAGTGAATCCGGTCAAGCCAGCCGTCCAAAGGAAACCGGTGGAAAAAGTGCGTACCGTTTTTTGTAGTTTAGGTACCGAAGTCTTTTTTTTTCCAGGTATTCAAGCCGGTCCAGAAATTGTTGCCGTTTAGAGTTGAGGAAGATAGGCCGAAGACGACGACGAAAAAGTTCGCTTTTAGGAAACTTTTTAAAGGATCTTATTTGTCAAATTCGGAACGTTCCTAATGACAGATTCCTAAAGAAACTCGGCAAGTTTGCCCTAATAACAAAAAAAACTGATTTTGACCGAGAAATCCTATAAAAATGGCTACGTTTTTAGACCCGAGGAAGAATTCGTCGTAGATTCGGACGCGGAGAGCAGAGAAAATGCGAAAAATGGCGCTTCTGGCTTTGGAGATTATGAAGATCAGGTCCTCGGCAAAGGTTCACCGGCAAGTTTAATTCATATAATTTTTCTAGAGTCTGTGTATTTCAGAAAAGTTTAAAAGCTCCAATTTCAAAGCCGGCAAAACCGTTTCTTCCATCCAGAGCTGGTCAGACCGTCGGTAAGCTTTAGCAGCGACTAAAAAACCCACTAGAATTCTTTAAATGAATTTATTCATATAAAGAAGGCATTGTACAATAATTAAAGCACGGTTAAATAATTTAGATGGCACCCACTATGCTGCAGACCGAGAAAAGCCGGGGCCGAGCCGAAAAACCGAGTTCGCGATGACCGAATTCATCCCGATTGGCCACGACACCAGCCCCAGGCAAAGGCTACGAATCGGCGTGCATAGAAAAAGGTGCGTTTCTGAAGATACGATGCTTTATAAAAGCCGATTTACTTTATTACGGCCAAACAAACAAAAATTTCAGGTTTCGAGGCTGGACCGTTGAAGGGGACGCCTAGAGCACCTAAAAATGCTACCCCATGTACAAATAAATATTTTATACGCCCTCTGCTCATCAAAACGCATAAAATTTGATTTTTATAACGACGTAGCACTTTAAATTGTCGATTTTTGAGCTAAAATAGAAATCCAAAATTGTACACATCCCGGCAGGAAAGTGTGCGCCGCTCACAACCGCTTACGCTCTGAAAATCCGGCCGAAAGCCAAACAAATAAAACCTTTTAAAACAAATTATTACGTTGTTTTCGATGAATTTAGTCAGATTATAATATCGCTAGACCTTGAAATATTTGGCTAATTGATGCTTGGTGAATTTCCCGCTTTGGGGCGGCCTCTTTCCCTCACGAAACCCTCCCTGAAAGTTGTTTTCATTTCCAGATCCCCCGATGTTTCGCTGCAGAGGGCTGGTGATACGCTGTGCACACACGAGAGCCGTTGATCCACAGGTTTTTGAGCTTGAAGGAATTTTTTAGCTTTTAATTTATAGATTCTCACCCTACAAACACGAAAATCAAGGACCGATCGGGATTCGAAGGATGACGGCAAGTTTTTGTACATATTTTCTAAGGAATGGGCTTCAGAAAAGCGTCGAGGCGGGCCGCGGCGAATTCACTGGGGCCTCGGGGCCGTGGGGATGATGTCGATTCCGTTGGCGACGCTCGGGCTCGGCATCTGGCAGTCGATGCGGCTGCGGTGGAAGCTGGAATTAATCGAGGACGTTCGGTACGTTTTGCTTTGTCTGAAAATTAGGGTAAATACTTTCTAGCGCGTCCTATACCTTTTAAAATAACATAAAAATTTGTTAAACCTGAAAAACACTCTTTTTAGAGGCCGTCTCGACGAGAAGGCGATCGATTTCCCGGTGAACGACCTCGGGAAATTGTTGGATATGGAGTACAAGTAAGAATTTTTCGAGTTCGACGAGGTTAAATTTTATTTCCAGACGCGTTCGGCTCGTCGGCGAATTCTTGAACGATCGCGAGTTCCTCATCGCCCCGCGCGGCCGTTTCGATAAAGGACATGTGGCGGTGAGTTTTTTATGGTGGACAAAATCAAACACCAAAAAAACACATGAGTATGAGCTTTTTTTCAGAAAGACCACGGCTCGTTACTCTCCGAAAACGAGCTGAGCAGCCACGGCGGGCATGTGATCACGCCGTTTCGATTGAAAGGCACGGATCTGGTGATATTGGTCAACAGGCACGTTTTTTTGGAGCCGTTGCATTACTAGGGGGGATTTTTCAACATGCTTAGTAATCACTTGGTAATGTAACAGAAAGTATTTCAGTCGTGCTTTTGATCAAATTAAGCTATTTTTAAAGCGAAAAAACTATTTAAAAACTTAGAAAAATGCCTAAAACTTGGAAATTTGCGCGAAAAATGAATATTTTCGTATTCTGATGAAATAAGATCTTTTAGGTGAGGAATACTAAAGAAGGGCGAGAAACGCTTCCTCGATTTAAAATTGGATTCCAGAAAAAGGCCCCCCCCCGCATATTGAAAAAGATACGGGTTTTTCAATAAATTGATTTATTTTTAGAGGCTGGGTACCCGCGTGTCTCATGGACCACGCCACGAGAAGCCATACTGACATCCGCGGCGAGACGGCCATCGATGCCATTGTCAGGTCAGGGCTTTTTAAATTTTTTGAGCACGAGTTTTTTTTAGAAGATCCGAGCCTCGCCCTCAGTTTATGCAGGACAACCGGCCGGAGAAGGGCATCTGGTTTTATCGCGATCATGAGCAAATGGCCAAACAGTGAGCGATTTTTTTGGTAAATCCGATAAACCTTGGTGTCTTTGCGAAACTAGGATCCATTTTTTCGTAAGAACCGTTTTTTTGTGTAAATTTACAGCGTATTTTGACAATTTTGAGAAGTAAAAGCTTTACCAATTTTGTTCACAACTAAAAATTACCGTTTTTGAACAAGTTTCGAATTTTCAGACATTTTTCAAAGTTTTCTAAATGATTTTTCCACGTGAAATCCGCTCAAAATAGTTTCTATTGAATTGCGAGGAATATTTGGACTTTAGAAAAATTGTCCTGGGTTAGCCTAGATTTTGCGAAGAAATAAATTTTTGTGGCGGCTGATTGACAGAAAAAGTCAGTATTTTTGCGGGCCTTTTTAATAGTGTTTTTGATGGAATTAGCTATTTTTCAAATGAAGAATGTGTTCAAAACGTCGGAAAATGTTTAATGATTTGAAATTTGATCTAAAATTTGAAATTTCTGGTGGTTAATAAAGGAATAAGTACAAATTTGTAACGCTCTTGCGTGGAATAATAAAAAAAAGAGTTCAGAATGCGAAAACACGAAAAAAACTCTATTTTAGTTACGGCACGGCCCCAATCTACGTGGAGGCGACGTACGAGGGCTCGATGCCCGGCGGGCCAATTGGCGGCCAGACGAACGTCCGGCTCCGCAATGACCATTTCCAATATTTGTGTACGTGGTTTACTCTCTCGATCATCACCACAATGATGTGGATCGCAAAGTTTTACCGGTAGAATTGTTTGTGGAATTTTTTTTGATGAATTTATGTGGGTTTTTCTGATTTTCTGATCCCAAAAACTTCGTTGTCATTTTCCGGTCTTTCACACCATTTCCCTCTCCAGTAACCTTTTTAAAGTGCCGTATAACTTTTGGTTCTTGTGCATTATCTGGGGGGGGCACTTTTTTCCTATAATTCCAAGAATTCCAAGAATTCCAAGAAGTAACGTAATCGTAAGTCATTAATTAGCGTTTTTAGCAAAATTTAACTAGATTTTGGGTGGGAAAACGATTAAAAAGCCCTAGATACATTTTTTTGTTGAGATTGCCGTTCGTTCCGTTGAAAATCGGGCCGTTTTAGTCGAAAAATCGATATTTTTGCATTAGTTACTGAAAATTTGCGTTTTTACGTAGTAAAAAACACTTTCTCTATTAGTTTATAAAAAAAATGGGATGGTTAGAAAAAGCTCCCCCCCCCCCCGATAATGCGAAAGATCCCAAGTTATTTCTTGCGCTATTGTTTCCCATTATTCCTGGGCAATATCTCTCAATTTCTAGAATAGTTTTTTTTTTGTAAATAGAATTGTTTCTAAACCCGAAGTCTGCTCCTTTTTTGTCCTCACTTTTTTGGCAAATTTTTGTTGATTTTGTTTGAATAAATTAGAATACAATGAACTAGAATTCCGCTGAAATGGTGATCATTTTTCGGGCTTTTTGCTGATGGCGTCGATGAGCAGCGTGAAGCCGATCAGCGTCCAGCCGGGCGGCCTCAAGCGCTCGGAGGCGAAAACGGACTTGAAGTAGGTGTTTTTGCTGTTACCTTAAAGGCTTTAGAAGGTTTTAATGTTGTAAATATTGTTTATCAACGCTTTTTTAGAGCCGATCCGGAAACGGACACCTTGCCGGCGCCGGACGAGCCGCTGACCTGCCTGCCAAACCGCCGGCCGGCGCCCCGGCTAGCCAGCATGTTCGTCTTGTTCTTTCCGGTACGGTGTTAGCGATTGAAAACTGGAGCGGTGCTTCTCTGTTAGCGGGGGGGGGGTTTGACGTAGGAGCTAATTTTCAAGTTATTTGGCATTATTGGGGGGAAGATTTTTCTATGGCTCGAGGTTTTGTAATATAAATTGCGGAAGTGTTTCAAACCCTTTTTTTGGCTATTCCTAAACGTAAAAAAGTTTACAAATTTTGATAAAAAATAAAAATATTGATTTTCTTCGGCTGAAAAATGAATTTTTGACAAAGACCCAAAAATTTTTTTATAATTTTTTTTGTATGAATTTGCCTCTTAAAATATCGTTAAATTTTACCAAGTGACCACCCCGTTCCTAACCATTTCCGCACTTTAGGAAAAAGCTGTCCCCCGATAATGCACAAGAACCTATTTTTTCAAGGCCCAATTTCAGCCGGCCGCCGTCTACCTGGGCCTCGGCAGCTACGACGTGAACGTGCTGATCAACGCGGCGCTGACGCTGTGCGGCTGGGTGCCCGGTAGCTGTTTTTGATGACCGCAACGCGCAGCCGCGACGCTTTAATCATGCTGAAAGTTTCTAAAATGCTTTTTCAGGCGTCGCCCACGCGTTGATGGTGGTGTGCCTGCGGGCCGATCAGCTGTTCGACCCGTCGGGCGGCGTGGCCGAGCTGTCCGCGACGACCGGCACGTCCGGGACGGCTGGAAAATCCGGTGGATCACGCGGCTACAGCACGAGCAAATGAATTACGGGCATGGGGGAGGGATGAATAAATGGTTTTGTCATTTTTCTCGCTATTTTTCTCTGCTCTTTCGCTCTCTCTCTCTCTCTCTCTCTCTCTCGCTCTCTCCGATTTTCGATCCTTGATGTTAGTTATTTTTCACAGCTCACTGTAAACTTTAAGAAAAATCTCGATCGCGCACGTTCGACTTCTGGAGCGCCGCGAAAAATTCTAGAAACAGGTGAATTTGAGATTTTTGCCGGCTGGTTTTGACGCGGGCAATTTGCTCCCGATCGCCCCGGCCGCTAATTGGCAATTTTGGCGTTTCTATACTAAAAAGGACACCGAGAAAAATTGCGATCCTCGAGAGGATTCCGATGCGTTCTTTGAAACTAAATTGCTGATTTTTGGCTTCGAATTTGGAGTGCCACTTTGGCGGTTTGCACGAAATTGGGGGGTGTTTTTGGCGCGGACCGTTCTGGAATTACAGGGCTTAAAAAGTGCGAAATCGACCCGTTTCTTTACTAGGTCTAGACAGCTACGCGCCGCTTCTATGCCGCGCACAAACGCATTTTTATCCTCTAAAAACAGCACGACTCTCACGAATTAAAAATCAGATTTATAGGCGTCATTTGGAGAGTTGCGTGTTGTCGAAACCTAGTCGACACAAGGGGTAGAAGTTGCTACTTCCCAGCTCCTTTATACCTACAAGGTCTACCGACAAGTGTCGGGCAAAAATCAATTATTAAAGGGGAAATGCAAGTCCGAGAATCAACCCCTGCCGACGGCTAGGTCTCGACAATTAGAGCGAGCCTTGACTGTCCCTTTAAAATTCAATAGCCAAAATTCCGCAAGGATTTTGCTGCAAGCCTTTTGGCTACCACTTAATTCTCCTTTTCCAGGAACTACATCCCGATAAAAAGTTCTATTCCCGTGCTCTGGATTCTTAGTTTTGGGCGCTGCAGGCGTCGATTGCATTTGCGTAGTGCTTTCGCACCTCCGGTCGCCCATTTTCGCCCGATCCGAGCAGCAGAGACGGAATGTAATGTAGTCGCTCTGTCTCTCTCGCTCTCTCGCTCTCTCGCTCTCTCTGACCCTGACGGTTATGGTCTTCTAGGGCAGCTGCAAATTCGATTATTTCACCTGCTTGTGGGGTCCCGAGGCGCCGCTCGTTACCGAAAAGTGCTGTCCAGCCATTTGGTCTTCTACATTCGGATACGGTATTTCATCAACTCCTGGGTATTCCCTCTCTATTCTTGCGGAATAGGAAAATATCGGAAATTCCGGAAACTTCCGGAAACTTCCGGATTTTGCCATATTTTTAACTGGAAATACTGGAAAATTAAGCGAGCGAAGCCTATTACTCTCTCTCTCCCTCTCTCTCTCTTTATCTTTGTCTCTCTTTGTCTCGCTCTCTCTCTCTCTCTCTCTCTCTCTCTCTCTCTCTCTCGCTCTCTCATTTTGATACAACCTCGGCCTTCCGCCCGGATCCAACTGACGCCATTTTCTGCGCCAAATTCCTTTGGTTTTTTCGGTAATTCAATCGGAAACCCCTGGAGTACAGGACTGTACTAAGTACGATATTTCATATTTTAATATGTATTTGTTGGAAAACTAGAGCACTCAATTTTATATTTAGAAGCGCTAGTAAAACAGAACTTTTTCGGCCCTAAAATCCTGCAAATTTTGCAACTAACTTTTTCGAAAAGCAGGTCCGTGGGGCCTAGGTTTTTTGCTATTTTTTTCAGCAAAAACGCATTAAGTCGAAATCCCCCCGGGATTCACCGATCCGCGGATTGGTTATTTTTGGTAGAAATCTTTATTTTTTTTGTCTTAGCGTCAAAAACGCGTTGTTTTTCCAGAATCCGGGGCCCCGCTTTCTCAACTTTTCCCTGCTTCCGGGGTGGGGCCATTTTTTGTAGCGGTCGCTCGCCATAAGGGAGGCCCGAGCCCGACAATTTCCGCTAATTACCATTCCGAAATCGGTGACACTCGAGTCGGCCCGAGTGCCTATAATTTTCAATGGGGGAACTCGGGGAGTTGAGGATGGAAATCGACCCTTTTAGAGGGGAAATGACAAGGTTTCTGCCGCTTTTTTACGCTGTCCCTCACTTTCTCTCTCTCTCTCTCTCTCTCTCTCTCTCTCTCTCTCCCTCTTTCTTGCTCTCTCTCTCGCTCTCTCTCACTCTCTATCTCATTCTCTCTCACTGTCTCACGCTTTAGTTCTATCTAGCTATCCCTATCTCATGCTCCACCTCATGCTCTCTCTCGCTGTGCTCCTCTCACACACGCTCACTCGCCATCTCTATGCTTCTCGCTGTTTCGCCATATCTCTCTATCTCTATATCTCATGCTCTAACTCGTGCTCAGTCTCTCTCGCTCTTTCTCTTCCGCTAATTTTTTTACGTGCAACTCCAAACTCCAAAAATCCTCTCCTCAAATTCTCCTCTGGGAATCAAGGATGGAAAAAAGCAAGATCCGATCTGAAATAGAAAAATCCCGATTCCGTTCTGATATCATTAGGGCCACGAATTCCCGCCGGAATTTCGACTTTCTCTCTCTCTCTCTCGCCCATTCTCTCTCCCTTCCTTGGTCTGAACCTTCTGAACAGACTACTGTAAGATTTTGGAACGTTTTTTATCATTTGGGAAAAGATAGACATGCCAATCTGAGCAGACTATGAAAGTCTAAGTTCATCCGCGTAATGCTTGTACAAATTGGCTTTGCCTTTATAGCTAGACAGTGCTGACATCGACTGCTAGCTTCGGCTAGGTCTAGACAGCTACGCTACGCTTCAAATTGCGTTTTGAGTGACCTGACACCCTGACTCTATATTTTCGAGAGGCGAGAAAACACAAAAATCGACGTTTTCCATCAGCTAGGTCTAGACAGCTACACTACACTCCAAATGGCGCCTCAACACCGCGCTTGCTTTGATTAACGACCCGCAATTCGAGCTATAAAATTATATCTGCAAGCGTCAACTGGAGTCTAGCGTAGCTGTCTAGACCTAGTCGACTGGAAGGGTCGATTCTCTCGCTTCCCGACATCGTTAAAGGAACTGGCAAGCCATGAAGAGTTCTCTGCTGGGTGTGGAAATTTAAAGAAGCCGGGAAGCCCCGGTTGTCGTGGATTTTTCAAGTTTTTTTTTTGCGACTGAGCACCATCTGAAAAGCTGCGTCAGCCGGTGGCATGTGGTCGTGTGAGGCGGGTGGGAATTTAACCACGGTTCCCCTGTCAGCCAAATAGTCACCTGGCAGGGGGGTTGTCGCTCGGAATTCAGGCCGAAAAGTGACCTGTTTTTTGATGGTTTGGAATTTTTGAGGCTCATTTTTGTAAAGGAGCACGATCAGCCTAAATTCCCCCCTCTCTCTCACTCTCACTCTCTCATCTCTCTTTCTCTCTCACGCGCTGTCTCTCCCTCATTCACTGGCCTTCTCGGTCTTTCACTCGCCAGCTCTCACTAGTTTTCGCTCTCTCTCCCTCTCTCTCTCTCTCTCGCGCGCGTTCTCTCTCTCTATCTCGCTCTATCTCTCTCTCTGCCGGTGATCTCAAAATGCTATCATTTTCAAGCTGTCCCCAACCAAATTCCGCTACACTCCAAATTCCACAAAGCCCCCCTGCCTGCACCAACATTTCCAAGATTTTCCTCTGGGACCCTGCTAAGAATTGTCCTTTTTGCGTTGCCATAAATCCAGCCAAAAATCCATTCAGGAAATGCATGAATTTGGCGATTTTGGGATTTGCGCGTAAATTGCGAAAAGGCGTTTGGAGGGGTGGGAAGTGGAAAAGGGCAAGAAGGAAAAAGTGCAATTGAGTGCTTTTTCTTTAAAACGAGTATATTTTCATAGGAATTCACGTATTTTTGGTTTCTCTCTCCCTCTCTCTGTCTCGCTCCCTCTCTCGCTCTCTCCCATTCTCTCTCGCTCTCTCTGTCGCTCTCTCTCTCTCTCTCTCTCTCTCTCTCGTTGTCTTACTCGCCTCCAAAATGAGATTCATTACCTCCGATTTCCCCCAGATTTTTTTGTGTCTTTGTTTACGGAACCCGGCCTCGGGCCTTTTCCGGATCGTAGAACTTCTTTGTGGGTGCAAAAGGCGGAAGCTTTTTCTGCAAAAATCGGCTGCTATCGATTTTGGGAATTAGCCACTCTCTATCTCTATCTCTCTCTCGCTCTCGCCCTATCACCAATCCCTCTTTTTTCAGATGGATTTCGCGGAAAACAACGACGAATTCTACATCCTGCACCTCATCCACTGCAAAGTTGCCGGATTTTTCACGGCTATTGGAGGTAAGGGAATTTGGATAAGCGAGAGAGAGAGAGAGAGAGAGAGAGAGAGCGAAAGAGAGAGAAACAAATCTATCGTCATTTTTGCAGGTTCGTTAGCTGTTGTCGGCTTGAGCGTGGCGGGGCTGTGTCTATTCGAGTGGTCTTCCTACGACAGTTCCATCTGTCTACTAGCCCTCCTCGGCTTCATCATTTTCCTCATCTCCGGCACCGTTGTTCATCTACTCGTCGCCTACGGTATTCGGCATAATAGGGTACGTAACTGGCTTCCACTTTTTTGGCGCAAAGAATCTCTGCTAGCCTGCCCCTTCCATTCCCAAATGATCTCTGCTAGCCTGCCCCTTCCATTCCCAAATGATCTCTGCTAGCCTGCCCCTTCCATTCCCAAATGATCTCTGCTAGCCTGCCCCTTCCATTCCCAAATGATCTCTGCTAGCCTGCCCCTTCCATTCCCAAATGATCTCTGCTAGCCTGCCCCTTCCATTCCCAAATGATCTCTGCTAGCCTGCCCCTTCTATTCCCAAATGATCTCTGCTAGCCTGCCCCTTCCATTCCCAAATGATCTTCGCTAGTTCCCCCGATTTCAGTCTCGCTACTTGGCTCCCTTCTCTCCCTACCATCTCTTCCTGATCGCCCTCAACACCATCACGTCACTCATAGCCGTGGGGGAGATCGTTTCCGATCAGGTTCGTCAAGTTCGAGCAGGTCAGCAGCCCGTTTCGAGGGTTGCATCGTTGGGCCAAATTTGCGTTCAGAGGCCCTTTGAAACGGCACAATTTTAGCGTCAGGTCCGCGAGAACTCGAGCGACCACGCAAAGACGATGCTATTCACGCTGCCTGTCACAACGGCGATTCAGGTTTGTTTGTCGGGATTAAAGGGACTAGGAAGCACATGGTTTGGCCCTGTCGATCGACTAGGTCTAGAGAGCTCCGAAACACTCCAAATGACAAGTTCTCTGGATTCTTAGTTTTGGGCGCTGCAGGCGTCGATTGGATTTGCGTAGTGCGTAGTGTATTTTCGCCGATCCCAGCAGTCTGTCTTTCTCTCTCTCCCTCTCTCTCTCCCTCTCTCTCTCTCTCTCTCTCTCCTTCTCACCCTCTTTGATTTTTCTCTCTTGTAGCGACGTGCCGTTCGGTAAATCATGACGAGCTTCTGGTGTCTTTTGAAGCACCGCGTAGCTGTCGAGGCCTAGTCGATTCAAGGGGTCGATTCTGCCGCTTCACAGTCCCCTTAAAATCGCAAAATATCAATTTTTCTTTCTCGTTCTTGCCGCGTCATTCAAAACGCGGCAATTCGCATGAATAACCCGCTGAAAATTAGCGTGTGAATTTTTTGGGGGCGTCTCGCGAAAATGGCGGAACTTCCCAAGTGTTGTTTTGTCGCCCCGGGGAGGCAAACAATTTTGCGAAAAAATTAGTATAATTGTGGGGAATGGGGGGAATTGGTGTGGGAAAGTACGTCGGAGTGCCCGAAGACGATCTTTGCTTCGGGTTCTCGGCGAATTAAAGGGCCAGGCAAGGCAACGGGATGGGTTTTTCGGCTGTGGATACCCTAGGGAACTCACGTCACTCAGCGCGCACGTTAAGCTTTTCATTGCGTAATAGGTCACGACGCAAATAGAAGTCCTAATTTTCCAGGTGGCCATGATGTACTCCGTCTCGAGGTGCAAGGCGTACATCCGGAAACGCGCACGGTGGAACCGGATGGGACGGAGGCCGGTGAGGATTTTGGGCTTGTAGCTGTCTCTCTCTGTCTCTCGCCCCCTCTTTCACCCTCACTCTCTCTCTATCTCACTCTCCCTCTCAGTCTAGTTCTCTCTCTAGCTCTCGCTCTCTGACGCTCCAGCAGCACGCGACGCATCCGCACAGGTGGAGCTGGAGCAGAGAGAAAGAGCGAGAGAGAGAGAGAGAGCGAGAGAGAGAGAAGAAAGAGGGGGAGGGAGGGAGAGGGAGAGAGAGGGCGAGAGAGAAAGAGCTAGAGAGAGCTAGAGATAAAGAGACGGACAGAGAGAGCGAGGGAAAGAGAGTGAGAGAGATGAGGAGAGAGAGAGAGTGAGTGAGAGAGATAGCGCTGGAATGATAGAATGAGAGAGAGAGAGTGAGAGAAGTAGAGAGATAGGGAGAGAGAGAGAGCGCGTAAGATAGGAGACACAGAGAAAGAGAGATAAAAATCCAAAAAAAAAACAAAAATTCGAAAGATACATCCGTTTTTAACCATTTCTTTGCAGCGCGTCCGCGAGGTGCTCGACACGAGCGCCATCTTCACCACCAAGTCCTCCTCCGTCACCCCCATCTCCACTCCGACAATCTCGCAGTCAGATGAGACGTTCGATCTGCGCCCAGGCCCGTCGACCTCATCCATGAAATAGCTTGTTTCGCGGCGTAGCCAGCCGATTTTGAAATTTTTGAAGGGACTGGAACGCCTCAGAATCGGCCCCTTGAATCGGTTAGGCCTAGACCACTACGCGATGCTCCAAAAGACCCGTATCGATCAAATTTTGATTATCTCGGAATATCCGACAAAAACGGCTTCAAACCAAGATTTACTTGTGTAATTTGGAGCCTCGTGTAGCCGTCTAGACCTAGTCGATAGAGACGTCGATTCCCAGACTTACGCGTCCTTTAAAACGCAAATTTTTGCAAGTCCGGCTACCGAGAAAGGCAATGACGATAGATGCTCAAAAAGGCCAAACCCGGGCCCGAAAATTACCCGGGGAAATTCGCCGGAAATTGGCCGTCGTCATTGGCAATTTGCACGTTTTTTGCGGGCGTCATTACGTACAGGCGCGCAGTAATGTTTTCAAAATGGCGCGGAGACATAGAGAGAACGAGAGAGACAGAGAGAGGGAGATAGAGAGAGAGAGAGAGAGAGAGAGAGAGAGAGAGCGAGAGAGAGGGGGAAGGTGAGAGAGACAGATAGAGAGAGAGGGAGAGAGTGAGAGAGACACAGATGGCGAGAAAGAGAGAGAGCGAGCGAGAGAGAGAGAGAGAAAGCGCGCTAAAAACAGGTCCTTGCCATTCTTCCTTTCGATGATTTTTGTAGCCCCCCTTTCTACCGCAATCCTACCGTAGCCGCTATTTTCAAGGTTTCTAGCACAATGAAATTGTTATTTTTCACCCCTAAAAGTGCAGCTCATTTCTACCGGTTTTTTTCTTGCGTTTTTGTTTGTATTTTGTGATTGGAATGTGATGTGAATTAAATAATGAATAAAACTAATAATTAATAAGACCCAAAATGAACTGAAGAAAACTTTATTCCACAACGGCAAAAAAGACGAGAAAATCCAAATAGCACCGCACGGACAGTAATATGGCAAGTAGGGGGCGAGTACGAATGTGTACGATGGGGTACGGTAAGGTACGCTGGGGGTTACGGTACCTTTTCGAGGAAATGTGTAAGAAGAGGCGTTAATGGAACCGACGTCTTCAGAGGGCCAACGTGCAGCACTTGGCCGATCCGCCCGCCTTGATGAACTCGCTCATGTCGACTTGGGCAACCTGGAAAAATCGGAAGCCTGTCTCTTTCTCTCATCTCTGACTCTGTCTCTCTCTCGCTCTCTCTCTCTCTCTCTCTCTATTTCTCTTTCTCCCTCTCTCTTTCTCTCTCCTCTAGCTCGCACTCTCTCTCTCTCTCTCTCTCTCTCTCTCTCTCTGTCCATCTTTCGATCTCTCATTTTTCAAATTTTTCAGATGGACAGTCAGCTTGAACAATCCTGGGGTTCGAAAATGCCGACAAACACCGAACAATTCCGACAAGTTCAGTTTTCAAGGAGCGGGCAAGGCGCGACTATGGATTTTTCTTGTAATGGATTAGGCGTCACGGCTCGACAACTACTAGACCGTTGCCCAAACATGTGTTAGCCATCGTTTTCGTACTTTTTGGGCTCCGAAAACCAAACAACATGCAAGCGCCTGGAAAAATGACAAAATGGCACCTGCATTTGCGAGGAGCAGGCCCTAAATTGCGCCTTTTCAGCCAAAAAAATGCAAGAGAAAAACACGCCCAGGTTCTCTATGGTCGCCTAACTGCCTCGGTTCTGGCCTGTTACCGGGGGGGGCCAAACCTTTCCCTGTGATTCTCTCCAAAATAAACCATTTTTACAGCATTTACAGAGTTTTTAGATACAAAAACAAAGTAAGCAAACAATAAAAATGTTCGAAAATTTTTGATTTTTGGTCAAAAAGGCTTGAAAAATGACCAAAAAGGCTCAAAGTTTTCGAATTTTGCAAATTTTACGAACGCTTCTTATAACTTTCTAGCAGCCAAAAACTACTAAAAAACGCAAAAATACATAATCTGTCACCAGCAGGTGGAAAAACAGAAAGTGATCCCCCCGCTAAGAGTCCAGAACCGAAAATCTCGTACTATCGAGACCGTCTCGCAGGGGCTTTTGAAGCCACCTCCCCCGCATTTACCTCAAAGCCGAGCTTGTGAAGGGTGTCGGCGATCCGCTGGCTGCCCTTGTTCATCACCACCGTCTTGCCCACCACCACCGAGTTGCACGCAAAGTTCTTCGCCTCACGGTCGTCCACCTGGAGCGGAACGGAATTGGTGGATTTCGTGAGACTTTTTAGATTGTTTTAAAGGCACCGTGGGCTTAAGTGCAGTTCCCCCCCCAGCCGACCCGACCTGCCGTATCTCGACTCCTTGTTCATCTACAGGTTTGTAAAGTATAATAAAATACTCGCCAAAGCAAGACGAACATTTTGATATACTTTACAGACCGGTAGATGAACAGGGACCGGAGATACAAACCGCACCGTGCCACCACGATACCTCAATGGTGCCCGTCGTCGACTTGATGTGCCATTGGGTGACCCCGTCGAAGGCGTGCGGGAACCAGATGGCCGCCTGGAAAGTGGGACGGCTAAAGGGACGCGTAAGCCCGAGAATCGACCCCCTAGCTCGACTGGGTCTAGACGGCTACATGAGGCGTCAAATGACGCATGAGACCACGTGTCAAAGCATGAAAAACACGGCGCGCACCTCGTCGTTGAGCGGGCAGAAGCACGTGTCAATGTGGTAGAAGCGCGGGTCGAGCAGATTGCAGCCGACGATGCGCACGCCGTAGTCGTCAAACTCCTTGCGAAGGTCGGGCAGGATTCTGGGTGGTTGTGACGAAGTCAAAGAAATTTGGAACTGACTTCGGGTCACTTCTGGGGCCGACACCGACGAGCAGCGTCGAGAAGTCCTTGCCCGCCCACAGCGCATCGCCGGCGCCTGAGATTTGCATGAATTCGGGTGAGAATCTCTCTGTCTCTGTCTCTCTCTCTCTCTCTCTCTCTCTCTCTCTCTCTCTGTCTGTCTGTCTGCCTGTCTCTCCCTCCCTCCCTCTCTGTCTCTCTCTTTCGCTCTTTCTCCCTCTCCCTCTCTCGCTCTTTCTCTCTCTCTCTCTCTCTCTCTCTCTCTCTCTCTCTCTCTCTCTCTCTCAGTATCTCTCTCCCGTCCTAAAACACGCTCAAACCACCGTACCCTCAAAAGCGAGCGCTTCACTGCCGACACACTCGTATCCCTCTCCCTCGAGGAACACCTTATTGTGTTGACGTTCGGGCTTGCGCTGGTCAAAGTGGAAGTTGGCGAGGTAGGCCTTCTTGCCGCGTATCACGGCCGCGTTGGCGCAGAACACCATGTCGGGCAGGTTCTCGGATCCAGCCTGCAAGAATTGGCGGGTATTCAATCAAAAAAGTGCTCGATACTAACGTATAGAAAAAATAGGACTAAAAGCTACAAGAACTGACCTGCGGCTCCATGACGTGGATCTGCGCGCCGGCTTGGGTGAGCACGTGCTTCAGCTCATCCCACTGCTCCAGGGCACGCGGCTTGTTCACCCCGCGGCGCATGTCCATCCACGGGTTGATCGCATAGGAGACCTGGAAGGAGGAGATAGCGAGAGAGAGAGAGAGAGAGAGAGAGAGAGACAGACAGACAGACAAGGACACAGACAGACAGGGAGAGAGAAGCAGATACGTGCTGTGAGAGCGAGAAAGCGGGATAGCGAGAGACAGCCAGCTAACCTAGACAGAGAGAGCGAGAGAGAGAGAGAGAGAGAGAGAGAGAGAGAGGGATAGAGGGACAGAGAGAACGAGAGAGATAGTGAACAAGTGGATAAGTTCGAGAAAAATGGAGAGAGCGCTAGAGAAAGAGAGAGAGCCAGAGAGAGAGAGAGAGTGAGAGAGAGAGAGAGAGAGAGAGAGAGCTAGACCTACCTGGAAATGCGTGGGTCGACACATCATAATGCGCTTCAGCGGTGCCTCGACCGCCTTCGCCATCGTCGCTGCCATCTGCCGATGAGCCGCACTGCAAAGGAGGAACGTCGAAATTCTATGCTAATTCTCCTCATTTTATCGTTCAATTCAAATTTTTAAAAACATGCAAATGAGGAAAAATTTGAAATCTGTCTAAAATCTAAAATTTAATGTGTCTACAATCGGAAAAATTAAATTATTTAAATTTTTGCACAACTTACGCCATGTTAGCTCAGCTTTTTCGGATGCAAATTAGCAAATACGGCGAAAATCGGGGGCAGAAAAGTAAGCGAAGACCCAGGCCACTTGTTTTGACCTTGACTTGGGCATAGCCCGAGGGCCTTTACGGGGGATATCACTGATTGGCATCTCCCGCCCTTCGAAAACCGCCAACTCTGGCCGACAAAGCTACGAAGTCTAGCGGAGATCATTTGGGAATTACGGTGGTGGGGGGGGGGCTAATAAATATCCTTTTAGATGCTTGAAGGCTTCGATTCTCAGAAAATCAGCAAAGTCAGGCTAGAAGGCTAACAGAAATTATTCAAGAACTTCCGATGGCGGCGGGCAAAGATTTTTGTGAAAAGTCGCTCGATGGTGGTAAAATTAGCATAGCTTCCTGGGGTATCTCGTGGCAAATCTGGCTTGGACAGGCGGGCTGAGGCAGTCTATGGCTTTCCAGAAGGTAGCAAACATGCAGAGATCCATGTGGAAGGTCCTAACCCAGTGGGGGAGAAACAGCGGCTTGATTCCAGGCAAGCCAGCCGAGATCCTTTGAGAAGTCGCGCCGGATTGGGTAGGCTAGCAGAGATTATTGTGGGACTTATAGAAGCTGGGAAACAAGTCCTTGTTCAACCTCGTTCCGTGTAAAACTGGAAATTACGTTTTTGCAATCAGCAGTGAATTAGGCAGGCTAGCAGAGACCGTTTGCGCCGTTTACCACGCGTGGCGTGCCAGCGCCACGTTAAGGAGTTAGCGCTGTTTATGCAACCAAGCGGAGATTCTTTGGGAAATGCTGAATGAAATTGTGTAGGCTGGCAAATCGAAGTGATTGTCTTGCCAATCTGGGGGTTATCAGCGGGGTGGATTCGTCGAAAAATCCCCCGACGGACATCAATCACACCATGGCTCTCAGATCAACGTGAGAGAGACGGAGATAAATACATCTCCACGTAGTTCGACCGAAAGTTTCATTGCTCACCGTGACCAGCAAACCAGTCTCATATTAGCTCCAGATACTGTGATAAAATGGTTTAACCTAAAATCCGTCTGTTTATCTCTCTTTCTCTCTCTCTGCCTCTTATCTCTCGCTTAAGGGACCATGGCAGTGCCAGAACCGACCCTTTCCTTCGACTAGACTTATACAGCTCCGCGACACTCCATATCACACGAAAATCGGGTCATACCATTTATTTGTATATCTCTCTCACTCTCGCTCTCTCTCTATCTCTTTCTGACTCTCTCTCTCGCGTCATTTTTCGCGTGATAAAATCCAAAATCTCTTTATGGAATGCACAATCAATAAATTAACGTTGAGTGAATGCACGTGCATCACAGTCTCGCAAAAATCGAGATTTCCGTTCCATCGACCAGGGCTTTTGTCTAGCAAAATCCGCACGTCCGGGCGCATTTGTGCTTCTTGTAGACGAGGTCGTAGAAGTCCGACTCGCACATCCGGGTTGAGCAGCTGGAAATATTGGAGGAATTAGATGATTTTCAAAGTTTTCGGCAGCCGGATCGAACCCGCGACCTCAAAAAGTCGTAAAACACCTTAAAAACCAAAAAGCAAAACGCTTTTCCTCGGCCGGAATCGAACCCGCAACCAAAAAGTCGTAAACCACCAAAAAAAGCAAAAAGCAAGATGATTTTCGACGACCGGGGTCGAACTCGGGTGGCACGCGCTTCGCTTAGCCCCTAACCGGCTGAGCCCCACACTCACGTCTTCAGCACATCCTTGCACCGCATGCCGTATGGCAACTTTTGGAACTCCTCGCACTTGTTGCACGTCTTGGCGCATTTCTGGAATCGGGGAAGGGTTAAAGGTATCGGCAAGCCTAGCCAGCTATGGATTTCGACGCGTCTTAGGGCGCACGTGATACGCAAGGCGCGTGACACGTTACGCGCGCGTTGTTTGGCCGCAAAGATACGGACCACAAGTATTTTCGCGTGCGCGACACGCAACGCTTGAATTTTAATGACGGCGAGACGTCACGCGGGCCTGTTTGGCAATAGCGCCACGCAACGCGCGCGTGAGCTGATCAGCGCGATACGGTTGCGTATGGCGACGGTGACACGCCTTTTGGTGACGGCGACACGCCACGCACGCCTTTTTGCGACCGCCTCACGCAACGCACGCGGAATTCCGGGCAGAGACACGAAACGTGGCGCGCCGTTTGGCCGCCGCGACACGCAACGCCAGGGAAAACTGCTGACCTTGGTGGTCATGACGTGGTAGAGGGGATTCTCGCAAAGGGGCTGCATACGGTCGCAGTTCTCGTCAAAGTCGAGACACCTGAAAATGGCAGGTTAGACGGAACGAATTGGCTGTAGCAAAATAATCTCATGAATAAATTGCTTCCCGGGGCTTTAAAGGGACCGGGAAGCAACGGGAACCTAGATCGGCTACGCGCCACTCCAAATGACACATTACGCTCTATAATTTCTGACCCTCTCCGCGGAACTGAGGTACCGGAAAATGGGAGCGTTGGCGAGTGTCTTTTGGCGCGTCGCGTAGCTGTCTAGACCCAGTCGAATCAGGGGTCGAATCTCGCGTTTCAGGATCCCTTTGAATGCCCTAGTCAACGTACAGAATCTCCTTGGTGGTGGTCTCCGGTTCGAGGGTGGTCACCTCTGGCTCATCGGTGGTCTGAAATGAGGAATATAAGGAGAGAGGGAGAGAGCGAGAGAGAGAGAGAGAGCGAGAGAGAGTGAGAGCGAGACTGCGATTGAGAGAGCCGTAAAAAAAAAGATAAATAGTAAAAATCCAACCTCCTTCTCCTCCTTCTCCTCGCGCCTACGCTGGGAGCCAGATTTCTAGAAAATCACAATTTTAATTTTTGCTGAATTTTAACCTCCTTGTTGCCTGCCTCTGGGAAGAGGGTGTTCGACGATGGAATCAGCGGCACCTTGATGCCAGATTTTTCTGAAAATAGAGCGTTGAGATCATAAGGAAATTGAGCTGTAAAGGGGAGCAATTGGGCGAGCTAGCAGCGATCGTTTGGGAATGGAAGGGGCAGGCTAGCAGAGATCATTTGGGAATGGATGGGGCAGGCTAGCAGAGATCATTTGGGAATGGAAGGGGCAGCCTAGCAGAGATCATTTGGGAATGGAAGGGGCAGGCTAGCAGAGATCATTTGGGAATGGAAGGGGCAGGCTAGCAGAGATCATTTGGGAATGGAAGGGGCAGGCTAGCAGAGATCATTTGGGAATGGAAGGGGCAGCCTAGCAGAGATCATTTGGGAATGGAAGGGGCAGGCTAGCAGAGATCATTTGGGAATGGAAGGGGCAGGCTAGAAGAGATCATTTGGGAATGGAAGGGGCAGGCTAGCAGAGATCATTTGGGAATGGAAGGGGCAGGCTAGAAGAGATCATTTGGGAATGGAAGGGGCGGGCTAGCCGAGATCATCGAAATGTGAGTCAGTTGAACCACGCCAAGCATAGGCTTTGGCTTAAGCTTATGCTGATGCTTAGGCTTGGCTTGGCTTATGCTTCTATTATGAGTTTTTGACATTAGGCATTTCTAAAATACTCCGTGCACCCACCGGTTTCATGGGAGAACAGCATCTCGTAAGATCCATCGTGGAGTCGAGGCGTTTGCCTGGCGAGGGCCACACCGACGACCGCCGCAATCAAAATCCACCACCGGGGTTCCATCAGGCACCTCTGAACGGATGGAATCAACGTGGAGCGTCGCGGAAAAGAGAGGAAAATAGAAAACGGTATTTTACAGTTTCCTGCAACAAAACGGCGATTCCGCTACAGTAAGCCGACGTGACGGCTTCCAGATGGCCGGCAGAATGGCCAAATTTGTGGGCCTTTCTGCCCATCCGGGGGTCCTGTGGCGCAGGGATAAAACAAACGCAGAGGCGGAGTCCGTTCCGCCCCTAATTCCGCGCCCCCTCGCCGACACTCATAATCGACGGCTTTCCGGAATCCGGAAGTCGGGATGAAGTTGACGAAACGGAGGAGAGAGAAAGGCACAGAGGGGCAGAGAGAGGAGAGAGGAGAGTGAGAGCGAGAGAGAGAGATAGAGTGAGAGCGAGAGAGAGAGAGAGAGAGAGAGAGAGAGAGAGAGAGAAAGAGTGAGAGCAAAAATGCCTCGAGGGTCAAACGGCGTCCCTTTTACTGACGCTGTCGCCCCTTATGGGGGAGAACAGAACTTCTTCTCCTCTGTAATCAAGGAGAAGTTCCGAGCTGTTCGTGTAGTAAATAGGTTGTGTTATATTTTATAGTTTGCTAGAGAAGTATTCTTTAACTACTACTTTATCTGCACTTATAAATAACTCCTCTTCCCCTTTATTAGCTAAGTATAATTTAGGCTTACAGGCTTCCCCTTTAATCTACTTGGTTGGTTATCCTACTGTAAAGATCCACTAGATGCGCTGAAAGAGCACATCTCTGCTCCGCCCTGGCCGCTCTATCGGAGGGCGGCAGACAAAGGGCGGAGCCACAGAGCAGAACGTGTAAGCTACTTGCGACCCACTTAAAGTGGTCGATCTACTAGCGGAAGAAGTGCCGTCGTCATGGCGGCACAGACGCTTCACCTTCGGAATCTCGTCCTAAAGACTCCCTGCTAGCCTGCCCTCGCCAAGTTTTTATAGAGCCTTTTGCAGAACTATAAATGGACCGTTTTCCTTAAGATCTCGACAGCTACGCGCCACTCCAAATGACAACGGCATTTTCAATGTTTTGTTATTTACCGTGGCGCGTATCTGTCTAGTTCTAGTCGATAGAGATAGTTAATTTTAGCACTTTCTGACTCCTTTTTCCACGGCGCACCAAAATACCAACAACGAGACTGTACCCTGGCCGCCCACCTTTGCGACACGTGTCCCTGGCGACTTCTCCTTGACGAAAAGCCCTTCCGAGAATCCTCAACTCTATTGAAAAAGTGTTGAAGGCGCCGGTGTGTTGGAGTGATTTGAGAGAGGCGGCCGTGCCCTCGGGACACATCTTCGAGTGTTGCGCAAGCAGACCAATCGCCCAGGGGGCCGCTTTCCGGATGCGCACAAGTCTTTGGAAAGATCTGGGGCGCTGACGTTTCGATTGTGTATAAAAAGCTACTTTAGATTTTCCCGCGAGTTTAAAAAGCTAGTCGAGACGCTACGCGGTCAGAAAAACCCAGAAAAATGATGAAAATTGTTGCCGTGGCGAAAGCCCGTGGATAATTTATAGTGATTCATGGAGATAAGCAATCTTTAAAATAGTCAAATCTATGCTAAAATTTATACGCTAAATTTATACGTGGACGGAGCCTAAGCCTTAGAACCGCAGCCTAACTATACGCATAAACCTAAGCCTGGCACAAACCTAAACGCAAGCCGCGGCGAAGCGGTTTAGGTTTAGGCTTTAAACCAAAGCCTAAGCCGACGCTAAGCTAACCTAAGCTAAGCCCAAGCGCTAGTCTAAGTAACGCCTAGAGCTTTAGGGCGCCATGTAAATACACTTCGTGGCAGAATCTTGTCTCGCCCATCGGTTTGCTGTACATGTCAAGGCGATTTTTGTATGGTATCGGCCAAAGATAGCTTCTTCTTCTTCTCATTATTAAACCCCTGAAACAGTTTTTCAGGCCAGCAAAAATCTTTTTCACTCCATTTTTAACACAGCCGCAGTACCCTCGAAATTTTGCGTATGCCGTGCTTGATTCCAGCCAATTTTTGCCAATTCCAGCAGAGTGGCCCGGTTGTCTAGACGTTTTTTTGGGCGTCTGCTATCCCACAGACCGCGACAATGATCCCGGCCGGCTCAAAACTGCGCGATGTGTGCTGTTTGTGGCTATCAACGGTGTGGCCATGGCCGCGCGTAGCCGCGTCGTGGCGATCTGCAACAGCGTGAGTGTCCCCCTATCTGGAGTGCGGTGGGGCATTTCCGCTTCCGCGCCGCCGCGTGCTTCTCGGAATGGGCAAACTTCCAGTGGGGTATACGGCATCCTTGAAAGACGTGGAATGCAAAGGCTAGCGAAAAGCCCGAGTTTGTGCATCTTCACGAGCAGCATTTTTGAGCATAGCGTGCAGCGCAAAAACAGCGAATAATATTACCATACCTAAGAACCATTTTTACAAAATCGCGCCATTAACTCGAATAAATGCAAAAAATGTATTAATCTATCGACCCGAGTCAAGCACAGCTACCGCACAAACAAAAATATCAGAACACGCTAAAAACACTATTTCAAAGCTGACAATATACAGGAAAAACACAGACGATCAAATGTGCTTGGAGAAGTCAATGTCGTCGCTGCCGTAGATCTTTCTGAATTCCCGGCTGAGCAGCTGGTCGAGCGTCTCGTCGTCGCGCGAGTAGTACCACCGGTTGTTAACCTAAAATGTGGCGAAATTTTGAATGAAGAGGGACGAATTACCAAGTCGTATCGCTTTGGCCCAGAGCACGGGCTTGACAGCCAGATTTGTTGATTCGGCGACTGCTTGTTGATCACGTAGGTGCCTAAAAGACCATAGAGTTTCCACCGCACATAATAGGGACTAGGAAGTGATAAAAATTCAAGATACCGCACCAATTTTCGAGTCGACCACCACCGTCAGCACGCCCATCGAGCAGTTGACGTCGTATTCTTTAGCTACCTAGGAAATGGTATTGTTAGAGCCCCCGCAAATACCTCGAATTTCTCGGGAAACGTGTCGAAGTAGCTGTACATC
The DNA here is from genome assembly GCA_958295435.1 of Mesorhabditis spiculigera. Taxonomy (NCBI): domain Eukaryota; kingdom Metazoa; phylum Nematoda; class Chromadorea; order Rhabditida; family Rhabditidae; genus Mesorhabditis; species Mesorhabditis spiculigera. Next base: position 198,248 of record CATQJA010002614.1, on the reverse strand, counting down.
TTCTCTAACGACTCGTTGCTGTGCGCCTCATATTCTCGCTGCGAGACGGACGGTGTGCATAGATCTATTTTCATTTTTATAACATAAAAATAATAACTGACGTCTTCCAATTATTCGACTGGACGCGGGTAATCGTCGAAGGGCCGGGCATAGCGCTGTCGCGAGCATTTACACTAGAATTTATGAATTAGCTGGTTTTACGGGATGAATATTCAAGCAATGGCATTTCATCATGGCTAGAAAAATCGCGAAACCTGATCAAACGGCTGTTGTAAAAGTTTTTTGACGTTTTTCACGGTTGCAGATTTGAAAGGTAGGCATAACTAAGTCTCAGTTTTACAAGAACGGCAAACATTTGGCGGAAATCAGCGGCAAAGCTTGCGCAAGAGATTCGCTGGCTTCTCCATTCCCTGTTGGCGGCTTTTTCTCCTGCAACAACATCACCGAGCACAATTTATTAGCAAAAAAAAACACGCATGAGCCGGGCATCGATGCCCAGCAAGAATCGAGTATATAGTAAAACGGATAAAGCTCTGCAGGGGTCCGGGCGTTTCGGAGGGCATTTGGGCTGGCAAACGGCTCGCCGGCGGGGGGAAACTGATATGTGCACAGGCCAAGAAGAAGTGAACGCGAAAAACGGTGTGGGTGTGATGGTGGCACGAGTGGGTGGGAGAGGTGAATTTCGATAAAATAAAAATACACAGGATTGCTAAACAGGGAGAAAACCGGGGTGGGGGTATTCGCGGTGTGGGGTAGAGGATTACTAGCAGAGAAAACGAACAAATCACAGGGTACAGACGCGATGATGGTGGTTGGGTTAAAGATGGACCGTAGGCGGAGGATATTTCAGCGGAACGACGCATTCGACTAGAGACGTGAGCCCATTCCTGAAAATGGACAGAGGAAAGAGGAAAGGAAGAATGATGTGGATTCGAGAGCAGTCGGGGGATTTTAACGGGGGTTCTTCCGCATTATCGAGGGGGAAAACAACTTTTCCCTGTCACTCTAGAAATAGGAAGTAATTTCATAGTATTTTTATTCAAATTTAACGATATTTCAACTAGCAAAACTGTATAAAAACTTGGAAAAATTGGCCGGTTCTTTAGGATTCCCGGGGGGGGAAAGTTTCCCGGGGAACCAATTTTTTCCTGGTGGTCCCGGTTGACCTAGTAATCAAATATAAAGTGTTTTCGAATTGTTTTTAGTAAGTTTTAACTATATTTAAAGCAGAATAACTTTCAGAAAAATTTAGAAAAATGTTTGAAAAAGTCGAAAATTTGGTCATTTTGGGTCTATTTTTCGACCTAATTTTTAATTTTTTACATTTTTTTGGTTAAAATGTGTGTAGTTTTTATGCACAGGGATAGTTAAAAACAATTTAGAAACGCATCCGCAATTTATACAAAAATCTAGGCTTTCGCCGAAAAAAATTTGTTTTCCCCCCCCGGGAATACTTTCCCCCCCCGGGAATCCTAAAGAACCAATTGGCCAAAATTTTTTCGAAAATCGGTCCTTTTTGGCGGAAAAAATCGAGGAATTTTTGTATGCTTTTCATAAAAATTTGTAAAGTTTTAGGTTCAAGAAAATTTTAGAAAAAAACCGCTAAGAAACACTTAGAAAACGTTGGTCCCCTCCAATAATGCGAAAGAACCTTTAATGGGGAGGAAGTACCTACGAAACAGCGCGCAGCCATCGCATTCGTTTTCAAAGTTATTCGGAAGCTTCACAGAGATGGAATTTGTTTGAGCGCGAGATTTGCTGGAGCAAGGCGGCCAGATATGGATATGCGGGGAGGGGGGGGGTCACAAAATTTTCTTCTGGATGTGATTGGCGACTGGGTGATCATCACAGGGTACAAGGGTAGAAACTGAGCGCGCGAATGTGCCAAAATAAACTACGAACAATGAAAAACACGTACTGGATCGTTTGCGGGGGACATTTGTTAGCGTTTATGCTGTTTTATTGTTTTTTAGCAATTGTCGACGATTCAAAAGTCATCAAAACGTTTCGAAAGTCTAAAAAAATCAAAATTTTCGAGACTTGTTATGTTCCATGCATTTCGGCGGAAAACCGCAAATTTTTGAGACTTATGAACTTTCTGTACTTAAAAAGCTCGTAAAAACCAAATAAACGCTCGTAGTTCATTTTTGGGAGACCCTTGTGAGGCCAGGCCAGAGATTGGTCCCCTGCAAACGCTCCAGTACCTAGAAAACAACAGAACAAAAGGAGAAGAGGGTAGAAAAACATATAGAAGAAGCCCTAAAGAGATCGGGGGTGGGGGAGCGCTTTGGATGAGGGCGAGCAACCCGGCGAGCTGCCAATCACTTTTTGGAATTTGCGCGTAAATGACGGGCCAGAATGGCGGCGGCGGCGTTGCTCGCCCCGGTTTCGGGGAGGCCCGGTGAGATACCAAAGATTATGTGCAGAAACAACAGCGGCAATCGATCACATAACAATTGGAGTATTTTTTGGGGGGCAAAGATTACTTGACCCGGTAGATGAGGCCGCCCCATCGCAACCGGTAGACGCCGCGACGCCACTCAATGTCCGGCTGGCACAGTGCGCGAAGGTACGTCGGGAAGGCGGACACCTCACGTAGCAGCCAAATTTGCATCAGCTCCAACAACCGATAGGGGAGAGGGCCATTCTGAAAGCAAGTGACGTTTCTTTTTCATTATCAGGGGGGGATTTTTGTATACGTCTAGAAATGCCTAAGAACGGATCAAAGAGTATTTTATTGGTGTTTTTTGAACACGATAGCTATATTTCAACTACGAAAAAATCATCTTCAAACCTAAAAAGTCCAAATTCCAATTTTGGCAAAATTGGTCATTTTGGGCAAAAAAGCTAACATAAATAGAGGTAGTAAAAGGCTATAAATGATTGATTCTATACCAACTTTTATCTGAAAAAAACCAATTTCGACGATTTTTACCAAAAACCGCGTATTTCCACAAAATTTTAACTTTTCCAAAAACTGGCATTTTTCGTCAATTTTCACACTACCTAGATCAGAAAAAGGCTAATTCGTCCCGAAGTAAATATATTTCAGCTGATCGCTTGCTACGTAAAAACGAGGTAAAATGGTTGTCAGAGTTTCTACGAGAAAATCGGAAAACAATGTTCGTTTCCGCTTCCGTTGACAGTCCAGAACCAAAGCTGATCCAGGGTTCTTACCTGTAAAGTAACCATCAACAAGTAATCCATGGTGAACCAGAAGACCATGTGGATCGCAAAGTAGAGCCACGGGTTCGCGCCGAAGAGGTGCGACGCCGATAGGGCAGCGAGGAGGCCGGAGAGGAGGCAGTCCTAAACACCAATTTCCAAAAAAAATACCAGTTTATTCTACTTGTATCGGTTCGAGGATGATGGTGTGTGGGAGCATGGCAACGCGCAGCTTCATCCAGCGACAGATACGAGCCGAGAACCTGGAAACATTGAAACTTGGCCGGCAAAATGCACAAACTTTTGCGGGGTCACTTCAGCTGCATTTTGCATGGCCGGCAGGGAGGCGATCCGGGTTTTCCAATTTCTAAAGCATGAACATTTCGAAAGCCCGAAAATGATCGAACCTCTTGACGAGCTCCGTCCCAAAGAAGTAGTCCTCGGCCAGGTAGCGCCCGAATGCCTGGAAGAAAAACAGTAACGAGAATTTATCGCTATTCTGGGATCAATACGAAAGGAGATTTGAGCAGCAATTGAGATTGACGCTCGAGCAAGAATTTTTTAATTGCTCAAGACGTGGTTTTCGGATGTTTCGGTTCCTAAACTTATCTAATCGAAATCCATTCGAAATCGAAAAATCACCTAAAAACGTCTTACTCGTCTAAAACGTCTCAGTTTTTCGACTGTGTTCCCCCTTAAAAGCTAGTTGAATATCACTAAAAACACCATTAATTTACTAGACATTAGCGAGACGCCAGTTTTCTAGCCACCAAACGCTAAAAATTTTTCTTTCTCACCTGAAGCCCGCCACATTCCTCGAGCGCCCGCTTGCGCAACAGACAACTCATGCCCGTGCTGCACACAAAGCCCAAGCAATTGCCGGCCAGGTAGATTCGAGCGTGGCCGGTTCCGAAATAGACCTAAACAAAACAATGCGGAGAATCAATATATCCAACCTTTTCCAGCGCCGGCCCAAGTCCCTGTCGATCGACGCTGTATGGGGTCTGGGTGACGAGACCGACGCCCTCCGTCATGCTGCTCGCCAGGTCTTGCAACGAGTCTGGTTGTATCCGGATGCCTGAAAAGAAAGACATGGTTACGATGTTTTTTTCATAGCAAGAACGTGATCCAGCATCTAAATGGTGAAGTGAGACTCGTGGCACGAAAACTTTGATCGACCAGTTCTAGTTTTCCTTTTTGAGTTAATTTTTTTAACGGAATCGGCTATATGCGTCTGACTAAGCAAGAATGACTTTGAATGACTTTAAATGGGGCCAATAAGGCTTAAAATCAATTTTAGAGTAGCAAATATCGTGCAGCCGTCCAAGTAAACCCACCACAATCGCTGATCAGCACCAGTGGGTATGAGGAAGCGCGATACGCCGGCATCATGTTGTTGATCTTCGGATTGTGGCCAACGTCTTCGCCGCCGTAGAACAACCGCGCCTTCACCGACGGGTACTTGACCATTAGCCGCTGAACGATGGGGATCGCCGGGTCCGTCTTCTCGTGCACGCAAAACAGCAGCTCGAACTGGAAATAACAGTTATTAAAAGAATTCATTTTCTTCGGCAAACAACGTTTGAAATTTCGTTCAAAACCAACCTCATGATAGTCAATATTGAAGAACGTCTCCAGATTCGCCGCCAAGTGGTGGTCGACGCCGACGAGTGGTTTGATAATCGAGATGCCAGGCTCGCGTCCGGAGTAGTTGATCTTTTTGTGCAATTTGTAGCGCCTAAACGAAGAAAAGTAAGTTCGAATGTATCAAAATGGGTCTTACGCGTAAATTAGTGCAATGCAGTGGATCAGGTAGATGCCGGAGATGAACAACATGAAGGCGACGGCCAGTGGCGTTGCTGAAAGTGCAAAGATCATGACGAAATCACAAATGGAAAGCCCGGAAAGTAAAAATCCACGAAATTGGCTTTCCGATTCGGTCTCCATCGAATTGCCCACCTATACATGGCGGTATCCACAAAGTGATGGGCAATGGCAGCATCAGCGGATGAAACCGAGTGACCAGGGCCAGCACGCCGTCCCACCGCGAGTCCTCGGAAGCTGATGACACGCTTTCCCCTAAAAACGCGTGTTTTTGAAAAGCAAGAAGACGATACCCGAATAGTACTCGCCGAGGCACACGGCCGCTGCCGCCGCAGCAGCCAGGTAGACAGCGGATAACGTTCTGCCGGCCAGTGCACCTGGAACTGAAATTGTAGATTCGGCCATCACATACAAAGAAGCATTGAGAGGAAAAACGGAGAATGGGGCATCAAGGTCCAAAAAAACCGCGAAGAATGCTCTCGCTTTTTAAAACAAGTGAAAATTCTAGATTCTAATTTACAATCGCTAAACTTACACCAAAATCGAAATCGAAAACGGAAAATGGGTGCACACTGCCGCAAAATGCGTCTGAAAACGCTTTTGCTGTCTCAGATTTTGAAAATAAAAAATTCCAAATGTTAATTGACAATCGATAAAATTGCATCTAGATTGAAAACTAAAAGCTGGCCCCAAGTCAATTTTCACCCCCAATTTCGACACGTACACAACTCACCAAAAACACTTTTCAAAAGAACGCCCGATTTGTCACAGCGGTTCAGAGGGCCTGGCTATGCCCTATCTTATCGCTCTGGCGGCCCCCTTCAGAAAATGGCCCGACGAGGGGAGAGCCACAATATACAAAAAGATGGACGCATGGCTACATTTCGTTTCTCACGGCTCTTTCGCATTATCGGGGGGGAGGCAACTTTTTTCTAAAGACCCGTTTTTTTCTAGTAAAAATCGGGAATCGTTTCAACACTGTTTTTATTATTATTCCTAAGCGCAAAACCTTTACAAATTTGACTAAAAAAACAAAATACCAAAGATTTCTCAACCAAAAATAAAATTCATCTATAAATTTTCGACCTTTGTTGATTGTTTTCCACTTAAAATATAGTTCAATTCGATTAAAAAACTATTAACATACTTACTATTATATTACTAGGCATTTCTGGAGTTATAGGAAGAAACCCCCCCCCCCCGATAATGCTAAAGAACCTGTTTCACCAAATCGGTATGGCGTCAAGTTGTCCATTTTGTGAGTCAGCAACCGCAGCAGCAGCAGCCCCCACAAAAAAAAATGTTTTGCCGCCCCCCGTGTGCCGGCACCAAAACGTCTGCCTATAAAAGGGCGGTGGTGTGCACACCCGCCGAACAATAGGATCGATTTTGCACCGGGAACTGCAGGTGAGGCACGCCCGGTAATGGTCGGGTTGGGTAATCCGCGATTAATGTAATTTCGGGTGGAAACCGTTCCGCTTTTTGGGGGTAGGCCGGAAGGCTAAAGGCCTGAAACGGCGACCAAAGACTAGAAGCGGCCAGTAGAACGGGAATTCGTAAGCAAAAAGCCCTTCCAAATGCGCACGTCCACTTCAAGCTGTCCAAAAAAGATCGCATTTCCAGGGTCTGGAAGTACTTGGTAGAAAAAAATAGGCAATTAGCAAATGAAACACGGTTCGCATGGTTGTGTTTGTTTTAACTATTCCTAGAAAAACGTTACCAAAGTTCATTAAAATCTAGTTTTAGTTGGGAAGATTAATTTTTGCGACCTAAATTTTCGGCTTTTTCAAAAAGTTTTCCTACTTTTTTTAAAGCCGATCTACTTTAAAAATTTATTTAATTTACGAAAAACAATATAAAAACATTTGATATTCGATCTTAGCCCAACCCGGATCGCGATGAAAAAAGTTGGTCCCTCCGCGAACCCTCAAGAACTAAAAAAGATAACATGCGCAACAATGTAACCGTGCGACAGGGCAAAAAAATGTCCAAGGATGCCGGGGCGGAAGCTATTTTTATATTACTACGAAGATTTCTTTTCCAAAGCCGATCTTTTACGTGGAAAATTGTTTTTCTGACGGAGCCAGCAGAATCAAAAATGCCAACTAACCAGCCGGGCCGTGGATCTGTGCAGTTTCTCCGGAAGCACGGGCTGAAATAAAATCCCTAAAAAGGGAAGCCCAATACAGCTAAAGAGAGAGTCGCCAATGCGGACCCCCGCCGCCCGCGCGTAGCTTCACATAGCAACCGCATATGTTTTTAAAAACATAAGAAGGAGACGCCGGACGGACCCTCTAATTACTCAGTTACCGGCCGGGGCGCCGGCTGGAGTAGTCGCCCAGATTGTATGTATCAGCAAAGGGCATACGGGGTGCGTGGGGCCGGGAATAGCCAAAGTCAGGGGCCTTGAAGGTGGGCTTGTTTGCGCTGGTGCTTTTCATGCAGCGTCACGATCGCCCGCGAGATTCCAAGGTGTTCTACAAAAAGGTTAGATTTTGTTGATCCAATTTTGCGGGGCTAATACGAACTGGGTTCTGGCATTGAAAGGAAATGATTAGGGTAGTTTCACGGTATTTACGGTATTTTCAATTTATTTTTTTGGCGATTCTCGATCACTAAAAAGTGATAAACCCTTGACAAATTCCATAAATTCTGACGAAAAAATCCAATCTCTCCTACATTTTATTATTCTCTGTGACCCTCTGATACCTAAAACATGCGTAAAATGATATTATGATCGTAGACATATGTATTGTCGGCTACGGGGATCTAGGAAAAATTTACCCGCTTGACCCCCTCCCCGCTAACGAACCAGCCCCCAGCCATCAAATATAAAGTTTAAAAAAAATCCCGATGGATGGACCAGGAAGCTGCTCAAAAGAAGGGGAAAATAGCCGGAAAGTGTTCAAAATAGTCCCCGAAACGTGCGTGATTATTGTAGATTGTGGCGGGGACGAGGTGCGGCAAATACTCGGCACCCGGGCACCGCACTCCAGGGCGTCTGTTTGGGCGACATGGTGTAAATAAGCAAATGGCTGGCGCGGCGCCCCCATCCCGTGTTTGACCGTCCGCTTGGGCATGCGGTCAACGTGACGAAACCCTAGTGGAGTGATGTTATCAAAGCGCCTGTAAAGTTCATCAAAAATGGGTGCAAAATCGAGCCCAAGCCTCGGTAATCATGCAAAGTTTTTCGCATTATCGGCGGCAACATTTTTTGAGAATTGAATTTTTCTGATAGAAATAGGCTAATTTTTCTGCTACGCCCAAACGTAAATATTGAAAATTTTTGATTGAAAAAAGACACAAAATATAGATTTTTCGACCAACATTCCAACTAAAAAATGTTTTTGCTAAGTTTTCAAATTATTTTCTACTTAAATAGCGTTAAATTTTACTAAGAACATTATTAAAATCCGTACTATTATATTTACTCGGCATTTCTGGAGAGGAAAAAGCTGATCCCCCCCGATAATGCGAAAAAAATAAGCCTGGAATTTAGCAACACCCCGCTGCTGTCAAAAATAATACCGATCACTAGGGGGAGGAGCCTAGTTTTATACTGCTACCCGGCCGCCTTCATAGTACCTTTAAAGTTTCAAAACCCCCCAAAATGCAGATGACTCACGCCGTGAGACACCTGGAAACCCCTGGACCTTGTAGCCCTGTAAATAGAGAACGCTCGCAGCAGGAAAAAACAAGACATTGGTAAGCAAAACTTGTTGGGAAATTGCCACCACGGGGACAACAGCGCACGATCGGCAAGAGAAACGTTTATCGGCAACCCAAAAACAGTATCGAAAAATGTAAAAAAATTAAAACAAGGTACCAAACCGAGCTATTCACAGGAATATTTTGGGCTGAACGGGACGGGCTAAGAATCACAGAATTTTCGGGGTGGATGGGCGCGCGCACGGCACCACAATAAATTAGAAAAACAACCTCAGAAACCAAAGCAAGATAAAAGCCAAAAAAAAATGACAAAATCGTCTGGGCAACAGGGGGTGGATTCGGCATAGCACACTAGTAGGTGGACCACGTGTATTTGAATGTTGAAGTGGGGAGGGACCAAAATGGTGCACCGGCATAAACAAGAGGGGGGAGTTGTAAAAATGTCTCTAGGTTTTGAGGGGAAAAGTCTCGCTTTAGGGCAAGGAAGATAATGGAAACGACATGACAATAACGGATAGACTTTTCGAACTATGTACAGGGCAGTAACGGGGGGGGGCTATCTTATTATGGGCGGACTAGATCTGGAGGTGTTCGGCAAGGTCGGCGTGCTTCTCCCTGGCTTCCCGGATGTACTGGAGCGTGTGCTGGAGGTGCTTCTCGATGTTGTCGGCTTCCTGCGACGGCTCGATTTGGACGGAGGCGTCGCGTGTCCGCGAGATCAACTCGTTGAGGATCTCGGGGGTAATCTGGAAATGAAAAAAAATTCATAATATCTCGAAGGGATAATTTACCTTATCACAGCCGTCCTCGTACAAGTGCATGTAGTGGTTGAGCAGGTGGATGAGCAGCTGTTGTTGAACGAGCGGCTCCATGCATTGTGAGGCAATCTGACAAAGGTTTTGCTTAAAGTACCGGCAGAATTGAGTCCAGCGCGAATACGTTATTTCGCAAAGAAAGGAGACAGTACCTTTACAGCCTTCTTCAACACGTCGCAAACCCGACCGCCATCCCTCATCGGTTCAGCCGATCCGTCCACTCGACCCTTCCAGTACAGATACGACGATGAGCACAGGGCGCGCACTTGGTCCGGCTAAAAAAAATCGCATGTAAATGTCGGAACATAAAACCCATACCTTTTTGAACATCTTTGCCCCGGCCAAGATCACCTGGCTGGCGAGCGGCTCCCAGTTGTCGTTGGGCAGGCAGTCGATCTGAAAAGGATATTTTTTCTAGTGCTTTCCGTGCCTAAATTACCTTTATCAATGTATTCGTAACGACGGCCAGCGCCGAGAGTCGCTCCCTCGAATCGGCAATTTCATCCTCCAGCACGGAGAGCGCCTAAAAAAGCAGAATCAGGATAAAACCCAGGTAACGCACCTTTGATAGCAATTCATAAACGACGACGGCTTTCTCCTCAAACGACACCCGATTGGCAACGATGGCGCCCTCCAGGTACAAGTTATACGGCAGCTGGGAGAGCTCCCCGGAGTTGACGAGCGCCCCGATCGTCCCCATCACGCACATGAACATCTTCTTCAGCTTGGCATCTCGAGCCGAGTCGTCGCCCTCCGGCGCGGGATAGGCCAGGATGAGCTGGTAGAGGGAGAAGATGATTGGTGGCAGCGTTTGCCGAATTCGCCACTTCCCGCCGGCGCCGAACCGCTTGCGCAGGCCGTTGAGGAGCAGGAATTGGGCGTCCTTGTCGTCGACTTGCACCAGGTGCACCATGCTGGCCACGAGGTCTTGCTCGTCGGTGAACTCTTCCGTTTCCGGGGTGTCGGCGGGTTGGTCTAGAGGAAAAATAAAAACATAGCTGATTAGCTCACCGGGCTGATCGGTCAGCAAGCAGTCGATGAGCAGACATATGGCATCAACGTCTTCTTCGGTTTTTAGCGGCGTGTCCATTTGGATCATGTCCTGAAACAGAAAAATTATTCTAAAACTGTTGAAGCGTGGAAAACCACTGAAGCTGTTGCAACAAGCTTTTAAAATTTAAATTATTATTACAAAAATTTACATTTACAAAAGCGCTTTTTTTAAAATTACACTTGTTCTGAAACTGCCATCGGATAGAGCGTCGAAATTTTTTCGGGACGAAATCATGCGTTTAGTATCATTTTCGATGCTCTATCTGACGGGCATGTTTGAAAGGGAACGACAGCCCCCCCCCCGTTAAGCAACTTTCACCGCAAAATTCACCTGGAGTATGTATGAAGCCGCCGTGCATCGTCCCCGGTAGTTCAGCGGGGCCATCGCACGCGCGTAGTCGGTGAGAAGCGCGACCCGGAGCGCGTCCTTGTACTCGTCGACCGGAATTCGCAGCACGCGCAAAAGTTCCTTGCCCACCGCCGAGTACTGCTCCACACTAAAAACGTGATAAAGTATTAGACCACGGTTTACGTACTTATCAACATTCTTGTCTTGCAGGTTGTTGGCAAGGCTGGCGAAGACGGTGTTCGCGTATTCCAGCTTGTCGCGGTAGCATCTGACGGCCAGCGAGACAAGGGCTGCCTCAAAACCTTCATTTTTCAATCTAGCGAAGCGTTACTGACATGTAGAGAAACGATGTCTTCAGGCGGCATATCGGAGCGGCTTTGGATGAGACCCTCCGCTTGCGAAGAAAAGATCTCAAAGAGCCGAATATCCTCAGAGATCCCGGGCGTGTCCGGATGCGAAACATACGTCGAGATTCGCTCAATCAGCGCGATCAGCACGTTCTTGATGTGCACCTCCTAAGAAAACAATGAATCCAGGTTTCAAAAACCAAACCTGTGCCAACTCCTTGCATGATGCCAAGAATTCGTTCAGTGTCGCGAGGTGGAACTCGTCGGCGAAAACTTGGATGACGCAATCCATCAGGTATTCTTGAGATATTGGGTCCCGGCAGCTGACCACTTGCTCGAGGATGCTGGGCAGCACCTCCTATCAAAAAAATATAGTGAAAAGGGTTTTTCCGCATTATCGGGGGAGTACCGCATACTTTTTTCGTAGGATTCAATTTTTCAAATATAAAAAGCTAAAGTTGTCTAAATGTACGTACAACCGGACAATCGTTATTGAAAATAGAAAAAATGAAAAATGAATAAAATTAAAATTTCGACGAAAAATGGCCGATTTTTGACCAAAAAGTTTTTAGATAGTTTTTCCGGTTGAAATGGTTATATTCTACCAAAAACCCTCCTAAAACACTTCCCATTAAGCTACCAGACCTTTCTAAACTAATACAAAAAACTTCGGCGTCCCCGTGATAATGAGAAAGAACCAAAATGAACAATTTACCGTCACGTAGACATCCTGGGTCAAAGTTTGCAGTTCAGCCAATCGAACGAGGTTGGTGCCGACGAGGATTCGCAATTCCATTCGTTCCTGAAAAAAAGCATTACTACCAATTTCGATGAAAAACTGACCCGCTCACGCTTCTCCTTTTCCCTGCTGGGCCCTTGATGCTGCATCCGCACCCAGAGCTTGTTCATCTCGGAAAAGTTAAGCTTGATGAAGTCGATGGAATCGCGAACGGTCCCCGACCCCGGTATGGCCAGCTGCGCATCTTCCGGCAAGTCGGGGAGCAGGCTTTTGCTGACCCCGAGTAGATAGTGTCGCAGGAAGAGGCCTCTAAACCGTTATTTATCTACGATTTTCGAAAAATACGACGAAAAACGCCGATCCCTTACCTTAGAGGATGTTGCACGCCTCTCGTCATCTCCACCAAGTCGTTGAGCAGCTCGCTTTTCATCTTGGGGAAGAGCTTCATGTAGATGACACCCATCGTGATCATCAGGTACATGCGGGGGATGATCGACTAAAAAAAAAATAATAACCACCGCCGAAAATTGCACTACCTGCGCGTATTGCACTTGTTCGTAGAGTTCGGCGATCGTTTCCTGCTTCAACTCCTTCTCGAGCTCGTCCTTCAAAAACGACTCGAGGTGATTCAGCTCTTGTATGACGTCAACGTCTAGAAAATAAAGTCGTAGATTATTCCAAAAAACTTACAGAGACGATAGTAGTATTTCGGGGTAAGCAGGCTTGACTTCAGCTCGGCGAGCATCGCTGATGCGTGCTTCAGGGCGTCCATTCGTTTTCCTTTGTCGAGGCTTCTAAAGAAAGGTTAAATTTTCGAGCGTATAATCCAACCTCTTCATCTCGAAGGCTTCCGCTTTGACGACCTTCGACGCAGCATCGAGCGCCCGCTCCTGCTCGATACTGGTCGCGTCGGTCATTGTCATGCGACCTGGAAAATGTCAATTTTGTATGGTTCGCCCACCTAGTCAGGTTCATAAAATGAAATTCAACGGTTTAAAGTAATTAATAAAATTCTACAGCTAGGGGAATTTCAGACAGGCTTTTTCCATGGTTTCTTGGATGCCAAGTAAGCTAGCAGACACCAGACAAAGCCGCCAAGATGGGCCGCAAGCCATTCGATCCAGCGAAAGCTTTATGGTCGAATTTTGTAATTGCTAAACTTAATTTAGACTTCTAAACAAACAAAGAGCCCTCTAATGGCCCTGATTCAACTGCTTAGCACCACTAAAACGTTTTAGGGGGTGCGGTGGACGGGGTGCGAAATAGAGGAAACAATTCGAAGACCCCACTTTCGGCCCCGGCCTATAGCAGCTTTTCCTCAAAAATATCAGTGTTTCTCGGGGGTTTCACCGATCGTCACCGACAAGAAAAAAATTTGAACCGATTTATCCTCGATACCAGTAATAAAAAGAGTCACAGGAAAGAACTAGAACTTCAAAGAACCCGTAAGATTCGCAAAGACAACAAAAACAGAGTAAAAACGCACAATCATTCGTTCGATTTCAGAAATTCGGAAATGGCCGCCTCGGTGATGTCCAGGTTGTAGGCGATCAGGGCCATGTTCGTCTGGTCGTAGTCGACGGCGAGCATCGACCGCATGTCGGACGGGGTCATCGCGGCGCCCGGAGTCTCTTCATTCTTCTTCTTTCGCATTTTCTCGAGTTCGGCATAGTCGCGGATCTACAAGGAAAGATTATTACGCTATAACCAGCGTATTTTGCAATGTTTTTATTAGTTTTTAATTGATAGCAAGGTAAAAAAAAACAAAAATCGAAATGTTTTAACTTTTTTTTTGGTATTTTGTGATACATTTTTGAGCAAAAAGTCAAGCATTTTGGAAAATTAATAAATTTTATCAGGGTTTGGGCTAGCTAGAAACAGTGTAAAATACTATAAAAATGGTTTTTAATGCGCTACAAGGCCGCGCGGAACTGTGTAACTGTAAAAATACTGCGGAAAAATTCGTCCCCCCCGTTAAGAGGGAAGCACCTTATGATGCTAAAAAGAAAAGTGAGAGTGAAATCAACCTGTCTCCGAATCGGCTCCAGCCATTCCGCTTGTACGACGCCCATCAGTGGTTTCCGGATCTTCTGGATGGCTTGGAAGCGCGCCAGGCAGAGCAACGAGACGTAGAACGCGGTGGCCTCGACAATTTCGCTGTATCGCACCGGCATTAAGAGGGACCAAGCGGCGCCCAGCTCTTCCTCAAGTTACTTATTGGTCAAATCACCCAAAAAAAAGTACCTGATACTCAGGGAGCGCTAGGTGAGACTTCCACTGGTCGACGATCCATGCAATAATTTGGGCCTCACCATCGAGCTTGAATATCTGAAGCAAGGATTTTTAGACAATTCAAGTCGTTTCGTGGCATTCACTCAAGTCGGTTCTTCCGCATTCTCGAGGGTCCGAATTTTTTTCTAGAAGCCTAGAAATGTCTAGTAAACAAATAGGAAGTATTTCTATAGTGTTTTTCTAGTAAATTATGGCTATATTTCAACTCGAAACCATTTAAAAACTCTCGCAAATTTTTGAAACAGTCGACTTTGAACAAAACTCGACAATTTTTGGTAAACCACCATATTTTTGATGTCTTTAATCAAGGATTTAACTTTGTACGTCTAGGCATAGTAAAAAACCCGCGTAGACACGCTGCCGCTATTTATATTTGCAAAACTTGATCCCAAGAAAAAGTTGGCCCCCCGATAATGCGCAAGAAACGTAAATTCAGTTACCTGGTTCGTGATCAAATACAGTAGCCGCTTCAAAATGAGCGGCTGCCGGATGGCCGGAAACAGCTCGAGGCTCTTCTCGATAAACCGCATCACCTAAAAAACTATCTATGAAGAGCGTGTCTAGAAAAACCTCGATTCGCTCAGCGCCCGCGTCCATATCCTGCGCCACTTTGAAAAGCTCCTTGTACAGATCCTAAAAATAACTTTATTCCTCCGAATGAATTACCACAAAAACAGGCATCATGTCGACATCCAAAATTATTTGCCCTTCCTCGCTTGCCGTCTCCTCGCGCTTCTGGGTGTTGCTCTAAAAGACTTTCAGGCGCTTTCAAAACCTCGGAACCTGCGCGATCGTCCTTCTCCCAAAATCGTACGTGGGCCGCCGGGTGATGTCAATACGAAGCAGGTCGGCAATTTCCTTTAGCTTTTGGTGGGCTGCCTAAAAGGAAGCAATTGAAAGAAATGGCAAAAATTACCGTGCTCATCCCCTGCTGACTTCGATAGGTGCTCAGGTAGTCGGCCAAATCCCGCGCGTGCACGACGACATCCGGTAAAACTGATGCGGCGTCGGCCATCGGTTTAACTAAAACCAAAAATTGTTATAAGGAAGAGGAAAGTAGCATGCTATGGGTGAAAAGACATAGAAAACCAGGGAAAACGCGTAAATTCTTCCGAAAAAAGAGGTTAGGCAGCTTTGAAGAAGCATTTTTTGGAAATTCGTGTTGTCAGAGCCAATTTTACAGCCAGCCCGGCCCATTCTCGCTCCTAGATACTCTAAAGTAACTCACGAAACTGATGGTTTAAAAAAGCTCACAGAAAAGCTGATCGTTTAACGTTATAATATTCGGCCTACTCTAAATAACGTTCAGGGAGTTTTTATAATCTTAATCCGCAGTTAATCTATGTAATAACACCTCGCAAATCATAATGTAAGACCAGCAGAGCACATATCCAATAGGTAACACGACTTATTTTAGGGTCCAAATACTTAGAAGCAATGAATCTCAAAAACTATGTAGGCCGCGCGACATTTGCGAGCTGCCGACGGTAACTCTAAACGTTTAAAAGTTTACATTAGCTCGAAAAGATCCATGAAAAGGCTTTACGACTTCGGTGGGTGCGGTTTCTCTCAAGGGATATGACCCGAATAAATTGCGATCGACGATCATCAAAGCAATTTATTAGCCGTACAAAAACAGAAAATCGATGGCCGAAAAAAGGCAGAAACTACCTCCTTCAAGCAATTTATCACAAGATGAAAACTAGACAGAATCAAGGGTGTCGAATTCGAGCAGACTAGGACAATTTTTTTGATAAAAGCCTGGAAAAAAACGGGAAAAGGCAGCGCCAAAATTACCATTACATACAATATACGGGGGAAATGATACTGAATGTACAAAAAAAAGCTATGGCAGCTTGAGCACTACTGCTTGATCAGGCCGAGGTTTTTCGCCTCGCGCGTCGCCCATTCGAGCATTTCCTTTTCGTTCTCGAGCACCGGCGACTCGTCCTCACCACAGATCGCATCGATGTAGAAGGACCCTGGAAATTTGCCGCGTTGGGGCGAATTTAGATTTTTTAACTTGAAAAAGCCATGGGGGAAGAAAAAGAGCATTTAAAATGACCGATTTAGTTCTTGTAATGGTTTTTAATAAATGTAGCGATATTTAAAGTGGGTTTTTTGGAAAACCTACAAAATTGTTTAAAATTTGAATCTCCGGTCAAAACCTACTTTAAAAAGCGACGGGAAGGAAAAAGAGCCTTTAAAAATCCAATTTGGTTCTTTTAAGCGTTTTGTAATAAAAGTAGTGATATTTCGTGGGAATTTTTTGAAAATCTACAAAATTGTTTATAAAATGGAATTTTCGGTCGAAATAGATCGTTTTTTTGTCGAAAAATCGTTGTTTTTAGCGAGGTTCCATCAAAATTTGTAAAACTTTTCGGCTTGAGAATAGCAAAAAACGGTGGTGAAACCGTTCCTCTATATACCATGATAAAAAAATTCTCACTTTGCGCTGTGAGCACATCAAACTCGTCGTCGGATTCGTCGTCGTCGTTTCCTAAATGATCGCGTGGTGATAAGTTACGAAAATAAGCCCTAAAAAGGCCATCAAAAATTGTAAGTGATGGGGAGCGAGCAATTCTATCCTTGGTTAAAAGGCGCTCATGCATTTCTACCATCGCCGAGCACCCGGTTCGTTACCAAGGGGCCGTCGCCCAAATAGCTCGTCGGCGCTGGCCAAGCTTTGAGACATGGCCGCGTTGTTTTCAACTGGGAATAAATGTGGTTCTGGCCTGTTAGCGGGGGCGGGGAGGGTTAGCAGCGGGAGCCACTTTTTGTTTTTCCACCTATTGACAATATATATATATATATATATATATATATATATATATATATATATATATATTCTATAGTGTTTTTAGTAGTTTTTGATTGCCAGAAAGTATAAAAATTATTTCTTATTTGCAAATTAGTAATTTTGATTTTTTGGTCATTTTTGACAAAAAAAAACAATTCTCGAAAATTTTTATTGTGTTTTATATTTGAAAGCAATGTAAAGTGCTGAAAAAATGGTTTCTATTTTGTTATAGAGCCGTAGAGAATCACAGGAAAATTTTGCACCCCCTTCCGCTTACAGCCCAGAACCATAAACGTTGCCATCAGCAGCGTGGAATTAGAATCACCTACTGGCGTCGCTTACCTATCTGAAAACCACCCGTGGAGCACTGCGAGCCGGCCATGTTGACGAGCGAGGAGTAGTCGCTGAAGTCGACGGCCACTCGGCTTCCCTTCACACGCAGCGCTGAAGCTTCGGCCACCGTTCCGCCGACGACGACGGTGATCGTGGTGGCGCCGTCGGTTTGCGGGAAGGCTTTGATCAGCTCCTGCACAGAGTTGCTGGTGATCTGAAAAATTTGCGTCACGGAGCCGGGGCCAAAAATTCATAAAATAGGGAGCATGTAACTTCCTCCAATTGTAATAAGGGTGCTAATGCAGTTAGGGGGGCAGTCCAAAATTGGTAGTAAGGGGTTACGAGGCGCTCCGCTTAAGCTACTTGGTTTTTGGCTTAAGCCTAGGCATAGCTTAGGTTTAACTAAGCCTAACTGAGGCTTAGGCTTAAGCCTAAGCCCAAGCTAAGCTTATCTTGAGCTTCAAATTGACTTACGAGGTCAAAATGGGGTCATTTATGGGCTAGCTTAGAACTAAGCTTAGCTTGGCTCAAGCTAAGCTCAGGCTTCGTTTGTTTGAAGCTAAGCCTAGGCTTAGGCTTACAAGGAGTCGCTTTTAGGTGCTTTTGGAGTTTCTGGACGGGACCTAGCTAGTTCGATAGAGAAAAAAATTCTGAGCAACATCCCGTTTTCAAAAAGTGCTGATCGATACAGGTGTTTTAGAAAATTTAATTTAATTAAAAACGTCCCGGTATCCGGACCCTTGAGGTGATTTGAGGTGATTTGCGGCGGTCGACCGCCCCTGCCACATGGGGACTTCACGCGTCATGGATCCCGTCCTAGACATGGCCAAGTGGCTAGTGCGTCGGCCTACGAAGTTTTTTTTGGCCTTTTGCCACAAGTTCGATTCTCATTTATCGTTAACTTTTTGCTTTTTTGCTAATTAAAGTTTTATGCGCCGATAACGGGTTCAAGAACCAAAAAGCAAACGGTTAGTCAGCGCGAAGATTCGAACCCGAGGCAAAAAAATGTTAAAAAGTTGGTAGGCAAGCGCGCTACCAATACGCCAATGCAAGCTGTGATTGAGGCATTGGCGGAGGGTTACGAATGGCGCCCTGCCCAGGCCCGAGAACGACGTGAACCGGGGAAATGGACCCGAAAACTAGAAAAAAGCGCGAACTTTA
Source organism: Mesorhabditis spiculigera (assembly GCA_958295435.1). NCBI lineage: Eukaryota > Metazoa > Nematoda > Chromadorea > Rhabditida > Rhabditidae > Mesorhabditis > Mesorhabditis spiculigera. The sequence goes on along the minus strand of CATQJA010002614.1, from coordinate 179,701 downwards.
AATTAAGTTTTCTAAAATTTCTTTATCGATCAGCACTTTTTGAAAATGGTATGGTGTTCAGAATTTTTTTCTCTATCGAACTAGCTAGGTCCCGTCCAGAAACTCCAAAAGCACCTAAAAGCGACTCCTTGTTAGCTTAGCTTTTCCAGAGGCTTCGAGTTTAAAAAACGGCATTTGGAGCGTCTTGTAGTCAAAATCCAGACTGCCCCCCCCCCAAGTGCATTAGCACCGTAATAAGCTAGCAGCTATGTTAAAAAGGTTGTTTCGCATTATCGGGGAGGGGGGGGGGGGCAATTTTTTGTATTAATCTAGTACTATTAATAATAGGGAGTGTTTTCATAACGCTTTTCGTAAAATAAAACTTTAGTTTAACCAGAAATCCTGTATAAGAACTTTGAAAACTTCAAAAAGTCGAAATATTTGTTGAAAAACGGCCATTTTTGGTCGAAAAATCGATAATTTTTGTTTTTTTGAAATAAAATATGTAAGGTTTTCACATTTCGGAATAGCAAAAAAACAATTTAGCAACCCTTCCGCTGTTTATATTGTAAAAAATTGGTTCATAGGAAAAATGTATCCCCTCAACGATAATGCCTTCAAAACCTAAAACCCACCAAGATGCTTCCAGAGAGATCGAGATGGCGAAGCCGTCGCGATTTGCCAGCCTGACTCAGCCCGTCGTCGCAGAGATACACACAGTTTCGGAGCTGGAAGTAGGAGCTTTAGGGAGGAATTCTGAAACTACCTGGATCAGTTCGAGTTTCGGGCACTTTGTGAAGAGATCGGTGAGCACCGGGGAACGGACGGCAGCGATGGAGGAGAGATCAATCTATAAAAAAGGTAGACGAATAATTTCCCCGGCACTGACCTGTTCCAAATCTCGTAATTCGGCAAGCCGTCTCAGCCCTGCCGTCGAGATCGACTGGTCAGTGCCAGCATTCGCCAAGGACACGCATTTTAGGCCCGTCGCGTGCTCCACCAAGTGGTTGATCAACTCGTCGGACACCAGCGGATTGTAGTCGAGGCTGGAAATATAAAATTCAAAAAAAAAATAATTTTTTTTAATCGGTTCTTCTCGTTTAACGGGGTTAAGTTTTATTTTTTCGCCCATTTCACCTGTTGAGAATCAATTCGATTTTTTGTTTTATCGTGCTTTTACTAGTTTTTTATTGCCACGAAGTTCTAAAATTCGAAAAGTTTGACATTCATTGGCCATTTTTCATGAATTTTGGACCAAAAAATGCCCCTCTCCCCGTTAAACGAGTAGAACCCAAAAATCTAAAGAAAAATCCGAACGTAAAAAACGTACGCAATCTCCACCAAATTCGTCAGCCGTGACAGATGGGAGAGGCCGCTGCTGGAGAGTTGGGTGAAGCTGTCTCCGCACAGCGTGATGGCTTGTAGATCGGGCATCGTTCGGGAGATCATACTGAAAAAGGGGTCGTGATCGAGCATTTAGGAAACTGGCTGAGCAAAGAAGTAACTTTTCAGGCCTAAAAGTCCGCGAACTTTCGGACGAAGTCCGGCGGATTTTTCGGCCGAAAACGCTCACCACTGACAATAGAAAACCAGCTCAAACCCCACTTTATCGAGCTGTCCGTGATGCGAAAGCACTCGTTCAGTCGCAACTCTTTCAGCTGTGTCGCGTTTGTGCAGAGATCCTCGATGGCCATCTCGTCTATCCGCGAGCAGCCGTCCAAATACAGCTGAAAAGGGGCTTTATCGCGCTAATTTGAAAATCTAACCTGCTCCAAATGATGTCCAAAGAGACGGAAACAACGTCCGCGGAAGCGGCGACAACCTCGGAACTCCACAAATTTCAGCGACTTGGCCGAGCCCTAATTGCGGACGTAAATAGTTCATTTTCGGAATTACCCTAACGAGGAACCACAGGTGTTTGTCGGTGGCGCAGCTCATATCGCGGTAGGAGAGCTTTTCGAGGCCATGGAGGGAGTCGCCCAATTCACCTAGGGACTGCCAGCTCGCCGAGATTCCAGAGATGTCCAGCTAAAAATAGGGACATTTGGATTTGGAGCAGAATGTAAAATTTTGCATTTTGAAAAAATTCGACATTATGAAAATTTTTTAAATGATTTTTTTGTAGAAAATAGGCCTTTTCAATGCTTTATTCGAAAAAAAACCAGCAAAATTTTCAATGTTTTTCCTCCATATCTGTGATTTTTTCACGTTTTGCAACTCTAAAAACACTAGAAAAATCCGATATTTAGAATTTCACAATTATAGTTTTCGACATTTTCGCAGCAACCCGGAAATTTGACATGAAATCGCCGGTAAAACGCCAAATGAAGAAAATGCTTCATTAAACCTACACATTTCAAATTCGGGCATCTTTCCGCGATCACGGCCGGAGCCTTGCCATCGAGTAGATGGACGACGCCAGAAAGATCGAGGGCTCGGAGGTGGGCACCAGCACGCCTGATGATCAAAGATCATTTCCATGCGAAAATTTTTACCTTAGGATTGCCCGCAACTGAGAAGTCAAAAGCGGGCTCTGCTTCGTGAAACCGCGCCCTTGGCCGTCGGCTTCTCGCGAAAACGTGAGGGTGTTGATGTGGTTCCAAGACTGAAATGAATTTTGATTTGTTTGTTTGGCGTCAAAAATCCCTCTAGCGGAAAATAGAAGTGCCCAATTTCAAGGGGTAGGTATATCTCTCTACGAGGCGAGAAGATCATAGCAGATTTTCGCCATTTTGATATTTTCATTAGATTTACGTTTTTTTTCCGATACGCGCGGAATTTCTCATGCTTTTTCGGGGAAAGGGTTGTGAACAAAACCCAAAATTTAGAACTTTAGCCCTTTTCCGTGGGCCGGACGATAGTTTTTCGAAAGTCATTTAAGAGAAAAAACATTAAATATCATTTTTTTGGAAAAAAGTGTAAAAATTCCGCAAATCTCACCCAAAATTCCCAATTTGGAAAAACTATGAAAATGTCTTGCTAACCTCGTCGAAACCTTGAATGAATACCCAAATCAGAAAAACACGGACACTTCTGTGGGCCGCCAGACTGCGAGTGTTCCCTGTCGTCACGAAAACCATACCTTCATCGAGGCCTCCATCCAGCGCTTGTTGACCCGCTCGTACTTGATCGCGTCGAAAATCGGGAGACTAGCAAGGACGTGCTCCAGCGCTCGATCAGGCAAGGCGTCGAGGTTGAAGGAAGTTCCCTATAAAAAAATAGTCTTTTGCGCTGTTGAACTTACCTCATGGGCGCTAACACTCATCTGCGAAGCCAACGATTGCGTCGAAGAAGCGCGCGAAAGCCGGGATTCATCTAAAAGCTCTATTATACCGAAAATTGGTCTTGAAACCTGGCGTATCATCGCTCAGCACCATTCCCTTTCCGCCCTTCTTCTTCGCAACGTACTAAATGAGAAATTTTGTAAACTACATCGAGACAATACCGCGGAAACAGTCATGATTTGATCGTAGAACTTCAGATCCTCATCACAAGCGGCCTTGGCTTTCTCGGCTTCATCCGGCTTTCTAAAACTAGGTTTTGCGCTTAAAAAATTATTACTTGAACGTAATCACGGCTGTCCCGGTGTTCTTGGCGGATTTGGGAAGGGTCGAGAAGAGAGACTTCTTGGAATCGGTCTTTGGCAGTGAACAATGAACGACCTAAAAACAGAGTTAGTCTTTCGAGGAGAAGGTTGATTATCCTGTGGATATCAGCTTTATTCCTTTACACAAACCTTTCCGTATCTTGAGAAAAATGATTGCAGTTGGGAGGCGGTGACCCGAGAAGAGATATTTCCGACGACGATCTTTCTTTCGTCTTTTTGACCAGCTTGGAAGGAGAGCACGGCATCGAAGGCTGAAAATAATTCCAATTTGAAGGTTTTAAGATACGAACCATCATTAGCTTCATCGTTTCCAAATTCCTGGCCGTCAGCGAGGAGCTGCGGAAGCAGCCGTCGATATTTCATAAATTCCGCCGCCGACTGGGACCACGTTCGTCTGAAAAAAAGAGTTATTTAGCCCAGATTCGAGGCACCGACCTCAATTTGCCAATGCTGAAGAATCTGGCCCGCGTCACGAAATTTTGGAAGGCATCCGTCAGGTCGTTCAAGCCGCGGCTCTCCAAATTTTGGCCGTGCAGCCGGCGGAGCGTCTTGAACATTGCCTAAACATTTAAATGAATAGAAAATGATGGAAAATTACATGTGGAGGCTTGCCGGTCGGGCTGAACACCTTCTCGCCGGGCATCCGGAACGACGCTCGCCCGCCATCGAAGCGGTCCATTGGCGACGGTGGGCGGTGGTCAATCTACCTGGAAAAATGGGCGTATTAGGGATTACGGAAATAATTCAAAAGTAGGAAGAACGATTTAAGAGGGGTGCTGTTTTTAAAAATGTGTTGCAAAGGTATATTCGGGTAATTATCAGATACCGAAAGATTCCAACGGGCCGCAAAAAAACTGGCTTGGTCGGCAAGCCGGAAAAGCACGTTTTCGAGGTTAGCTTGGTGTGCTCAGTTGGAATTTCACATTTTAAGCCTACAAAAACATAACTTTGACTACAAACCACGAAAAGCTGGCGCAGGAAAGGTTCTTTTTCGCAACTTTAGATTTTTTCTAATTTGTTCCGACGGTAGAAACCTAAATAACGACCTATTTCTACCGTCCGACATTTGCTACTTGCCATCATATGCATTTAATCCTCGATGATGACAAATTTTCAGGACATTTGCCCCAATTATAAGCCGAATCCGTTTAAAAAGGAGAGCTCAAATATCATGCTCGGGTCGGGCCCATGCATTCGAAAAGCTTGGTACTCAAATTTCTACGAAAATTTGTTAGATTTAGCTAAAACGAAGTTGAAGGCAACCGGCTGCCGGCTAGCCGATATTTTGGCGACTGGGCGACGCTGTGCCCCTATGCTCACAGCAGCGAGTGGAGAAGCTGCATCCCCAAACAGGAACCCGATCCCCGGGCCGGGCATGTGTTCCGGAGATGATCACCTATTGATGGAGAGAGCGGGTAGAAGATCCCGGCTATAAAATCAACCATTAGGCTGGCATCGCGTTTGGTGTTCCCGCCTGGTAAACACAAAAATCGGCACAATGTCATTTCAGCAACTCATTTAAAATGTCGTTTCATCCCTTCTGGCCAGAAAAAAACGATCGTTTTCGGCTTTTAGCTCCTTTTAATGGCTTCTCTAACGTTTTAAGAATATTTTAACAAAAATTAAACTGATGGATCAGCAACTAAAACCCTCATTTGGCGTATTGTGGAAGTTAAGGTGCTGAAATGTCGTTTTCGCGAGTTGCAGAAACGTCATGCTCCCCGAAAAAATCACTCTCGTTTCGAAGAGTCCTAAATACAACGGAACTCATCAGCTTAACATAAAAGAAAATTTCAAACCACCCGTTGACCTGGACTACTTTGCGCAGACTCGCGGCACAACTACAAGGAGGGCAACTGATCCAAACATGCTGAAAAATAGTAAAAAATATCGATATTTAGGGGGCATTTGGAGCTAAATGATCGCTCGAGGATCTACAAAATTCGTAAATCCAACATTATTCTTCAATATAGCTGCAATAACTGTCCGATTTTCATTCCTAAACGATAATTTCATACTCGCATACATATTTCGGCCAGCGACTTGTGCGATCTGGCGCTGCCTTATGCACGAGCACACAAAAATCAAGCGTTTTTCTTCGTCCTAGGTCCTACAAAGCCCTTTTAATGCTCACTAACTTTTTGAACACGCGCTCGGCGACCAGGTGGGAATTACGGCATTGAGGTGACCTTTCTGGCGACCTTTCCGATATTCCACTGCCTTCTCATTTGGTCACAGGTCGTCGAACGTATCTTAGAATCCTTATTTTTCAGTTTTCTAATTGGAAGACTAGATCCATTGTTCCAGGATGTCGCATTTCCCCTTCTTTTCACTCCCCGCTGTGTGCCAAAAACTTGTCTGCGATCGTTTGCTGCTAGTCGATAAATTGGATTGTAGAAGGGCATGTAAGGTGAGTGCGCCTTTCGAGACGAAGCTATCAAATTGAACACAAACTGGAACCACCTCGAGCTAAACAGCGTATTTCTCCATAACTTCTGTTCATTTCTAGCGTCTCGCTCACATCATCGTCGAGTCGAAATGGATCCCGCGCCGTTGGACTGAACTCCTAATCAGCGATGTAACGATTTAAAAGACTTTCACAGTGGCGTTTTTGAAAGATCGCCCGGGATTCTTAAACTTCCGGTTCGATTTTGCGACCAATCGCCGGCCGGCGATATCAGGCGGCCAAATGCCGCATTTATTTAGACAACTGCACCTATTTACCTACCGTTTCGACCAGTACCGGAGCGACTCTTCTTGGAATAATTCGTTTCGTTTCAGGGATATGGTTTCCACTTGAGGTGTAGTCCAGAATTTATCTCGGCGTCTTCCACCCGTGTCGGCGATTTCTTTTGCCTCCAATTCCTCTTGGACGAGTGAGTAGGAATGCACAGGCCCAACAACGCCAAATTCTTAGGTCCGTGCATCCACCCGAAATCCACCCGGATTGCTGCCGGAATTCCGATCGCGTCCGAGAGCAGGTGGAAAGCGACCGGATTTCGATTGGAAACCGGGTGGATTCCCAGTGGATTACGGGCGGACAGATGGACAGGAATTCCGGCAGCAATCCGGGTGGATTTCGGGTGGATGTATGGACCTGGGTTGATGTGCTCGGAAATATTCGGAAGCACGAACAAAATTCTGCCCGAACATTCCCCTGGCTTTCTCGATCAGTTCTATCGAAGCATTTTCCAATTTCTGACAGACGAAACATTTTTGTTTGTTACTTTCATTTAGTCTTTCTAATTCCTTTTTTAAGATTTAAGAATTTAAGAAATGTTAAATAACTCTGTAAAGAGTTAACGTGAGCGAACTATAACTATAACCCCTTCTAACAGTTCGTAGAAGTGCCCGATGTTCACAATTCAGGTATCTCTCGGAATAGCGAGAAATTAGCGCTTTTCGTTTTTAGATTGGGGTTTTTCATTCTTAGTTATGATCAAAAACCGTGAAAAGGACTGAATTATGTCACTTGTTGCCATTCCCTTTTTTCAGTTTTCGCCTCACGCCTCTGCAGGCTCGGCACTACCGGTATAGCGTGTGGGCAAGCGACTGGTATCAAGTATACCACAAACTGTTCGGGCATGTTGCAATCGTGGACCTTGAAGTTCTTACAGCTACGGTATGTTAGTATGTCCTTTCGGAAACGAGGGCTCTCAACCCGTTAGAAACCGAGGATGGGGCAAAAAGCCACGAATCGTGACCCATTTTTTTTACTAACGAATCTTGCGCAAAAACCTGTAAAAATACATCGGCCATTTAAATTCTTCAAATTCAGGCACCAAACGAGGATCTATGGCTGCGACTACTGAGGACGCCATCGCATTTGACGTTGTCTGGTGCGTAGTCGTCCAGTCTCCTAAAGTTTGCTATTTGAAAAATACACATACATCCATATCTTTCCTATCTGTGAATTTCAGTCACATAGCCTCCCGGCACGGCCATTCAAAGCGCGCGCATGAGCTTTAAAAGCTAAGAAAAAGCTCCCAACACTTCATTATACAAAAGTTTTTTTACGAAATAGTGCTAAATCTTTAGCTTTATCGAACTAGAGCGGCGATTTTGGAAATACGGCCAGGGGGAAAAGTTATCAGCAAAACAAGAAGAAAATCCTTAGCATTTTTCATGGCTGGTTGTAGCTCTATAGAAAACTCTCTCTGTTGCTAATTCTATAACTTTTTTTATGGTACAACCAGCGCCCAAAACCCGCTTCGCGGGCCTTGGGCGCTGGAATGCGGCCTTTGCATGAAAAATTGACTTTCCGATAGCTCTGGCCCTTCAGACCCCCTTCCCCCACCGACCACACACGCGGGTGCAAATTGCAAGAATGAGGGAATTTGTATTTTTTCACATTATGCAAATTAGCCCTCCCGGACCCCCAATATGTATAAAACCGGATTTAACTTTGTAAACCTGTATTTTATCGAAATTCTGAAAACGTCATCGAAAAGAGGAGGGCTGATTCCCCCAGGTGACGGAGAATTACGGAATTTTATGCACGGGAAGGCCCTGAAATCTGGCCTCGAAACTGACCTCCGCACACACACACACAGACAAAGATACGCGACCAAATTATATAAGGTAGGATGTGCGTAATTTTTTTATCTATCGAACTAGAGCGGCGATTTTGGGAATACGGTCCGGGGAGGGGGGAGTTATGAGCGAAAGAAGAGCGGCACTCTTAAAATTTTTGGGGAGTGGGGGAAGCCCCTCTCGTGCGCGCCTTCCCATAGATCCGAACGGCCGTGCCAGAAATAGCTTACTCAAAACGTAAAGCGAAATCTGCGTGGAGAAACTAAATCCCTCTTCGAGTCGGAATAGCGCTTTCCATGGATATTCACGGGGAATTTTTAGGGCCCTACGACGCAGTAGAAGCAGAGTACCACAAATCGTTGGCGTTTCCACATGTGGCGGACAAGGTAAGGCAAAGATCATTTCTTGAATCGACCAGCAAAATTCGATTAAAATTCCCAAAACCTGAGTGCTTTGCTAGAGTTCGGCCGAATATTAAAAGCGTAGGCAAATTTTTTCAAAACAGCACAGGGAGGCTTCTCGTGTAAACAATCAGTGCAGGTCACCTGCAAAATCGAAGATGGGTTGACACCGAATATACGTGCCGAAGATCTGATCGAGAAGGTAGCCCTAAAAAATTCAACATCAACTACAACGTGTTCAGTTACTAGCGCGTCACCGTTATGTCCACCTGGAACTTACACAACGCGAGCAAAACCATTTGCTGCACGTGCATGGGAGTAGCGAGCGGATCCTGAGATTTCTACTTTACCAGGTATTTTCCTCTCAAAAAAATCCCGAAATTCTATCGTCACTTTTAAGCTTCGCAAGGGCTTCACGACGACAAAGTGCATCTTCTACCTGAAATTTAGCGGATTCGGCGCGGACTTTACCCCACAACAAGTCGAGCAGGTGCGTGCAATCAGCAACGGCAGATAAAAAAAGCTAAAGCTTAGCTTTGTATCGGCTTAGCTTAGACTCCGGCTTAGCTTACCCTAGGCTTACCCCTAGCTTACAAGGGAAGGGCATGTGCACGAAGTGGAAATTCGAAAAACGCTCGCGGCTACCCCTAGGTTATCGACTACGGCGATTCCGATGCGCTATTCAGAATTAGCCACCGAGGTCTGTAAAGCGAGATACCGCACTTCCGGAAAAAAGCATAATTACCATGCGCGTAATTAGGAATTCGAAGTTAAAAATTTTTGGAAGTTTGTGATTTTTGGGTTGGACCTCGGATCTTGAATAGAATTTTCTTTCAACCATGGGGAAAACGGGGCGATAACCTGCAATACTAGGCTCCACACAGCAAAACAAAAAAATCAGGGCGGATCCGAACCCCCATTGGTATTTCAAAAAGCGAGTGGCTTGGCACTCGACCAATTCACAGCTGATGGTAGATACGTGGAAGATCCTAATAAACCCTTAGTAGCTTCCTAATTACGCGCATGGTAATTATGCTTTTTCCGGAAGTGCGGTATCTCGCTTTACAGACCTCGGTGGCTAATTCTGAATAGCGCATCGGAATCGCCGTAGTCGAAAACCTAGGGGTAGCCGCGAGCGTTTTTCGAATTTCCACTTCGTGCACTTGCCCTTCCCTTGTTAGCCTATAGGCTTAGGCTTAGCTTCTGGGCGGGGTGAATTACCCACGCTGTAGCTTGGCTTTGTAAAAGCTTCACTGATTTTGGCTTCGGCTTAGCTTTGTTGAAGCTCAATTTGACTGAGCTTCACCTTAGCTTAGTTTAGGAGTTGAGTCTTACGCTGGATTAGCCGCAAAAAACTGACCCGGTCAAAAATGGCCACACCCCCCCTCAACGTGAATAGTACCAAAAAAAGGCGGAAACGGTTTTATCCTTACAACTCCCAGATTTTACGGCGGGAACCTACGGGCAATTACAAAAGCGGCGCTTTTTTAGAATTATGCGTGTGAGCTGTTTACGGCCCCGTTACAAAAACTGCTCACGCCCGCCGATGTCGAAAATACGCTAATGTACGTTGGATCGGATTTAGGAGTGGTGGGTGAATTTGTCTGCTCTTAATCTGCGCAAATCCTGGGTCCAACTGCCCTTACTTTCAGACAGGGTTCTTCGCGGATGGATCAAGATCCGATCCGAAAAATGCCCAACCCTGCTTTCAGACCAACTGAACTATCTACGTCGTACATTAACCCGTCTTATTTTCAGAGGAAAGCTAGCTTCATGATCGGCTTCAATTATGGCCCAGACGAAACCTCGACATTTAATCGTGACGCGAGAACCAGATGGATGCGATTTGGTCCATACATGATGCGCCAACTTGTCTTCACATTTGAAACCCTATAAATTCGCTTGACCACGGCTGGCGCAAGCGGTATCACGCGTGCCGATATCAAAAACACGCTAGTGTAAGTTGCATCCGATGCAGGAGATGGATACCGTATGGTGCATGCAAGATGCGCAAACTTGTCTGGGGATCTTTTAATGGCTTCTCTAACGTTTTAAGGATATTTTAACAAAAAAATTAAACTTATGGATCAGAAACTAAAACCCTCATTTGGCGTATTGTGGAAGCTAAGGTGCTGAAATGTCGTTTTCGCGAATTGCAGAAACGTCATGCTCCCCGAAAAATCGCTCTCGTTTCGAAGAGTCCTAAATACAACGGAACTCATCAGCTGTAACATAAAAGGAAATTTCAAACCACCCGTTGACCTGGACTACTTTGCGCAGACTCGCGGCACAACCACATGTAGGGCAACTGATCCAAACATGCTGAAAAATACTAAAAATTCGATATTTAGGGGGCATTTGGAGCTAAAATGATCGCTCCAGGATCTACAAAATTCGTAAATCCAACATTATTCTTCAATATAGCTGCAATAACTGTCCGATTTTCATTCAAAAACGATAATTTCATACTCGCATACATATTTCGGCGCTGCGTTATGCACGAGCACACAAAAATCAAGCGTTCTTCTTCGTCCTAGGTCCTACAAAGCCCTTTTAATGCTCACTAACTTTTGAACCCGCGCTCGGCGACCAGATGGGAATTACGGCATTGAGGTGACCTTTCTGGCTACCTTTCCGATATTCCACGGCCTTCTCATTTGGTCACAGGTCGTCGAACGAATCTTAGAATCCTTATTTTTCAGTTTTCTAATTGGAAAACTAGATCCATTGTTCCAGGATGTCGCATTTCCCCTTCTTTTCACTCCCCGCTGTGTGCCAAAAACTTGTCTGCGATCGTTTGCTGCTAGTCGAGAAATTAGATTGTAGAAGGGCATGTAAGGTGAGTGCGCCTTTCGAGACGAAGCTATCAAATTGAACACAAACTGGAATCCCCTCGAGCTAAACAGCGTATTTCTCCATAACTTCTGTTCATTTCTAGCGTCTCGCTCACATCATCGTCGAGTCGAAATGGGTCCCGCGCCGTTGGACTCAACTCAAAATCCTCGAAGTAACGAGCCTACCTTATATAATTTTGGCGTGTAACTGTGTGTGTGTGTGTGTGTGTGGGCGGATGTCATTTTCGCGGCCCGATTTGAGGGCCTTCCCGTGTCCAAAACGCCTCAATTCTCCGTCACCCTGGGGAATCGACCCTTCTGTTTCCGATGGCGTTTTCAGAATTACGGGAAAATACAAGTTTACAAAGTTAAAGCCGGTTTTATTCATTTTTGGGGTCCCCGAAGGCTAATTTGCATCATGTGAAAAAAAGAAATTTCGTCATTCTTGCAAGTTGCGCTCGCGTGTGTGGTCGGACGGGGGGGGGGGGTCGGCAGGACCCTGGCTATCGGAAAGCCAAATTTCTCATGCAAAGGCCGCATTCCAGCGCCCAAGCCCCGCGAAGCGGGTTTTGGGCGCTGGTTTAAAATACTTTCGAAGTGGCGTTTTTGAGAGATCGCCCGGGATTCTTAAACATCCGGTTCGATTTTGCGACCAAATGCCTGGGATGTCAGGCGGCCAAATGCCGCATTTTAGACAACTGCACCTATTTACCTACCGTTTCGAGCAGTACCGCGGCTACTCTTCGTGGAATAATTCGTTTCGTTTCAGGGATGTGGTCTCCGCTTGACGTGTAGACCAGAATTTATCTCGGTGTCTTCCTTCTGCGTCGGCGTCGATCTCTTTTGCCTCCTGTTCTGGCTGGACGAGTGAGTAGGAATGCACAGGCGGACCACGCCAAATTGATGCGCTCGGAAATATACGGAATTACGAACAAAATTCTACCCGAACATTTCCCTGGAACCCTAATTCCTACACAACTCTGTAAAGAGTTATTTAATACCAGCGCCCAAAACCCGCTTCGCGGGCCTTGGGGCGCTGGAATGCGGCCCTTGCATGAGAAATTGACTTTCCGATAGCTTGGGTCCTTCGGACCCCCTCCCCCAACCGACCACACACGCGAGCGCAACTTGCAAGAATGAGGAAATTTCTATTTTTCACATTATGCAAATTAGCCTTCAGGGACCCCCCAAAAATGAATAAAACCGGCTTTAACTTTGTAAACTTGTATTTTATCGTAATTCTGAAAACGCCATCGGAAACAGAAGGGTCGATTCCCCCGGGTGACGAAGAATTGGGGCGTTTTGGACACGGGAAGGCCCTCAAATCGGGCATCGAAACTGACATCCACACACACACACAAAGATACACACCAAAATTATATAAGGTAGGATTTCTTAAAATTTCATTATGCCGTAAAAACGCGAGCGTACTAATGCCCTTTAACAGTCCAGAGAAGTGTACGATTTTCACAATTTAGGCCTCTCTCGGAATGGTCTCGAAGAAATTAGCGCTTTTCGTTTGTAGATTGGGTTTTTTTCATTCTTAGTTATGCCCAAAAACCGTGAAAAGGACTGATTTATGGCGCGTGTTGCCATTCCCTTTTTTCAGTTATCGCGACAGGCAGCCTCGGCACTACCGGTATAGCGTGTGGGCAAGCAACTGGTATCAAGTATACCAAAAACTGTTCGGGCATGTTGCAATCGTGGACCTCGAAGTTCGTACAGCTACGGTATGTTAGTATGTCCTTTCGGAAACCAGGGCTCTCAACCCGCTAGAAACCGAGGATGGGGCAAAAAGCCACGATTCGTGACCCATTTTTTTTACTAACGAATCTTGCGCAAAAACCTGTAAAAATACATCGGCCATTTAAATTCTTCAAATTCAGGCACCAAACGAGGATCTATGGCTGCGACTACTGAGGACGCCATCGCATCTGCAGTTGTTAGGTGCGTCATCGTGCATTCTGAAAGTTTGCTAGTCGTCAAGAGCCGTCGATGATTCAAGAGACCTATAAAATCTAGGACTTTTCCAGGACCCTTCTCCGAAGTAGCAGAAGCCTACCACAAATCGATGGAGGTACCAGAGGTGGCGAACAGGGTATGGAAGCGCAAAGTTTGAGTTTGGATGGCTTTTCCCAAAATTGTAAAAATTGGCGCAAAATTCCTAAAAACCGGTCGGATATCCTGTATTTTCGGAGTATCTTGATGAGTAAAATAATCCTTGTAGGTAACCTGCGAAATCGACCATGGGTTGACGCCGAATATGCCAGTCGAAAACCTGATGGAGAAGGTAATGTTCACATAAAACATATCATCCACAGTGTTCAGTTACTATGGCGCCACAATTTCGTCCACCTGAAGCTCAAACAAACTGAGCCAGCAGATTTACTGCACGTGCGCGGGAGTAGCGAACGCATCATCAGATGTCTACTTTCCCAGGTAATTTTTCTCTGAATAAACCCTGAGACCATCGCCACTTTTAAAGCATCGCAAGGGCTTTGCGTCGACAAAGCGCATCTTCCACCTCGAATTTAGCGGGCTCCACGGGCTTTTTCAAGACGACGCGAAGCAGGTAGGTGGAATGAGGAACGGGTATCATCCTCGCAAGCCTAAAATTTCACCGCGGGAACCTGCGACTAGTTTTGAAACGGTTTCATTTTTTAGGTTTACACGCCTGAACTATTTGCGCCCCAGTTGAAGATGCTGCTCAAGCCTGCCGACGTCAAGAACACGCTGATGTACGCTGGATCGACTTTAGGAAACGTGGGTGCATCTATTACTCGTAATCTACGCAACTTTCTAGCGGTTAGCGTAATAAAGTCTACCGGAATTTTTGGAATCACCCTTAAATGGCCAAAAAGGCGCCGGAATTGAAAGGTCGATATTTGTCTCTGCAGGAAGCGCCTCCGACGTCGAAAAAAATCATGTCATTACCCAAGCTCATCGTTCAGACGGCTTTTTGACTCTACCCTAGGCCATCGTATTTTCAGTGGGACGTCTCCTTCATCGTCGGCTTCAATTATGGCCCTCACGAAATGCCAGCATTCCGTTACGACGCCAGACATAAAGATTTGCCGTATGGTCCCTGCATGATCCGTCAACCTGTCTGGAACTTTGAAAATCAATAAATTGTCTAGAAAACGAGATGTATGCTAACATTAAAGGCGAGAGGGAGAGATAGAGAGAGACAGAGACAAAAAGAGAGAGAAGCCAGAGAGATACAGTGGAGAGAGAGAGGGGGATACTAGAAAACCTTGCGCCCCTTTCAATCACCTAGAATCCCGTTGATAAGTAAGTAATAAATTGTTAGTATTGTGTAGTAAGTCTTTAATGAGTTAATTCAAATTCGAAAGAAGAGGAACAAAAAAGAGAGTAATTAAAGCGATCGAATTATATAATAAGACAGGCAATCTATCGCTGCGCTTTCAACCCTATTTCCATGCAAAAAAAATAATTTCGTGTAGGCGCTGGCGCCATCTGATGTATAACCCCCGGAAAACCAAGCGTTTTTCTTCGTCCTAGTTCCTAAGAAGTTCCTTTAATGCTCATTTTCCAAAGTCACCAATGGCGCGGAAACTTTTTGAACACCCCCCTAGGCGGCGAGATGGGAATTACAGCGTTGAGTTGACCTTTTTGATGCACCACGTGCTTTCTCATTTAGTTCCGGCCAGTTAAGGGAGTCTTCGAACCATTATTTTTCAGCTTTCAATTGGGGGACCGGTCGATTATTCCAGAATGGCGCATTTCCCCTTCCTTTCACTCCCCGCTTTGTGCCAACAAGCCGTATGCGATCATTTGCTTCTGATGGGGAAGATGGACGGTAGAAGGGCGTGTAAGGTGAGAGCGCCTTTTTAGATCACGGTAGCAAACTGAAATCACAGCTAGCTAAAGAGCTAATAATGTATCCCAATTCACAATGATTTCCAGAGCCTCGCTCACGTCATCGCCGAGACGCCATGGATGCCGCGCCGCTTGACAGGGGTCCGCGTCTACATGGTATCGATCAAAAACCGTATTCGAAGCTGCTTTCCTTTGAAAGACGATTCTCTAGAATTAGTTCGCAATTAAAAGAAATGAAAAAGCTCAGCATTTTTGATCCGCGAAAAAATTTAGAGATTTATTGGGGTTTTCGACGACCGTGTTTAAAATATATGGGATGATTTTGTCGTTCTAGGGGAATCTCTTCTGGTGCGGTAGACACGAAGCGATCTCGGCGTCTTTCTATACTGCCGGCAAGCGCTTTCAGCTCGGCTTCTGCTTGGCCGAGTGAGTAATATGCATAGCGCCGACCCGCAATTGATACGAGCATAAAATTCTTTCTTTTTAGCTTTCATCTAACTCGGAAGCCTCGGAACTATATGTACTCCGCATATACAAGTGACTGGTATCTAGTATTCCACAAACTTTTCGCGCATGTTGCAACCGTGGACATCGAAGTTTCTGCAACTTCGGTAAGTCACAACGCGTGTACGCATGCGGCTCATCGAATTTTTGCGGGCGCATTTTGCGCCCGAATTTCGCGGTGCGAAAGCTGAATCCTAGGCCCACGCTAAGCATAAACCCAAGCCGCTGCTCTTTAAAAAATACGGCCTCCAATCAGCTCCAAAAAAACGGAAGCGTTTTGCCGGGGGATGGAAAACATGCCGGCAACCGTAAAAACGTTTTCGTATAAAAGGGGGCCCGTCCGATCAAGCAGTATGCGATTCCAGCAAATAAAACGTTTTGTGACACCCCCGAACTGCTGGAAACTTGAAAACTGAAAGTAGGGTCGTCGAAAACCCCCAACGGTCATGAAATGCTTGATATCCAGGGGCCGGCCGACGACCTATGGCTGCGACTACTGAGGACACCGTCGCATCTGAAGTTGTCCGGTTCCGTCATGCCCCCCAGAAGTTTGCTAGTCGCCAAGTCTCATTTGTGCTTTTCGCCATGGAGAAACCTAGATAATATAGGGCTTTTCCAGGAGCTTTCGGCCAAATAGCAGCAGCCTACTACAAGACTTTGCAAGTTCCAGAGGTGGCGAACAAGGTATGGGGCGTAAAGTTTTAATTTTACTGGAGCTTCACAAACTTATCAGCACAATTCGCTAGCGATTTCTAAAATCCGGCGAAAAGTGTTTAATCTGATGGCCAAAACAATCTCTGCAGGTAACTCTCGAAATCTTTGGGGGGTTGACGCCGAACATGCCGGTCGAAGACTTAATGGAGAAGGTAGCGTTAACATAAAATATCTTCCACAACAATGATCAGCTACTATGGCGTCACAATTTCGTCCACCTGAAGCTCAAACAAACTGAGCCAGAAGACTTGGTGCATGTGCGCGGGAGCAGCGAACGCATCATCAGATGCCTGCTTTCCCAGGTAGGTTTTTCTGAATAAATCATGAGCGTCCATCGCCATCTTTAAAGCATCGCAAGGGCTTTGCGTCGACAAAGCGCATCTTCTACCTGGAATTTTGCGGACTCGGTGGGGTTTTTTCAGGCGACGCAGAGCAGGTAGGAGGAATCAAAAGCTGGCTTGATGCTGGCGAGTGTTTGATTTTCGCTATTTGGCTGCTAATTTTGGCCGCAGAAAGCTGAGACTGGCCTTGGAAACCGTTATTTTTTAGGTTTACACACAAGAACTGTTTACTGACCCGTTAAAAATGCTGGTCAAGCGTGCCGATATCAAAAACACGCTAATGTACGTTCAATCAAATGCAGGATTGGTGAGTGAATCTATTGTTTACTAAACCTAGGCAACTGCTGGCTCGGACTTTACTTACTTTCCGATCAATAAACTTTCTTCATTGTACCTTCTCAACTTATTTTCAGAGAAGCGCCACTTTCATGGTCGGCTTCAATTATGGCCCTCAGGAAATTTCGGCACTTCGTTGGGATGCCAGGACGGAATCGATGGCACATGATCCAAACAAGATGCGCAAACTTGTCTGGGGCTCTGGAAAGCAATAAATTGTTCATAACACACAAAAAAATGGCTTATAGTACTCAAATAGTCCTTTTGAAAACTTTTTTTGAAAAAACTGATAAACGTTGCACAACGTTGCGAACGGAACGAACGAAACGAAACGTCATACAAGCGTGTAGGGCAATTAGGGGGAAGTCGGAATAAACTCAATACAAAACAAGTACAAACAGTCAACAAGTACAAAAAAACCCCAGGTTCTTTCGCATTATCGGGGGTGAGGGTTTATCGGGGTAGCGAATTTTTTTGTATCAGTCTAGAAATTTAAAAACGTCGAAGTTTTGGCCAAAAATCGGCCATTTTCGGTGGAAAAAAAAATCGATATTTTCTTTTCCAAACTTGCAAAGTTGTCAGGTTTAAGAATAGTAAACAACCATTTAGAAACACTTCGCGATTTATATTTGAAAAACTAGATCGTGAAGTGCTACGTCTCTTTAATGCTCCTTGCCCACCTTTCCAATAGTGCAGAAAATTTTGAACACCCCCCTCGGCGACCAGATGGGAATTACGGCGTTCGGGTGCGCTTTCTGATGCGCAAAGCGTTTTTTCATTTACCTCTACGGCGAATCAAGAGAATTTTGGATCGTCTAGTGAGCTTTCTAATTGGTAGACTATATCTATTACTTCAGGATGTGGCATTTCCCCTTCCTTTCACTCCCCGCTTTGTGCCAGCAAGCCGTATTCGATCATTTGCTTCTTATGGAGAAGATGGACGGTAGAAGGGCATGCAAGGTGAGAGCGCCGAGCGCTAAAGGGTAACTGAAATATCACAGCGAGCTAAACGGCTGGTGTTTCCCCAATTTCCATTGATTTCTAGAGACTCGCTCATGTCATCGTCGACTCGAAATGGATCCCGCGCCGTTTGACGGAAGTCCGCGTCCACAAGGTGGCGCGAATTAAAAATATTCTTCGAAGCTGCTTTCCTTTGAAAGAAGATCATCTACAATTAATTCGCAATTTAAAAAAGTGAACAAGATGATCGTGTTTTGATCCGCGAAAAATTTTGGGCATTACAAAATATGGCACCTAACGACATCTGCGCTCATGCAATTGCGCCGAGACCATATGCGCATACGACATTTGCGCCTACGACATTTGCACGCAACGACATTTGCGCGCAAAGACAATTGCGCCTAACGACAATTGTTTGTAATGGTTACAATGTTTGTAATTGTTTGTAATGCCAACGCATAAAATGGGTGTTCTTCTAGGTTTCTTATGCTTTTAAAAATTTGTTTTGCTAATCTAAACCTTGCTAATTGTCGTTAGGCGCAATTGTCGTTGCGCGCAAATGTCATTGGCGCGTGTCGTGGCAAATGTTGGCAATGGTCACCTGATTTATCGTTCTAGGGGAGCCTCTTTTGGTCGCAGGGACGCGAATTGATCTCGGCGGCTTTCGATCGTGTCGGCGATGGCTTTCGTCTCAAGTTCAGCTTGGCCGAGTGAGTACGCACGCGCAGAGCGACGAGCGGAACAGTCTCTATTTTTAGCTTTCCCCGGCTTGGGGGGCCTCTGCACTACGGGTATGCCGCGTACACAAGCGACTGGTATCGAGTCTTCCACAAATTTTTTGCGCATGTCGCAGCCATGGACGTCGAAATTGATGCGATTACGGTATGTCATCACGCGTATACGTAATCGACCCAACGATTTTTTGCGGTACGCATTTTGCGGCGCGAAAGCATCATCCTAAGCCCACGCTAAGCCTAAACCCAAGCCTATGGCCCCCAATAAGCTCCAGAAAAAACACGGAAGCGTTTTGCCGGGGGATGGAAAACTTGCCGGCAACCGTCAAAACGTTTTCGTGTAAAAGGGGGCCCGTTCGATTGAGCAGGAAGTACGATTTCAGCAAATAAGCCGTTTTTGAGACCCCCGAACTGCTGAAAACTTGAAAACTAAAAGTAGGGTCGTCGAAAACCCCCAACGGTCATGAAATGCTTGATATCCAGAAGCCGGCCGACGACCTATGGCTGCGACTACTGCGGACACCGTCGCATCTGAAGTTGTCCGGTTCCGTCATGCCCCCCAGAAGTTTGCTAGTCGACAAGTCTCATTTGTGCTTTTCGCCATGGAGAAACCAAGATAATATAGGGCTTTTCCAGGAGCTTTCGGCCAAATAGCAGCAGCCTACTACAAGACTTTGCAAGTTCCAGAGGTGGCGAACAAGGTATGGGGGGGGGCAACGTTTTAATTTTACTTGATCTTCCCCAAAATCTTCAGCCAAATTCGCTAGCATTTCCTAAAATTCGGCGGAAAGTGTTTAATCTGATGGCCAAAACAATCTCTGCAGGTAACTCTCGAAATCTTTGGGGGGGTTGACGCCGAACATGTCGGTCGAAGACTTAATGGAGAAGGTAGCGTTAACATAAAGTATCCATCCTCAACATGACCAGTTACTATTGCGCCACCGTTTTGTCCACCTGAAACTTCCACAAATCAATCAAGAGGACTTGCTGAATGCGCCTGAGAGTAGCGAACGCATCATCAGATGTCTGCTTTCCCACGTAGGTTTTTGCTGAACAAATCCTGAGAGTCTATGGCCACTTTTTAAGCGTCGCAAGGGCTTTGCGTCGACAAAGCTGATCTTCTACCTGGAGTTTTGCGGACTCGTGGGACGTTTTCCCCGAGAAGAGGCTCGGCTGGTAGGCGCATGCAAAACCTGGTCTGATCCTGGCAGGCCCTAAATTTGACTGCCGAAACCTAAGACTAAGTCTTGGAAACCTTTTTTTAGGTTTACACACCAGAACTGTTTACTGACCCGTTAAAAAGGCTGATCAAGCCGGCCGACGCCAAGAACACGCTAATGTACGTCGTCTCCGGTTCAGGAGTGGGTGAATCTATCGTTCTTGGTCTACGCAATTTCCGGGTCAGATTTGACCTTTTCAGATCAGCTAAACTTTCCCGATGGTACCTTAACGATCTTATTTTCAGCGAAACGCCACGTTGATGATCGGCTTCGATTATGGCCCGCAGGAAACTTTGGCATTTCGTTGGGATGGCAGAACGAGATCGATGCCATATGCTCCATACAAAATGCGCAAAATTGTCTGGGACTTTGGAAATCAATAAATTTTCATTAAACGACGGAGACGAGAGGCCGAGTGGCTTCTGCAAATAGTACCTTTATGCGGCTGAGAAACGTCCCAAACGTTACAAACTCAATCGACAAGAAGGACAAAAATACCCTAAAAATTGAGCCACAAGGTGTGCTGAATCGACGATCATTGGTTTGCTACTTTCTATACAAGGAAAATCCTAGCGATTTTTCCAAAATAATGATTGACATCTTGCTCAGCCAACGTAAGTTATCTTTCGAATTAGCTAACAATAAGAAGGACCTTCAAAGGGCTTACTGTAAAGTGTTCCATTGGGTTTCGGTTCGGGACCAAGTGCTCTTGGCAGAATTTTTTGCTGATACCGAATCCGTTTTCCAAATTTGCTGCGGACCTTTATTTATAAAGTCATTTTTGGTGCAAATTAAGCTTGAAAAAGCCAAAAATTCTGATCCTGGTCCGCTATTCCCTCCATGGTTCTGCCTCGCCCAGGGGCCCTGAAGTACTCTGTCTCAGCTCCGCTCTCGGTTGGCACCATGGTGCATTGGCGAAGTACTCGCTTGCCAAGCGCAGGGCGGCGGTTCGGATCCCCGCCCTGCACCTTTCTTTTGCTTTTTTGCATAAAAAAATTTAATTTTTTATAAAAAAAGCTTGTTTTGACTTTTAAGATGCTTGTCTAGCCAATCTCTAGCCAATTTTGAAGTTGAAATTGATCAGGAAAATCGAAAACGATATCGGTTCCTTGATTTTGGTAAAAAACACTGCCATAACTGCTGTATAACTTTCAAAATAAAAGTCCGCAGCAAATTTGGAAAGCGGATTCGGAATCAGCGAAAAATTCTACACAAGATGCACTTGGTCCCGAATCGAAACTCCAACTTGAGTAAAAACACTTTACAGTTAATCTACCATTCGCTCGATTAAATTGATTTTTCGCTGCCCTATCTGTCCGATTTTCGTGTTTTCACGTAAAAACGGTAATTTCATAATTCTGTTTTCCTCAAACTACCGATTTGGACCCTCAAATTGCGGTTAAACGCGCTTTCTCACCCATAAACATACAAGATCAAGCTCTTTTTTGCGTCCCAGGGATGCTGCTGCCCTTTAATGCTCATTGTCCACAGTCATCAATAGTGCAGACATTTTTTTGAACATAATATCGGCCTTCCATGGAAATTACGGCGTTGAGGTGACCTTTCTGATCCACCAAGTGCTTTCTTATTAGGCTCCCAACCGTCAAGGGGATCTTGGAATCTTTAGTTTTGGCTTTCTAATTGGAAAACCGGTATTAATCCAGAATGGCGCATTTCCCCTTCCTTTCACTCCCCGCTATGTGCCAACAAGCTGTTTGCGATCACTTGCTGCTAGTCGAGAAGATGGAGGGTAGAAGAACGTGTAAGGTGAGAGCACCTCTTTAGACCATGTAAATTCGAGTTCGGGGGACGCTAATGGTAATGCAAAGAAACGCCGAATTTTGCCTCGTTTCTAGCGGCTCGCCCACCCCATCGTCAAGTCCAAATGGATCCCGCGCCGTTTGACGGAACTCCGCGTCGGCGAGGTAGCGATTTAACAATCTTCTTCAAGCCGTTTTTTGAAGATCGGCCGCAATCACAGCCGATAGCGTAAACTGGCAATATTTGGAGATAAACAAAACGTGCGACGCCAAAAAATTCGGCCACCGTTTCGATTAGTACCGGTGTATCTTTTCATATTTTGTTCCTTCCAGCGCGGTCTCAGATGGTGCGGTAGAAACGAATCGCTGATGGCGTCTTGCATGCCTGCTCGCGGGCGATTTTCCCTCATTTTCGACCTGAGCGTGTGAGTCTGAAACAAGCAACTTGGATCGAGCAGAAAATTCCGGGCGCTCGGCCATTCCGCCCTCTCGTGCACGGCCAAAAATGGCCGATTTCGATCAAATTTCAACTAAAAAAGGTCTCCAAGTTTTTTCGGTTTTTCTTACGATGTATATAAATACGTTTCACTAAAAGCGCTATTTAAATACTTGCTATTAAATTCGGTTCCTCACCCCCGATAATGCGAAAGAACCCAATTTTTGCATATTAAGGATACAACCCTTTTCTTAGAAGGTACCCATCATTTCTAGTCATGGTATCGGAGGCCGGCACTATACGTTGCACGCCTATACGCACGACTGGTATCGAATCTTCCACAAGCTTTTCGCGCATGTTTCAACCTTCGACATCCGCGTTTATATGTACAAGGTATGACAGTGCATGATTCATCCCGTTTATCGCGTGACGGGGCGCTTCAGTGGCAGCAAACTTTTTCTATGTTCAGATGTGGGCCCATTAATTTCTTACGTTCTAATTAATTTCTTGCTGGGACTGTAAGCTGTTTTGAAATCAGAAAACACTATAAAAAAGGCCAAAAAATCTTGAATCCGGTATTCAAAAAAGAGGAGAAAAACTGAGTTTCAAAAATTAAATTTTTTTTACCCGTTTTGTTAACGGGGTAACTGAAACACTGCTATAATACATTGGTGTCTACACTAGACAGGCAAAGGCTAAACAAAGAGAAGCTGCCACCAACCCCATATTCGTTATTCGCCTCAACGTTGATACAAAATTCGCCAAAGACCCAAAAATACTCGACCTTAATACACTACTATAATACATTGGTTTAGATTCCATTTAGGTGTTACATACATTCCCCATATTTAGGCGTCGAGCCAAGATCTATGGCTGCGGCTGCTGCGGGCACCTTCGCATTTGACGTTGTCTGGTGCGTAGTCGTCTAGTATCCTAAAGTTTGCCTATTTAAAAAAATACACCAACATCCATATCTTGCCTAACTGTGAATTGCAGTCACATAGCTTCCCGGAAATAGCTTGCTCAAAACGTAAGGCGAAGAGTGCATGCAGAAACTAAATCCCTCGTCGAGTCGGAATAGCGCTTTCCAGGGATATTAACGGGGACATTTTAGGGCCCTACGACGCAGTAGAAGCAGAGTACCACAAATCGTTGGCGTTTCCAAATGTGGCGGACAAGGTAAGGGTGGCACAAAGCTTTTGTCTTTCATCGACCAGCGAAACTCGCTTAAAATCCCCAAGTATGGCCAAAAAACCTTCAATTTGATAGTTTTTATCTGGTCTAGTTTATTTGAGAAAACTCGTAGGCAAACTTGCTAAAAAAATGGGGTAGAGCCGCCGAATAACCATGTTTCATGGTTAAAATAATCCTTGCAGGTCACCTGCAAAATCGAAGATGGGTTGACACCGAATATACGTGCCGAAGATCTGATCGAGAAGGTAGTCCTAAAAAATTCAACATCAACTACATCGTGTTCAGTTGCAAGCGCGTCACCGTTTTGTCCACCTGGAACTTATACAACGCGAGCAAGAAGATTTGCTACACGTTCATGGGAGTAGCGAACGGATCCTGAGATTTCTACTTTCACAGGTAGATTTCTCTCAATAAAATCCCGAAAGGTTATCGTCACTTTTAAGCATCGCAAAGGCTTCACGACGACAAAGCGCATCTTCTACCTGGAATTTAGCGGACTCGGGGCGGGCTTTACCCGACAACAGGCTGAGCAGGTGCGTGCAATCAGCAGCGGCAAATAAGAAAAAAACCGGAGCCGGCGTTATCCTTACAAGACCCTGATTTTACGGCGGAGACCTGCGGGCGATTACGAAGGCGGTGCTTGGTACTTATCAAGTTGGGGGGCGGGGCCACTTTGGGTACATATTAGGAGACACTTTTGTATCGCTTTTTCGACTCTTTCTGGGGTAGTTTTTTACGCTGAGTGCAAATAGAGCCGCAACAGCATGCGAAACGGTTGGGTTTATCCAGAAAAACGGTGTAAAAATTTATTAACAAAAGGTGCACTTATGCGCAATTTTAGACTTGCCGCATTGTCAGGCAAGGTGGGCCGTCGCTTCGGATGGGCTGCCGCTCCACTCTTTCGAAATCAGGGCGTCTGGGCGCTACGCGCTCCTCGGGCGCCCCGATTTCGAAACCCTGTACGAGCTCGCACCCATCCGAAGCGACTAGGCCCCGGGTGGCACGAAGCCTTAAATTTAGGCTCAAATTGGGTGTAAGCATTTCTAAATCTTAAAAACGTTTAGATATTGTGTTTTACTACGCTGTTTTGTTATATCAGAAACCAGCACGAAAAACTAGCCTAGAAAGACTCAAAAAGTCGAAAACCAAAGTGGCCCCCCCCCAACTTGATAAGTGCCCGGTGCTTTTTTAGAATTATGCGTGTGAGCTGTTTACTGCCCCGTTACAAATGTTGCTCACGCTTGCCGATGTCGAAACAACGCTAATGTACGTTGGATCGAATTTAGGATTGGTGGGTGAATTTATCTGCTATTAATCGACTCAAACCCTGGGTCAGAATTCCCTTACTTTGTTCGCGGGTGGACCCGGATCGGATCCGCAGTAAGATCCAATCCGATCCGAAAAAGCCCAACCCTGCTTTCAGACCAACTGAACTATCTACGTCGTACATTAACCCATCTTATTTTCAGAAACAAGCTAGCTTCATGATCGGCTTCAATTATGGCCCACACGAAACTTCGACATTCAATCGCGACGCAAGAACTAGATGGATGCCATATGGTCCATACATGATGCGTCAACTTGTCTTCAACTCTGCAATTGACCACGGCTATGGCCAATACAACATGCGCACACTTCTCCGGGGATCTGGAAGCCAATAAATTGCCATTACACGGCGGAGGCAAGAGGCCGAGTGTCTTCTGCAAATAGTACCTTTATTCGGCTGAGAAAAGTTACATGTGAAATGAGGGGAAATTGGAATAAAACTCAATCGACAACAAGTACAAAAATACCCTAAAAATTGAGCCACAAGACGTGCTGAATCGACGATCATTGGCTTGCTACTTTCTATACAAGGACAATCCTAGGGAGGGTCGCACAGGGGGGAAATTAAAATGAACACGCATCTCGAATGACTTTAATGGAAAATGGTGGCAGTCGTTGTAATGGCGCATCGGGCGCTTCACCATGGGCGTGGCGTCGTGCCGACGTCGAGGAGGGCCGTGCGCTTCTCGTAGGAGGGGGAGAGGTAGTCGTACTTCGACGGGTCGGAGAGCGCCTTGGACTAAAAAAAAGCAAAATATCAATGATGTAGTAAACAAAAACATACCTGAAGTCCGGGGTACTTCTTCTCGATCTCGGCCCCGCGCAGCAGCACTGGCTTCTCGGGCGAGTGTTCGACGCCTCGAAGGTGGGCCCAATCACGCGCCTCGTACTTCCAGTAGTAGTAGATTGCCTAAAAATCAATTAGCTACAATCAATCTGCGAGGTATACCTGGAAGCCGAGGAACGCGAAGATGAACTTGGGGGCGACGACGCGGATGGCAGTACCTGAAATGAAGTTTTGATTGGAGAAACAATATTACCGTAGTAGACGCCGAAGGTGGGCTTGAGGAAGTGTAGATACAGCTTGTCCAGTGGCCACCTAAACGTAATTATATTTGCAAACCTCTGAAAATTACCTGTAAAGCCTCCGAATCGGGTTCAACTGACGGTGGACAGCGTCGACGGCGATCGGCTCATCGGCGTGAAGATTTTGGTCCTGGAAAAGAAGGTTTAAGTTCTTACTTCAGCGAAGGCAATTATACTACGAAACCAAAACTTACAACGACCCATTTGTGGCGCCATTCACGCTCGGCGGGCGTCAGCCCACGCGCGCGCACCCTCTCGTCGGCCATGTGCATCTCCAGCGACATCGGGTTGCCGCCCCTGGAAAACGGCGTGGTGAAAAATCGCAAATTAGACAGGTCAGGAGGGCCAATAATTCAAAAAGGGGCTTACCTGTGCACCGGCTTGTCGGGCAGCCCAAGTTTGGGTGGCGGCACCCCGGAGCGCGTGTAGGGCGAATTGCCCTCACGGTGCGGCTTCACATATTGGTTACCCATTACCTGAAAATTAAATGATTTGCGAGGAAATGGCGAAAGAACAGAAAGGGAAAGCGAAAATTAAAGAAATGCAATTCAATGCTCGATGTTGGTCTAGGCTGCTTTATTGCAAAGGATTATGCTGGCAGCCGCTATAACGTCAAATACAAAATTCGGGTAGCGCGGCTAACTGCTTTTGTGAAGACAAATAGATTTCCGTTGCGAAAAGCGTAAAATTCAACCATTACAAACACCAGCTCCGGAAGGCCGACTTTCGCCTAGACAACGAGCCACAACCTGCACATGCCGCTCTGCGCACAAGTGGTAAAAAGACACCCAGAAGCACTCCAAAGAAAACTGCGAACTCATCTTCAATCAAGAATGCAACTACGAAATCTCAATACCAATCGGGTCGGGGGACCCGCAAAGGAACCTCCCCCGATCGGGGTCCCCCCGGCAGAGTGCCGGAACTGGGGTGGAGACCGGGACCGGGGAGGGAGACGTGGATGGGCTCATATGATATAATTTATTTATAGTTTATCTTGAGCTCTAGCTATAAGCTAATGAGGTGTTCCGTGGTGGGTGTTCTCGGTGTCCTGGGCCTAATTGATAGTTGTTTGGTTTCTTCTGTTCGTTTGTGCTTCCCTCATCGAGGTCTTTGCGTTTCCGGTTCTTTTGTATTTGAGTGGTTTCAGTTTGGTTCTTTTAAAGCGCAGGAGTCAGTGAGAGTCCTTGGCTGGCGTGCTAGCTCCTCGTCTCAATTTCGTCCTTGTGTTGGTTCCTTCGCCTTTTTCCTTTTTGTCTTTTCTCCCCTTTGTTTCTGTGGTATTGGGGGTCAGTAGTGTTGGCGGCCTCACCGTGGTGGCACTTATTTTGTGCTTCTTTTGTTCGCCATATTCCGTCGTTCGGTATCCAACCCCGGGGTGACCTTTGGCTTTTGTTTTCCTGGGTTGGTTCCTTGGTTTGTTGCCCTGGGTCTTGGTTGGTGGGTTTGGCATCTATCACGGGGTATGCGCGGTCCTTGTGCTTCGACATGGTTCTAGCATCAACATGTTTATCTTCTACCTGTGTCTTTTTTAGGACTTGGCGCGGCGTCGTGCGGGGGTGGCATCTTGTCGGTATTGTTTTTCTCTGGCGCGCCATGTTGGGTCTTGTGGGTCTGGTGGTTATTCGCCTTTCTTTCTCGTGCGCTAACCTGTTCTGAAATAGTGATTTGGTTTCCAACTCCTCTATTTTCGTTTTTTGTTTCCATTCCTTTTGTTCTTGGTGTCGTTTCATAACCTTCCGTAAATAGTGGCATTCGGTTATACCTGTTGTAGTAAGTTGTTTGTGTGGTGGTGGTTGGGTTGCGGTGGTCCTCCGGTTGGGCGTGTGCGCCCTCGGGGTGCGGGTCGGCGTTCCTGCGGCTGCGGGTTCGTTGTAGTGTAATGACAAATCAGTTTGCGTTTAGCTTGTAGTCTTCGCAAAATTTATTCAATACACGCAATGATCACAACTATAGGGCCAACATGTAACAAGAACACCTACAGAGAATTGTAATGAGAGTGGGTAGCTACAGGGAAGTAATTGTTACACAGTTATAAACGCATTTCTTTAATCGATCCTTGAGGCGGACGGGGCTTAGTGCTTCTGGAAGAACTCCTTGCTGTCCTTCACGCTTGGCTTGATGGTGTCCTTGCCAGGGGTCCATCCGGCCGGGCAGACCTCGCCGTGCTGAAAAAGAAAAGTTTCATAGATATTCAGAGATTTTGTAAAACGGCTAAGATTCTAGTTTTCCCCAAAATGTAAGCGAAAAAGTGGTGACCCAGGTTGAGGGTAGGTATAATTTAGTCTGGGATAGCGATACTATCTCACCTTCCAAATTAAAAAAAATTATACCTTGTCAACGAACTGGAAGGCTTGAACGAGGCGGAGCGTCTCATCGACGGAGCGGCCAACGGGGAGGTCGTTGATGGTGATTTGGCGCAGGATGCCGTTGGGGTCGATGATGAACAAACCTAAAAAATAAATTAGTTTGAAAAAGAATGGATACCGCGGAAGGCGATGCCCTCGTCCTCCTTCAGCACGCCGTAGTCCTTCGAGATTTGGTGGTTCGTGTCGGCGATCACCGGGATGTTCATGTCGCCGAGGCCGCCGTGCTTGCGGGGCGTCTGGATCCAGGCCAAGTGACTAAACAAGGGTGCTTAGAGAAGCAGTAAAAATTAGATTTACCTGAACACCGAGTCCGTTGAGCAAGCGAGCACATTGACTCCGAGCTTCTTGAACTCTTCGAAGCGATCGGAGAAGGCGATGATCTCGGTCGGGCAGACGAACGTGCTGAAGCACAGTCAAAGAAGTAAAAAGTGCACTTACAAGTCCAGCGGGTAGAAGAAGAGCACCGTGTAGTGGCCCTTGAAGTCCGAGAGCTTGACCTCCTTGAAGTCACCGTCGACGACCGCCTAAACACAAAGTTATGAAAGCGTCGATGCAAAATACCTGGGCGGTGAACTCGGGGGCGGGCTTGCCGATGAAAGCCTTGGACATCTGAAAAAGGAATATAAAAACTGAACGAGAATTTCAAGAAATGCGTGACGAAAAATGGCGCCCCAAAAAATGATGATGGCGGCAGGGAAGGAATCACCACTTTGCGGAAATTTCGGGAAACCGCCCGGCAAAGGCAATGCGCTGGGGGTGGAATGGGCACGGCGATAAGATAACAATTGCCATAGGCTAGGATTTTCGC
Source organism: Mesorhabditis spiculigera (assembly GCA_958295435.1). Classification (NCBI taxonomy): domain Eukaryota; kingdom Metazoa; phylum Nematoda; class Chromadorea; order Rhabditida; family Rhabditidae; genus Mesorhabditis; species Mesorhabditis spiculigera. The sequence continues at coordinate 150,722 of CATQJA010002614.1, read as the reverse complement.
AGCTTTTTTGCTAAGAGGTCACACAGGAATAGTTTGAAGTTTAAAGTGATGACGAAAAGGCTGAAAAGGAGAACAGACGCGCACGAGAAGCACAAAAAGCAAAGTGAGTCGAAGGAAAGAACCCATCGGAAATTTTTGATAAAAGAGAAAGGAAAAAGAATACCAATTTCTGAATGCTGCGATAAACCGCAAAACGGAGGCCGTTCGACCAAGCCATTTGGGGCGCGCTTTAAAAACTACCGTAATGCACGGCCATGCGTAAGGCGCGTATCGCTTCGTAGCAAACTCCTTTGGTTTGAAAAGTTTACAATTTTAGAAACTTTAATAATATTAAAAACGCTGGCGTCAAATTCGATCGCCGAATGAAGTGCTGTTGTCCTCGGAGCCTCCGGCGTCGCGAGAACCGCAAATTGGCACCCATCAGAAACGAGGGCCCGGCCACGAAAAGGCCTTAGAAAGTATGTTTTACGGTAAATGGAAGAAAATATCGAAAATTAATTTTTGAGGAGACTTTCGGGGAGGAAAGATTGATGGAAACGATTGCGAAGCTTAATTTTCGAAAAGCTTAGTTTTTGGGCTAGCCGTTTGCCTTGGACAAATCCTAACGCCTTCAAAATTCATGCCGGAAATCGTCAGGACAAAAGTTGAAGCTAAATAGCGCGGGGAATGGATTATTTGAACGTTTGCGAAGGTCTAATTAAAAAATCTTAGTTTTTACCCTCGCTGGCAGGCAGTTTGACTTTTGAAAACCCTAGTAACTGCGGAAATTATGGCAGAAGTTTTGAGCGTAAACTAGAAAGCTAAATACCGCGGGGATTGTATTGCTTGAACGTTCACGAAGGTCTAATTCTAGAAATATTCTTCGTTTTCAACCCCGCCGGGAAGCCGGTGGGCTTCGGAAAACCCGAAATTCCTCGAAATTCATGCCGGAAGTCTTGGGGACAAAATTTAAAGCTAAATATCGCGCGATTGCATCATTAGGACCGTAGAAAATTCGGGGTTTCGTTCCGTTACTGCCCACGAAATTGGGCTAGGCCCAAAAAAACTGGCGCCGTTTTTGGGGGCTGGCCGGTGAATCGCAGTGAAGGTCACTTCAACGAGCCGGGAGGAAGAGACCCAACAAGCGGTGGCTGCACTGGACAAATGAGGCAGTGGGCAGGTCGGGATGCACAGAGAATTCATTTTTTTAGCAGGAGGGGAAAAAGGGGAGCGCTGGAATGGATTGCCCGGGCGAGCAGGGTGGGAGAAAAAGAGGCAAGAGACAGTAGCAGCGCGCGCCGGTGGTCAGTTTGTTGTAGGATTAATCGATGTCGTCTTGTCGCAGCGGAAAAAGTAGTAAACACTGGCGTTCAAAAAGGCAACAAGACTAGTTAATTCGGTAGCCCTAATTACGCTGAAAATCCTTGCGCGACCGGCGGTTTCTGATGACAAGTTTCCGGGCTATTTTTCCCCCGTAATCTAGAATTTTACATTTTTAGAGTAAAAAAAAACTTCATTTTAGCCGCCAAGGACTGAAATTTACACCACAAACACGCGGAAAAACGTTTCCGGCGTGGACTTTGGTACCTTGCCGTCCAAACTTAAAATTTTGGTTGTCTAACAAAGTGAAATTCAAACTTTAGGGTTGGCTAGCTCTAATTAGGCTAAAAGTCTTGCGCGGGCGGTTCCTGATCAGCCTAATAACCAGTTTTTCCGGCCTATTTTCTACCCTGAATTAGAATTTCACATTGCTAGCGTATGAAACCTTAAGTTTTAGGCGCGATCTGCTTAAATTTAGGCCACAAATACACGGAAAAACGATGCCGGCGGTGACTTGTGTAGATTGCAGTCTAAATTTAACTCTTTTGTAGCCTAAAAACTAAATTCTTGCAGATTTCCAATTTGGGAGCATGGTGCGCGATTATCTAGGCGGGCATCGACATGTTGGGTACGTTCTACGCCCTATTTTCCGTGCAGATGGGCATACAAAGTGACAGGGGCGTTTTTTGCACTTTTCGAAGGTAGATTTTCGAAGGAATTTCACTGCTATTCGATGGTAGGCTCAGGAAATTAATTTTTAAGCTTGGTTTTCAGCTGATAATTGATTTTTAAAAGCTTACCGGGACTGTCATTGCTGTCTTGTCGCGCCGCTTATGGTTTTAGATTTTTGGCAGGCTAGCTAGTAGGCACGGAATATAGCGCGACCGACGGCTAGCACCCGCTTAAATACCAAGCGCTGAAATTGTAACCCGAGCGGCTGGTGGGGCCATCGAGTGTGCTGTGCGTAATTTGAGTGATGGCGAGGTAAATTTGCGTGAGAGCTGCGCAGAGAGTGAGAGAGATGAGTATCGCTAAACTACCCCAAATTTTGAGGGTAGTTTCTTGTATTTTAGCCCCCGGTTCTTTCGTAATATCGAGGGGGGTAGGGACGGGGCACCAACTTTTTTCCAGAGATCCAATTTTTCGATTATGAATAGCGGAAGTGTGTCTAAGCTTTGTTTTCCTATTCTTACACGTAAAAACTTTACAGTTTGCTATTGAAAATTAGAAAAAAATCGAGGATTTTAACCAAAATTGCCGTTATAACCAAAATTTCGACTAAAAAAATTTCCCTAGTTTTCATTGGTTTTCCACTTTAAATCCGGGTAACTTTGCTAAAAACTCTTTTAAAATATTTCCTATGGAGGTAACTTTACATTTTTGGACTTATAGGAAAAAGTTGGTCCCCCCGATATTGCAAAAGCACCTGGCCTCTCGCCGACTCACCGCATAGACGCCGGCCCGGTACATTCACGGTGTCGCTTCGATGGCTGAAGAATATCCTCTTTCCGGTGCGGGATGAAGAATCAATCTTGCGACGAAGAGACGTACAATTAGCAATTCCTCAGGTGCCCCGGTTGCCATGGCGGGTCGATTAAATGGCGTGGGCAAGCGGCTAATAACCCTCATTTTGTATTCGGATAGCCGAAATTGTGGTGTCAATTTATTCCAAAAACCCGCAATTCACAAAAATCACATAATTGGTTATTACCACGACAATTTGAGGGTTGTATCGACTACAAAACAAGGACTAATTAATGAAGAGGTATCCGTCTCGGTAAAGCTGTCAAAGTACAAACTGTATCAAAAAAAACGCCGAAAATCGTTAGAGCTTTTCGCCGCGAATGAAGCGGTCGAAACGGGTGGCGAAGGCGGCGAAGGAGAAATGCTTCTTGACTCGTTCGGGCCCTTCTTTTGCAGCTATTTCTCTAAAAAATTTAAATAAATCGCGGATCAAGCTTCTCATTAGTACTACTTACTGCAATTGTAAAATCGGTAAAAATTGCCTAGATGGCCAGTTTTTGCAATTTTAAGAATTTCGCCTTACGGGTTCTGAATAGCGCGTTTTTCTACCCCGGAGACTAGTTTATTTTCACTCAAAAGTGCTTGCCAGACTCTTAGAAGCACTAACGATGCGAATTCCTGGCGCCTTCTGACCAAAAACAGTTGTAACTTTTGAAACAGAGGCATTTTGAATTTTTGAAAATCGAGTCATAATCAGCAAAAAAATTGGGCACAAGGTGTGCTGAGGCTGTGCTACAGTTAGAAGCAAAAGCCGCTTACCGGATCCGTCTATCGAGGGCCACCGTCTTCATCGCCGATGCAAAATCGGCGGGCGACTGCTCGAGCAGGAACCCGGTTTTCGTGTCGTCGATCGATTCTTTCGGGCCTAGATTGGCGTAATTAGAGGTATCAATTTTGATCTGCTATTCAGATTGTCGAAAATCATTTTGTCGCAATTTCCTTTTTTCCGAATTTAAATGCGCAGAAATCCCAGTTTACGTTTGTTTCAGAATGTTTGAGATGAATAATCAAGGCGAAAAGGTATTGAAAATTCGTCAAGCCGAATTTCGCCAAATTGAATAGCAACAGAATGAAAATAACCCATAAATCTTACCTCCACTATTACACGCAATCACCGGTTTCCCGAAAAACATGGCCTCGACGGGCACGATGCCAAAGTGCTCGTTTTCCGGAGTGTAGACGACGGCTGCGCATTGTTTTAGAAGGTACAGCTTCTCGGCGTCGTCTAAAGTAAGGGTAGGTAGAAGCAGGCAAAAATCCTTACTAGGAGACTTCAGGAACACCACTTTTCCTGTGGGGATTTTCAGCTCTGCGGCCAGCTCGACCAGCTCGACGTAATGCGCCGGATTCTCCACGTTTTGCTGGTCGTATCCACCGGCGATGATGAGGGCTGTCTGCTCGAACATGGCCGGAGAGAGCTCGTATTGGAGCTTCGCTAAAAAACAGTTTTTTCTTGCTGCAAAGTATTGGTCCTTTGGCATTATCGGGGGGAGGGGGGGCGGCAACTTTTCGCCTATAAGTCCAGAAACGCCTAGAAACGTAATAGTAAGTGTTTAAATAGTGTTTGTTAGCAAAATTGACCTATATTTCAAATGGAAAGCCACTAAAATTCCGACAAAATTATAGAGGTGATATTTTGGTCGAAAAACCTATATTTTTGTATTTTTTAATAAACTTTTTAGAATTTTTACGTTTAGGAATCGTAAAAAAACCTGTTTAGACATATTTTATAACTTAATTGAATGTTTTTATTGGTTGTTAGTAGAATATAATTGTATTTAAACCAGAAAAATATCTTAAAACCTTTCCAAAGCTCAATATTTTGGTCAAAATAGCTCATTTTTCGTCGAAAAATCGATATTGTTGTTTTTTTAAAAGCAAAATTTGTAAAGTTTTTACGTTTGAGAAGAGTAAAAAAAACTGTTTAGAAACCTCTCTCCCTATTTCTATTAGAAAACTGGATCCTCCGAAAAAAGTTAGTCCCCCGATAATCGTAAAGCACCTAAGTATTCATAAAATTACTACTAACCGTACGCTCGAATCGCCAGCGCCACATTTTTCTTGCGCTCGTAGCGGTTCAGCGACAGGAACACGTGCTCGGCTTTTGGGAACTGGAAAACGTTAACTTTCTAGTCTACAAAAATACCTGGTCGACAGGGCTAGGCTCGAGCTTGCTGAGAAGGTCTGTGTTCAGCGATGGGTAGATGACGTCGAGGTGGCGGTCGGAAAAGCGTGGATTTTGGTTAATCCCGCATATAAAAACCACCTTTCAGCGACGGAAACGTCTGCCGGACGATTCCGGCAGTGTATTGGCTATTGACGCAGATACGATCGGCCTGGCCCGTCGTCCATTCTTCGAACGAGTCAATGACTTTTCTAAAAAATGGATCATTCTTCCGCATTTTTTTGTATAAGGCTAGAAATGTCTAATAACTTAATAGGCAGCATTTTAACTTTGTTTTTAGTAACACAAAACTATATAACAACGAGAGTAACTATCGAAAAACTTTGGCAAGTTTTGGAAAAGTCGAAATTTTGGAGTAAAACGGCCATTTATGGTAGAAAATAAATATTTTTTGTATTATTTATTACAGTTTGTAAAAATTTTTACGTTTAGGAATAGTAAATAACAGGCTAGAAACGCTTCTGCTATTGATGTTTGAAAATTTGGCTCCAAATAAAAAACCTTTTTATGTGATGCTCAAGAAAAAACGAACATTTAAAATTCTCGAAGAAAAACAAACCTGTAAAGTGACTTCAAGAGCGTTTCCCGTTTCGTGAGCAGCATGTCCGGGTAGTGACAGTAGAATACGCGACGGGCACGCGAGAACCATCTGAAGACGGGTAGACAAGCCGAGACCTGGAAAACGAAGAAATTTTCCTCCAAAAACCGCTGCTAGCCCACCTGGTCACAGACGATCACATCAAAGTCATTTCTGTAGCACAACACGAACGCCGCGAGAATCATGCGTATGTAGGCGCACAGTGCGTAGAAGCGCCCGAAGATGTCGCGAGGAAACAGCTTGATGACGTCGACGTCTAAAACAAGAGTTTTTGGCTCTTTTGAGTTTTTGGGAAGCCAAATTTTCACCTAGAATAGAATTTTTCTGTTATAACAAGTTTCGAAACTCTTATCTACTATTAATGAACGTGAAACTTCATAAAAACTATTAAAAATATAGAAAACAGTCGATTTTCGGACTAAAATTACAAATGAAAAGTTTTTATAAAGCTTTTTGAATAGTTTTCGACCACGGTTATAACTAATTCAAAAAAAGCTATCAAATACTCACTAGAAAGAAGCGAACCTATAGATTTAAAAAATAACAGAAAAATGTAAGTGAATCTCCTTACCCATATCAAGCGTTTCCCGGAAACAGTGGCCTCGATCATACTGCGCGGTGACGAGCTTCACCGTGTGTCCTTTTTTCTGGAAAAAACACAATTTTTCAGGCTTCTATCAGCCCTAACCTCCAGCGCTACTGCTGCATCAACTATCAGCCGCTCGGCGCCACCAATGCCCAAATCGGGGTGGAGGAACGTCACCCGCATCAGTTAGCTGCAAGATTCAATCTTTTTCCTGAACATTCTACAAGCGAAAAGCCACAGGTACAAATTGCTTTGCGTCAAAGGTGCGTCGAAGAACCAAATTCAAGCGTGATGAATCGAATAATTTATACTCCATCTTAAAATTCACAAGTACCGAAACAAAGAAGCAGCGTGCTGGCGAACAAGGCGGTCGTTTTTGATTAAATTATGCAGTCGCAAAACGGAGAAAAAACGCAAGGCAAAGGGAGTAGCGTCTGCACATTCTGTTGATGACCCAAAGAGAATCACAAAAAAAAAAGTATGGTAGGGGTGGCACACGCGTTTAGTCGAAGAATTCTACATTAAAACACATGTGCAGCCCCCATTATCAAAAATTTGCGACTAAATGAGTTTTGAAACGATCACAGGCGTCAAGTTTGAGGGGGGAAACCGCATCCGGGGGAAGGAAAAAGCGAAATAGCGGGGGTCTCGTCACAATGGTCGTCAGGGGAAAGTGGACACGGAAACGGCACGCGTATAGTACATCAAAAAAATCTCGGTGAAACTTCAAGGAACACATAGAGGCACACGAAATGCGGATTAAGTTGTGTGGAAAGACGAGGAGGTGGCTGGCGGGTTATTTCTTGTTCTGCAGCGCCGTCGAGAGCCATTCCATCGCCTCGTCGAGCCCGTCGCCCTTCGTGGCCGATGTTTTGAAGATCTGCAAAAAAAAAATAGGTAAAGAAGCCGCGGAACTTTCAGAAGCTCTAAAAATCAGGATCTCAAAATTTCCTGTTTCCGTAACTCATACAGATTTTGGCGCAAATCCAAACTTTAACGTTTTTGAAAACTCGTTCTGGCCTAGTTTTTTGCGCTGATGATGTAAAACGCAACCATAAATCCTGAAAACTTTCCTTTTTTTTCAGATGATCCTACTATATATAAAAAAATAGTGTCTGTGTGTTTGTGTGTGTGTGTGTGCCACTTTGCATGCAACTTCCGTCAGGGTGTCCGGAGGATATCTCGAGAGGGAAAGGGTTTTAAGCAACGTATGGTACGTCATTAGGTGCGTAATGGCGCTGAGATGACTGCACACACATCAGATTTTGCAAACTATGCTATTTTCGACATTAAAATTAAGTTTTTGTTAGAAAATGGAGCACCCACTTTGTTAGGAATCAATTAGCATATGCCGGAAATGGCGCGAGTCTATATAATGGGCGGAGGGAAAAATTTTCATTTTTTTTGTCATCGGAATTCGCGAGAGTTATGTAAAATGAAGCATATTATGACGCTAGACGGGGGCCAGGGTTGAAAAGGCGCGAAGCGGCTTTCCAACCCTGGTTTCCGATTAAAATTTGATCTTTCTTCCGAAAATGGCCATAAATGATGGGGTGACGGACACTTAATGAATTAATGAATTTCCGGAGTACCCATCGCTGATTTTGCCGGACTTGCCGAATGCCGGAATAACGGCTGAAGGGTTCAAAATTAATTTTTGTTATAAGAAATCGATTTTTGATTTCCGTGAATTGTGGTTACGTCTTTCGGAATCATCGCAAAAAAAATACCCCAGAAAAGTCTTCAAAGTCGACAAAAGTTCAGTTTCAATTTGCGCCAAAACCTGTATCGGTTTGTGAGCATGGCAATTTAGAGAACTGTAAAAAATACCTGGAAAGTTCGGTCGCGCAGCGCCTCCAATCCGAGAGCCTTGTGCACTTCAGCCGGCGTCAGACATCCGGGAACATCTCTGAATATTAAAATTAGTTATTCTCGGAGTGATTAGGCGGGTCAATTGAAGCGAAAACCGAAATTTCAACTCACTGCTTATTGGCCAGCACCGCCAGGATGGCACCTTGCAGTTCGTCTTCTTGAAGCATCGTCACAAGCTCTTGCCGCGAGATGCCGACCTAGAAGAAAGCATGCAAACCCAATAACCGTGTAAATACCCTTTCCCGGTCCACCGAATCGACCACGTAGATGATGGCGTCGGTGTTGGCGTAGTAGCATCGCCAGTAGGGTCGGATAGACGTCTGCCCGCCGAGATCCCAGACCTAAAGTATGCTTTGTAAAATGCAAGCTGAAAAAATTACCTGGAACTTCAGATTTTTATACTCCACTTGTTCGACGTTGAAGCCGATCGTAGGAATGGTGGTGACCACTTCTCCGACCTGAATAGAAGCAATTTTGACGAGGATTTTATTGAACCTGCAGTCTGTAGAGAATCGTCGTCTTGCCAGCACCGTCAAGCCCGAGGATTAGGATGCGCATTTCGCGCTGCCCGATCAGGCTGCGGAAATAGGATATGACGCCGCCCATGCTGAAAAAGAGTGGCGTTTCTAGGCACATAGTATGAAGTCAGAATACAAAAGCAGATAAATAATATGAAGAGCTGCCGAAAATTATTTGGCACGGTTGAAAAGCCTTTTGTACAGCACAAACCAACAGCATTTAGACTACTATTGCTTATAAAGGTTCTTTCGAATTATCGGGAAACCACATTTGTCTTTTTGCCATTCTCGGAACGTGAAAACTTTACAAATTATTATTACAAATCTCAAAAATATCGATTTGACGACCAAAAATGCGTCTTTTCAACAAATTTTTAGATGTTTTCTCAGTTGAAATATATTTTTGCCAAAATTCGAGAATGCTAAAGAAACAACTTTCGTGTTAATACAAAGCAACGACAAAACGGTAGCATACAAACCGCTCTAAAAACCTTGATCCCGTGAAAACAGTAGCAAAAAAGCACAAATTTCACCAAAATTCAACCGATCCAACGGCGCCTACCATTTTTGGGCTTCTACGGTAAAATCCTTTTTATTCAAACGCCAATCGCCAACAACAAAATCAACAAGTGCAAACATAACAGTGAATCGGATCTAGTCGCTCAACCAAAATATAATGAGCTTTTCTACAATCAACAATGAGTAAGCAGTGGGGGCAAGATTCATTTTATTCGGCCGCCTCGGCAGCGTCTCCGGCTTCAACTCTCGGCTTCTTCCCGTAGCGCAGCTTATTCTTGAACTTCTTCGGGTTGAGCCCGTATGCAGCCAGGCGTTGGTCGTCGATCTGCAACGCATCTGCCGGTGCGGCTCCCTTGCGCTTCCGGGTGCGCTTCTTTTTAGTGTCATTTTCCTAAATGCATTGAAGGCAAATCTTAAAAAGAGAGGGCCCCGGGGGGGGCCGCCGCGGCGGGGGGGGGGCCCGGGGAGGGGAGACATTCTCCTATCGATTGGCTATGCGTCCTGGTTTACCGTTGAAGCGGCGCCATTCGTAGCCTTCAGTGCGGTTTTTGGCGCTTTGGTTTTCTCCTGAATTTCACTATCTGATAATTCGGATTTCACTGACCTTGGCCTCAACTATGCCATCATTTCCGGCAGCTTCTTGCGCACTCTTTTCGGTCTTCTTCTTTTTCGTCTTGCTCTTCTTCGCGGCGTCCGTCTTTGCTTGGCCAGCCGCGCCGTTATTCTTGCGCGCATCATCAACATCGACCTGAAATGGAAATAATGAAAAACGCCTAGAAAAAGCCTACCCGTTCCTGGAGCTCCACGTCGACCTTTTGCTCAGTTTCCTCCAGCTTTTTCGTCTTTTTGCCGCCAAAGTCGGTGGCAAAGAGGCGCGCCTTTTTTTGCGTGTCCTGGGCTTTTCGCCTGTAGGCGTTCACGTCAAACTTTTCTTCGGCGTCTGTGCGGTAGGCGGTGGCCTAGAAACCGTGAATTTAATTGATTCAAACGATAAAAAACGAATCCCAGATTTGTTATATGTCTAAGAATGCCTAGTCTCTCCATAGGAGTATTTTATTCATGTTTTTAATGGAACTATCTTCCAAGTGAAAAAAAACTTTCCAAGAAATTAAAAAACTTTAAGTCGAAATTTGGGGGGGGGGGGGAATCGGTCATTTTCTGTCCAAAAAATCTAATTTTTTAGTTTTTAGTAGGATTTGTAAAGTGTTCACGGTTTCAAGGAAGCTAAAAAAGGATATTCCGTCGGCCAAATAACCAAATTACCTTTTTCACACTGGCCCAAGCATTTAGCTGACGATCGTCGGCATCCAGAATCTCATCGACTTGCAAGCCAAAATCGTTCGCGATCACTTGACGATAGTGGAAGCGCGTTCTTTGGTCTCCTAAAGCAGGAATAACAGAAAATAAATTCAAAAATTACCCAAAATATCCTCATAATCGAGGGCATAGTATTCATTGAAGTACTCCTCGAACGTCTTCTCCTTCGGGTTCCACAGCGGCTTCGCCCTGGAGACGGCCTCGGCGAACTGGGAGTTCCGCTTTTTCCGGCGACCCGAAGCTGGAATCGGGATCTAGCAAAAAACGCAAAAAAGATTACCATCCATACGCCCTCGGAATTTACTCTCTTCCTCTTCCTCTTGTTCATCGCCTTCAACGTCTGGATTAGCGGGTCCCGGCTTCTGCTTTAACGTTCCTAAAACAGGGATCCAAAAGATACAGTGCAAAATAGATACCCAATTGCACGTTATCCGGGTCGTCGCTTTCATCGCCGTCGAACTCGTCGTCAGACATGTCGGAGAATACGGGCTTTTCCAGGCCCTCGACGTTGTCGATCGCCTCCTCGTTGTCGTAGTAGTGCTGGTCGAAAACCTCCTGAAAATGATAATTTACGTTTTTTCGCATTATCGGGGGGAATAGCTTTTTCCCTAGGATCCGATTTTTTTACTATGACCAGCGGCAGCCCTTCTAATCGTTTTCTACTATTCCTAAACGTAAAAACTTTCGAAATTTTGATTTAAAACTATCAAAAATGTCGGTTTTTGACCAAAATTTCGGCTCTTTGACATTGTTTTAAAGCTTTTCAGATAGTTTTTCAACTTAAAAAGCTTGAAATATGTTAAAAAAACCGCTTTAGAGATCTCGATAGATACCTTCATTCTTCTATCATATTCAGCGGGGTCAAAATCGCCCTCCAAATCGTCAACGCTCAACGGGACGTCATCACCGGCGAGTCTGCGCAGCTTTGCCAGCTTCTTGTTGATTTCATCCTTAAAGTAATAATGATAATCAACCATTTCCTATTATACCTTTTTCATGCGCTTCATCTCGGCAATTTCCTTCTTTTTCTCATCTTTCTCCTGCTTCTTGCGCTCTCTGATCGTCTCGCGCTGGTCCTTGCGCGCCGTGTCCTTTTTTCGAATCGACTCGGCGACCGTGCGGGGGTATTGTTTGATCTAATGTACGTTAATTAACACTCAGGACTGGCCTACAAATTCTTGATCGGGCTCCTCGAAGCGGAAGTTGTACTTGGTCTCGTATTGCTCTTGCCGTTCCAGCTCCTCCTCGTCGTTTGCCACGTCGCAGATTTGGTCGTAAGTAGGTATTCTGAAGAACTTGAGGTTTTTAAAGGTTGATTTACGCTTCATCATCGCCACACTCGTAATCCTTGTTCAGGAGGTAGTCGCGAAGAAAGCGGTCTTGAGCGTCAATGTTTGGGTCGTTCCAGGCCTGTAAATGTTGATAAAAATAAAGTATAGCAATGCCATAATGTGGAAATTTCGAAATCCAGATAGTCAATCTGTCGAAATTTCGACAATCCAAATGTCGAAATTACGATCGCAAATCGTAAAATATAATGTTAGTGCCAAACTCCACTTTTAAAATCGATTTTTTTGAAGTTAAAAAGCCCAGCAACGGTCCTAGACCTTAGAAAAAGCACCTTTTTCAACGGCACCAGATCTTCTGCCCCCTCAATCGGCTCGTCCTCCTGCTTCTTCAGCCATTCGTAGAAATCGGCGTCCTCCTCCTCCTTCTGGCCTTTCGACTTTTCGCGCTTCACCAGCAGGTCACCATCCTCGCCTCCATCAGCCGCGCTCAACGCCTTTTTCAGTCTGAATTCAAGGATAATGCTTTTTAGTAGAAACCCCACTCTCTCTTTATCCGCTCCTGCTCCTCGTAGTAGCCCTCCGGCTTTGGGGCGTCGTCATCAATTTCATCGTCCTCATCGTCAAGCTTCCTAAAAAAGATATGATTTTACTATCTCGCCTCACCCCTCTTTTTCCAGCACCACTTTCCGCTCGTAATCGCGCAGATAGAGCTTCTCGTCCTTCGCCTTCGGCTTTTCCTTTTTTCTTCTTGTCCGGCGAGGCGTCCAATTTCTCCTAAAGGAAACCGTTAGGCTGATCGCGACCACTTCTACCTTGAAGAAAGTTCTCTTGGAGTCGTAGATTGTGCTGTTGTTGCTCTTCAGCGCGCCGAGGGTACGCAAGAAGTCCTTTTCGTCATCGGCCGTCCATTCCTAGCAAGTGAGGTGTAAATTGAGGGCTGAACTCACCGGTTCCGACTCGCTGGAGCTCTCCTCCTCTTCGCCAATGTCGTTGCCGTATTTGTCCTTCACTAAAAGGACCGGATTTTATTTTTTTTTTTTGAGGTAAATTACTTTTTTGCATCTCTTCCAGCCGTCTCCAGTTGTCGTAGCGCTCGGCGTAGGCTTCGTTGATTTTGAAGGAGCTGGAGGGCTTCTGGTCATCGCCGTCATCATCATCGAAGAGGTTCGGTTTACCCATCTGAAAAGCAGAAAAGTTGCAGCTGGAACGAAGCCGAAATATGCATAAAATGAAGAAAGGGTACGAAAATACAATTATAATCAGGGATTTCCGGTTCAGGAATGCGAAAAACCGTATAAAAGAAATTCCCAGACACTCCAGACACTTTTCTCTACTGATTCTCAAATATGGCTCCAGAAATCAACGAATTAGCTACAAAAGTAAAGTTCGATCCGCGGGAAAGCGTAAGTCTTGCTAAAAATACCCCCAAAAGGCCTATTTTTGCAGTGCACGTTCAACCCAAACCACGAGAAACAAATGGTGGAACTGGTGATCAAGAACGAGAGCAGCCAGCCGATCATCACCAAGCTCAAGTCGACCCGGCCCAAGCACTACAAGATGAAGCCGGTGTTCGCCCTGCTGAAACCCGGGGAGAAGAAGCCGGTGAAGCTCGTGTTCAAGGGGTTCCCGAAGAACGGCAGCTCCAAGCCGTCGGCCAAGGATCGCTTTTCGGTAGGTTTTCCAGGCTAAAGTTGTTTTGGTTCTGAGCTGTTAGCGGTGGGGGGACCAAATTTTTCCACGGTATGAAAATTTGTCAAAAAGGGTCAAAAATTTCAAATTTCAAATTTTTTTATCACTCTACTTGCAATTAGGCGCAACTAAAAACTATAAGGATACACTATATATTATCAAAAAGTGACATTAAACAAACAGGATTGCCCCCCCCCGCTAACAGTACAGAACCGTGATTTTTTGTTTTAGATCGTATATTCGGCGGCCCCGAATGCGATAAAGGACGGTGATGACCCGCGCGCGGCTTGGACCGATGAGCAGAACAAAAAGGTGGGGGGCGGGGGGAATTTGCTCCATCGAGAGTTTACCAACGCCTTCAGCTCATCTCGGCCCAGGGCATCTACAAAAAGGGCATCCGCATCAAGTACTTTGGCGTCAACGACAAAGAGCCGGATGTGCCGACGGGCAGCGAGTTGGTGATCGACAAGAACCAGCTGGCCAAGCTGCTGAAGGTGGGGCGGCTGAAAGCAACAGTAAAACTGTAAAAATCAGGAGAAGGCGAACAACAACCGCCCGCTGCCCCCGCCCACCCCGCCGCCAAACGCGACGACCAACAACAGCGGATCCGGCCGCCGTATTCCCAGCCGCTCTACGCCATCGGCGATTCCGCTTGAACCGCCGAAGGCCGGGGACCCCCTCTCGCAAGCAAACGGCCCCATCATTTTCCTGGTCTACAATCGGGTACGGGATACACTTGGCTGAAAACAAACGTTAAACTACGTTAAGATCCGCAGGGATACGCTTACTTTGTGGCCTCAAACTTGGGTTTAGCGGAGTTCAAGCTTGGCTTTAATTGGCCCTAGAGCACCCATAAGCTTCTATAGGCTTACCTTATAGACAGGCCTCATTAGCTTAAGCTGAGCTTAGAATTCGTTGAAACGAAGTTAGGCTCAGGTTTAGGCTGATCTTAGCTTTTACCTTACCTTAGGGATTTAAAAAACGTAGTTTGGAGTGTCTTGTAGCAAAAATATGCTTCAAAGGCTACTTTTAAAAGCAGCTAAACAGGACCTAAGCATAGGCCACGTTCAAAAAATCAAATAGTACGTCGCCAATTTTAGCAAGAAGTCGAGATCGAGGACGATGATGAAGAGGAGGACGGGGAAGAAGATGACGAAAAGGAGAAGACGCCCACCAAGAAGACGGAAAAATAGACCACCCTTACAATGTGCTTGTGATTAAATGAATAAAAATTTTAATTCTTGATGAAAAATGGGGGTTGAAAGGGATTTTTTAGCAAGATTGACAGCCAGTTCGATCCCCATCATTGGATTTGACGTAGAAAACGGCCAGAGCTCGCTTTCAGCGTGTCAATTGGAGCGATGTGTTGCCGCTCCAAATGCGTTACCCAATGAAAATCGTGAACGTTACGTTCTTTGGAAAGAAAGGGAACTTGGAATACTAAAGGGTGACTTTTGCCAAAAAAGGAGTATAAATCGGTATGTCGGAAATTGAGAAAATGAAGCTGATGCTCAGCGAGGAGGAGCCACAGGTCTTTCCAAGACTGTCAGAAAACGCTTGTATTTTCGAGAGGCTAAATTTTTATTGCGAACTTTCAGAAATTTTGCTATTTTCGAGCTAGGTATCGTTACGTACGGTATCGGTATTGACAAGCAATTTACAAAATTTATAGGAATTTTTGGTTCTTTCGCATTATCGGGGGGTCAACTTTTTTTTTCTTAGGATCCTTTTTTTCTAAAAGAAATAGCGGGAGTGCTTCCAAACTGTTTTCACTATTCACAAACGCAGCAACTTTGCAAATTTTCATAAAAAGCACAAAAATATCCGTTTTTCGATCAAAAATGGACGATTTTTCACCCAAAATTTTATTCAACAATTTGTTTTATTGTCTGTCAAATCGAAAGATAGTTCAGTTTTGCTAAAGACACCATTAAAATACTTACTATTACGTTACTAGGTATTTCTAGAGACTAAGAGAACGGTCTCCTTCCCCTCCGATAATGCCAAAGAACCAAGATTTTTTTAATTATGTAGTGTTTTGGGCGTACAAACTACTAGATGTTTTATGACTCGTTTAAACCTTTGAATTCCTCATTAAAACGATGGACATAATGGTTTTTATATATAAAAAAGCACAAACGACATTTTCACCCCTGGTCACGTAGGAAAATAGCTACGTGTCGCTCCTCTGCACGCACAACTGTCCACGGACGGTGTAATGCGTTTTTACCACGCTGAAAAACCCCCAATTTTGCCAGAAATCACGCTTTTTCTCTAGTCACAGTGGCGCTCCATAAGTGCGCAGCGCTATCACAACAGCTGGGGGCAGATGGGCGCGAGCCTGACCTTCGAATAGTTAGATTACGTTTAGACCTTACGTTCGGACGTCAGAACAAATTCGCTAATTCCGAAGCTTCTGGCAGCTTCACCATTACGAACCCATGACCTCGCCAGCGGAAAATAGCGAATTTTTGAAGCGTCGACGAAAGATGGATGTCGGCAAGGCACGGTTCCGGTATGCCGATCTGCCGTTTTCAAGCCAGGAAATCGTCTATAAACACTTGCTCTTCGACGAAAAGTCCATGTTTCGCGTGGGCTGCAAGGTAAGCTAAAGTTAAAAGAAGCAGACTCTCTGAATTTAGTTGCTAAAGCGCATCGTTCACCCGGCAGGCTGGGTCCCGCGGCAGGCCACTAGGATCAGGATAAACGAGTGCACGGTGGGTAAATGGTAGTCTCTAATTGTCGCTGGTAAAATAAAAGTTTGCAATTTTTTCGCCTAAAAATCTTTCTCTGTTGTTTTTTTTGCGTTGAATTTTTTCGCCTACTGGACAAGCGCTTCTTGAATCTCCTTGAAACACGAGATGGCTGCGGTAGAATTTCCACATGAACCTGATTTTAGCGACGCGAATAAAAAAATGGAATGCCGACATTTTCACCCCTGGTCACGAGGAAAATGGCTACGTGACGCTTCTCTGCACGCTCAACTGTCCACGGACGGTGTAATGCGTTTTTACCACGCTGAAAAATCCCCCAATTTTCCCAGAAATCACGCTTTTCTCTAGTTTTTTTTTGTTGGACTCAAATGTACTGTGCGCTTGCTAATTATACAAAGGCGGACATTTCTTTTTTGGTTGAAGCCCTGCAGCTCAAAGAGGGGCCAAGACGTAAAGGCTGCAATAAAGGCGCCTTGATTTTTCAGGGCGACTGGTATTTGTACGACGGTTTCGGCAATATGAGCTTTACCGTCCGCCGACAGGGCCCTGGTGATGATGACGGGTGGATCGTGACGTTGGCCTGGTATCGGTAGGTCTAAAAATAGTTTCTTTAACATAACGTTTAAAAGCTATACCCCTATGACTTTTCGCAAGTATTGCATCATTGGGTCCTTTCGCGTTATCGGGCGGGGCGATCAAAATTTTTTCTAAGGTTCACTTTTTCTAATAAAATAGAATAAGTGTTTTTTGTCTGTCTAAACTGTTTTTTTACTATTTCTAAGCGTAAAAACTTTATAAATTTAGATAAAAATTGGAAAAAATGGGTTTTTGACAGAAAAAATGAAGAATTTCGACCAAATTCGACCTAACTAACTAACCTAACAAAGAAAAAGACTTTTTATAATTTTTTAGCGTTTTTCTGCTTAAAATATGGTGAAATTTTGCTAAAAATACTAGGAAAACACTGATTATTACATTACTATACATTTCTGGACCCCTAGAAAAACTTGAACCCCCGATAATGCGTAAGAACCGAAGCTGAAAAGCTATAACTTTATCACATTTCGTAAGTATTTAGCGTTATAACAAATCCTTCTAAAATACGCCTCATTTTCCGCCAATTTCAGAAGAAATCGGCCGCGGGAGCTGTTCACACGCCCGGCGCGTCTGGTGATCGAGGTGCCCGCCGATCCGTGGGGGCTGATCGATCGACTATGTGCCCACGTACGCCCCAGATACGTTGGCGTACAGTCCGTTACGGTACGTACATTGGCGTGCTCTATAGTTTATACAATATACCGGTAATATTGCATATTATGCATATTTGTTTAGGAAAACTTTGCCGAAATCGCGAACCGGCTGCACCTGCTGCGGTGGAACGCGTATACCAGGGAGTTACATGGCGAGTTACCTGAACCGATATCTCTTTGCGGACACGCACCGCCGTAGGATTAGGCGTCGCGTGGGTCGCAACGCGTAAAACCCGCGACGCGACCGGCCTGTAGCGACCTACAGGCCCATAAACTCTTCAAAATTTCCAGGCAGTGTTTCGACAATCAGCGAGCAATATCGCAGAATGACAGATGTGCAGCACCGACCTCATAAGGTAAGTGATCTCGGTTCTTTAGGATTCCCGGGGGGGGAAAGTATTCCCGGGGGGGGAAACCAAATTTTTTTCGGCGAAAGCCTAGATTTTTGTATAAATTGCGGATGCGTTTCTAAATTGTTTTTAACTATTCCTGTGCATAAAAACTACACACATTTTAACCAAAAAAAATGTAAAAAATTAAAAATTAGGTCGAAAAATAGACCCAAAATGACCAAATTTTCGACTTTTTCAAACATTTTTCTAAATTTTTCTGAAAGTTATTCTGCTTTAAATATAGTTAAAACTTACTAAAAACAATTCGAAAACACTTTATATTTGATTACTAGGTCAACCGGGACCACCAGGAAAAAAATTGGTTTCCCCCCCCGGGAATACTTTCCCCCCCCGGGAATCCTAAAGAACCGTGATCTCTGCTAGCCTGCCTTCTTCCATTCCGAAATGGTCTCTGCTAGCCTGCCCCTTCCATTCCCAAATGATCTCTGCTAGCCTGCCCCTTCCATTCCCAAATGATCTCTGCTAGCCTGCCTGCCTCGATTCCTAAAAAAATAGCTGTTTAAACATGGAATTCACCTCAGGTGACGATCGAACTCTCCCGACTCGTGGGTCCGGCCTGGGATGCCGACGACATAGCGGCGATGATGACACCGGTAAAGGCTTCAGCGGCCCGAAAATCGACCCCTTCCATCGACTGGGTCTCGACAGCTACGCGACGCTCCAAATGACGGCGCGTTTCCCTTTTGATAGCCGCCAAAGACTGTCTTTTGGAACAACCTCTCGGTTCCATGCGGCATGTCGCGTCGGCGGGTTGTCTAAACCTAGTCGATGGAACGGGTCGATTTTCGGACTCTCTAATGCCTTAAAGAGAATGAATGACGTTAATGCGTTCAGATGCTGGCAGGGGAGCGGGTGATCGGTCTTAAAATTCGGGACGCGGAGCATGATGAGGCGCTGGCCCTGAGACTCGCCCACGTGCTGCTACGCGAGGCCCTCATCAAGGTGAGGGTTTTGATCAATTTTAAAGGTATATGAGAAAGTTTTCAGTGCTATGTGCTTAAAATACGACAGACTACAAAGTACAACAATTTTTAGAGCCCGCCGCGTGAAGGTACTAGGCGATTGGTGCATATTCGGTTTGTTTCGGCCGAAAATCGAAGGCTGAACAGTTCTGCGGATGGGGGCATTAATGTGAGTTCAAGCACTCTCTCCTCTCTCTCTCTCCCCTCTCTCTCTCCCTCGCTCGCTCTCTCTCGCTCTCTCTCTCTCTCTCTCTATCTCTCTATCTCTCGCTCTCTCTCTCTCACCCTTTCTTGAAACGTATTTTTTTTAGGACTACCGCGTTTCTCTGTTCATCAAGGCGTTCAAGCAGCTCGACCGGAAGACTATTCGGAATGCGGTGTTGATCATTGGGGAGCTGATGGTAAGTTGAATTACATGAATTTCTCGCTTTCTCTCTCTCTCTTTATCTCTCTCTCGCTCTCGCTCTCCCCCTCTCTCTCACTCTCTCCCCTCTCTCTCCCTCCCTCTCTCTCTCTGTCCCTCTCTCTCTTTTTCTCGCACAAATGCTCTCTCTTTATTTCGCTCTTTTTCACTCTGTCGCTCATTAGGTAAATTTCTCTCGTCCTCCTGGTTCCTCTCTCTCTCTCTCTCTCGCGCGTGCTCCCTCTTTCTCTCTCACCCGCACTTTCTCTCTTTCTCTCTCTCTCTCTCTCTCTCTCTCTCTCTCTCTCTCTCTCTCCCTCTCTCGTTCTCTCTCGCTCTCTCTCTTTTTCTCTTTCTCTGTCTCTCTTTCGCTTCCCCCCCCTCTCTCTCTCTCTCTCTCTCCAACATCATTTTTCAGGCCGGCATCGCCGTCGTGATCGGCCAAAACTTTGGCGGACCCGAGAATTGGCCACTTGTATGCAGCGCAGCCCACAAGGAGGGCTTCATCGTGCAGGGCTCCAACTGGTGGCTACTCTGGCCCGAAGATCCCCACTTTGTGAAGACGCACATCCCCAAGTTGAGGTGGAGCGGGGTGATGTACAAGGCAGGACAGATTGAGGCCGCTCAGGCCGCAGCGGGTATCTCTTTGTGATATCGATGGGAATTACGGTGCAATAAATTGGTTGGAGTTTCGAGAAGTATGTCCTGATAATTCGCTACGCATTCATAGGAGCGCGCTGAGCATGAATAACGGCTTCCAGGGTCTCTAAAGCTTGAGAATCGACCCCTTTCGTCGACTACCCCCTTTTTTCCCCTCCCCTGTCCTCTTTTTTTTTTCCCCAGTAAAATTAAAATATATTTCTTTTTTTTCAAAAAAAATTTTTAAAAAAAATATTTTTATCTTATTTTTTTTTTTTTTTTTTTTTTTTTTTTTTTTTTTTTTTTTTTTTTTTTTTTTTTTTTTTTTTTTTTTTTTTTTTTTTTTTTTTTTTTTTTTTTTTTTTTTTTTTTTTTTTTTTTTTTTTTTTTTTTTATAAATTTTAAAAATTTTTTTTTTTTTTTTTTTTTTTTTAATTTTTAATTATTTATACAACTTTTTTTTTTTTTTTTTTTTTTTTTTTTTTATTTTTTTAAATCTTTAATTAATAAAAATAAAAAAAAATTTTTTATTTTTTTTTTTTTCTTTTTTTTTTTTTTTTTTTTTTTTATTATTTTTTTTTTTTTTTTTTTTTTTTTTTTTTTTTCCTTTTATTTTTTTTTTTTTTTTTTTGTGAAAAAAAAAAAAAAAAGGGGGGGGTTTTTTTACACCCTGGATCTCGACAGTTACCCTTCACCCCTAACGACGCATAAATTCTGGTTTTAATTTAAAAAAAAAAAACAAACCCTTCCGAAAGGCCCTTTGTTGGTCAAAAAGGCTTTGAGAACGCTATGGTTTCTCTCGACTAAGCTTAGACAACTACGCGACACTCCAAAACACGCCTGCAACCGCATTAGATTTTCTATCACTTTCATTGTATGGGAGCCATAAAAAGGGAAAAACACGCGTCATTTGGGGTGTAGCGTAGCTGTCGAGACCTAGGCGAAGTATAGGTAGATTTTCCCCCTTCCCTGGCTCTTTGGGGCACGCCAGCAGAGATCATTTGGGAAAGGCAAAAACTGAAATTCTTGCTATTTCATGTTGCAGGAATCTTTTTTGTGCTCTTAACAGATAGCAGAATTTAGCACCTGACGCGCATTTTGGAACGTCCCGTAGCAGTCTAGACCTAGTCGATAGAAGGGGTAGATTTCAGGGTTTCCTAGTCCCTTTAGGGTCAGCCAGCAGGGATCGTTTGGGAAGGCGATCGTATCAAATGCAAAATCACATTTTGCGATGTCATTTGGAGCATTGCGTAGCTGTGTAGTGTCTAGAGCTAGTCGATAGAAGGATCGATTTTCGGGCCCATTCCGGTGGACGCCTCCATTATATTCAAAGCTACACGGGGAGAAGGGCCGTGTCTGTGTTGTCAACTTGTTTGTCCACCAACACCGTCCTGTGTGTTTTTGTGTTTATTGTGTTCTCGTGGAGACGTCCCCCCTGCCCGCCACATCGACCCGCCACCTCCACGTTTCGCCATGTGCTTTTCGTTTTGAATCGCCCTATATTTATTATTTTCCTATTGTAACTTAATAAAAAAATGTAGCGACTTTTTAAGAAGCGCGCAAGATTTAACTATAAAACACGATTTTATCGCAAAATAATTTGTTAAAATTTTCACTGATTAAGCTAGATATTTTGGGCTGAATTTGGCTATATTGTTTAAGAAAACCAGTTCAAACTAAGTAATAATTTGGCTTTTTAAGTAGCTGTAACCAGTTTACGTTTATTTTAGGGCTTTAACAGCTTAAAAACGTATGTTAAGCCGTCTTACCCCGTGAAATTAGGCAGCTGGAAGGTATACCTATTTAATAAAGCCTTATTCTATACTATTATCTTTTATTTTATTACGTATTTTAGACCTTTAAGCTGAGGTTTTGCTAAGAAAATACTGTGTTTTCCCGAAAAAAGCTTCTAAAATTATCTTAAGCCTATTTTTCCTTCTTTTCTCGCAAAAGTCGTACTTTCCCCCAATAAACCCTTATCATATTTGCTTGGGCTTATCATCGGCTTTTGCCCTCGCAAATGACTAGAGCAATTTTTTTTAATTTTGGTGGCGCGCCGCGGCCGGCGGTGTTAACCAACCCCCTTTCCCGCGCGCCCCGGTTTTTCCCCCTCTTCAGACCAATTTTCTGTCGCAAGAAAAGCGTGCCGGTGCCGCGGCTGCCGAACTTTGCGCAAAAACCCGATATCTCACGTTTTTCGGGCGCCTTTTCTTTTGTTAAAAGAATTTTTGAAAATTATCGACTTGTTTTAAGTTATTAAAACGATATTGCCAAGTCCCAAACAAAACTGACAAGCATAAAGTACAATTTAGAGTTTAAAAATCCCGAAAATCGTCCCTTAATCGGATTTGCAAGAAAAACAGTTGGCTGGGCGCGATGACTAATCCTATATAGCGGTTGCCCCAAATCGAATAGAAAAATATTTTATTGCATCCGGCTAGCCGCGGCATGAATTGCCGTCCATTTTTTCGCAATTTCGTCCATTGCTAGTTTTTTTCGAAGCACTTTATATCCAGGGCATATTAATTTTATACGTATACCACGCCCAAAAACCCGCTTCGCGGGCCTTGGGCGCTGGAATGCGGCCTTTGCATGAAAAGTTCGACTTTCTGATAGTTCGGGTCCTTCGGACCCCTTTCCCTGTCCCGACCAAACTCGCGAGTGCAACTTGCAACAATGAGGAAATTTCTATTTTTCACATTATGCAAATTGGTCCTCCCGGACCCCAAAAATGAATAAAATCGCCTTTAACTTTGTAAAATTGTATTTTATCGGAATTCTGAAAACACCATCGGATAGAGGAGGGTCGATTCCCCCGAGTGACGAAAAATGGGGGCGTTTTGGGCACGGGAAGGCCCTCAAATCGGGCCTCGAAACTGACCTCCGCACACACACAGACAAAGATACGCGACCAAATTATATAAGGTAGGATAAATCGCAATTAGCATGCAGATCTCGCGTAAATCTGCCGTTTTCATGTTTTTTGGAGGTGAAATTAGCGAATAAAAATACATAATAAAGAAAATGAGCCCTCCTTGTTTAAAAGTCGCGAGCGCTTTTCGAGAGCTTTCGATAGAGACCTAAACGGTGAAAATCGGACACGACTGCGTGTCGCTAGAGGGGTGTGCTTTTTTTTGGGACACCCTGTATTTAGTTTCAAAAAGCATTATAAGATTCAATCAGAACCAATTTCCGCGTTTCCGAAACGTTCTCCGCTAGCCTGCCGCGAAACTCCAGCTAGAAAGAAGGATTGACCCTTGCACCGGCGCGCCGACCTCACTTTGAACGACGCTCTTTTCATGGCGTAACCGATTGCGTGGTCTTGGCTTGTAAATAACCACAATATAGTCAATTTGTATCTTTTATAAACACTTATAAGGCCGGAATTTGGGCCCAGGAAACTTGGTTGTGGCTTGGAAAGGCTTTGAACGCATTAAAATAAGGTTTTGGGTGTAAAAATGGTTAAACAAGTTAAAAACAAATTAGTTTATAAGTTTTATTTCCGTTAATCCTTTTCGGATTTTTATATTCGTTGAATTTTGACAATCTCTTGCCAACAATCGATTCAGAACACGATGCCCGGTCATAAACGGATCAAGAAGAAGGTCGTTTTTTTGGGAGAATCAGGTGGGTTGGAGTGTAATTTTTCTTAGTTTTTAGTCGGTTTTAATGGCTTCAAAATTTATACTTTGAAGGAGTAGGGAAGACGTCGATATTGTTACGGTACGATGGGCGCGGTTTTGACACGAAGCAGACGAGCACGCTGGGAGCGAATTATATCATTTGTAATATGTGAGTTTCTTTCTTTCTTTCTCTCTCTCTCGCTCTCTTCCTCTTTCTCTCTCCTCTCTCCCTCTCTCTCTCGCTCTCTCTCTCTCTCTCTCTCTCTCCCTCTCCCTCTCTCTAGCGCTCTCTCTCTCTCGCTCTCTCTCTCTGTATCACTCTCTTCCTTTTTAGCACTCTTTTTAGCCCGATCGGCTCGACGACAGTGGAGTTACAGCTCTGGGATACGGCCGGCCAGGAGCGGTTTCGATCTTTGGTAGGCCAATAGCAGCTAAAGATTTGAGTCAGTCAAACTAGCAGAGATTCTTTGGGAAACGTCAGACAGGAGCAACTAGCCGAGATCTTTTAGGAGGGGTGTGGGAAGGGCATGCCAGCAGAGATTCTTTAAGGAATTTTCCTCAAGATTTCCGCTAAATCTCCAGATTCCAGGTAAAAAACTATCTCCGAGGTGCGGATTATGCTATCATCGTCTACGATATCACCAGCAGGGACAGCTTTGAGAAATTGCAGTCGTGGATAGATTGTAAGTGCGAGTATGGGCAGGCTAGCAGAGATCATTTGGGAATGGAAGGGGCAGGCTAGCAGAGATCATTTGGGAATGGAAGGGGCAGGCTAGCAGAGATCATTTGGGAATGGAAGGGGCAGGCTAGCAGAGATCATTTGGGAATGGGAGGGGCAGGCTAGCAGAGATCATTTGGGAATGGGAGGGGCAGGCTAGCAGAGATCATTTGAGAGCTTTTCAGTTGTGCAACGCGCTGATGTAGATGAGCCGATTAAAATCGTGCTGATGGGGAACAAGACGGACTTGGAATCACAGCGAGCAATCAGGCCCGAGAAAATCGCCAAGCTTGCCTCGCTGATTGAAGCGGTGAGAGAGAGACAGAGAGAGAGAGAGAGAGAGGGAGAGAGAGAGGGAGAGAGAGGGAGTGAGAGAGATTCTAGTACCAATTTCTCTATTTCCAGAGCTACTTCGAGACATCAGCGGCAAATAATGTCGGAATCGAGGACGCCTTCTTTCAAATAGCCTCCAAAATTGCGCTACAAGGCCCGGGAAGGAAGCCCAGCTACCTCGTCGAGTAAGTGGGTTCAGAGGGCAAGCTAGCAGAGATCCTTTGAGAATTGTCAGCACTAATCGCCAAAATTTCGACGAGGCAGGCTAGCAGAGATTCTTTAGGAATTTTGATCAGGGCAGTATAGCAGAGGTATTTTGGCGCTTATCGGGGCATGCTAGCAGAGGTTCTTTAGGAAAATTCGGCTATTATGTCCCTTTACCCCATAATTCTTGCAGTTCGGTGACGCTGAACGAGACGGGCGGCGAGTCGAAGCGGGGTGGTTGTTGTGGGTGAAAAAAACGAAAAATGTTGTTATTTTTGTTGTATAAGTGTAATATTTTAATGGTTCGCATTCAAATGTACATATACGGTTTTATCTACGGGATTTTAAGCAAAAGTGAATAAATTTATTCTCCTAATACCCCGGATACCTTTTGCAGACATACCAGGGCAATACTTTTGACGGGTCTCGGACACGCCAGTAGCCTAAATCGGAGCAGCTGATCTCGGAGGTGATCTGGAAAAAAAGTTTTAGTGTTTTAAAATTGGGGTTTTCAGAGGGGCATATAAGTGCTAAAAATCGACCCCATGCGTCCACTAGGTCTCGACAGCTTCTGGAAAAGCTAAAAGACAGGCATATCTGCCTCGTGTCTGTCTGTATCTCTCCGTCCTAAGCTCTCTCTCTCTCTCTCTCTCTCTCTCTCTCTCTCTCTCTCTCTCTCCTCTCTCTTCCCCTCCTAAGCCCCCCCCCTCCTGTACCTCCTCCCTCTCTCTCTCTCTCTCTCTCTCTCATCTCTCTCTCTCTCTCTCGCTTTCTTTCTGTATCTCTCCGTCCTAAGCTCTCCCTCTTTCTCTCTCTCTCTCTCTCTCTCGCCCTGTCTCTCTTGTGACATTTCTCTATCTATCGCATTCTAATCCTCTAATCCTGGTAAGTTGGTTTAGAAAGACATCCTTCCAATTTTTTCCAAGCGTAATTTGGAGCGCTGCGTAGCTGTCTAGACCTAGTCGGTGGGAAGGGTCGATTCTAGCAGTTTCCGGACCCTTACAAAGCGAGACCAGCAGAAAACATCAGTTAAATTGCTAAGATTTTCCCAAAATAGCTGATTAACGATATTTTTAAAGGAACTAGGAAGATGCAGAACTCGATTTCTATCGACTAGGTCTCAAGTCGACTCTCGACAACTACGTTACACTCCAAAAGACGATCCAAGCTAACCTTAATTTTTGCAAAGCCCTCTTTAAAAACCCTTAGACAAGTGTTATTTGGAGTGTCGCGTAGCTATCTAGGCCTAGTCGATTAGGTGGTAGGTAGATTCTGGCGCTACCTGGTCCCTTTAAACACCTAAACCCACCGAAAGTGCCCCGGTCTTCGGGTCGCCATGGCCGTAGAGTTTGTCAAAGTTGAAGGGCGTCCCG
Organism: Mesorhabditis spiculigera; assembly: GCA_958295435.1. Lineage (NCBI taxonomy): Eukaryota > Metazoa > Nematoda > Chromadorea > Rhabditida > Rhabditidae > Mesorhabditis > Mesorhabditis spiculigera. Next base: position 124,694 of record CATQJA010002614.1, on the reverse strand, counting down.
TCGGTCCACGTCCACACGTTGTTCATCAGACCTGAAGGACGGATTTCAAAAGCCGCTTCAAAACTGCAATTTCAACCCTCTTAAAGGGGGCGGCAAGGCATCACTATGGATTTTTTGCTCCCATATTTATCCAAAAATCTGCCTTGTCCGTTCCTTTAATTCGATCGTGCCAGGACTCACCTCCAATCCACCCCACCGACCAGTAAGGGGCGCTTCTCGAACAGCTGTTCGCGTAGCTGAGCGTCAGACCTGGAATTTGGTCCGTATAAATCTCTCTCTCTCTCTCTCTCTCTCTTGCTCTCTCTCTCATTCTCTCTCTCTCTCGCTCACCAATAATATAGCTGCTTTCAGCCAAAGAGTGCACAGATGCTAAATGCCCGCCCAGCCGTTGGCATGTCGCTTCGGAATCGTAGAACGTGGAGTTGGTACCAACCTGAAACGAGAGAAAATTGGAGAGAGAGAAAGGGAGAGAGAAAGAGAGGGGGGTGGAGAGAGAGAGCGATACTCACCCAGTAACAAGCGTTGCTAGCAGCAAAGTAGCTCCATCCGGCTGGGCATTGTAGGGTGGGAGACACTAAAAACGGGTTGGAACCTGGCAGAGATTCTTTCGGAAATTGCCATTCTCTAGGGCCTGCTAGCAGAGATCATTTAGGATAGACAAAGAATTTGGGAATTGAGGGGCAGGCTAGCAGAGACCATTTGGGAAATTTAGGCTCTGGCAGGCTAGCAGAGATCCTTTGGGGCGAGATATTTGGAGTCTGGCAGGCTAGCAGAGATTATTTGGGAATGGAAGGGGCAGGCTAGCAGAGATCATTTGGGAATGGAAGGGGCAGGCTAGCAGAGATCATTTGGGACTGGAAGGGGCAGGCTAGCAGAGATCATTTGGGAATGGAAGGGGCAGGCTAGCAGAGATCATTTGGGAATGGAAGGGGCAGGCTAGCAGAGATCATTTGGGAATGGAAGGGGCAGGCTAGCAGAGAATTTTTAGGAAATTAAACCTTACCGGTCGGTACAGTATTCCTAGCCAAACAAATCGAGGGGAGCGGCTGATTGCAGTCCGTGGTATACCATTGACGACTGTCGGTCTGGATGGCCACGCAGTTGTCGCTGAGCGGTTGGACTAAAGGGGCGGTAAAGGCATATAAAAAAGTAAATGAAGGGGCAAGCTAGCAGAGACCATTGAGGAAAAGAGCACTCACTTGGCGCCCAATTCTGATAGGTCCACGCGCTGCCATCGACATTGTAAAACGTCAGATTGGCGCCGTACCGCATCGCACCCAGGAAAAATCGTTGGAAGGCGCCGGCTGGAAAAAAATGGGTGGCTTTGAAGCCCCTTTAAAATTGACAGTAGCCAAACTATTTTAAAAATGGATAAGAGGACTACTGTATTCTTACCTGCCCCTTGCTGCGTGACATCGGTATTATCGAAGGCGTTGTGAACGGAAACGAGGTGTCCTCCACGCTGGACACAGGCAGATTCGGCTTGCGAGAAAGTGGCTAAAATAGAGAATTCCCAAAGTGTCTCTGCTAGCTTGCCCAGCTTTTTAAAGGACCTGACAAATAAATAACGTCGTCAGTGACAAATAAATAACAAGCATGAAAAAGAACATTTTAACCATTTTTCGAATTTAAGTTGCCCGTAAAGCATGAGAATGGACCCTTCTATCGACTAGGTCTAGATAGCTACACGACACTCCAAAGAACGCATTCAGGTATGTGGATTTTTGCGACGGCCAAATTTACAAAAAACCGCTAAAAAAGGACGAGGCCGCGTAATTTGGAGCGTAGTGTAGCTGTCGAGTCTTAGTATATGCTTGGTCGATCCTAGAGCTTACGGGTCCCTTTAAAAACTAAAGTTTTCCAAGATTTATTTTGCGATTTCGATAAAAAAATTTGATTTTTCCCTTTAAAGGCGTAAGCAAACGCGAGAATCTACTCCTTCGATCGACTAGGTCTCGACAACTACGTGACACTCCAAATGACAGGCAATCGGCTCGTCGAGTTCTGCTCAAGTTACGTTTTTATGTTTCAAGAAATCATGAAATCATATTATCAAGCAGAATCTGGAGCGCCGCGTGGCTGTCTGGACCTAGTCGATCAATAGGGTAGATTTTCAAGCTTTCCAGCCCCTTTAAAACGTCAAAATACCTTCAAAAAAGCTACAAATTACAACAAGCACGCCAAGACCCACCAGACGCCTGCAAATACACGCATCCGCCCAGCTGCTGATCATACAGCCCACCCGCTTGGCACTGGGCCAGGGTTACGGTGGCCAGGGCACCGAATAGCAAGGCTTTTCGCAGCATTTCGGCTTTGGAACAGAAATGGTTCTTCGGGTTTTTGAGGTGGGCTTTTCAAGACGCGGCTTATCAGCCGCCGAGAAACACGGGGGCGCATTTGTAAGCGTTTCCGAAGCCGAGTCATCCGGCCTCACGCGAACCTCATAAAAGCGCACCCAGAATCTGCCTTTTTTGGCTCTGTCTGATTTGATGTTAGTTTGATGCCGATTTGATACGTATTTTGAGAGCTGTAAAATGTGATCGATGCTGGCGCCGAAAATAGAGATATTTGTTGGTAAGCATCGATTTTTGAGGAATTTTTTAAAAAAGTCAGGAGCCCGAAGGTCCCAATTTTTTAAGAAAACAACATTAAATTATGATCCGTGTTCCGAAGTTTGCTTGTTTTTGCCATAGTTAATTTATTTGACATTATTTTGAGCTCAAATTAAAATTCTTCTCATATTTTTTGAGGCTCCATCGAATGGTCTAAAATAAATATTCTAAAAATATCGAAAATGTCGAAAATAACTTTGCACCCCAGGCTGTTATGCGGAAACTAAATTTTAATTGTTTTTTTTGCGGCAACTATTTAATATTAAGGTAGCATGAGCTGAAATTCAAACTATTCGGATATTTTTTGGGGCTCTATCAAATGGTTTCTTCAAAACAACGGCAAAATGTTGCAAATACGCAAAATTACCTTGGATCCACTCGTATTGCTAGATTTTCTGCTACATTTTTACATTTTTTAGTTTTCAGCATTATTCTGTTAAGGTCAGGGTCAAATTTCGACCTTAAAGGGCAATTTTTAGGCATTTTCCTAGTTTGAAAAAGTTTTTTATTTTCAAGGTTTTGCAAACTTTTTGGCTGCCTTCTAAATTTGTTGGCAAGGTGTTATCACTTTATTTCAACGGAATAAACGGAAGTACGGTACCGGTAGGGGGAATGTCACAAGCAATTCATGAATACATCCGTAAAAATAATTTTAAAGTGGCCCGGCAGTTGAAGGAGCGACTTTTCTTAGGTCCTGCCATCTAAACTTCGACTTCCAGGCCCCTTTAAAATAAAAAATTCTATTAATACTTTTTAAGTAGTACAGTAACACAAAGGCAAGGCTTACTGTAAAGTGTTTTTACTCAGGCTGGCGTTTTAGAATGGGACCAAGCCTATCTTGTGCAGAATTTTTCGCTGATTCCGAATCTGGTTTCCAAATTTGCTGCCGATCTTTATTTAAAAGTTATTCAACATTTATACTAAAAAAAATGACGTAATCTGGATTTTTTGCGTTATTTTTTAAGTTGTCGTCACCTCCGACGTTAAAACTGGCTCGGTAACGGTTTTAGAGGTCAAAGCACGATTTTATGCAAAAAATCAGGTGTTTTTGTGCAAAAAGCAAAAGAAATTGTGCAGGGCGGGGATCGAACCGCCGCCCTGTGCCTGGCAAGCGAACAGCTTACCAATGCACCATGGTGCCAACTGAGAACGGGGCTTCGGGAGGGTAGATAAGGGGCACAACAATACCTGGGCCGAGGCAGGGAATAGTGGGCCAGCATCCGAATTTATGCCATTTTTAAGCTTAATTTAGACCCAAAATGTCTTTTTAACGCGAAGTCCGCAGCAAATTTGGAAAACGGATTCCGAATCAGCAAAAAATTCTGAACAAAATAGGCTTCGTCCCATCCTAAAACGCCAGCCTGAGTAAAAACACTTTACAGTTAGAAATCACAAAAAACGCGTGAAAGTTTCAAAAAATTTAATAGCTAGTAAACGAGATGAGATCTTCGAGGTCGACTTTCTCCCATGGCACCTCAAATTCGAGGGGGCGGCTGAAGCGGATCTCCTTGATTGTGCCGCTCTTACGATATACCTGGAAATTGTGCATTAAATGGGGTATCAAGCCCGAAAATCGACTCCTCGATCGACACGGTCTCGACAGCTACGCGTCAATCCCAATGACGCGCTTGTTTGATTTTTGCACCCATCGAGAGATGATAACCCAATTGCGACCGAATGCATAACTTGCAGTGTCGCGTAGTTGTCCGGACCTAGTCGATGGAAGGAGGTCGATTCTAGCCTTAATAGCCCTTAGAAACATACAGCCGCTTTTCCAATGGCCCAGAGGGTCCCGTCACGATCTACCGTAAGCCCGTGCACCGGCAGCTCGTTCCGGATACGGTAGAGTAAGTAATGGCCTTTTTCTGGAAATAAAGAATAGAGAGCGAGAGAGAGAGGGAGAGTGAGGGAGAGAGAGCGAGAGAGAGAGAGAGAGATAGAAGTGCGAGAGCGGAGACTGAGAGAGAGCATGAGAACGAGAGACAGAGAGAGAGAGAGAGAGAGAGAGAGAAACTTACGCGCCAAAATTCCAACCATACTCCCGTCTTCCCTAAGCATCCACAGCACCTTCGCACAAGCCGCAATTTCAACGACGTTTTGGAGTGAAATCTCTTCGATCACCACCTCGCGCCAGTCTGGAAATTCTGGATTCAAAGGAGCGCAATATCAGGAAAAATCGCTATAAACTTCCTAAAGAATCCCTGCTAGCCTTTTGCCACATCCTGACCCACCAATTTTATGTACATCCGCCGGATTGGCGCATTCTCTCAACAACAATCGATGGCATTTCGTGACCGCCCAGACACGACTCGGCGACGAAATGCACAGCAGCTCGATGGGCCACTCGGAGGGGAGCTGGAATTTTGCATACTTTTGGACCATAACGCGCAAGTTCACTCTCATTAATGCGTCTATGGCATATAGGGGATTGGCTACTTGCCAAACGTTAAAATTCTGACTCGAAATTTGGCCTATCGTGTCCCTTTAAAACGCACATGAGTCCATTCGATGCCTTGCGGAAGTAGTCGAGTACATCCTAGTCTCACCAACACCTCGCCGGACTTGGTGACCAGCCAGACGAGGGGCTAAAAACGATTGTTTTTCCTCCCTTTCTATCACCCGCTCTCTCACTATCTCTGTCTCTCTCTCCCGCTCACCACCTCTCCCTCGTTCTCTCTCTATCTCTCCCTCTATCTCTCTAGTCTCTCTCTCTCTGTCTGCCTCTCTCTCTTTCTCTTGCACTCTTTCTCCCACTCCTCCCCCTGCACTATCTCTATCTTTTTCTCATGCTTTAGCTCTCGCATTCTTTCTCGCAATCTTTCTCTTTCTCTCTCTCTCTCTATCTATCTCTGTCCCTCCATCTCGCTAGTCTCTCTCTTTCGCTCTCTCTCTCTCTCGCCCCATACCGAGATGTTATCCATTGAAACATGAACACTAGCCGCAGCGGGAGCATCTACTCGAATCCACGGTCCAGCCGTCTCGAAAGCTCTCTCGCGCTGCCAGTACCTTCTGCGAGCATTTCCCTAGAATTTTTTTTGTTAGCACTTTCTCTCTATCACTCGCTCTTTCGCTCTCTCTCTCCCTCTCTCTCTCTCTCTCTCTCTCTCTCTCTCTCTCTCTCTCTCTTTTCTCTCTCTCTCACCTTTTTCTCATCAATCCCCCACTTTCCATCCAACGCAGTCCCGTAATCCCAGTCCGCCACCATCCGCCACTCCGGATCCGACCACGCCCAACCGCGCGCCAGTCTAAACTCGCCATTTCTATCACCTGCTCTAGATTTCACACTCCCTTTCGACCCCTGAACTCCACCAACTTCATGGTCTTCTCCTTGTGCCGTCCATCCAAATCTGACCACGCGTAGACCCCGCCAGTTTTCCCCTCAAACGGGATGAAGCCGCGAAAGAGGGCGTGTTTTTGATATTCCACTGAAAAGTTACGTTCTCAAAGGGTCTTTGCAAGTTTGCCTTCAAATTTGAAATTCCCTTTAGTTCCGCCAGAAATCTCCAAGAACCCTCTCAAGAGTTTGCTGTTTTTCCCAAAGAATCTCTGCTAGCCTGCCTTACCTATCGTCTCGAGCTCAGCATCGTACTGTCGATAGAAATATTCGGCCTCCTCATCAAGTGGATCGTACTTTGCGTCAAGGGCGTAGGCGTATCCTCCCTAGATTTCATGCCGTAATTGGATAGGCAGAGAAAGAAAGCGAGAGAGAGAGAGAGAGAGAGACAGCCAAAGCACGAAAAGTCACCTTTGTAACGGCCCAAACGATGCGCTCAGCCCCGGCTGATATCCGATGAAAATGGCCGGGGACGAGTAGCGCTGGAGCGGCTGAGAGAGGAACGGGAACTTGCTAAAAAACACGATAAAATCTAGAGCTGATGAAGTTCTTACCGTATTGTTCTTATCGGCCCGCATCTGCGAAATAATGTGACATCGGATGGTTCCATCAGAGAGTAGAGAAAATGCCCATTGACTACGACGATCGCGGGGGAGGAGGACGGCTGAACGGCGGATTTCCTGGAATTTAGAGGCTAACGAGCGGAGATCAACGGGAAGTCAAGAGTGAGAGAGAGAGAGAGAGAGAGAGAGAGAGAGAGAGAGAGAGCGAGAGAGAGAGAGCGAGAGAGAGAGCTAGTGAACTATCCTGAGAAATCTTAAAACTTTGCAGAATCGTACCTTCTCAATCATCTGAACCCATTGATCTCGTTCATCATCCGTTCCCAACCCGATCAGCACGATCGATTCTGCAGACAGCGGTCGGGGCTGGATACAGAAAACCGAACGAGACTTTCCGGACAACGGATAGACGGAGCCGATCTGAATTTCGGGTTGAAAACTTGTAGACTAAAGGGACCAAAAAGCGCCAGAATCGACCCCTCCCATCGACTAGCTCTCGACAGCTTTACGACCCTGCTAACCACACACGTCAATAGAATTTAAACGCGCCAAAAACCGTAATTTGGGGCAAAAAATGGACGTTCTACGTGTCATTTGGAGCCTCGCGTAGCTGTCTAGACCCCCTTGCTGGGAGGGGTAGATTGGCCAAGTTGTCTCTGCCTTTAAAACACCCACATCTTCCATAGCCCTCCTGAAAACGGTGCCTCGCTTCAGCGTCACATGGATCTCGGCGTCGTTCATCTGGAGGGTGCCCTCCGACCAGTTCAGAAGGCCTGAAAAAATTTTTTGATTATCGCGTCTTTCTCACCTCTCTCTCCCTCTCTCTCTCTCTCTCTCTCTCTCTCTCTCTCTCTCTCTCTCTCGCTCTCTTTCTCACCTGTACTCGCCAGAATTGCCGTAATTTTGGCCTCTTTCGTCCATTCCATGCCATTTCTTTCGGGGGCCGAGTGTTCTGGCCCTTCAGTCGATTCTTGGAATACTCCCATACATCGCTCTTCAGCCATTTTTAGTCGCATTAGAATCTGGAAAGATTTCTGGCTTTTTTAAGAGCATGGAACGCCAAAACAATCCTGTTTCAGGGGGCTAAAAGTGCGGTTTCTCAACTGTAATTTGGCGCGTCGCGTAGCTGTCGACACTCAATCTACAGGATGAGTCGATTCTCAGCAGTTTTGATTAGAGATGTTAAGAATCAATTAACAATCAAGATTATTTGCATACAATGGCACAATATTATTTGATTTGGATCGGGCTGAGCGCATCCTACTATATATAAAAAAATAGTGTTTGTGTGTTTGTGTGTGTGTGTGTGCCACTTTGCATCCACTTCCGTCTGTCTGTCCGGAGGATATCTCAAGAAGGGACGGGTATTAGGCTACGTATGATACGTCATTAGGTGCGTAATGGTCTAGGGATGACTGCACACTTATCAGATTTTTAAAAATTAGCTATTTTCGCTATTAAATTTAGGTTTTTGTAAAAACCTCTTTGTTAGGAATAATTAGCATAGACCGGAAGTGGGCCGTCGCCTATATAAAGAGGCAGAAAGGGTTGTTTTTCATTTTTTTGTCTTCTGAATGGAGGATAATTATGCGACGGGTAAAATCGTATGGGGTCCGAGACGGGGCCAAGGTTGAAAAGTCGCGAAGCGGCTTTTCAACCCTGGTTTACTTGATCAAACAATAGCTTTCTGGAATTGTGGCATTTTTCGGATGGTAATGAACCTTATGGCATGATCGAATGCTAATTTACTGGGTTCGCGGCACGATTGCCTGATTTGCATTGCGAATTTGCACAAAATCAAGTAATTCCGCTGAAAATCAAGTAATTCTCCCAAATCAATCAAGATCAAGTAAATCAAGTAATTTTATTTTACTTGATGCTTATTTAAGCAAACGGCGCAAAATAATTTTATATTTACTTGAAGATTTCGGATGCAAATAAAGTTGTTCAAGCAAATTTACTTGGTCTTTATATTACTTGATTCGTAACATCTCTAGTTTTGATCCCTTTAAAAAGGTTTAACATACCTCCAACCGCCACGGAGCGTCTCGTATCCTTGCGATGTCGAGTGATGAGGGCGCAAAATTCGGGTCGATCCAGCTTTTTGGCAGCCGTTTGTGGGTGAACGAGACGGCCGAGGCGTCCACCTAAACTGCTGCCTTCAAGAGGAGAAATTTAACCTGAATTGAATACCTGGATTTCCGGGTTAGAGTGCAGCTTACCCCCCAGCCGGCACCCAACCTTTGTATCTCGGCTTCCTGTTCATCTACAGGTGTGTAAAGCATACCAAAATGTTCGTCTTGCTCTGGCGAGTATTTTGGTATACTTTACACACCTGTAGATGCTCAGGTACCCGAGATACGATAGGTGGGGTCGCCCCCGGGGGGGGCGGCGGAAGGGTAAACTGCACTTAAAGTGCACGTTCAGGCACGTTGAACGTATATTGCCTATTGACACCTGCGTCTCCTTCTTTTCCAGTCTCTCGGCGTCAATAGGCAATATACGTTCAATATAAATATACGTCCCTGAACGTGCGCTTTAAGCCGATTTCCTGCTGAAATCTCACGCTTCGGACTTCGGATTTGGAGATTCCCACATTTCACGACTTACCTGTAACACCCTCGTTTCAGCGGCTCTATGAACGACCGGAAGCCATTGTTCGCCATACGGCTCATCCGGGCAGACGCCGGAACGGACGTGCAGCTTTTCGTCACGATTGGAAATGGCTAGGACCTGAAATTTGAGGTTGTAATATGCAGAATTTTCCAGAGTATTTTGCAGTCCAGCAAAAAAGTACGATACCTGATCATTGACCGTACAGCTCATCCTGCACATTGCCTCGCCGGCCTCGCGGAGCTTCGCGTAGTCGGGCGCCACGCTGTTCGAGCTCAGGGATATGGTGGTGGTGAAAATCTGAAAAACTTCCTAAATGGTCGCTGCTAGCTCCTGGCACTTCCAAAGGACTCTGCTACGCGATCGACCTTGTTTTTGATCTTTCGAAAATTGCTATGCTACGCCCGGCTTCCCCAATGGTCTCGGCTAGCATGCCCAGGCTCCAAACGCTCACTTTTCCCTCCACCGACACGATCCACAACGATTTGGCGCCCAGCGCGAATCCGGTGATTGGCAGGGAGGCCGGGAGGGAGATCTGAATTACCGTAGTAATCTCAAAAAATTATTTACCTCAATCCAGAGCTTCCCAGTCGGCGAATCCGACTTCATCCCGCCCCTCGAGTACAACCTCCCATCCCAAGTCAACGCCAGCAGACAACGGTGGGCTGGAGAGGTGCCAATCGCCGAAATGTCCTCCGGTTCGCCGTCTAAATCAAAGAATCTCTGCTAGCTTGCCCTCAGATTCGTACGCGGTCAAAAATATTGATAAAAAAGTGACCTCGTTTTCCCTAAAGAGCCACGGCTACCTTGCCCAGATTTTCCCGTTCAAATTTTATATTTCGGGCATGAACCTCGAAATTTAGCATTTTCCAAAAGGGCCGTTGCTAGCTTACCCAAAAATTTCTCCTCGAATCACCGATTTCTCCAAAAAATTACAAATTTAGAGGTTTTCCAAAAGAACCTCGGCCAGTTTTCCCAAAATTTTAGCGCCAAAAATTCGAGTTGCGTTTCGGTTCCGAATAACGCGCTATTTCTAGCGTTAAACGTTTAGCTACCTCACCTTTCCCGTAAATCCCCTCTATTTTCGCCCATCGCGTCCCCTCCGGGTTATTACGGCAGATACCCTCGCGGCGATACACCGAAGCGGCTTCCGAGAGGGCGTACAGGTCGAAACAGCCCTAAAATCTGATGTTTTTAGTATCTTTTATTTTATATATTGCTGCTTATTGTATATTATTGTAAGTTTATACTTTTATCACATATTTTTCGTATATTTTAATAGCTGGAATTCCCACCTCGCTTCCGGAAGCGAAATTCCCGGCGCAAATGTCGAGAAACGTGTGCTCCTGGCTGGTGACGGCCATCTAAAAAAATCGTTTTTTTTGTGTTTTATAAGCTGAATTGAAGCTTTTCTCAATCTAATAAATTAATGATTGAAATTCGCGACTAATTAAATATTTCATAGCGTTTTTCTAGCAGATTTTTCACTCAAAAAGAGGCGAAATTTTGACCCAGGTACGCCAAAAAAACAATACTAATTCGAAAGTTTATTAATAAACTTTTATTTGTAGCATTTCGCGTATTTTACCAGTTCTTTGCGCTTACAAACAGCTACTTTGCCGAATTTCCCGGCTGGCGCCGACCCCTGAAGATGCCCCCAGCCGGCCCCTCCCCACTCGACCCCGTGGCCTATCGGTTAGCGTGTGTGCGCCCCGCCCACACGACCCTGGTTCGACCCCCGCGTCCGGTGATGAATGACTTTTCCACCAAGATCTATGAATCCCACGTGATTTGACATTAGTACCCGTCTGAGGGCGCGCAATTCTTTTGGTTTTGAAATGAGGATCGGGATAGTTAGGCAAGTTGCAAATTTAAACGGTTTGAGGCGTTTTTCAATTTTTAATTTTCTATGGGAATAGAGTAAATTCTACTAGCAGAATTGAGCAAATTATGGCATCTTGAAGATTTGAAACAGTTGCTATCCGTACTTCCTGGCTTTTTCTCGCTTTTTGTATATTTTTAAGCTATTTTCAGTTTTCTAAACGATAGAGAAATTTTGGCTGAACAATTCAATTCGATGCGAAACCCGCGAATTGAATTTTAAAGGTTTTAAACAGTTATTCTACTTAGTTTTCGGCCTTTTCTCGCTTTTAGTAGATATTTTTATGCTATTTTCAGTTTTCTAAACGATAGAGAAATTTGACTGAACGCTAAAAAAGATTTCCTTCATCTTCCTCAATTTTCTGGTGATTTTTCTTTTTTTTTTTGTAAACCGACCTGAATCCAATGCTCTATCGCCACATATCGCATCGTGCGCTTAAAAAGCCGACGTCGCACCATCGACAGCTTCTTCTGCACCGGCTGATAGTCGACGCCGCTCCCAAAATTGAACGCGTACTCCCAACCCTAAATTGTAGTCAATGACGATTTTTGATACGTTTTATTAAGCAAAAACTGACTTACAACGCTTCACTTACCTCTTTATCATAGCGCCTTACGTCCTGGCCGACCATCCACGGCTCTTCCCAGCGCCATCCGTCAGATCTGAAAGTTTATATAACTCGTGCTCACCAAAATCTAGAATTTCTGGAGCTATCTATCTATTTGTGTTCCCACCTACCTCAATGAAAAACTCTCAAACGTCAGCCGTTTCGAGCCATCCTCATTCGAAAACATTGGCCGATCGGTGGGCAATGTTCGAGAAGACCAGCCGACGAACGGATACCATCGCTGAAAGGTTTTTTGGAGTTTTTCTAAACGTTGAGCGTTTTATAAAATACTTTTAAACCTTTTTCAGGTTTTTGCGAGGGTTTTTTTAGTTGAGACTCGCTATTTCTGGACGGGCTTTACGATTTCTACCTGATTCGAATACGTCGAAACGACCTGACGAATCGCCAAGTGGGTCTGCAGCACAAAAACGTAGATTTGGCCGGCGCGATCGATGCCGAAAATTACTCCTGGGGTAGCGGCAACCTGAAATAAGGTATTTTGAGCTTTCCTAGACCACAACTTTTGTGTTTAACTTTGTATTTGCTGAGTTTGCCTTACTACTTACTTTTGGTTTGTTGTGACGTGAATTTAGCGTCAAACATAGCTTGTGAACGTTTATATCAAAAGTAGGAGCTTTTTAACTATCGGAAGACGGGGCGGAAAGATTTTGTCGATGAATTTAAGCCCCGGAAACCTATTTTAAGCCACTTAATAACGTTAAATAACCAACAAAAACGACTATGCGGTTTTTAAAACATACTTTTAAGATATGTACTTGCTCGCCGCCGGCACCCGTCACCGGAAAATCCTCCCAGTCATAAATATCGTTAGCTTCTAAAACCTTCCTTTCAAATAACTATTTTAACCGTACCCGGCTTCTCCTTTGAACTAATCCGCTGCGGTGTCCCATCACTGGTCACCGCCCACAGATACCCGTGGTTCATTACTGCAATATAAAATTTAAAAGCCGGTAGATTGTAGTTTTCATTTCACCCAAAAGTCTGAAATCATGAAAACTTCTTGTTAAACTCAAATATATTTGTTTAATAACCTCTCCACTGATCTCTGTGCATTTATCCACTTTTCATCTATTAATAGAAATGTTTTATTCTGTCACTATCACGTGCGCTAGCCGACATAAATACAAGCTCGAAAAAAGAAAAGGAATAAAAACGAAGACAAAAGAAGTCACAGTTAGCAAAGGAGGGGTGAAACACACACTGGGAATGGATTGATCAAGTGCAAAATGTGGGGTTGTAATCGGGGAACAACGTGGAATGGATAGATGACAATGGGCTTGATGCTTCATTTGAGGAGGCGCGAGAGAACCGGAAGTAGGCGGGCTAAGGTAGGGGCAGCTATATTTGGCTTCTTGATCCATGTCGTCGTCTATTTGCCGCCCATCGACGCTTTGTTCGTCTAAAAAGGGGTAATTGAAGCCGCGATGCCTGAATCGAAATTTAATATCGTCTAGGGAAAATTAGCACTAAAAAGTAAAAGCATCTGAATAGGCTGAATACATAAGCTATTCTAGTTCGAGATAAAAAAGAAAAACCCACTTCCCATCAAATTAAATTACTAGCAACAGCTAAACCAAAAAAACTACCAACTCTAAACTTTAAAAAAAAGTCCTAAATTTTTTAGAGAGAGAAAATCAAAAAACGTCTACTTTAAAATTAAATGAATTAAAAGGCTACATACTACAAGATCTACAAAAAATTCCAGTAATAGCTGAAAACAAACAAAAAACCCACCTGCACAATACCGATGATCATGCCGAACAGCCCGATGGCTGATGCGAAAATTTCGATGATGAGGATCTTGACGAAGAGCGACGGGTTGGCCGCGTCGGCGAGCGCGGCTCCGGATCCGACGATTCCTGAAAAAGCGAGGGTAAATGATACGGAAAAAAAAGATTTTTAATTATCATTAGCAATAAAGTTGTAAAAATACTTTGGGAAATCAATAGAACGCTTTCAAAGCCTCGTAAAAAAAGACTGACCTACTGACAACCCGCAAACAAGGTTGGAGAAGCCGACAGTGAGGCCACCGCCGAAGATCATGTAGCCGGCCGCCAAGTTCTTGGCGATAATGTTCCGGCCGTCGGTCGTCAGAATGTCGAACTTCTCCCTTTCGAAGTCCTGAAAAAAATTAGGTTATGAAATCCCGCCAACAAGATCTAAAATTTCAAAGGAAGTTAGGAGCTATATTCGCTCTAGAATAAATTGTAGAAAAAGCACTATAGGATCGTTCAGGGAAAATAAACAGAGAATCCTCCAAAACTGCACCTGCATCTTGTTGACGAACACGAACGCCATGATGATACCGAAGATGGCGACGGCCTCGCAGAAAATGATGGACACAAGGTTCTTCGTTCGAATTCTAAACGCACATTAACGTCAAGCGCAAAAAATACCTTGGGGCTTTCACTCCTCCGCCGAGAATTGAGGATCCCGTGGTGAAAATGCCCCTGAAAAAAATGGCGTTTTACAACCAGACAAGATTTCTTGCGAATTTCGTAGAAAACCAAAAACCGACCATCCGGCGCCGATGACCGACATGGAGAGGGAGCAGGCGATGCCGAGACCGGCCCACATGTGCGGCGACGTCTCCGTCAAGAACCAGGCAATGTCGAAACGGTGGCCCTGCCCGGTGAGCATGTAGAAGAGGCCTGAAAATGGAAAATCAATATTTAGTCTATCTCTAGCGATTTTGCGCCGTTGTCAGTTCAAAAAAAAATCGATAAATTGACGAAAAACCGGTTCTCAGCCTCAATCTTTAAAAAATAATAGACTCACCTGTTCCTATCAAAATGGACCAGCCCAGGGCGAAGACGACCCCCGTCGTTTTGAGAATAGCGCCCGCCATCTGGAAAAGTGGATTAAAATCAAAGCGAAGAAAAAAATGAAGAAATAGAAAACAAAATATAGTCAAAGAGCAAGAACGGCTGTTAAATAAGAAACAGGTAAGGCTAGCCCGCTGTTACTCGACTTCCACGCGGTGATAAGAGGATCAAAGACCACGCCACAAATCGATAATTTCATTTCCAAGAGATATTCAGAGTCAGTGAAATGCCTAACGACTTTTAGCGCAAGTAGAGCCGAATGAGACCCTTTTCGCAACAGTTCTACCGACAAAGTCATAAACCTAAAGGCCAAAGACCAATCTTGAGATCGGTGCAATATCGCTAGAAGCCTGAAAAGAAAACGCCAACACGTCTTCAGATAAGCGAAACCCCCTTGAAAAACTTTTTTGGGTCACTCGATGACTACTGGGAAGGTCGAGTATGCTGGAGATCAGCTTTTGCTCCCGAGTCGATCTCGGCCCCCCGGAACACGCGGCGCACGCCAGGCAAGGGCTGCTGGCGCCGTTTAGGAACCGGCCACCCGGGCACACACATCGACATGGCATAAGCGGTCAGCTGGCCGGGTCGATGGGGTAAACTATCGGGGCCGTCTGTCTAGACTTTTGTGCTTGATCATGCCCAAAATGGCGTTTCTAAATGAATCGAATCCTAAAATTATAGACTTCTAGCTTCTCCTAAAGCCCCGAAAGGCTTTCGCGCACTGCAAAAACTACAACAGATTGGATTTCACCTTTCAGATTCCGGTTTTATAAAGAACCTCTAGACTGCATTGTAACCACATGCTAGCTAGAAAAGATATCTATAAACAAACGTTTTTAACTCTAAAAGCTAAAAGTATAAATGTCACGCATTTTCTTATTTGGGCCCTCAAAAATCTTGTAAAAAAAAACCCAAAACCACCAATCCAGGACTCAACTCCAACCTCCAACCAGTCCATGGTGGTACGGGCAGCTTGTTGATGCGCAGATTTGATCTAGAAGAGGTGGGTCCCCATTCCAGCGCCCGCGAAATTGCGAAATCCAGGAAGAGCTCGAGTCCGTGTCCCTGATCTCGTCGCCGGTGCGTGTTCTGCCGACGGCCTTGGCGAATCGACGCGGCTACATAGTAAGTGAACAAACTTAAAAAATTCTGTTAGAATAAGCCGAAAAATTTTTAATTTCGCAAATTTGAAAAGCAATAAATTTTGAAAATTGCAAAATCGACGTTCCGTGGTGCTCCACAGTACGATTTTTGTCAAGTGGAAACTAACGGAAACTTCGAATCAAAAAATTTTAAAAGTTTTCGATTTTTTTTAGGAAAATCACGAAATCAAACAAAGTAAATTTATCTTTTTTTTGACGAGGTAACCTCAAAGCGCTCCTTTTCCAGATGGAACGACGTCAACGGGAAACAAGCCTCGACGACGACGAGCCGGCGATGGTTCACGTCGACGCGAGCAATGGTACCCCGTTTCCAGAAACCTAATTTCAAATTAGAATCAGCCAGCTACAACCAGCCGCCGCCCGACCGGGATCCCGAGGACGACGAGACGGTGCTCGACAACACGCCGCCGATTTTCAGCAAATATGGCGACTTCCATACGATCGACTGGCAAAGAGATTTGGCCCGGGATCGAATGAGGTAGAGTTGGTATTGTCCAGGTTTTTATGGGCTTTTTAGGCACAAGCTGATTTCCGGAAAGCGTCGCGAGTGGCCGATAGGATTGTTTGAGGTGGGTTTGAAACCTTTGCGATGGTTTTTTTCAATGCTTATGTCGAAATACCCTTTTTAGAGCGCCTGGGACTCGGGAGCCGGTTGGCTATGCGTTCTTCTCGTCGGGCTGGCCGCCGGAGCAACAGCTGGAACCATCGACATTGCCGCCCGCTGGATGAGCGACCTGAAAAACGGAATCTGCGCCGACCGCTTCTGGCTGGACCGCGAGCACTGCTGCTGGTCGTCGAACTCGACGATTTACAAGGTTTTTAGAGCTTTTGTGATACAATCTTTTGTTTTAGGACTTCGACTGCCCGGCGTGGACGACCTGGCCCGAGATGTTCAACATCTACACGAAATCGCCATTCTACTACACGGTCGACTTCTTGTTTTACGTCGGATGGGCTATGCTGATGGCTGGAGTGGCGGTTTTGCTTGTCAAGGTGAGGGAAAGCTGTTCGGAGTTTTTGCAATATCGGAGTGCTAAGTTTTTTCTTAGGGCCCAAGGTATCTAATAGAACGATCAAGTTTGTTTCTAAGTTTTTGACTATTTCAAAACGTAAAAGCTGTACAAATTTTTATTAACAACACAAAAAATAGATTTTAGGAAAAACACTACTAATTTTCGACCAAAATTGGACTAAAAATTTTTTTCGCCTGAAATTAGTTGAATTACCTAAAACGGTATTAAGCTACTTACGATTTAGTTACAATGCATTTCTGGCCTTATGAGAAAAAATTTGCTCTCCCCGATAATGCCAAAGAATCTCGCGAAACTTTCCAGACGTCAAACTGACGCTGCAAAGCTAATTTTTTGATTCAGACATTCGCCCCGTACGCTTGCGGCTCGGGAATCCCGGAAGTGAAGTGCATCCTTTCCGGCTTCGTCATCCGCGGCTACCTCGGCAAGTGGACGTTCATCATCAAGTCGGTCAGCCTGATCCTCGTCACCTCGGCCGGCCTGTCTCTCGGAAAAGAAGGGCCGATGGTCCACTTGGCGTGCTGTATCGGCAACATCTTCTCGTATCTATTCCCGAAGTATGGCATGAACGAGGCGAAGAAGCGTGAAATTCTGTCTGCGAGTGCTGCTGCTGGAGTTTCCGTGGCCTTTGGGGCACCGATTGGCGGCGTTATGTTCAGGTATAAACGTTGATATATTGTTCCTTAGGATCCCATTTTTCTGATGTAGATAGATGGGTTCGGTTTTAATTTTTTTCAATTTTTGAATGTAAAAACACGACGATTTTCGATGGAGTAAATAACGAAAATTTTATTTTTTCTCTTAAAAACAGCCAATTTTGGACCGAAATATCGAATTTTCAAACTTTTTAATTTTGTACGGAAGTTCTAAAGTTCGTAGTTTTAACGATTTATGAATTTTATTACCTAAACTTTACCTTTTAGTCTCGAAGAGGCGTCCTACTACTTCCCGCTCAAAACGATGTGGCGCTCATTTTTCTGCGCGCTCGTCGCCGGCATCATCCTGCGCATCGTCAACCCGTTCGGCAGTGATCAGGCGAGTTTTAAGCTACGAAAATTAACGTAATTCCTTTTTCAGACCTCGCTCTTCCACGTCGACTACATGATGAAGTGGACGTTCTTCGAGCTGATCCCGTTCGCCATGCTGGGAATTTGGGGCGGAATCCTGGGCAGCATCTTCATCTACCTGAACCTGCGCTGGAGCCGCTTCCGCAAGACGAACCCGCTCATTGGCAGTACGTTTTGAAATCTGGGTTTCCAAGCTTCAAAAATCCTTTTAATTTTCGTTTTTTTTAGGAAATCACATCAACGAGGTGCTTCTCGTGACCCTGTTCACGTCGGTGATCTCCTACTTTAACCCGTACATGCGCAAAAATGGGTCCTCGTTGATTACACAGGTGATTTTTTCTCAAATTATGCATTTTGATGCGTTTTTTTCAGCTGTTCGATCGTTGCGGCCCGGAAGATTTCATGAGCGACCTGTGCGACTACCAGAACAAGACGGCCAGCAACATCAAGGTGGACGACAACTACCACACTGGCTCTTTTGGAACGGGCGTTCAGGTAATTTTTTTCAGTCTTAGCTGGTTTCATTTTGCGATAAAATTTTGTAGTTGAATTTAGTAGCATTTTCGAAGCAAAAATGGGAGGAAAAACAATACTAAAGAGTCTGTTTTAGACGGCCGTCTGGCAACTCATCATCGCCCTCATCTTCAAGATGGTCTTCACCGTGTTCACGTTTGGAATCAAGGTATTTTAGGCATCTAGCTTTGAACCTTTTCTAGATCCCCTGCGGCCTGTTCATCCCCAGCCTGGCGATGGGCGCGATCAGCGGCCGTCTACTTGGACTGTTGATGGAAGCCGTGACGAAGACAATTCAGGTAACTTTTTCTTGATTTTTACGATTTTTATAGATTTTTTTTTTATTCTCATATCAATTTGTTTTTGGAATTCAAAATCATTTTAAATTTTAAATTGATAATTTTATTTGAAAGCGCTTTTTCGATTTTAGGAAAATTTCTATTCTGTTCTCGAAATTTTAGATCCCCGACGGACATACAGAATGGTGGTCCTGTCAAATCGGCAAGGATTGCGTGATGCCCGGCCTCTACGCTATGGTTGGAGCAGCCGCAGTACTTGGCGGAGTTACAAGGTATTTCCGAAGCTTTTTAGCGTGAAATATGCATTTCAGAATGACCGTCTCCCTGGTGGTGATCATGTTCGAGCTGACGGGCAGCCTGGAGTTTATCGTGCCCACCATGGTGGCCGTCATGTTCGCCAAGTGGGTCGGCGACGCGACGCATAAACAGGTTTGTGGTTGTTATCTGCTCGAAGTGCTTACTGTTTAGGGCGTCTACGAGGCGCACATCGAGCTGAACGGCTACCCGTTCCTCGACAACAAGGGCGAGTACCCCTACTCGATCGTCGCCTCGCAAGTAAGCTTGCATCCATCTTTAGGGAAATTGCTGGCTTTTTGTTAAGTGTTGACTTTATATACTTTTTCAGGTAATGCGACCGCACAAGGGCGATAACGAGCTGTGCGTGATCACGCAGGACGGCATGACACTCGGCGATATGGAGGCTCTACTCCGAGAAACCGATTTCAACGGATATCCGGTTGTCGTCAGCAGATCGTCGATGTACTTGGTCGGATTCTGTACAAGGTATGGATTTCAGTTTCCATAAAATCCGCATTGTTAGAATTTAATTTTATTAAAGTTTTATTGCTTTTTATGATTAAACAATTTTAGGCGAGACCTCCAGCTGGCGCTGCACAGTGCCCGGAAAACACAGCCATACGTCGTCACCGCCTCGGTCGTCTACTTCACAACAAATGTCCCGGATTCGACGGTGGTTGGCGGACCGGCCCCGCTGCGGCTGCGGAAGCTTGTGGATTTGGTAACTTTTACGCACGAAAGTTTTGGATATCCTTATTTTAGGCTCCGATGACCATCACCGACCAGATGCCGATGGAGACCGTCATCGACATGTTCAGGAAATTGGGATTGAGACAGGTGCGTGTGATTTTTAGAGCTTTAACCGGCTAAACTCCAGATAACCCCCCCCAGCCGACCCCCACCTACCGTATCTCGGCTCCCTGTTC
The DNA here is from genome assembly GCA_958295435.1 of Mesorhabditis spiculigera. NCBI lineage: Eukaryota > Metazoa > Nematoda > Chromadorea > Rhabditida > Rhabditidae > Mesorhabditis > Mesorhabditis spiculigera. Next base: position 104,944 of record CATQJA010002614.1, on the reverse strand, counting down.
ATCTACATGTGTGTAAAGTATACCAAAATACTCGCCAGAGCAAGACAAACATTTTGGTATACTTTACACACCTGTAGATGAACAGGGAGCCGAGATATAAAAGTTGGGTGCCGGCTGGGGGGGTTATCTGGAGTCTTACCCTTTAACCGTCCATAAGAATCCATGCTAGCCTGCCCAACCTGAGCGTTCCATTCCAGGTGCTCGTCACGAAAAGCGGCAAGGCCCTCGGCATCATCACCAAGAAGGACATGCTCGAGTTCATGCGCCACGGCGAGAACTACCCGGGAATCTCGAACCCGAATTTCCAGTAATTTAATATTTATTTTCTCACGTTGACATTGTTCCCCCCGTTTTGTGAATCTGCCCTCATCTACGAGCTTTTCCCCCGTTCTCTGATCGAGTAATAGGGTCCTAAAAAGTGAGTTTTGCCTGAAAAATCGATTCTTAAATTCATGGCCCCGTTACTCGACTGGTCTGCATCATTTTACCCTCGGCAATACCGGTCGTGTCGCCATATATTCTCCCCCGTTCACGGGGTTGGATCATTTTGTTGGTGCTTGCTGCATTCTCCCCATTTCCGCTGTTGCTTTCTAGAAAATGTTGGCTTCCCAGTCCCTTTAACGTCTTTCCCAATAATTAGCCATCAGCCCCTGCTGACCGTTTCCCCTTTAAAATTGTGATCAAAATGCCAAAAGACACACCTACCGTTTCCTGTGAAATACGGCCGCCCCTTTGCCTCGTTGTAATTTGTGAATTTTATAATTTTTTTTACTTTCTCTCGTTTTTTCACAACTTGAAACTAGTCCAGCCGGCCCATTTTTTTTGCCGGGGTGTCATAAACTTTTTTTCAAACTTTGGCTTGCGAGTTTTTGTGATACACTGGACATTTGAATACTGTTGACGTTTTATTGTGGTGTAGCAGGGATTCGCTAGACGGGGGGATGGGTCATTTAGCAGGCTCGGCATCAGGTATAGCGCGTGTTGTGCGTTACCAAAAATACGATAGCTCGGAGAACATAAGGTATAAGCAATTTTTTTTGAGAAATTGCAGCTATTTTTAGCGTTTAAAAGGCGCTTTTGCGTTATCGGGGGGAGGAACATTTTTTCTGTAGAAGCCTAAAAATGTCTGATCACTTAAACGAGAGTGTTTTAAATAAAATACCTCTATTTATTTCAACTAGAAAAAGTATCTAGAACTTTAAAAAATGTTTCAAAACGTTGAAATTTTGGAAAAAAAATCGGCCATTTGGCCCAAAAGAGGATATGTTTTACTATTTTGATAAAAATTTATAAATTTTTCATGTTTAGCAATAGTAAAAACCGTTTAGAAAAAAATTGCACTATGAATATTTGAAAAATTAGATCCTAGGAAAAAATTTAGTCCCCCAGATAATGCGAAAGAACTCTTCGTTTTGTCTCTTTGACAACAACAGTTCTAACAGCTTCCGGCGAGCTAGAAACCGTCCGGTGACCCCCAAAAAACCCCTGCAAATCGCCACAGCGTGGGACTTTGACCTTCCCACCCCCTCTAGCCAGTCAGCCACAACCAGCAATGGTCATTTCATTCTCGCCACTGCGATAAGTGTTTTTTCGGGGGCAGACGCTTTTCTTGGGGGGCATCAGCAAGAGGGCATCGCCCCCACCAATTTTTTGTGGGCGCCGCTGGGTTTGGGTTCCCACGGACCGGTGGGGTGATTTTCCGGCTCAAAATAGATCAGAAGACGGTATTTAAATCTTTCGAAATGGATGACAGCGTCCGGAAGGATCTCTGCTAGCTTGCCCTAGCTCGAGAAAGCTATGTATTTCGTTTAGTTTACATTTTAACAGCGCTCAAAGGAATGTTTTGCGATGATTTTGTTGGCTAAAGCTGACGTTAAAGACGCCTGCAAGACAAGTATCAGCCTGAATTTCCCAAAGATTTACTGCTAGCACGCCTCATCAGAATTAAAGGTGGTTTTACATGATTTTTGATGATTTTAGATAAATCGAAGCTAGAAGAAGCGTGAAGAGCAAGAAACGGCAAGAAAGTGCAGCCAAAATCCCGACTCGATCGCCTTTTTGTAGACGGGGTCAGCCGCTACGCCCGACTCTTATCGACACCCGTTCGACAGTAGTACACAATCTACCCATCCCCAGTGCAAAGCTTCGTGTATTTGATAAGCGGCCTGTAGTTCGGGTCGTCACCCCCAGGGGATCCCCATCATTTTTGGGTAGGCTGTGGATGGGGTGAGGTGTTTCTCGGATTTTCTCTCTATCTCTCTCTCGCTCTCTCTCTCTCTCTCTCTCGCTCTCTCTCGCCAACTTTGGCCTTCCGCTCCTCGACGATAAGCCTATACGCTGCTGACCTTTTCGGCAAACGAGCCCCCGCCTTTTTCTCCCTGGGCGACTACGGATTTGCTGACCGAATTACGAGACTCTCCGGCTCCTGTATTTTTCTATTTTTGGATACTGTAATCGGGGGTGTTGTTTAGGAGCACCGGCAAGCCCATCTTTTAAAGGGACTGGCAAGTCTATGACTATGGATGTCAACAATTTTTTTTCCGCCCAGCTACTCATAACGCGGCTGTCTTTCACGGCGTAATCGAATGCGCAGCCGCTGCGTAATCAACGCGTTGCGTGTCGCGGCGGCGATAAAATAGATCGGGATCCTGGGCTTGCCCATCACTTTAAAATTCCAAATTTTTCCGCGATCTCTGTCACTTTTTGCTTTTTCTTTGTGTACAAATTAGTGCCCCGGAATAATGAAATCAGCCCTGTTACGCTCGATTGAACAATTCGAAGGTCGATATGATTGTTGACCATTAGCGGGGGTATTTTAGGGTTGCAGAATTGCCTGACGGAGCCCGTAGTGAGACCCCATGTATTTTGTTTACAACCGACCACTTCGTAGTGCGGTGTGTGTGCGTCTTTCTGTCTTTTTGTCTGTCTGCCAATCCTTTTGCCCACACTAGCACAATCCACTCTTTCGCTTGTCGCCTGCATATCACACTGCATGCCTTTTTGCCGGGCCTAGCAACAGCTGAGTGTGTGGATTTTTTATTTTTAGCAGCGATTTTTGGGTGATTTTGTCGTCGAAAATTCAAGGATTAAGTCACGATTTTTAATATAATTGAATTCGCTTTAGAGACTGTTACACGAAATTCGGCGGCTTTTAGCGTGACAAAGGGCTCAAAACTAAATTTATTAGAATGTCAAGCTGTTCTTTGCAATGTTTACCTTTTTCTCCTCCTTCTTATACATTTTTTTTCATCGGCGCAAAGCTGCTTTACGTACTTTTGGCTCTTTACAAAAAATTTATTCCTACTTTTAACGGGTGCGGTTTTTTTGTCAGGCGCGTTTCCTTCCCAATGTCTTTAAAATCCCATAAGCCGTTTTTTTCGGTTACGGAATAGAAAATAATAAAAATCCCAAATGAGAAGCCAAGTCCACGAAGTCGCTCAAACCCGATTTGTTCGGCCCACATTCTAGGATTCTTCTTGCCAAAATAACCCTCGAAAAACTGGCTTTTCTCCGTGGCCTTTCCGAAGCGGTCCAAAGTACCAGGACCTTGCAAACCGAGCTTTTTTCATCACTCTCCTGCAGCGAATCTTTTGCTGTATCATCCGGGGGACCGATTTGGCCGATCAGTGGCGATAGCCGGGGGATAGCCCCGCAGTGTTTTTGTCTACTCCTTATCTCTCGCCACCGCCTTTATTGTCTCTTTATCCTCTGGGATAACACGCGAGAAACATGTGCCAGCCCCCACGCCGCATCGGTCAAACAGGTCAAATAGGGCCGCAGACCGCCGATTTCGTGAAATTGTGTTGACCGTTGGGGTGATGTGGGAAAATCACTTCTGATTATACCAATTTCTTAAATAGATGGTTGATTCGATTGACGGTGCTAAAAGCTCTAAGGTTCTAAAGAAAGCAGTAGTTTTTGTAAGCCAAAATTTTAGCCTTGCTTCTTCGAATTCACCCATTTAGTGATTCACAGAGACAACTTTAAATTGGGCCAATTTAGGATCCATAAAGCGGAGAAAATTAGTGTCCACTTCGCTTAAAAATGACTTCTTCTGATGCTAGAAAGTCCATTTGTTTCTATTTTTTTAATCTATTTTATTTTCTGAAATTTGCCACGTGTTTTCGTTGCATTCTAAGCCGATTTTTAGGGATGACCAAAGCCGCAGCGTCAAATCCACTTTCGGTCCAGGTATCGCGCTTCATTTTTACCACATAAAATGTTTTCCAGGTGGACAACGGCGGCCACCACTCAAACGGGTACACGAGGAAGGAGTCCGCCGCCCGCATGCCCTACCAGTGCGTTTATTTTTGAGCCGATTACCTATATAGCTAAAAAAATATTGCATAGAAAAAATCTATTTTGAGTTTTATCGCTTCCCCAAAAATCTCTGTTAGCTGTTGGTTGAATTATCCTTTAGAGGCCGCTGCTCGCAAGGTCTCCCGTCGACCGACTCGCAGGCGAGCTTTTCCTCGTGTGACGCCGATCGAGGCATCAATTTTGAGGTACATTTGCTATTTCTATAATTACGGAATTTTTCTAGGCTTCCCACGAATATGTGCCCCTCCATCAGAAGATCAAGAGGTAAAGCAGCGTCCTGAACATTTTCGACTTTTGAAGTTTTTCAGCCGAATCAACGACGGGACCCCGTTCTTCTCGCTCGAGTTCTTCCCGCCGCGAACCGCCAACGGTGTCGCCAACTTTTTCACGCGTCTCGACCGCTTCAACGAGGGCTCGCCGCTGTTTGTCGATATTACATGGCACATGAACTCGGATCCTTGTCAGTTTTACTGTCGAGAAACGGGTTTTGAGTTTTCTAGAAGCAGGTTTTTAGAATATGTGGTTTTAATAGATAAGAAACCGCAAAGATTTGGCTATAAGCTGCTCAAAATTTCATTAAATTTACTAAAAACCAAATCCAAAACCCTTTTTCAGCCAATGTCGACAAGGAAACGTCATCGACGTCGATCGCGCTGGGCTGTATGAACTATTGTCGGTGGGTTTTTATTTTTTTTAGAGAAATCGCGCCTTGATGTCATTTTTTTGTATGTTTTGAGCGGCTTTTTAAACTCTCTACTTATCGATTATTTTAGCTACTAACTTATCAAAATCACCAATTTCTCTTTCGCTGAAACGTCTCAATCTCGAATTCTAGCATGGAAACGATGTTGCACATGACCTGCGTCCAGTACGACAAGCCGACCACGATCAAGCACCTCGAGCAGTGCAAGAAGTACGGCATGAGAAATATCTTGGCGCTGAGGGGAGATCTGCCGATGCCAGGGGTAAGTTTTTTATTTTTCCTTCAATCGTTTGCATTTTAAAAATCTGGAAATTCATTTGGAGATTTCTTTAGACGGGCGCGAAACCGACGTACGACTACCGCGCGCTCGACATGATCCGCTGGATTCGCGAGGAGTTTGACGACTATTTTACGATCTGCTGCTCAGGTTCGATTTGGATTTTTTTCGGTCATACAACGTTTTTAGGTTACCCGGTCGGTCATCCAGAAGCGCAGTCCTATGAGGCGGATCTGCTGTACTTGAAGGCGAAGGTATGGTGCTTCGAAATCGGTTTACGTCCGTAGTGGTCAAGCGTACGAAATTGTCTGAATTAGTTTTTTTAACCGTTTTTGCTGGTTTATCGATTTAGTACTTTTAGAGCTTTTTATAACGTCTTTATGTTGCTAGTAGTGAAACGTAGTGACAAGTGGCCCTGAAATGACATAGAATTTTTTTCAGGTCGACGCCGGCGCGCAGTTCATCATCACCCAGCTGTTCTTCGAGGCCGAATCGTTCGAGAAGTTTGTGCGTGACTGTCGCGAGATTGGCATCCAATGCCCCATAATTCCGGGCATCATGCCGATTATGGTAAATTTCTGATCGAAGTGGATGAATCCTGGATTTTAGGGCTACGACTCGATCAGCCGTATCGCCAAGCTGTCACAGCTGAAGATCCCGGACTGGGTGCTCGCTGACCTCGAGTCGATCAGACATGACGATGACGCTGTGCGGAATTATGGAACGGTGGGTTGGAGACGGCGAGAAAGAGGGAGCGAGAGAGAGAGAGAGAGAGAGAAAGAGAGAGAGCGTCAGTGAGAGAGTTGGCAACTATATAAATCTTTCATTCTTAGGTGAAAGCCGTCGAAATGTGCCGTCGCTTGTTGCAAAACGGAACCGCGCCCTCGCTCCACCTTTACACGATGAACAGGGAGGGCACGTGTCGGTAAGTTTTGATCGACTTTTGAGGTCTTTTTGAAGTTTTTATTTCATTTTTACAGTTTTTTATTTTTGTCAAAACGTAATTGTCTTTCAGTGAAATCTTGCAAGAGCTCGGGTTGTGGCACCGTCGACCGATGCGCTCTTTGCCGTGGGTGCCGCATGGTGGCAACCATCCGGTCAGGTGTAAGGAAGATGTACGACCGATATTCTGGAGTGCACGCCCGAAGTCTTACATCTACAGAACTAGGGTTAGTTTGGATTTCTGACTGTCGCTCTTGCTCTCTCTCTCTCTCTCTCTCTCTCGCTGTCTCTCTCTTCTCCGTGACGATAGATTTTTGGTATTTTGGTAATTCCAGGATTGGGACGACTTCCCGAACGGCCGCTGGGGCAACGGCTCATCCCCGGCCTTCAACGACATCAAGGACTACTACCTGTTCCACATCCAAGGTACCGTGGTGGCTCCGTTTTTATTCTGTATTCGGGATTATGAAATTCAAAATTTAAAGGAAAACCTTTTTCAGGCGAATCCAACAAGGAGGAGCAGCTCAACAAGTTCGGCCGCCACATCGCCAGCATCGACGACGTGAAGCGCGTGTTCATCAACTTCCTCACCCAGGAGCCGAACGAGCACGGATTCGTGGTACGTTTTTTTCTTGATGCTGGTTTTAAGAAAGTTTTCCCACGAAACCATTATTGATTTTTCAGGTCCGCTCACTGCCCTGGAGCGAGCAAGAAAATGGCGTCGCCGAGGAGACGAGCATCATCAAGGTTGGTGGCGATTTTTCGAGCAGTTTTGAAGGTTTTTGAGCGGCCATTTTCCACGTGAAAATCGATGATTTATATTTTTTTCAGAACGAGCTGCTGTGGTGCAACGAGAACGGCATCTTCACCATCAACTCCCAACCTCCGGTGAATGGATCGCCATCGAATGACCCGATCGTCGGATGGGGAAAGCCCGGCGGATATTGCTACCAGAAAGTAGGGTTTTTCTATGGATCTCTCTTTCTTTCTTTCTTTCTGTCTCTCTCTCTCTCTCTCTCTCTCGCTCTCTCTCCCCCTCTCTCTCCCTCTCTCCCGCGTCTTTGCGAAAACTCACGAAAATCCTACTTTTCTAGGCCTACCTCGAATGCTTCATCTCCGCCGAACACTCCGCCACCCTGCAGCGCATCATCGACGCGTACGCGCCGCGCATCAACTACCACATCATCAACCACGATGTACGATTTATAAAACTTTATATTTATTCAGTTTTATTTCTAGGCCTCCGTCGACCTGACCAACTCCGAGAAGACGACCCCGATCGCCGTCACGTGGGGCGTGTTTCCGGGTTGCGAAATTGCGCAGCCGACCGTCGTCGACCCGATCACGTTCAGGGTGTGGAAGGACGAGGCGTATGAATTGTGGACGAATCAGTGGTGCGTGATTTTAGAGGCGTAGGGAGCTTCATCTTCATTTTCAGGGCCAACCTGTACCCGGAAGGCTCCGAGTCGCGCCAGATCATCGACGACATTCACGACACGTACCACCTGGTGACGCTCGTCGACAATGATTTCCAGGTGAGCGCGACCTTTCTCTCTCTCTGTCTCTCTCTCTCTCCCTCCCTCTCTCTCTCTCTCTCTCTCTAATTCTTTCTTTTTCCAGCAACCCTGCATCCTATTCGACATCCTCGAGCGCATGGTCACCGAAAGCCAGCAGACCAACGGCCACGCCCGAGCAGCTCGATGATTTTCATAATTTTATATTCAATTTTATCCTTTGTATTTGTTGTGTTTCTGCATCTTATATCCTGCCCCCATCATCCCTACATTCCCATTCCCCCCCGATTGTCATACCGGTTCGCGTAATAAACGTTTTTCGGTGGATGACTTCGAACGCTCGGGTATGCAATATTTATGCCATGGTTGGGACGGGCGCGCTGGCTTGTCATCGGCCATGTTCTGGGCCACAAAGTACCCGCAGAAAGCAGCAGAAATCGGGAATTTAATTGCGCCACCTTGCGCTTATCGACCGGCAAATTTTGTGCCCGACGGATCGCCACTACAAAAAGGCACAACGTTTTCCCGGCTGGTCCCGGCTGCTATCGGTGGCTCCTAAATCACCCTTGTTCTTACCGATGAAATGTAACGCCAGTATCGAATCCTTATCCGTTCGCGCCACTCACTTATAAGGTATTCTGTTTGAGCTCGGCTGTAATTGTGCACCATCATCAATAACTATTTTTCAGCCGTATACCGTTTTGGCACGTCTCTATGGATGTGTGCAGCTGTCACTTACACTTTGAGGGCCTCCCCGTGTTTAAAATCCTAATTCGCCTTGTTTAAATTCCTGATTCCCAGTAAAAACTGACGATGGCCTGGAGAGAGAGAGAGAGAGAGAGAGAGAGAGAGAGAGAGCGACAGAGAGAACGTGATAGCGCCGGAGCGCGATAGCCAGCAAGCGTGATCCCTTGCACAAAAGGTTCACTGTTAGGTTTGACGAAAAGTGCATGTATTATTTTGCACTATTGCGCCTTTAAAACAATTATTTGGTCAATCCCTCATGCAAACCCATTTTTGATCTTAGACTGGAGCGGAACCGCATATTGGTTCCTCCTTTTCGTCCCCAAACTTATTTCATTTGTATCTTTCACAAAGCCCCGCCAGTTTTTTGAATTCGATTAATGCGGACGGGCAGAGAAAGAACTGAAAGTTAAATATTGGCTTCACTAAAAGGCATTGAACTAGCTTCTCATGGTTCAATAAGTCTAATATTGCGTCTGAAAATAGCTACACCCAGCAACTAACTACGCTCCCAAAATAAGAAACGATCCCAACACTAAGTCGCCGGAAAACGGCAACGAACGTTTTTCCGGAATGCACAGTGTTGGGTGACATTTGTATTGATATGTCGCCATCAACCGGAAAAAGTCAAGTTGACTTATTTCCCTATTCCTGGCATATTTAAGGGTTCTGGCACGGTAAGGCATGATCGATTATTCCTCTAGCCATAGTTATTCCAGCCGAAACATGGGAACAATTTTTTTGAAAACCTTGTACGCCTCGATACGTATTCAAACATCAATTCGAGCGCTTTTCCCCGCATATCGCTTCTATCAGATTGGTAGATAAGTGCTGTCACAAGTTTTGAAACCCCTCCCCCCCCCCGTCCTGAATTTTTTTTCCAGACGAACGAACGCCGAACGGGTATCAGCCATCATGATGAGGTGTGCTTGCATACGCGTTATCGCGTGGCGCGTCGCTGTGCGTGGCGGCGCGTAGCAATCGATTGTGACCGATTTTTACGGCTTGACTATGTCATCAGGCCTTCGATTTCGCCGTATGAGATTTCGCGATTCTACTTCTGGGCTTTCATTTCAGCATTAGTGGATCCTTGCAGGGACAGCGCGATTGCGCGACTCGATTCCCCGACACCCAGTTTTTCTACAATAGTTCATTTCCGGAATATTTATTCTAGCGACTAGACCGAAAGTATTACCTAACGTTACCTCGAAAGGTCAAAATCTCGAAAATTGAAGGGATTAAGACGACATAGGTCGATCGGTTAGGCGGGGAAAGGGGGTATCTCTGCCTCTCTCGAGATGTTGATCTTCAAGGTGTTGATTTCGATAACGGATTTTCGAGCTAAAGTGCAGCTTATGCTTGCCTGACACTTCCGTACGTTTTGATCGGAGTGAGGAGGGGAGCGATAAGAATGTCTGTTGCAAGGGATCACCGGCGGGCAGGGCAGCGACAGCCCCTACGGTGTTGCGAAATTGGCTTCGACAGCCTGGTAAACATGATGACGTCAGAAATCCTGGATGCCTGATCGACGGGCTTTATTGGAGCCCCCCCCCCTGATAAGGATATGGCATCAACTTCGAAGCAAAATCGTACTATACCGTTAAAAAGCAGTGTTTGTGTTTGCAACTTCTGGTGTTGAAAAGCCGCGAAGCGGTTTTTGAACCTTGATTTGGTTTGAAAATTCGTGCGCTTGTACAGCTTGCCAAGCTAATTACTGTGCTAATCGTTGATAGTTCTAGGATTATGAAAGTGGGTGCTAATGCACTTGGGGGGGGGGGGGGGCAATCCGGATTTTGACTACAAGACGCTCCAAATGCCGTTTTTATACTCGAAGCCTCTGGAAAAGCCAAGCCAAGCCTAAGCCTAGACTTAGCTTCATACAGACGAGGCCTAAGCCTGACTTGAGCCAAGCTAAGCTTAGCGCTAAGCTAACCCCCAACCCCCACCCTAACTTCATTAGCAGCTGAAAGTGAAAATCGTGTGAAATGATCGATACGTTCGTTCGGTTTCAATTTTGACGACGACATTATCTCGTTCGACTTTCCTCTTTATGTATTCCCGGCCTATCACCCATTCAGTGTCCGTTATCGACGGGACAATCGCTCTTGCCGAAGTTGGAAGTGAGTGATGAGTGGGGAGGTAAGTGTACAAAACGATAGCGAATTGACGGCCGGCATTAGGAAGTTCTTTGTTTCTGACGCGCGGGCGATGGTTTTTCACATACAGAATGCTACGCCGAAAAATATTCGTTCAGCGTCAAAATCTCGCACTTGAAGTTAATCAAGATCATTGGATGGCGGAAACGCATGGGAATGAAGAACACCCGGACGCCCTGGGCGGAGCGGTCGGTGCAGCGCCGTTGGTCCCGGAAGAGCAACGATCCGCGCTGAAAGTCGGTTTTTAAAAAAACGCTAATTTAAGCGCGCTCTTACAGTCGGCAAGAAAAAATAGCACATCATTGAGCCAAGTGAACATCATTTCATTCTTTCAGTATAGCAGTAGCATTATTTCATCATCATTTCAGCACGCACCAGGCTTACCGTGCGAGATGGAGCTAGACAACGATGAGGCGTATTCTTCCCTCGAGAATTCGATCAATTCGTCGCAAGAAGGCCGCCCACCAACGGAGACTTTCGCGAGGCTCTTGAATGGGAGCTTCCGACCTGTGCCCACGGCCCCGCTGAGGCGTTCGGACTGCGGACCGGAGGTGGGGGAAAACTTTACCTGACGGCCAAAAAAACGTTTTCAACTTTGGGCTTGAATAACTTTTGACAGTGATATATTTGACCATGCGTTGCCATGCTAGAATTCCTAAATATATCAGCAAAGGGGATCAAACCAAAGTTTTTTTTGCGATTCTCGGCTACGTACGCATACAATGACGGCCGAAAGTGTGCCTTCCGTTGTCGGGTGTCGTTTGTATGCCTACGCCGCCCGAAAATCGAAAATTTCACCTCTCTGCTGATATTTTTAGGCATCTTCATCTAACAAAAGTTATTAAAGTCTAACAAGGAGTCGCATTTAGGTGCTTTTGGAGTTTCGGGATGGGACCTAGCTAGTTCGATAGAGAAAAAAAGTTCTGAGCAACATACCATTTTCAAAAAGTGCTGATCGATAAAGGTGTTTTAGAAAATTGAATTTAATTAAAAATGTTTCTGGGTATCGGCACCCTTGTGGTGATTTGAGGTGTGTTACGGCGGTCGAGGTCCCGTCCCGAAACTCCAAAAGCACCTAAAAGCGACTCCTTGTAAGTTGCGAACAATTTTTTGGTCGCCCTGTATATTTATTTGCCGTAGTGATCGTCTAATAAACTGGCTGAATTAATTCGGTTTCTCAGGCAGAATGCTTAGTTTTTGAGCAATAAAAAAACCAAAACATATCGTCGATCGCTTGACTTTGAGCTTTTCTTACTGACAAGGGAAGTGCACGACCGGCCCACGAGAAATCGACACGAGACATAGTGGATCTGATAGAATTGGACACGGGGATTCCGAATCTGTAATCAGAATTTGCTAAATAAAATGGAGAAAAAAAGTTATGAAGCTTCAAAGTTGGCCAAATCGCCCAAAATCGGACTTTTATGGGCCTGTAAAGGCCGGAATGGAATTTTGCCACACCCGATTAGTGCATCTTGTTCAGCAGAAAAAGCGCTTTCGAATGAGCTATCTTACTTCAAGTTTACGATGATTTCGCGAAAATCTCTTCTATGAACTTGACAGGCCATACCCTTGCCCGTGAATCCAAAAACTTTTTTCAGTGAATTGTTTGCAAATGCTACGTATTACAGCTCATTCGAAAGCGCTTTTTTTTGCTGAACAAGATGCACTAATTTTTTTCTCCTCAATTCCGTTCCGCCGGTTTTTACGGGCCCTTAAAGGTACGGTTTTTGGCGATTTGGCCAACTTTGAAGCTTCATAACTTTTTTCTCCGTTTTATTTAGCAAATTCTGATTACAGATTCGGAATCCCCGTGTCCGATTCTATCAGATCCACTATGTCTCGTGTCGATTTCTCGTGGGCCGGTCGTGCACTTCCCTTGTGAGCTTGTAGCAGGCTAACCAGTGCTCTTTTCTCAGACGACCCCGATGCGCGAAAAGAAAGGCGAGCAGCATGACGGGCCAAACCTCGGCCAGCCACCTAGTTTGGATGACGAGGAAGCGGACCTCGACAACTTTAGCATAAGCGAGTGGGACGCTCCAGAACCGGAAAACCGATGACTAGAGTGGTTGACTCGACGAATACAATCAGCTTTGACATTCGACTGCCTGAGGGAGTATTCGCCGGACTTGCAGGTTGGCAACTCTCTCTTTCTCTGTCTCTCTCTCTCTCTTCTTCCGCTTCTCTCTCACTCACTAATCTTATTCCTTTCAGGACCAAGTTGCTCGAGCCGCCAGTACCCCAGAAAATTACTGCCATGCGATAGAAGTGTCCGGCCAGAATGCGTTAATGTGAGTTGGGTTTAAATCTAAATAAAAGTTTATAAAAGTTGCCAGAGGTTAAGAACAAGGTAACCCTTCGTCCTATTGGTTTTTCGATGCCATTTCCGGATGGTACTGTTTCGGAATGGTGTTAGGAATTCGAGATTTTATTGAAAGTATTTTCTCAAACGAGAAAAAAAGGATATTGTCATCCCAACCCCTACTTTTTACCTGTTCAAAAGTTGAATGGCTTCAAAATTTGTATATAATCCCTTCGAAAGCCATGGTCTAGAATCTGAAAAGCAGGGAAATTTCTTTCTTCGCAGGGCCTACACCGATCTCAAAAAGCAACACATCCCAAATTTGGACCTTGCTGGCCACGTAAATACAAGAAAACTACGATAAATATTTCCGCGCCGCTACGCGAATGAGCGCCAAAAAGAAGGAGCGTGTCGTGATCAAGCGGTATGATGTCAGCCAATTCAACGATTATGACTATGGCAAGAAAATGAGGGAACTGATGCTTTGCAGGGCGTTGAGTCACCCTCACGTGAGTTTTCGCGAAGAATAGACAATTAAAAATACCTAAAAAATGCTAGTTAGGGTTTCTTCAACTACAATAATTTTAGCGAGACTCTTAATGAATTAGTTTTTGTAAATTTTGGAGAATTTTTGACTCAATCGACTAGACTGCCTTAAGACAATAAATGCTTGCAGATCGTGAGATATGTGACAAGCTTTTGGGAAGAGGACGCCGACCATAAGCCGATTTTCTTCTACGTGGTCAGAGAAAGGATGGACTTTTCGTTGGACAAATATTATGCGTAAGTATCGTCTCGAGCCGTCATTCTTTGCCATTCTCTCTCTCTCTCTCTCTCTCTCTCTCTCTCGATTGCCCTCCGATAGCTCTACTTTCAGACACATCTCCAAACAGGACGGTACACAAAAGGAACGTCTCCGCGACCATCGGCTCCTCTCCGCACTGCTGGCCCAGATGCTGAAGGCGTTATTATACCTCGAAGGGCAGGGCATTACACACCGCGTGAGTTAGAGATTTTAAAGGGGGTAGGACAACGAGGATTCCTGCAGGAAAATCAGTTGTTATGTAGGAAGTTCAACCCCGCGCTGTTGGCGTCGATCAGAATCAGTTTCTTATCAAGCTCATCGATTTTGGAAGCGAAAGGAAGGAAGAGAATGCGTTGAATGGGATAGATCCGAGCCGGGGCTATATCTATCAGGCGCCTGAACTGCTTGCTGGGGAGCGGCATGACCGCAAAGGTGAGGAGAGCGTGAGAGTGAGAGAGAGATAGTAAGAGAGAGAGAAAGAAAGAGAGAGAGAGAGCAAAAGGGAGAGGGAGAGAGTTGGAGTTCGAGCCGAGCGAGATCGAGATATAGAGAGAGAGAGAGAGAGAGAGAGAGAGAGAGAGGGAGAGAGAGAGACAGCGAGCGAGATTTACGAACCACCACTCCCAGTCGACATCTGGTCAGCAGCAGCCACAGCCGTGGAGATGCTAGGTGTGAAGCTGTTCCACCCAACCGGCTGGGGACCGGAGACCATCAAAAGGGATGTTCTGAAGCGTATCCACCATTGCGGACCAGGAATTTTGGAGGAAGTGCCACATCGTAGGCTTATGGGCGGCCAGGGAAACCAGAGCACCGGCAACCTGATGCAGTTGCTTGGCAAAATGTTCGAAATTGATCCGAGCCGTCGGCCTGGCGCCTACCAATGTCTGCAGCATGACTATCTGACCAAGATGACTGTAGGTGTTTGAAGGCTGCTTTAAACCTATATCAAAAATGAGCAGCTACCGTTCTCCTTTAGGGACCAATCCCTGACGTGGATATCGGCATCGGAACTGCCGAAGAGCCATCCAAACCCAGTGTGCCGCGGTCTTCGAGCGACTCGGGAAAATGATCCTTACTAAGGCCGACCCATTTCTGCAAAAGCTATCGAAACTCTCAGCCCATGGGCAGATGTAATGGTGCATAGCAGGAATTTAGCGGATGCGCCATAGCATCTGTGCTTTATGTGTTTACATTTATTATCTAACAGCATCGGAAATCCGAATTTCGAATTTCAGAAACTCAAAACTCCTCGACGTAGAATTTTCTGTAAAACGTAAGCGTAAACAACAAACAACAAACTCAAGAATTTTCAGAAACCGGAATTTCCAGAATTTCAAGATTAGGAGGGTGCCGAAAGTGGAAAAAATATGGCTAACAATGTAAGGTAGCTGTAGGGGCAATTGCGTCAGAGGTGCAAGTGCTCCATACCCATCCCCATGTCGAGATTCTGAGAATTCGGGTTTCTGGCCATTCGATACTATGAAAATCCCAGGCTCTGATTTTCGAGTTTCCGTTTTGAGATTTTTTCAGATTCCCTTGGAACGCATGTGCCCTGTTTTCTATCCTCCATTGCACGCGAAACCCCTATGCCCTGAAATTGTGAGCCGTAGCCTTTTTCCTCCCCTTTCATAATCATTGTCTCTCTGAGTCGCACTCGGCTTACGGTCACCAGCAGTACTTGAAGTACTTGAAGATCTTGCCTTTGCCGGGCGAAGTTCCTTCATTCTACAGTCACCTGTAAAAAAACACATCCCATCCCCCAACATTTGCAAATTTCTCTTTCTTTCTTCCTCTCTGTATGCCACAGACAAGCCCGGTGACGACCTGCCAAATCGACCTTTCCTATCCTCATCTGGGTCATACCTTCCTGGAAGCCCTTGCTAAAAATAAACAAATCAGCAAAAACAGCTATGCAACACGCGAGCGAGTTTTGGGGTGGGTACCGAGGCGGAAGTGTATGGTAGTCTGAAGTCTGGTGCTTTGCTTACGAGACACGGAAAACCCATAAGTGTCCAAGATTTTCCTCCGAAAGAAAATGCGCCCTAATCTTGACAGCCGCCGCTCCAACAGATATCAGGCTTTGTATGGCGCCAGCAAACGGAAGCATTCCGATTAGTCGGTCACGACCGGCCGCTGCCGACCTAGTTAAGGCGCCGATTCACGTTCTGCACGGTACGGGAAGCCGGATATCTTGCGTCATATATCGGCACGGCCAATCAAACAGGTCAAAAACGGCAATGTGCCGGGAGGGGCAAAAGCGTCGAGAGGAGCCGAACGTAGCCGGCGCCAAAAAGTTTAAGCTCTTATAACTTTTTTAACCCGACTTAATAATGAAAACCCAATATCAATTATTGCAGAGTAGAATTCTACGGTTCGAATGATACCAAATACAGCAAGTTAGCCCTCCGAAATACCACTTTTCACAAAGCGCCAAACAAAACGCCTTCGTTTCGTTACTTTTTGAATTCAGTTTTCTTAGTGCTTGGTATCATTGGAATCGCCTTTTCCCATTCTACAAAGTTCGAAATCGATTTTTTTAAGACTCCATCTAGTGTTAAAGTTATAAGGCTACAAGGTTTTGGCCCCATACATTTTCTTGACAAATGGAGCGTCGCGTTGCTTACAATTAGGTCCTTATTGCCGCAAATTCTGGGCGTGTCGGAGATTGCCCAAAAAATGCTACTTCGAGGAGCTTGTCCGAAATTTTTGAGGGTAGGAAGAAATTCTTCGCGTTCTGGTAAAATTTTATTACACCGGCTCAGAAACCGTTTTGCTAAGTTTCGGCCCGGGTCCCGGGGCGATTTCGATTAGTTTCGGGTAAAAAAATGGTAAAACGCTACTAGTAAACCGATTTCATCGATTCGTGTGCAAAAATGGCGCATGGAAAAGCCCGAGCGCCACCATTTTACTGCCACATCAAATGGTCCAGCAAAATTTGACGTCCGTTGCATCAGCTATTGCATTGCCCTACGCAAACACAAAACATTTAAGGTGGCGCTAGGATATTTTGCAGGCTGCAGACACCGAATGGCGACATAAAAGACGGTTGATAGGCCTGTTTGTGGTCGTGGAAGTGGCAAAATGTCATCCTGGGAAATTAGGATCCGAGGAAAGTCGGGTTTTAGGCAGCTGACGAGGCAACGGAAAACCAACTTTCCAAAAAGTTATTTCGACCGTTTCCCTGGTCGTCCTTTTTTCAAAAAAGCGGCGCTTATGTAGCTGAGCCTTCCATCCTTAGACACTCAAAAAGTCTCTAGTCAGCAACATGCAAATACGTGGCACCAGTCAATCTAACATTTCTAGAGCCTCCGGTCCGTTGAATCTATGACGGGTAAAAATGGCTTCGATTACAATTTCTTGCGTCAAAAATTTCGGGTACATAATAGTCTGCGCAACAGACACCACGCCTTTCCTCTGAAGTATTCCAGCTAAAGCTTTTTCCTGATTAGTACCTCCCCCCCGCTCCCGAACAGAGCTTTAGTTGACCGAGCGAAGATTTAACGGCATTAGCACAAGTTGTCCATACGGCCTATGTGAGAAAAAATGATGAACATGGGTGTATTCTCTCTCTTTCCACCCTAACCAAATCGACTTCTCAAAAAATCTACAGTTTCTTAGAATTCGACTGCCGATCGCCATGGCCGTTTGTCGGCAAAATCGGCATACCGCGACCGTGATGCTCCTTGGGGCCCAACGCACATAGATGCGTATCGATACGTATAGCTATGAATCATGGGATTTCATTGAGAAGCGATACGTTTAGTCAGTTCCATAAGCGTGGCAGTTTCGTTACATTCTACGGCTTAACGACAATCTGGTCCGATAAGAACAATCAACTCGCATTGGTCATCAAGTGATCCTGAACTTTGACTCATCAGGTATCTAAGTACTTAGGCGTGATTCGCTATCTCTCTTTGCCAGTTGCCAGCCAGTGATTCACCGGAAGTCTTTGCCAGTTGGATCCCCATTCCCGGATTTCCATATTTTTATTGGCGCGCTACCCTGTATCTCTAAAAATTTCTAAATTTGCTAAATCTTCCCAATTTTCTAAACCAGAATTTCTGAACCTAGGATCCCTAAAAGCACAATCTAATTTCAAAATCTTGGAATTTCGCATTCTCTGGATTGAGGTCCGTAAATTTCAGGAAGATTTCAATTTCCCATTTTGCTGCTTTTTGAAATTTTCATATTTCATTTTCAATTATATAGGTGAGGGCGAACCGACGGCCTAGTTGCAAAATAGCTAACAGTTTCTCTGATTCGGCCATTTGCGAAGGCTTGCTTTCAAACAAGCCCGGCCAGGTTTCGAAAACTTTGAACATTTCGTCATATTTCGCAATTCACACGAATTCAAGATAAGAATTGTGTCAAATTTCATTAGATTGCGTCGGGGAATCTTCCAGAAGGTCTTCCGATACGCGGCTGAATAATCAAAAATGCCCGAGAAGCTGTCATTCGGCTTGTGCTTTTTTCTGTGCTTTGTAGCTCGATGACCGGGGATACGTAGGGCTCTTCCTAAATCCTCATTCTCACCAGCATTCACCCATTTTTAGCTCCTCCGGCCTTCTTTCGTAATGCCGCCACGCATCTAGCGCACGCGTGGCGGTCTTCCCTCGTTTCAAAATCCACGGGACCATTTATTTGGCGCCGGGCAGCTGTGAAAATGCAGTTTCGAAATGCTGCTTGACGCGTCTGGACCTGTATACAGGTTACCAAAGAGATTTTTTTTAGACGCGTATCTTATGCAACGTTGACTAGGCAGTTTATAGGGAGAAGAAGCGGAAATTGCATCATTCTTTCAGCACCTCGGCGGTTCTGTCCTTTTCGTTCTTGGCTCAGATTAGAATAACCTTTCGGTTGTTGAGTTTCCATAATCTTCCTAAAAAGTAGGTCGTAATAGAATTGTTGCGACGAGCTTGGAAAGACAGTTCTGTCTTTTCTTGCGATTGATAGAGCCTAAAATTCAGAGCAAATACCGGTTTTCGAAAATTGTCTGACCAGATTCGAAAGCAATTTCCAGGTTCCTTTTACGCAGATTCGATCGCCGCACACAAGAAACCAGACTTCCTAACCTCGCCATTGATTGCGCTCTAATTTGCGACTTGTTTCGCCTATACTTATTCAACTAATCAGAAGGACCCCTTTAAGCAACCTGGAGGGATCTCAAGTAGACCAAGAGATGTGTCTTTTTCCGGGCTACAACACCTCAGACGCATACCCC
The DNA here is from genome assembly GCA_958295435.1 of Mesorhabditis spiculigera. NCBI lineage: Eukaryota > Metazoa > Nematoda > Chromadorea > Rhabditida > Rhabditidae > Mesorhabditis > Mesorhabditis spiculigera. The sequence continues at coordinate 85,960 of CATQJA010002614.1, read as the reverse complement.
ACAAGGCCGAGAAAATAAGGGGAAGTCCGGCTCTCCAATCATTATGATACGCACCGTGGGTCAATCCTACAACCACTTTTCAGGATTATGGTTCCTGACGCGTCAGCTGCGTCTGATAAAGCTAACCCTTACCTGTTACGAAGACCTTACCAGCGGTACGGCATCTTCGAACAAAAATGCCATTTGACATCGAAAGCCTCGATACTAGTGGTCACTGTGTGCCCTTTGTGTTTTGAGGCCTTATCAAATGGATTGGTGCGCCCGGTCGCATGATTTCGACCCCTCGCCGCCGCCGAATTTAAAAATTTATTAATTTTTCCTTAAAAACTAGCTTAAACGGCTAGCTGCCCGTTCGAAGTGCATCAGTGAGAGCCGGAAATATTAAAGAGCGAAAGCAACGAAGTTGAAATTTTGGGTGGGGAAATCGAGCCTGAAGTCGAGGCTTAAAGTACGCAATTTTCCACACCTAGACCCTCGTCCAACCCCCATTCACGGGCCGATTTTGCGCTATCGTGGCTATGAAATCGTTTAATTTCAAGGAAAAGCTGGGGATAGCTCAAGAATCGCCAGCACTATCGCAAGTTTCACCTTTTCAGGCAGCTCGCACGCAAAAACAAGACGCGTCACGACTTTCTGGACCAGTAGCGCGCAAGTGCCACTTTTATGGGCCATCATATCGAAGTTCGAAGTTCATCATCGACGTTTTTTAAGTGTTGCGGAATTTTCATTGTTTTCATCTTCCTGGCTATCTCTAGCTCTCTATCTCTCATTCTGTCTCGCTCTATCTCTCTCTCTCTCCCTCTCTCTCTCTCTCTCTCTTTCCGGCGAAAACGCAAGTACTTAACTTACTTAATTCCGGGCCCCAAGCGCGTTAATATAATTTTGTGAGGCGTTATCTGGAAGACAGCGCACCGCTTGACCACGTAGTTTTCGTACGTGTCGCTCCGATGCGAGCTTTTTGCAAATTATTTCGCATAAGCCTGGGCATACCTAGTTTAGGCGGCAAACTTTTATATCCAAAGATTTATTTTGCTGGTTAAATTTGGTTGACCCAGGTAAAACGCCTCCAAGAGCATTTAATTTTCGGATTAAACTGTTTTGGATTTCCTGGTTTTTCGAAGAAATAATTTTGGTCGTCGAAATTTGCTTCCTTAAGTTCCAGAATGGATTTTTGCCATTGAAGAACTGACAAATTCTAGTCTTTTTTTCGCTGGTAAGATCAGCTTTGCTAGCTTTCAAAGGTACTTTTGTGATGCCTTTCCATTTAGTCCCTTTCAATGTCAGTTTCGCAAAAGCGCTTGTGTATCCTTTTGTGCAAGCTTTGGGGACGATCAAGGCTCTTTGGTTAGAGACCGGGGGAGTGAGTGGGGCAAATTGAGAGAGCGCCTGCCCGACGGGGCAAATGTCTTGCACAAGAAAATCAACCCAAAATCGATGGGTTTTGCTACGATTTTTGGCAAAAACCAGGAAGATATCACCTATTCCCAATAGTGATTGACTAGATGTGCTCGTTATCTTATCTTTACGGCTCTAATAATAATTTTTTGAGAGCATTTGTTGGAATTGTGCCATGGCTTTTGTTCACGGTGGCAGCTAGCCGATTTCTGCTGCAAGAAATTGGCAGTGAATGCGGGCCGCGCCCAACTCATTTTCTTGCGTCAAAAATTGTTGAGGGCTTGTACAATTCCTCTGGACGGCTACTGTACCTTTGCCGCTGAATTCTCCATAGCGAATTGATTAGCTGGCCGTCAATGTAGTATTGTTGACATTTTACAAGAACCTGAAAAGATTTTCGTTTTTGTCAAATAATAATGAAATCCAGTTTTGAAAGGTTGAGTTTTTTACGCATTTGGCATTTTTTGCACTGCTGCTTTTCCCAAAGGTGAAGCGAATGTCACAGGTTCTGTAAAATACCAGCCGCTTACAGCGCTTTGCCGCTGCAAACGGTCGGACTTCGGGCTGCACACCCCCCCGCCGAAACGCTCGCGACCTGGCTCACTATGTCCAAAGTCTTGCAAACGTCCGTTCCCAGCTGGTTTTACTAAGGCGCCACTTTCAAAGTTAAATTTAGTGATTTAAACGAAAACTTTTTCATAATTTTTTATCAGTTGAGGGGTTTCTGACCGCGCTCTATCCGAATCCGAAGAGACCTAAGCTCCAGCTACTTCCTCCTTCCCGAGTTGAATTCGGGTTCAGACAGGACCTCAAAAAAATTATTATAGTTGATTTTTGCGTGAAAATTTGGCAGTAGGCTGTAGATTTTGCGTAGCTCTGACGAGCCGCGTTTAATTGAGGTTAAACGCTCCCACGTCGTTCTCACAAAAATGAGTTTTGCAAAAACGTTAAGGGGGTTGAAAGCAGTGTTAAAACTCACTAGGAGCCGGTGGGAAAATTGCATAGAGCGCGATTAAATGCCAACCAGGGTTCAAAAGTCGCGTAGCGTAGAAGGTTGGCCAAAGTTGCGCCGCGCCGCGCAACTGTGTTATCAGTGTGGTGTCTGCGCCTCTCTTCCTCTTTTCCGCTCTCTACGTTCTTCGCTCTTTTCCCTATCTTCTTCGACCATACAATTTTTACCCCAAATTTCTTGCGGAGGAAATTCGAGCCATAGTTTTCCATTGAGCTTTCGTCTTTTGGTCCTGATTTCCAATTAATCATCAAGGTTCTAGATAATTAACATTCTACTCGTCGAAATCAGAATGAGCCGCAGTAAGCACGGATCACAAGAATGCATCAACAATGTGACCGACTATGTGAGTTGCTCTTTTTTGTTTTCTGCTGGTTGCCTTACTAGCCACAGGTAACCTTCAAGGGATGTACCAGTCACCACTATGAAGCGTGTTGACTGTTTGTCGGGCGGGTAACGTTGCGTGGCACACTGGAGGCGCAGGGCTGTCCGTTGCATTTCGCGGTCACGGCAAAGTCCACGGCGAATCCTTATCGCCAGGAAAATTCACCAGCGTACCTTTGCCCCGCTATTAAATGGCGGACAAGGCTAAATTAAAAATTTTGCTGCCATACACGCGATACGCAAAATTTGTACCCCTCGATTGCGTAATCGATGGCTTCCAAGCGGCCCAGCGCGTTGCGTACTACGGGCTGCCTACCGCGGGCCATATGGAATCTAGCTAAATTCATACACAAGCCTAACCGGGCTTTTAAATACCGGCGAATTTGTTATAAACGGAATGTTTCAGAGCGTTGTGAAGTTCGCGGATCCTCACCGAGGACAGACGTTCGCTGCCGTCCCAAATGGCCGGAATGCAGAAGCATGTATTGCGCGAGCCCCGAACAATTTGATGAATCAATCTGATTTTCCCCGATACCAGATAAGTACCAATACCTTGGTAGCCTCCCCTGGCATATTTGTACGGTGGAGCATACAGGCAGGTACCACAAACTTGGCCGGCGGCAAATGGAAACGGTCAAGAGCTCGGAACCAGCGCGCGACACAAAAATGGTGTGCGAAAAGCAGACGGGCTGGCCGGAAGATTTTGCGCAGCGCCTCAAAAGCTAGAAAAGGCATATTTGAATCAGGGTATTGACGAAAGGGCACTGTCGCTGTCGCGCAGTACCCTGGAATCGGCTCTGCCTCGCGGAGAACACCGCCAGCTCGGAATTGGGGCAACAGGCGAAGCCAGAAACGCGCGGTGTGATCCCCGAGCGCGATGACGTGGGAGGTCGTTGGCGTGGTTATGGACGACGACGACGACGTCGCAATGGCCCGTTGTTCTGACCCACTTGGGCAGACGACAGATTCTGGGCTCGGGGATTCGATTCCAAGCGCCTTGCTGAAAACCTCAGCAAATGTTCGAATTCAAGATATTGAGGAAGACGACCGAGGGCTGAGAAAGCGAAGAAGGGGTTGAACCGCCAACTTCCCAAAGAATACCGTCGCGTCAAGCAGTCGCGCAGTCTCTGACGCTACCTCTTGCCGGGCATTAACTTCTAAGCTGAATGATCACCTTCGAAAGACATCAAATGCGAGGTGGAGCAGATGGACGAGGATGAGGCGTATGCTACCCCTCGAGAACACAGGCGAATCCTACCGCATCGACGAAAACAAGTCGAACCGACGAGATTTTTAAAAACTTATGGATGGGAAGTTCAGGCCCACCCCAGCCCTCGCCGCTCAGGCCGTCGGACCGCAGACCAGAGGTGAGCCAAATAGGTGTAGGTTTTAAGAGCAAGGGAAGCGCCAAAATCGACCCTGCCATTGACTAGCTCTCCAGTTCAGCGCCGCTTCTAGCTAGCTTTCGTCTATTTTTGTGTAGAAAATGCCGTTGTGGTCCCAGTTCTCGCTTATTTTATTATTTTTACCGCTTGGCGTGGCCAGTCGGGAGCTATCCCATGGTAGAGGTCGATTGTAGAAACAAGGCAGGCTATCTAAAAATTTGGTAACGACTTGCTGATGCTCTTAAAGTCGCTAGCAAGTATTCTTGGCAATAAAGAAGGATTAACACAAGTTGTAGGTTATACAATTTATACCATCTTTAGTGCGCATCCGCTGTGCCTGAGCCGAAACGCGAGAAGCCCGACCTGGGGACAGTTTCGCGAACCGGCAGGCCCGGACGGAGATGAGGCGGATTGTGACGAAAGATATAGTGTAACTAGCTGGGGAGCTGAGGAATTCGAAGGGCGGAAGGAAATGATGAGCCTGAAAAGCTGATGACTAGAGTCGTGGACTCGACGAACACAGATTAGCTTTGATATTCGGCTGCCTGAAGAGTATTCTGCCAGGATTTGCAGGTCGGGTCTCACTCTCTCTCTCTCCCTCCCTCTCTCTCTCTCTCTCTCTCTCTCTCTCTGTCTAATCCTATACCTTTCAGGATCAAGTATCGTGAGCGGCCAGTACCCCAGAAAATTACTGTCACACGATTGGAGTGTCCGGCCAAGAATGCGTTAATGTGAGTTTAATCCTAAAACGAAGCATTCTAAAGGGGCGTTGGTTGCCAGAAAATCGTCGTCATAATTAGGTCAATGGCCAAGCTACAGTAATCACGCTCCTTGGTATTTTTCATATCATGTTGACGGGGAAAAACTGGCGACCCTCCTTATCAACCGTAAAACTGAAAACTCTTGCTGCAAGAATATTCCTCAAGCGATTCCGCACTGCGGTTATCTTAAAGCAGGGTCCCGCAACGAATATCAAGGGCGACGTCGACAAACAAAAAAATTAGGTGAAGAGCCCCGCATTGCTTGCCCTGTAAAATCCTTGACGGCAACAAAAATGAACCAAAAAAATTGAAACTATCCGAATGCAAAAACAATTGTACCTCTGCACCACCGTAATCAGGCGTATGGTACCAAAGTAGTCAACCGTAATCTGCGCTTTCGGAAATTTTATAAATCAAGAATTAGTGGGTTCTTGCCAAGTTTCCAAGCTACTGTAGCGAACAGGTAAAGCCAATTTCGTGACTTTCCCTGCCCAGCCTATAGGCCGTTATCAGTAGTATTTCGTAGCTGGTATCTCGCTCGGATACGTATTCAAAAATCGATTGCTCCCCACCACCCACCCCCTCTGCCCACTCCTGAATTTTGTTGCTGGACCAAATTTGCCCGCTCCATCCGGGGAGGCTGATTATTCTTCTTCTCATTTTCTGACCACTCCCTCTCATATATTCTTTCCTCCTAAAAAATGGACATTCCTGGGACTTCGAAATCCACACTTCAAATCGATTTGAACTCCAATGCCCCCTATATGGGGAACGTTAAATTTTTGGAGATTCGGGATGTGGAGCGGATACAGTAATATTTTGATTTATCCCTCAGGAACCCCTTAAATGCATTTGAATGGAGAAATATTTAGCACAAAAATCGCAAAAAACTCAATTTTTGAGCGAAAAACAAAAATGAGCTAATTTTACCGAGAATTCGAACTTCAAGAATTTTATGCTTTTTGATCGAAAATAACTAATTTTTCTAGGCTACATAAAAATGCAGAAACTCCTTTTTTAATCAGGTAAAATTAGCGTTAAAAATCAGAAAAAACCAAAATTAATTTTTAAAGTACGTGCCAATTATCATTTTCTTTGATACCCAGGGTACCGTCAAATTTCAGAGCCGCTACGCGAATGACCGCGAACCAGAGCGAGCGTGTCGTGATCAAGCGCTATGATGTGACTCAATTTAATGATTATGACTATGGCAAAACAATGAGGGAATTGATGCTTTGCAGGGCGCTGAATCACCATCACGTGAGTTTTATAAGATTACGTTGGATGTGTATTCCGTTACCTTGGAGTGGGGAGTTGTGGTTCCTTTGGGGCCCTCGCAGTTGTGGGCTGAGGTAAATCCGAGGGGGAGGGAACGGGGAACTTGCTTTCAAAAAAAAGTCCTGAAGTGCCCTTTAATAGACAGTTTAAACGTCCTATAAAAATTAAATTTTGTTACAGTTTAAATTCATATACCTCTGATTTTCGCAAATAATTAATTTGAGTTATTGCTTTAGATCGTGAGATACGTGACAAGTTTCTGGGAGGAAGATGCTGATCATAAGCCCATTTTCTTCTACGTGGTCAGAGAGAGGATGGACTTTTTGCTTGACAAATATTATGCGTAAGTTTTTCTCTCTCTCCCCCCCCCCCCCCCCCCCCCCCCCCCTCTCTCCCTCCCCCTCTCTCTCTCCCCCCCTCCCCCCCCCCTCCCCCCCCCCCCTCCCCCCCCCCTCTCTCCCCCTCTCCCTCTCTCCCCCTCCCCTCCCTCTCTCTCTTTCTCTCTCTCTTTTTTTTTTTTTTTTTTTTTTTTTTTTTTTTTTTTTTTTTTTTTTTTTTTTTTCCTCTCTCCTCTCTCTCTCTCTCTCTCTCTCTCTCTCAACCTCCAGTTTTCAGTCACATCTCCAAGCAGGACGGCTCCCCAAAAGAGCGTCTCCGCGATCATCGACTTCTCTCCGCGCTACTGGTCCAAATTCTGAAAGCACTACTGTACCTCGAGGAGCAAGATATCACCCATCGCGTGAGTGCGATATTTTAAAAGGGGCATGACCGAAAATTTCCGGGCGTCTCTTTAGACCATTGACGTAGCCCGATCTCGATCTCGGCCGCGGCGGGACCCGTTTGGAACGCAAAAGGGTATCCACCCGGATTTTGTTGGCTATGGGTTCCTTATGCATTTTGCCGCGCGCGTGACACGCAACGCGCTTTACTTGCGCGCGTTGCCTGCCGCGGGGATGGCAAAATGCGTCGGGAAATTAGTCAATAAAATCCAGCTAAATTCCTCGTCTGGTCCCTTAAAGCATTCAGAAAATACAAATTTCGAAGAATGCTTCGATTTTTAAGTTTTTTTTTTTAGGAAATCCAGCCCCGCGCTGTCGGTGTGAATCAAAATGGTTTCCTCATCAAGCTGATCGATTTTGGATGCGTGAAAAGAGTGGAAAATGCGTTGAATCGCATCGATCCGAGCCGCGATTACATATATCAGGCGCCTGAACTGCTCGCTGGGGAGCCCCATGATCGAAAAGGTGAGAGAGAGAGAGAGAGAGAGAGAGAGCGAGAGAGAGAGAGAAAGAGAAAGAGAAAAAGAGGGATAGAACGAGAGAGAGAGAAAGCTTTACAAAGCATTTTCAGTTGACATTTGGTCAACAGCAGCCACAGCAGTGGAGATGCTCGGCGTCAAGCTGTTCTACCCGGCCGGCTGGACACCGCAAGGCATTAAACAGGACGTGCTGAAGAGGATATATCACGTTTGCGCGCCAGCGATGATGGATCAGTATCCGCAAAGACGGTAGGTAAAGCGAAAAAAATAACGATTATTGTAACCTTTAACGAATTACGCTATGGAATTTGCCGGGTAAGGTTTAGCCGATTACACGATAAAAAACGCGGCGAAATGATCAGTTACGGCATGAAATCGAGCTGTTGCTCTATTTCTGGAAAAATTAGGTCAAACCGATTACGATATAAAATTAACCTGGGTTTTTTGGCCAGAATGAACCAATTCATTGCGCCAGCACATGGTTCAGAAAAGGGGCCCCTGGGTACAGGATGCAGAGGCTCTAGAGCGCGACGCGAGGAAGGCGGGGGGGGGTGGGGCGCGCGATAGAGAGCCGGGTAATCTTGACATTTTGATTCAAACGCGGGGGTGGGGGCAGACAGCCAGAGGGGGGCGGTGCCGAGACCCCTCTCCATCTTCCCGCTCGACGTTTCGTATGGCTCTGGGGGAAAATTGGGCACCACTATTTTTAAGCTTATCCGATTACGACATAGCATCTCGTTCAAAGCTTTTTAGATCCGAACCAACAGCACGAACTCGACTACCAAGCGAGTTGCCTCAGAAGCGCCTTGAAAATGGCCGAGGACCACTGACAATTCAGAACTTGGTGAAGTTGTTGGAGAAGATGTTCACCATCGATCCGAAACTGAGACCAAGCGCTGCAGAATGCTTGAAGGAGGAATATTTGCAGTTGATGAACGTGAGTGCTGGATTTTAAGCGCGTCATCAAAGAGTAACTCTCATTTCGTAACGCTAAATAAGAGTTACTATAAATTTGAAATGACATTTTGAACGCCTGATATTTAAAATCGGCTATTTTATTCCGACAATTACTAAACGAATTGACTCTGTAATTTAGCCATTAAATCCTACAATTTTCAGACAAAATACGACGAGGTTCACAAGCAGCCAACAAGTGAAGGTTCGTTTTTCGCTGTTTCTGTCTAATTTTTGCCGTACGGCCAATCGATTACGACACCTTATTAATCCCTCAATTTCCAGAATCTTTTCACGCATTTATTCGGAAGATCCGTGCCGACGCAGACCCAATCGAGCCTCCCTAATTTGGCCGCGGGGCCCAGAATGATGCACGTGTGGGGCTGCGGTTTTGCCCGGGGTACGCGCGCGAATTTTGGGAATCATGGCGGCAAATGAGTTACATGCGTGGCGGGTTACGTTTCGTGCGCTTATCCTGCTAAGCGTGAAAAGCGATTTTGGGATTCAAATGCGCCGGAAAATGGGCGCTTTAGAGGCTCTTTACACCCCTTTTTTGGACCCCTAGCTCGTTTTCGGCCTTTTTCAACGGCATTCGATACAGAATCGAAAAACATGCAAAAAGTTTTAATTGCAGCTCCAACGAATGTTGCCTAAATTTTTTTACCGCGCAAAGTACCAAAATAAGCCCTGGAAAATTTTGCTTTTTGTACGCTATCTTAAATTTTTAGGCTTTTAGTGTTTTCTCATTTTCTAGGCCAATTTTCCTGAATTCTTACGGGTATCTCCGAGTAAAGCCAAAGCCACACGCGCATAATATGGGCCCGGGTAAGCACGAAATCGAGATTTTGAAAATTTTATATACGACCCTGGATGTTGAATACGATAACTAGACTTTTAAATGATTTGATACTAATGATTTGATATTTGATACCTTTGACTTTTCTGCAAATTATGCCTACTACCAGCCTGAGTGCGGAATTCTTGTGTATGCTTCCATTGCTTTAAGGTGATTGGTCTTCTAGATTAGTTTTCTAGAGGACCATCTCCCCTGCTTTTTCCAGTTTTGTGTTTGAGCCAATGGTTCACAATGTTAGATGAGTGTAAAAAACCCCCAAAAATAGTCGAATAAACTGAAAAAATAGACTGAACGCTTTATCCACCCTACACGAACAAATCAAACTACACGCACAGGGAGATGAACAGGGAATTTTCGATAATTCTGGAATGAACCGACACAACGTCGTGCGTGATATGGCAATTAATAACAGAGAAACGAGAGAGATGGAAGTAACGAGAGAGAGAGAGAGAGAGAGAGAGAGAGAGAGAGAGCAAAAATTCTAGGCGTTTCACTCGACGACGGCGATCGCCTCGATCTCGACGAGGGCCTGCTTCGGCAGGACGGCCACCTACAACAGGGGAAATCAATTTGAAAAATCTTATATTTTCTATGGATTTAGGCTTCAATGGCCTTTAAAAATTGAATCAAAAGTCTACCTGATACGCGGAACGTGCGGGGTAGTCGCCCTTGAAGTACTCCTTGTAGATCTCGTTCACCGTCGCAAAGTCGTTGATGTCGGCCAGCAGCACCGTCATCTTCACCACTACAAAAAAAGCAAATATTTTTATGGAGCTTTTGCATTATCGGGGGGGTGCACGTTTTTCGCGATAAGGGTTCTTACTAAATTTTCCAATAAAATTTATCTAGATTCCAAACGGAAAACTTATGAGAAAAATCTGCCAGATTTTTACAAACATTAAATTATGAAAAAAATCGGCATTAAAAGCCGAGGTTTTAATAGTGTGAATTTTCAGAATTTTAGATAAGCAAAGGTTAAATTTTAATAATTTTTCTTATTAAATTTAATAAGATCAAAATTTTTCTTGTAAATTTTCTATCTTTATGAATAAGAAAACCATTTCGAAATATGTACTCACCATTCTCATATCCGGCGCCGGCCGCTTTCAGCACCTCGCCAATGTTGCGGAGGCTCTGGTGCGTCTGGTCCTTGATGCCCTTCTCGAGTTCCTAAAAACGTTGGTTTTTAAAGGGGCCGGAAAGGCACGACTATCTTCCGCAACACGCAACGCCTTGCGCTGCACGCTGCGGGTCCGAAGAACTCGCCAATGAAAATCGTTAAATACCTCCAAAACCCACCCCCGACTCGGGCTTGATGCCCAGCGACCCGGACAGGTAGAGCGTGTTGCCGGCGCGGATGGCTTGGCTGAAAAGGGGCTGCGTTTATAGGTGTATTTCGTAGCATAATAATCTCAAAAACCAGGCCCAACAAAATTTCACAAATCGTCTACCTGTAGGGCCCGATGGCGGCGGGGGCCTTGTCGCTGTGGATGACCTGGCGGACGGATTTGGACATGGTGCGGGTGGCTCTGAAACATGAGAAAAGTCATAGAAATATAGATAAATCGTTTAGATAAATTTAAAGCAAATCTTAAACGCAAGCATTTTCTAAATTCCGTTAAAATTGGCATCAACCAGACTTTTCCGGAAACCACAGAAAGCCTTGGAAAAACTAAGAAAAAATCCCGAAAGTTTCCAAGCTTTAAAACTATAAAAGCAAAATCATGGCTGATCTAGCAAAAAGCTAAAAACTCGGCTAGAAAGTCATTTTCAAAATGTGAAATACTAAAAATATGCCAATCCCGAAAAAAGCAGACTTTTGAACATGCTAAATTCAGGAAAGAGTTGTGAAATTAGACTAAAAGGCTAAATTCTTATAGATGAAGCCGTCGCCCACTCCTCTGCCTTTTCCTCGCCCTTCACCCGCTTTGCCACCGGCTCCTGTTCCCCGTCCTCCGCCGCGCTCCCTCGCATCTACAAACAGTTTCACCGCCATTTCCGGGGCTTCAAACAGGCGAATCGAAGAGGCGGAGGACGGGTAGAGCGGACAAATAGGCCTATCAAATAGGAAAGAGGATTCGTCAAAAATTCGAGCTGCGCTTTTAGAAATGAAGGGTCTTTTCGAGCATTTTAAACTTTAAAAATTATTTTGAAATGCATACAATATTTATGAAAACAAGTTTAGAAAGTAAAGCCCACTTACAGGGCACGTGCGCCACGGACCGAAGCGGACAGCATTGGGCTAGAGTTGAGGAGCTTGAGCGCGCTGCGTAGGGCTTGCTGTGGTAAATTTTTGAGTTACTTTGTCTTATGCAAAGCTCCGAATTCAGAAGAAAATTGAAAGATCTAGCATGCAAAAGCTATGATTAACGATGCCTTTTATAAACTTAAAAAAGGGTGAGAATCCGCTTAAATTAGTCGAAGCTAAAGAGAACAACTTTGAATGAGTGAAAAAGAAAGTCCAAGGCAATCGATAAGGCAAAAAAAGAAGCGGATAAGAAAGCGCTGAAAACCAGCCAGCTAACATCCCTCGCCCCGCCCATAAAACGATTCGCTGGCGCAACCAAGGCCATATCATTGTGCTGAGAAAAGTGGACCAGTCGATATCAATCCGTTTAGCCGGTGCAGATGATAACCGACAGATTGACAAATGGGATTGGCAGATAGAGGAGCACTGCAGAATCAGCATCCAGCAGCAAAAAATCGGCCCAATGAAAAATGAGCAACGCCGTTCGTGCAGCAACAATTTTAGTAAATCGGCCAAAAAGGTGTTGCTCATTCGTAATCTCATAAATCGTCTAAAAACCTGGAAAATATGATATACTCCAAATCAGATCTTCAAAATTGCGAATGCGAATGTAAACTTTATAAAACTTTATTGGTCTGAAACAATAACAAGACCCTTATCACCAGTAAACAGGACAGACGCAATTGGGCTACTATGGGACCGGCGTGTTTTTTTAAGTGGTGGGCCCCCAGAAGCCGCGGAGAGGGGGAGCAACAGTTCGACCTCAGGAGGCCCACCCGCCCACAGCAGCACCAAAATTCGGGATAAATACCGTAAAAGAAGGGACAACATCAGCGAGCGAGAGAGAGAGCGCCCGGCGGCAAAACCGGAGACAACGCAAAGGCAAAAAGAAGAAGAAACAAATGGCGGGGGCGGTTATTTGATGGATTAGTCGCGCTCGTCCTCTTCCGAGAGGATCGTCAGGGTTTTCTGGGTCGAGAGCGCGATCGTGATCGTCTCCTCCACGAGGTCGTCGTCGTGCACCTCCGCTTCCGTGTCGATGCCGTCTGCAAGGAAAGATATATGAAAATGTATGCACGATCTTTTGAAGCATCGGAGGAGGTTTTTGCAATTCTTTTTGATGTGAAAACCTTTCCTCAAGAATTCAGATTACTAGTAATGTAATAGAAAGTATTTTAACAGTTTTCCTGTTAAAATTTAGCTATCTTTAACTAATTTAAATTCCTAAAACAATTGAGCAAGCTTGGAAAATCTTTCGGAAATTGAAATTTAGTCGAAACGTTGCTGTTTTTAGAATTTCTGAAATTAAATTCGTACACTTTTTAGAAATAGCAAAAAACCCTGTAGAAACAGTTCCCTTTTAATCATACATAGGTTCTCCGATAAAACTGCTAAAATTCAAGTCGTAAACAATTTTAAAAACCTTGAAACACCCTTCAAAATTTCAAATTTTGGCGAAACATTGCTACCATTGGTATTTTTAATAAAACAAAAATTTGTACATTTTTGAAATAGTAAAAAGGTATAGACACTCTCCCGCTTTTCCATAAAAAACTTGGCCTAACAAAAGTCTCTTCCACCCCCGATTTTGCGCACCAAAGATCCGTAAAAAGTATAAAACATACTGCGCAACTGCAGTCGATCGGCCTTCGTCTTCTCGATCAGGTCGAGATTCCGCCGGCGGATGACGTCGAACGCGCCCATGATCTTCCGGCGCTTGTCGATGACCTCCTGGCTGGCCTTGACCTTCTCCTCGTTGTCCTCGCGGTCGAACTTGGCCGACGTCGTCTTCAGGTTCTTTCTGAAACAAGAGTCATTCGGAATTCCATGGAAAACAAACCGAATCTCCTTGATCTTCTGCTCGGAGAGCTTGACTGGCGGACGTGGCCGCCACTTGAATTGCGTCATGCGGTCGAGGTTCTTGCGCAGAAGTTCACGGCCCTAAAGCCGAATTTTGGTGATGTTAAAATTTCTCACCTGGAACGTGTATAACCGGAAGCCGAAATCGCTGCCACGAGCGCCAACGGCACAGCACGAGACGAAGTAACGGCCGGTCGGGTCCCAGTAGGCCTTGTTGAAGAGCGGATGTTCGGCGATAGACGTGCGCTTGACCTCTTGGCCGTTGGTGTCGACGAAGATGATGTTGCCACCAGTCGAGCCGAGGGCCAGGATTGCCAGCCTAAAAAAACAGAAAATTAAAGTTATCGATGAATCGAAATACGAGGGAGGCATATGCCAATAAAATGTTCTAGACCTCAAATTTTGCCGATTTCAGATTTTTCTCATTTGCTCATTTTTGTCGCTATTCATACAAAAAATCAGAACGTGATTTTGGGCGTGACCAAGGGAAATTCGAAACGTCCACGCTTCAGATTCACAGTTCATTTTCGTGCCGTAATTCAAACCTTGGCACTATTTTAAAGTTACAATGTCAAATTCCTCACCATCCACCAGCCGGCGCGAAGCACACCGTATTCAACGACACGCCGGCTTCGAGTTGTCCGATGCAGACGGGCGAGTGCTTGAGCGGCTCGATCCGGTAGATGAACGGGGTGGCCTTGGCTTGGCTGCCGATGAGCACGCAGAATTTGTCACCTGAAAAGCCATATTGGAATCGAAAGCCGATGATTTTCAGTTTAACAACCTAATTTTTTGCAGCTTTTTAAGTGTTCATAATTTTTGCCTTTTCCGCATTCCGGCATTCCTGGTAACAAAATACAGAAATAGAAAAACGTAACGGATGCGGCGAAAAATGTCTATATCGAAAAATATAGCAAAACGAATTAGGCTTAGCGAATTTAGGACAACAAAGGCGCGCAGTTTTTCCTACGTTCCTAAGTCTTTAAAAAACCACTAAAATATACCATTCGGCTCCCAGCCAAAGTTGATGAACGGTTCGGAAAGTGGCAGGTGCATGATGGCAATGTCCTTCTTGTTCGACAGCTCGAAGATTTCGAGGTGGGACTTGACGCCGCCGACGTATTTCACCTCGCCGTTTTCTTTTATCGTCTTCTTGTTATACCTAAAAACAAAGATAAAATAACGCCATGCAAACACTCAATATACCTGACTGTATGAACGGCAAGTCGTGCTCCGCTTTCTTGCCAGAACATTTGCGCCTCCGCCACGTTGAAGACACGGCCCGAGCGCAGCTTTTCGCCGGACGGGATGCTGATCAGCCCGAATTCGGCGGGGATGGGTTCGCTGGCCTAAAAAGAAAGATAATTTACAAAACTTTAATTCCGATACCTCAGAGTAGTAGGCGATGATATTCTTGTCTCCTGGGGACCAGCTGAACTGCCTGATGTTCTCGATGACAAGGTAGCGGTTGCCGACGAGCTGCAGCGTCTCCGAGTCGAACACGGCGATGCCGTTGACCTTCTTTTGCTTCTCGAGACGATCACGCTCGGGCACTTTTGGGCACGCAAAGTACTTGTCGTCGTGGGACCATCTAAAAGTAAAATTACAGATTTTAAAAAAGGGGTTGTTTCGCGAGACGGGCAACAACAAGATTTTCTGATCTACTTTGAGCTAGCGTTGCTCCAAGGTTTTTTTGAACTTCAACTGCGAAAATACAGAGCCTCAGCCCAAAATTCAGATTTACAAACCTCTTTCTTAGCTTTCTAAAGTGTTTTTACTATTAATTTATAAAAATTCTTACGAAAACGCCAATATAATACGTTCCACGAAATTACTGACATAAATGCTCTCATAGGAAAAAAATCAAATATTGCGACCAACATAAAACGAATTTCTCATAATTCGAGATTGCAAAGGCCAATAAAATGTACTGGAAGAACGGCCAGCAGGGCATCTCGTTGCGTAGTGTGAGGGCGTAGAGCGAGAATCCCTTCAGCATCTCTCCTGTTCGGATGTCCCAAAGTTGGAGGCAGTTGTCGTCTTCGCCCCATCTCGAGTTGGCCGGCGCGTAGGTGACCATGAAGCTATAAAGAGAGATTAGAGAAAGGATCAGGATAACGTACTTTTCACAAGGGGAAAAGTCAAAGTATTGGACGCCGATGTGTTCGAATCGGAGGTAACGTTGGAACTTGGGGCCGCCCCACAATGCTATACCACGGCCGTGGATCGTCGCCAGGTAGCTGCCATATGGGGTCCATTTGAAGACGGACTCGGTCCAGTTCTGGAAAAGAAAATTATAAAATTTTATGAACAAAACCGCAAAATCGGGCAGCGGTCTTTTTTCTATAATCAAAACATTCGAAAACCCAGAAAAAGGTTGAAACCCGGCAGTTTCCGTTAGATGATTGTTCATCTACGTTACGTTTTAAGATCAAAGTTTTGCGAATCAAAGTAAAAACCGTGTATCAACAGCTGCTCTTGAGAACAGAAAAATTCGGCTTCTCGATTTTGCGCTATAACGAAAAAACCTCACAAAAAGACATAGAAACGGGCAAAAAATTTTTGCGCATCTTTCGGCACGAGCAAGAGAACTTTTCAAACGCTCTTCCGACTCAAAAACAAGCGTGAGTATTACGCACAGGTTTCTGGCCCTCATCGGCGACTTCGGGCTCGTGTCCCTTGACGTGCCAGTAGATTCCGACGTGCGGCACGTGGTGGTTGTCCTCGAACTGGACGGCGAATTGATCGCGGCACCGCGGGTTCTGCATCCACGACCACAAATCGCCCTAAAATACAATGAAAAGAAAGAAGATGCAAAACGTACGACATTGACATATTCGTTGGGCTTGGGGGCTTCCCATTCCTCGTCGGGTTTTTCCATCGATTTCATGTCGGCGATCTGGAATCGGATATTCTCGTAAAAAAAATTATAGAGCTGATCCCACCGAAATGGCCGAAAACGCGTGGTTCTTGTCGAGCCGGTAGCCGTTGAGGACGGTGAGGGCGTACTGGGCAACATCTTTGCTCTCCCATTCGACGAAGAGACAACCCTAAACAACACTAATTCAAACAAAAAAGAAGATTACCTTTGTATTCCCATCGGCATCGACCGGGTACTCGACCTTGTTGCTCGTGTTGATGCCGTTGAGCACCTTCGCGACGACGGCCTAAAAAAAATAAATCAGAAAATTCTGAAAAATCTTACCTGCAACTTTGGGAACTTCTCTTTGTTGACGATGGGCAGGCCGAAGAGGATCAGGCAGTTCTCCTCGTACTCGTCGATGAGCGGCTCTTGTTTTAGCACGTCGCCGAGCAGTTCTAAAATAAACAAAAATGTTTTCTTGCCTAAAAATTTATACCTTCATCTGCGATATCATCCTCAAAGTCCTCTGGATCGTCGAACGAGGGCTCTACCTCCTCATTCTCCTTGTTCACGTCTAAGTCGACCATCTTGTTGTTTGAAACGATGCTCAGGGCCAGGCAGTTGTACTTGATCGGGTTACACTGGAAAAAGGAGGTTATGCAAGCCAAATCCAAGAAAATAAAGTTTAGTGAAAACAATGAGCTCTTCTAAACGTAATATTGCAATCAAAAAAGTGTATTTGGGTCAGAAGCCTTTAGGCCGAGTAATCTAAGTGTTTTTAGTGGCTAAAACGCGAAATGTTCACCGAAAGGCGTCAAAACAGGGGAAATAAGCTGTGAACCATCGGAAAACATTGTAAGTCTCAAATTACAACAATACAGTCAGGAAAACGACAAAAAGGCGACTATCGACTTTTTGACGGCAATTTTGAGGCCCAAAATTTCAGAGCCAGGGGCTTTTAGGCGCAACCGAATGCGTTTTTCTCGATGCTGATCATTTTGCGCAGCGTAAAAAAGCATAAAACCAAGAAAAGCGCAAGAAAATCGACGTAAAATTCAAATAATATATGCTTTGGCTAGGGTTTATGATGAAAAGGAGGGCCGTCGGGGTGGCCCGAAAAGCAGCACGGGTACTGTGGATGGGGCAGGCTTTAGGCGAGGGAGCCGGATGGCGATTACCCGCGCTGGGCCTCGACGCAAAAAAAGCTTTGAAGTTTTATAAAAATTGTGGACATTTTTAGCCATTTTAGAAAGGGGATCAAATCGATGGGGAACATCGGGAAGTGAAAAAAGAAGTCACTTGATTGCCATCACGGTTATGAAATGGACCTGAAAAATCCGGATTCGTAGGTTTTGGCGCGATGCCAATACTTTGAAATTTGCCACTTCTCGGCGTAACTGTTTTTTATCTAAATCCCGTGTAAATCCTTCAAAAAATTGGTTATCTTCTATTCCAGGACCGTACTGTTTCTAGGAAAACGCTTTTTCGGCCTGAAACCCCCGCTAATGAACAAGCGCCGCCGTAATAAAAAAAATATAAATATTTACAGCGCTGACCCTGGCCCGCGGGGCAGCGCCGACCCCCCGGGGGTAAATCAACATCCCATACACCGAAACCCGACCAAAACGCCCTGGCCCCGGACCCGTCCGAACCGGTCCTAGGGGTCCCGCAGCGATCCGGTCGGACGGGCAGGCGGGCGGGCGGACGGACGGGCGCACGGACATTAGAAATTTATATATAAGTGATGCCTTGCCCATCCCTTTAAAGTTGACAGTCTCTCGCGTGATTTGTTTTTCTTGTGAAATCACTCCCCCCGACCCCCTCTATTTTCACATTGTCACCCCCGTTTGCCGGCGACAATCAGGCATTTTGGCCCGAAATTTTTCCTCCCAAAAATTCCCCAAATTTGGGCCTCTCACGCGAATTGGGTCGGTATTCCCACAGCTGCTAATTAATTTGGAAGGAAGGGGAAAAGCCCGAATTGTGTGAAGAATTACCCGGGCAACGCCGCTAATTGTGACGGGTCCGCCACCGGTAGCTCACCAAATCACTTTTGGCCCCAAGTGTTTTTGGGTGTATTTGGGACTTCCTGCCTTGAGCTCGAGAAAAATGGTGGTGCTGCAGCCGGAAGATTTGGTGGGTTGAAATGAGAATTCAGGCCAAAGGGCAACGAGCAGAGGTTATTTTATCTTCGTTTGGCCTTTTATCCAAACCCAAGCCCACGTCTAAGCCAAGCCTATGTCAGAGCCCTACGCCTAAGCCTAAACGTCAGCCCAAACCTAAATCTAAGCCTAAGCCCGACCTAAGCGAAACCAAGCCTGGACAAAGTGCTCTGCACGAAGCCTAAGCCGAAGCCGAAGCCTAATGCTGAAGCCTAAGCCTAGGCCTAAGCCTAATCCTAAGCCGAGACCTAAGCCAAAACGTAAAACCAGACTTCGACGCCCCCTTCTAGGACGAATTCGAGAAGCTGCTCGAGGACCACAGCTCCCGGCTGATCGTCGTCGACTTCTACGCCACGTGGTGTGGCCCGTGCAAGATTATGGGGCCCAAGCTTAGCGTGAGTACATTCTAAAGGGATAGAAAAGGTAGGAACCCAGAGATTCGATTACAGTAATACTCTGAAAATCAGCCGAAAACCTTAAAAACCCGAAAAACACGCATTTTTAGAAAATGTCCGACCAGATGAACGACATCGTCTTCGTGAAGGTGGACGTTGATGAAAATGTAAGAAATTTTCCGATCTTCGGACTTAAAGGGGCTAGAACCTCGAGAATCAACCCTGGTCAACGGCTAGGCCTAGACAGCAACGTAACGCTCCTAATAACAAGCGTTTAGTGAGACCTTAAAGCTAGCATAAGTGGCATTTGGAGTGTCGCGTAGCTGTCGAGACCTAGTCCATTCAAGGGGGCCGATTATCGCACTTCCTAGCGCCTCTAAAGCCGGGAAAATTCTAATTTTTCAGGAAGAAATCGTCTCCCGCTACCCGATCAACGTCATGCCCACCTTTATTTTCATCAAGGACGGCGAGCAAATTGTGAGGAACAATTTAAAAGCCATTTTTCTAACTTCTTAGGATTCTGTCGAGGGCTCGATGGAGGAGCAGCTCGGCAGAAACTTGCTGCTCACCGTTAAAAATAGATAACGAAGCCTTCGCCTCTTTTTTCGTTCTCTCTAGCTGGGTCGGCTCTCATCTCTCTCTCCTCCCTCCCCCTCCCCCCCCCCCTCTCCCCCCCCCCTCTCTCTTCTCTCTCTCTCCCTCTCCCTCTATCTATCTCTCCTCTCTCGGTAGCTCGTACTTTCTCGCTTCCCCTTATTCCCTCTCGTGCTCTCGTTCTCCCTTCACTCTCTTGGGCTCCTTCTCTCGATATGTCGTGCTAACTCTTTATCTCCTATCGCTCTCCCGTGCCTCTCCTTCTCACATTCCCTACTTCTCTCGGACTCCCTCTCTCTCTCTCTCACCCACTCTCTCTCTCTCCTCTCTCTCTCTCTCTTTCTCACTTTCCTACTCTCTCTCTCTCGATGTAATTTCCGAAACACTCCTATTTTTTCAATAAATTTTTATCAGCTCTACAGTAAGCCGCAGTCATACAAATCGTATACAAGTCATCACAACTACCGTAGTATTTGAAGCATAATCCAGTGGGGGGCAAAATTTGCATATTTTCGCGCGTGGGGTATACAGTAGCCCATCGTTACCGTAACCCTGTCAGAGGGAATTGAATCACAGCCTTCAGCAATAGCTAAAAAATCGAAAAAGTATAATACAGTACTGTTAATACAATTTTATGGGTGATTTGCATATATTTAAGGCAAGGAAAAAAATACATAAATACAGGACTATCAAGGGAATACGGTAGATTACAGTAGTAGTATTCACAGATGCGCTTAAAAAAGGTAAAAATTGCTCGAATCGAAGCTAGATGGGTGAACTAGAATCGTAGTCAAAACTAGATGAAAAATCATAATTAAGCATTAAAAATCGATAATTAGGATGAAAATAAAAAAGCTGGCCGTACGCAAGCACCACGTGACGCTTTTTAAAGGAACCGGTAAGGCAGTGACCATGGATTTTGTTAGCTTTGGATTTTCGCCCAATTTTCCAAATTTTGCCGCGATACGCCGCGCGTGGAATTTGACGTAGATTGCGGGCCCATCACGTTACGTGTCGCTCTGCGTTGCGTATCGCGTCGCGTCGCGTTTCGCGTTGTGTAGCGCGTGCCATTTTACGTTTCGCGACGCTCGCGTCGCGTTTCGTGCCGCTTTGCGGGTAGTGACGCGCTGCGCGTCGCGCCGCGGGCAGATCCACAATAAATCTAGACTAACGAAATCCATAGTAATGTAATGCCTTGCTAAAACCTTTAATCTATGGGAGGGACGTTTTTTGGCAAGTCTAGCGAAAAGAAAATTGTTTTTTTAGCCGTTTTAAAGGGACGAGGAAGGCTGGCGGAACAGTTTGGCAAGCTGCCAAATCCCTACCGTAGTCGAGTTTTTTACATATTTTTGCCTTCCAAGCCCCTTTAAAGTCAAATTTCTACCTGGGGGGAATTTGCATCGACTTGAACACGTTCAAGCAATATTATATAAACAAAAAGGACGGTTTTTGAAAAAAATTGCGCTTGCTGTCGTGGTCCCTTTAAACCTATGCGGTCTAATGGTGGTACTGAACATCTGTAGTGACGTCATCAGCCATAGAAGAATGGTAGTCGTCGAGGGAATCGTCGCGGGACCTCAAGGGTGGTGACAGTAAGACGTGCCCGCGACGCGACCGCGCCTCCTGGCAGGCTCGCAGGATTCGACATGAGGCGCCGCCTCTGAAAATTCGAGTTGTTATTTTAAGAAATATGTGAAATACGAGATGTGGAATTCCAAAGAGTTCAAGCCGTTCAGCTGCAGCTTTCCTTGCAAAAAACTATCGAATTTGCATCATTTCAATGAGTTCAACCCTGTCTTAGCGAGGGTAAGCTAGCAGAGATCTCTTAGGAAAATACTGCTTGTTTTCTAAGAAATCCCTCAAGTTCAAGGAGTTCATCAACAGTGATAGAACATGGCAAGCTAGCAAAGGTTCTTTGAGAAAGTACTTTAGAAAACTCACGCAACGCCACACTGCCTCAGCTCCTCCCTGCCGACGTACTCCAAGATGTCCGGCTTTGTGTAGCCCTCTCTGATGATGCAGGCGATTGAGTGGTCATCGACATCCAGACTTCGCAGCCAGGTGACAAGCTCATCGGCGTGTCTGCAAATGGGCAGGTTAGCAGGGATTCGTTTTTCACTCTCTCTATCTCGCTAGCTCTATCTCTCTCTCTCTCGCTCTCTCTCTATCTCTCTTTCTCTCTACTGACACTCACTTCGGTAACGAGTTCTGCGGTGAGGGAGCGCTGGACGACGTCGCCGAGCCGTTCGCCATGCCATTCGGGAGGGTGGAGAGGCCTTGTAGCGGTGGCACTGAAAAATTGTGAATTGGACGAGACAGAGAGAGACAGAGGGAGAGAGAGGGGGGAGAGAGGAGAAAGACTCACTCGGACGTTCTGACACCTCTCGCAGCGTCGATATCTTCCGCCGCTTATCGTCGATGACCAACCGGAGCAGCGTGTTCAGCTCGCGCTCCACCTCGAGCAACCTGAAAACGAGGTTATTAGAATTTTCAGGGCCAGACAGCGGAGATATGTGGAAACAACTGACTGATCGAAGAGCTGTCGATTCTCCTCGTGGACATTCTTCAGGTTATCTCGTCTCTCGCGTACCACCGACGAGTCGAAGGCGGGCGGCGCGGATGGGGGACGGCTGTCTCCGGTTTCTGCTGAAAAATTGGGCTAGGAATTTTCTCTAGCCTGCCCGTTCTATTCCCAAATGATCTCTGCTAGCCTGCCCCTTCCATTCCCAAATGATCTCTGCTAGCCTGCCCATTCCATTCCCAAATGATCTCTGCTAGCCTGCCCCTTCCGTTCCCAAATGATCTCTGCTAGCTTGCCCCTTCCATTCCTAAATGATCTCTGCTAGACTGTCCGTCCCTTACCTTCACTAACAGCACTCTCCCGACTGACGGATGGTCGTTGGACTCCGCTCGTTGACGGCGAATTGATATCGTGGACCTAAAAATGTAATAATTTAGCAAAATCAGGTATAGAATTTAGTATCGTAATCGAATACCATACCTGGAGTACCGCCGACAAATCAGGGCTGAGGATTTGGACGGCAGTTTGCACAGCTGATCGGATCAGATTGTCCAGGGCGAACATCCTGAAAAAAGAATGTTTTGGATGAGATGATTTTGAAGATAGTTTCGAAGTGGTGCAGGCTAGCAGAGGACCTTTAGGAACTTATTAAGCATAGGATTTTTTATTTTACGAATTCCTCAAAGTTCTCTGCTAGCCTCCTGTTTTTAACGACTTACGACCAGAATTTCAGGGGTTACTTGTTCAAAATGAGCATCAGGTTTTTCAGTTTCTGTGAATGCTGCAATAGTCCCTGCTAGCATGCCGGTATTTTGGTATTTTAGAGTACGGAAAGTACACAAAAAAACAGGGCAAGCTAGCAGAGATTTTAGTGGAGTCCAAGGGTCTAGCAAGAAATTCACCGCAAATTCCTAATGGTCTCGGTAGCCCTCCCCTTGAGCACCATATTGGCTTTTTCAGGATTCCTTAATGGTCTCTGCTAGCTTGCCTTTCTCACGTGCCTTTAAAACCATAAATAGACCTCACCAATGCGGCTTGATGATCAACTTCCGGAGCACCGGTTGCATCGCGCCGGAAAAGTCATACAGTGCCAGGTTTATCTAAAAATGACAAAAGCTTTTAGAATCTATTCGATTTTATTACCTGAGAAATTGCCGTCGGCTCGTAGTCGAGGAGCGTTCGAGGTCATTGAGGCAATCCTGAAAAATTACAGTGCATGAAGTGGTCTCAAAAATAGTCTTAAAAATCGTAATAATTTTATAGCGCGCGGCAGCATTCAAACTTCGTAAAAATTTTGCAAGCAGTACCAAGGCTTTTAAAAGCATTATTAACAACTATAACTCTCAGAAAAAGTAATATAAAATTTGTATAAAAATATATTTCTGTACCTTAATCGGCTGCACGTCCTTCGACAGCAAATAATTGCGCATCCCGTCCAGCAGGGTACGAAGCATATTTCTGGAAAACATTGCGTTAAATCGGATATTTCAGACTTTTCAAAGCTCGTTAGCCGAATTACCTCGTGACGTAAATGGTCGACTTTGCGTTCTGCATCAACTGGTTGAACCAGATGTGGACAATCTGGAAGCAAAATAGCCGTTTTGGATCCAAAATGAACTCTTCTGGCCTGCCCCTTCCATTCCAAAATGATCTCTGCTAGTCTACCCCTTCCATTCCCAAATGATCTCTGCTAGCCTGCCCCTTCCATTCCCAAATGATCTCTGCTAGCCTGCCCCTTCCATTCCCAAATGATCTCTGCTAGCCTGCCCTTTCCATTCCCAAATGATCTCTGCTAGCCTGCCCTTTCCATTCCCAAATGATCTCTGCTAGCCTGCCCCTCCATCCCTCCAATTCCCAAAGAATCTCTGCTAGACTGCCAGGCCGGCTAGCAAAGATTCTTAGGAAAACTATTCCACGCCCAAAATCCACCGCACCTCCTCCTTATATTCGTCATAAAATTGGCGAGCGTGTGGCGGCGTTCCGAGTCTTTCCGAAGCATGAAGAACCGCTGGTTTCCGCTCTCATCCGATACCGTACTAAAGGGCAGATTTTAGCAAAGCATAAAATTTTAAGTGTCAAAAAACAGCACGATAACGGGCCCGCCGAACAGGCAGCATCAACTGAAAATTGCGCACTACAGATTAGCTACCGGAAATCGGGGAAAAATAGCTTTTAAAAATGGGAAAATAATCTTCACGTTTAGCAAAAAAATTAGCGAAATGTTAATGAAATTGAATTAATTTGGCTAATTTTACGTGGTTTTTCACGTTTTGAGATAATTTTAACTTTTTAACTTTTTAAAAACGTTTTTATATGCAAATGCAGAGCATGCAGCACGATACGATGAAAAGAGCCGGACTGGGGGTCAAATGGCATACTGTAGGGGTGCTGTGAGAGAGTACGGAACGCTGCGCAACAACCCCCACTACTACGGTAACGAGCCATGGATCGGCGAGACGAGGAAAGAAACTTGCTCTGTGTACGTGAATAAGCGTGGGCCGCTATTCCTGCAAAAATTGGGAGGTGAGGGAGTGATAGATAGAGAGAGAGAGAGAGAGAGAGAGAGAGAGAGAGAGAGGGAGAGGGAGAGAGAGAAAGAGAAAGAGTTGAGAGAGAGAGCGAGAAAGAGTTGAGAGAGAGCGGGAAAGAGCTGAGAGAGGGGGAGGGAGTGAGATCGAGAGTGAGAAAGATAGAGAGAGAGAGAGAGAGAGAGAGAGAGATAGAGAGAGAAAGAGAAAGAGAGAGAGAAGCCAAAGCCGAGCGCAGACCAGATAAAAGGGGAATTTTTGGAAAAAGGAAATATCAAGCCAAGACCCAAAAATCTTTTGCTAGTAAAACCATGTAAACAGCAATAAGATTTCGAGGACAGAAATTTAAAGGTAAACAGGAAAAAAAACTGAAAATTAGCATACCGATTCAGCAGCGGTGGATGGCCGACGCTCATCGGAGTCGAAAGGACCGAACCGGGGCTGGTGACGAGTTGCGGCTGCTGTGTTTCATCAGAAATTGGACTGAAAAAGTTCATAGATACTTCCCGAATTACAAAATAAGCTGAATATTTTGTATTTGTCACTACGATACCTGTTCGGCTGGCTGAAGGGGAACATCGGGTTCGGCGAGATGGTCATCGCTGCCTGCGGGTCGGCCGGTGAAGCGGAGAAAGTGCGGTTTCTAAAAATATTGGGTTTTGGTTACAGTAAGCCTAAGCCTAAGCTAAGCCTAAGAATAGCTTAGTAGAAGCCTAAGTCCAGGCCTAAACCTGAGCCTAAGCCTAAGCCTAAGCTAAGCCTAAGCCTAAGCCTAACCTACGCTTAAGCCTAAGCCAAACCGAAGCCTAAGCCTAAGCAGTAAGGTTACAGTAATACACGGCACACAGTACATTAAAAATAGTTTTGGGTAAGGGATAAGTAAAGAAATTGGGTTTTAAAGGGACCGTTTTTGGCTTAAAAGACCATTTAAGGCAAAATCCACAAACCACTAGCCTTAACGGTCCCTTTAAAATCAACTCCGGGGATTTAACAGAGGGCAAGCGGCATACCCTTCCAACCTGGCGTGGTCGATTCGGAGGTGGAGACGCTTCTCTTCTTTTGAGACCGAAGTGGTGCGGCCCTTTAGGGGTCCACCCTCGGCCACCGTAGCCCCATCCGTGGTGGGACCATCTTCGCCCTTTTTCTCGATTCCCATCCCGCCAATGTGCGAGGTGGAGCGTGCGAATTCTTAAAAAAACGTAATAAAATCGATAAACGATATTTCAGCGTTTTCAAGGGCTGTGTCCGAAGTTGATTTTCTACGTTTTTGCACGATGCTCTTAGCCCCGCCCATTTTCAGCGTTGCTCTTTCGATAGCTGACAGCTTATATCGTTTAAAGGGCCAGGAAAGGCATTGCGGTGTTGTTCGGCTGCCGATTCCTTTCCGTATCTGCTACGCAACGCAAGGAGTCGTAATGTGCTACGCACACGTAATGTGCGCGTTGCGTGTTGCGGGTAAAATTCGTAGCGTATCCATAGCTAATAAAATCCATAGTCAGGCCTTGCAATCGAATCCAAATCGTGAAAACGCGGAAAATGCCGACAAACAAACACCAGACAGTCTGAATGCCGACAGCCAAAAACACGACATGTCATAAACCCGATATCCAAAATCCCGAAATACAAAATAGCTGTTTAAAGAGAAGTGGATGTCAAACCAGGGCGAAGAACTTTCGGGATTTTAGCTGTCGAGATTTTGGTTGTCCCCTTTTGACTGTCGGGATTTTGACTCTAGCTGTCGGTATTTTAGCTGTCGGGAATACGGCTAGAATTCGTGCGAATCGACCCCTGATTCGACTAGGTATAGACGGGTACGCTAGGCTCTAAAGTTTTGGTGATTTAGGAAAGCGCTGCCTAGCCAGTATCTTTAAATGGAGAGTGACACCTAGTGAAAGTGCTTCTCACCTCCTTTATGCCGATTCGACGGCTCGATCGTCGGCTTCTTCGTGATGGATCCGCTGCGATTTCTTGAGCTAAACCGTGAGCCCTATTATCTGGGGGGTCGGCACAATACGACGAACAGGAAAATGGAAATTCTCTCAAAATCTGTTGATTTTTTATGGAGCCATCAAGGCAAAATCTCGCTCAAAATACCTAGTTCTAGACGATATCCACTCAAAATAATTATGGATAATTTAGGGTATGGATTTTGACTTCATAGTTCCTTTAAAAACGATAGATAGACAGTAAAGATGTTGAAATTGGAATAAAAAACTCACGACACAATCCCATTAATGTCCTCGATGAGCTTGGCGGCTGTGGGGCGAGCGGTTGGGTCGGGGTCGAAACAACTAAAACAAGATTTGTAATTTTGCAAATTGAATACTTTTGGAATGCAGAGGGAAGAAAGAGAGAGAGACGGGGGAGAGAGAGAGAGAGAGACATTTTGATCGCTACCTCTTGATAAACTGGACACATTTCTCTGTCAGTTTCTCCTCGGGGATCGGTGGGTGGCATTTGAACATGCCGACACGGAACAAGGCAGCTTCAGGTGATAGGAGCTAAAATTTAACGTTTTTGGAGCGAACAACCGTTAGATATACCTCCAAGAAAGGCGGTTTCCCGGTGGCCATCTCGACCATGGTGCAGCCAAAACTCCAGATATCGGCCGGGGCACCGTATCCGCGCTGTCCGTGATCGATCACCTCGGGCGCCATGTAGACCAGGGTGCCTGAAATGTCAGTGTTGGCCATTGTGCTCGAAGTTTCCCAACAAGTCTCTGCTAGCCTGCCCTTCCATTTCCTCAAAGAATTGCTGCTAGCCTGCCCCTTCCATTCCCAAATGATCTCTGCTAGCCTGCCCCTTCCATTCCCAAATGATCTCTGCTAGCCTGCCCCTTCCATTCCCAAATGATCTCTGCTAGCCTGCCCCTTCCATTCCCAAATGATCTCTGCTAGCCTGCCGTTCCATTCACAAATGATCTCTGCTAGCCTGCCGCCTCGAGAATTCAAATTCCGTACCCGTAAAAGACGCTGTATTCGGGTTGAGGCCAGCGAGTCGTTTGCACGTTCCGAAATCAGAAATCTTGCAGACTCCGCTGTACGTGTTCACGAGCACGTTATCTCCTTTAATGTCGCGATGGACAATTTTTTGCTCGTGGAGGTATCTGGAAAAAATAATTAAAGGTTGAGCGTCTCTCTCGCGCGGGCTCTCTCTCGCTCTCTCTCTCTCTCTCTCTTTCCCCCCCCCCCCCCTCCCTCTCTCTCTCCACTTACTTGAGTCCTCCGAGGATCTGCTTTCCATAAAGGACCATCGGCGGCTCGTTGAGTGCTCCCCATTTTTGGCGCAACAAATTTGAGAGTGATCCTCCCGGGACGTGCTCCATGAAGATCAGGAAGACGTCGTTGCCAAAGTCGCTAAAAATATATATTGAGCAATTCTGAAGGTGAATTAGCTATCGTAATCTATTTCCTTGGGCTGGGCAAGCTAGCAGAAATTTAGGAAGTCGAAAAGAGTTTCTTTGAGACTTCAGAATCGGGGATTTTCAAGCGATAATTTCCTAATACGAATTATCTATCGTAAGCGATTTCCTCGACCGAGCAAGCTAGCAGGGATCATTAGCGAAAAAAACGCACCGTTTCACCAGATCACAACCCAGATACTGTACAATATTGTTGTGACACAACGTCGAGTGGAGCTGGATCTCTTCCATCAACGGTTGCACCTGAAGGGGTACGGTAATCAGGGCAACGTCTAGAATCCACGCACCTCCTCGTCGAATTTCACTTCGATCTCCTTGACGACAATCTGGCGTTGCGTGGTGAGGTCGCGGGCCGCGTATACGGTACCTGAAAAGCCGATTAGAGTGCTGTAAAAATTTCCAATTTTTTGCAAAAGGTAAAAAACTGGCTTAACATGTTAAAGAGGACACAGATTACGGTAGGAATAAAAAATCCGATTTTTGTTCTTTCGAAAAAACCGCAATATTGTCTATTAACTTACCGTATGTTCCGCTGCCGAGATTCACGCGATTCCCCTGCTTGTCCGTCTCGTATTCGAACTGAAAAAACGTGATTTTTCTGATGAGCTACATAAGTTTTCTGGAAATTCCGGTACGCTACGCATTGCGAAATAAACTACGTACATTTACGTTCTCTTACGAATTTTAAGTACGCTACGTATTCTACCCAGGTTTGCACGTTTCGATACGTTTACATCAGTAACTTCCATACTTCTACGATTTTTCGGATTCTATTGACGGATTTAGCTATCATAATGGATTACCTACGGCTTGGCCAGCAAGCAGAGATTCTTTGGGATTCTTAGGACTGTAAGGATCCAAGACACGGGACTTTATATAAATAAGTGCAGGCTAGCAACGTCACTTTGAGGCAATCTACGAGGTGCGTTTTATTTGAATACGCCCTTATTTTGGGTTTGCGTAGCTGTCCGGACCTAGGCAATCGAAAGGGTCGGTTTTTCTGTTCTTCCCGTTCCCTTTAAAAAGTTTCGATATCCTAGCGAAATCAGCAAAAATCAAAAAACTCAAAAACATTTTGTCGGTGCCGTACGAAGTGGACGACTGATGGGCGGGGGTCGCCACCAGATAATAGCACCAATGTTGCTGTTGCTCACATTTGAAGCGCCACGCCCGTGGTGGACGAGGCGAATGGAAATGGAGCGCTGGAGTGCCGCGGCGGGGGGTCGAACCCGGGCCATGAGGCGCGAGGGGCTGGGGTGCTAGCCACTAGGCCAAGGGGCGGAGTCGGAGAGAGAGAGCCGGGGGTCTTTTCAGCTAGGGGTCACACCCCCAGCCCTGGCCCCAAAAAATTATCGTTGTACCTGGAAAACTGAGCAAAAGTAGGGCAAAAAAAAGTAGAATTTAATGCCGATTTTTGGCTATCGTACCCCCCTGCAAAAACAGGAAATTTCTCACATCCTTTTGCCTGAAAACTGCCAAAAACACAGATTCAAGCAGCGATTTTCAGCTTTTCTTTAAATTACATTTTCCGAAAATTTCCTCTGCTAGTCTGCCATGAAATATTATGCCCGTTTAGCGCTACAGTATAGGAGCCCATCTTAAAAAAAGATTAAGTAAGAATTTTTAGCTACAGGACGCTGAATTTTTGGCGAAAATTGCGTTTTTGCTTTTTTATGTTTTTCGCGCTAAAATTCCGCAAATTGTCGCTGCTAGCCTGCCCTAAAAATTATGATATTCTCGTAGCGGCCGTAGCCCTAAGCCGGGAATTTTGAATCTATTTCGCGGAGGACAAAAAAGGAGTAAAAACCAGTTTTGGTAAGTCCGTGGAATTAGATGTTGTGATTTTTCTCAAATGCTCTCTGCTAGCCTGCCCAATACAAACCTGCATCTTGTCATAGTCAATGTCGTTGAGAACTTTTCCCATATTGTCCGCTCCCTGCATCATTTCTTCGAGGGCAGCGATAACCCTAAAAATGGGGGACATACGCACTTGGTAGCGAGCCAACCGATTACGCGATGAAAAAACGAGGGAGAGTGTGAGAGGGGAGAGCGAGAAAGAGAGAGAGGGAGAGAGAGAGAGAGAAAGAGAGAGAGAGAGAGAGAGTGAGAAAGGATGAGAGTGAGAGAGATAGAATGAGTGAAGATGAGAACGAGAGAGCGAGAGAGACAGAGTGCGAGAGAGAGTGCGAGAGAGTGAGCTGGGAGGTCATACTCCCTTTAATAAACCGTAACCCACTTCGTGCAATGCGGCGCAGAGGGGAAGACGAGGTTGAAATCGTCCGAGTTCTCGTGTACGTAGAGAAACATGCTACGGTCATCTCGCTTGCTCTTCGACACGGCCTTGATGTTTGGGGCGGTGAAGTGCCAGCGGTGGATACCTGAAAACACAGTTTATTTTGAAATTTTTAGTTTTATTCTTTTTTTTATTAATGCGGATTCTGGCATTTTTCTATCCACAACCCTAACTCCGAAAACGTACATAAATTGTGAATGCTTGGAACTTGCTCGTGCACATTAGAACATTTTTGGTATAATAACTCCGAATAAAACCAAATAAATTATATTCTGGGCGCAGGCTACGCAACGATACCGTCTAACGGTCTGCCGAACGGGAAATGCCGCAGCGGGATTTGCTCTAAAAAATTTCGGAATGTTTTGAATTTTTGGAAACGGCAAGAATTGTGAATTAGTGAGCGAGAGAGGAGAGAGAGAGAGAGAGAGAGAGAGGTGAGAGAGATAGATAGCGAGAGAGCACGCGAGAGTTGAGCGTGAGAGCCGAGCTAGAGAGAGCGAGAGAGAGAGAGAGAGAGGAGAGAGAGAGAGAGAGGAAGAGAGAGAGAGACACCAAAATAATAAATACAGTGGGCGCAGGTCAAAAACTAAGGAGGCACTCCAAGATACCCGCGGAATTTGAGGGAGCGCCGAAAAGCGGATCGAGCAGCTCGGCCAGCTGGTTTGACCTTTTTTCTAAATCAATATTACAGTAGCCTTTTGTTAAAAATTTAAGACAAAATTCTGCATTTTTAATTTTTGAACAACCGAAATTCGGCTTTTTAACAAATTTTATCAGGATTAGTTTTACTCACCAGGCGGCGGCTTCTTGTGCTGCGAGTTTTCGAGGACGTGCGAGAGGATGATCGACCCCTCGCCGAGGTTCATCGTCAGGAACGAGGGCGAGAATTGCTGGAAAAATAAATTTTCTGAAAATTTTATTTGAATTTTGGCAAAACCCCCAGAAAAAGTCCCAAAATTAGCCGTCAAAATTAAAAATCAAAGTAGGGAACGTCTTCCCACTAATGCGAGAGTAAGCCGGTAGAGAAAGAAGGGCGAGAGAAGCGGAAAATTTGCTCAAAAAATTGCCAAAATTATTGAACCCGTTTGAGACCGACCCGATTGTAGTGCGGGTAGCACCGGGCGTAAAAAACGTTCTCCTTAAATGTGGGAAATGGTTACGATAAGAAAATCGGGCCGATTATCCGCCGAGTGTAGAGAATGGATTACGATATGATGAAGCCGAATTCGATTACGGTATGGTTTGCCTTAAAGGGACGGTGACAGCAGACCTTGAGCTCCTGGATGAGGACCGGGAAACGAGCGCAGTGGACTTCGGCCGTCTCGCTGTCGGTGGCTTCCATGAAGAGCTCGGTCCAGAAGAGGGGTTGTTGTTTGTCCTGGAAAGGGGGGATTAGAGGAGAGCAAGGGGAGAGAGCAAGAGTGAGGAGGAGAGGGAGAGGGAGGGGAGAGAGGAGAGAGGGAGATCGCTTGAAGAGGGACAGCCAGAGAGAGAGGGTGTGCGAGGAAGGCGAGAGAGAGACAGAGAGAACGTGAGAGAGAGAAAGAGAAAGTGAGAGAGAGAGAGCGAGAGGGAGAGAACGTGAGAAAGAGAGAGAGAGAGAGAGAGAGAGGGAAGACCCAAAGAGAGAGAGAGGAGAGGGAGAGAGTGTGAGAAAGAGAGAGTGAGAAGAGGGAGAGGGGGTGAGAGAGAGGAAGAGGGCCTTGCGTTTCTTTAGACTCACCTTCTCAATCGGACTCATCATGGGCGGCGCATCGGTTGATCAGCTTAATATTTTCCATTGTCGAGCGTAGATACCTTAAAAAACAATGAAACATGACTTCACAATCCCTTTAAAATCCCAAAAAAATTCGAAAATTTGCTTACCAAACCGGCTGGCTTCAGCTGGGACATTTTCAGCGCGGCCTGGCAAGCTTTTGAGTGAGTCCTCTGCCCAAGACAGACACCTAAATGTGCGATTTTTTCGGCGGATGAGTGTAAGGTAAAATCTCCACTCCCGAGAGCACGGGGCAGGGAAGCGCGAAGCTAAAAATCAACCCATCCTTTCGACTAGATCTAGACAACTAATTTACAATTCGAAAACGTCCGTAATTTGGCGCGTTTCGTAGCTGTCTAGACTTAGGCGAAGATCAGGGGTTGATTTTGAGACTCCACAAAAGCCTAAGCGGATATAACTGACCTCAAAAACGTCGCCACGTCCCAGTAGTCATAAGAGATTGTAAAGCGCGCTTTCGGCCGAGCAGCGAAGTTGAGCACGAAACCCGATGCAGGACATCTCCTGGTTGTTCTCGAATGTTTCGCCGCGGGCCCGCAGCAGCGTCGCCGGAGTTGATGCCGGAATACTCGAGAACGGACTAGCTCGAACGCCTTGCGGTACCTGGAATTTGATCGTAATCGGAAGTTATGCATCGGAAAATCCGGTTTTAAAGGGACAGTGAAGCCACCGAATTGCCGGTTCCCATTACTAGATCTCGACAGCTACGCGACACCCCAGATAATACGTTTTGATCGTGTTTTTTATAGTCGCAAGACATTGTTTACAAAATCTAGCGGCGTTTATAAGTGTGATCTGGAATCTCGCGTAGTTGTCGAGACCTAGTTGCTTCAGGGGGTCAATTTGGAAAACACAGCATACAACACAGCCCCTTTAAAGCACCAATTCTTTACCATTCAATGGCCGAATCGAGACTCGACTTGTCCTCATAGCCACTGGCGATGAATTTGTCCTTGTAGATGCGGCCGGCCAGGCAGATGATGTCCGGGCTCAGTTCTTGCTAGAGTTATTTCATCGAGCGTAAACATTTCAGAAAAATACCTTCCCGTCCTTGCCATCCTTCCCTTTCTCGGCTTCTTGGACGATGAGGAGTACTGTTTCGAGGGCCTTGTCACGATCTTTGTTTTTGTTGCGGCTACATACGAAATTTTGGGGGTCTATAGATTGCAACACTTGCTCAAAAATCTCTGCTGGATTGCCACGTAGAGCACGACAGAGAGAGAGAGGGAGAGAGTAAGAGCGAGAGAGGGAGAGAGGGAGAGAGAGTTGCAGGGAGAGAGAGAGAGAGAGCGCGAGAGAGAGAGCGTGAGATAGAGATAGAGGGGAAAGATATATAGAAAGCCCTATCAATATTAGAGAGAGAAAGCTAGAGAAAACGAGTGCGAGGTTGAGAGGGAGCATGAGATAGAGAGTGAGCGCGAGATAGAGAGTAAGCGAGTGAACGAGAGAGTGAATGCTAGTGAGAGAGAGGGAGTGAGAGTGAGGGAGAGGGAGAGAGACGTACAACCAGATACACAGACCGACAAAAACAGACTTCGGACAAAAATAACCCACCGATTCAACGCGAACGCATAGTAGAATCTGATCACTTGCGCCGTGTTGACGGCACAATCGGGCACCTTCTTCAGCTCGTCGATCAGCGAGATCATGCCCTCGTAATTTTGTTTGTCCCTAAAATCAAGATCCCCTTCGAATTCCATCCATACCTGTAGCCAAGTAGCAGCTGATGTACCGTATCGACACTTAGGACATCCGGATTGTCGAGTCGGCTTCGCATCTTGTCCAGAAAGTCGTTGGCCTCGTCGACGTCGGTGATCTCACGTACTTTGCGCAGATCGGAGAGAAACTTCTCGCGAGATGAGCGCTGGAATTTGATGGTGAGGAGAAAGAAAGTGAAGCAGGCAGAGGGAAGAGAGAGAGAGAGAGAGAGAGAGAGAGAAAACGAGACTCAGAGAGGAAGTTACAAAAGTGAGTGAGCATGAGCGAAGAGAAGGTCAGAGAGAGAGAGAGAGAGTGATATAGAGAAAGATTGGGACTGAGAGGCAGCTAGAGCGGTAGAGAAAGAGAGCGAGAACGAGCTACCGAAAAAGAGCGAGAGCGGAAAGATAGGGAAAGAGAGATCGAGTGAGATATAGAGAGAACGAGAAAATGAGAATGAGAGAAAATGAGAGAGAGCTAGAGAGAAATTACTCACTTCGCCTCAACTTGCACATTCTTGAGCGCCAGCTTGAGCCGTTGCCGGAACGGGCACAACTTCCCATTCTTCATGCACTCCGCCTTCGAGGCGAACACCGTCGAGTCGCCGAAATTTCCGGGTTGCGCAGCTGTGTTCTGCCGATCTTTTGGCTCCTAAAAATTTCGGTTTAAACTCTTCTGACTAGCGTTTTTGAAGCTTTCAGCGCGTACCACAGATTAAATTTTGGCACCCAACGCGTCAGCAGGGCGTTCACTCGACATCGCTGACCGTAGCCTCTCACCGCCGGCATCGTCGACATCAGGTGCGCACAGTCGCTGTCGTGAAATAGACGAGTAACGGTGCTCAAGTGTTCGCTTCAGCGTCTCGATTTTCCCGTCGGACTCCTCGCTGAGCAGGGTAGGCATGATGTTGTACCGCTGGCCCATGCTCTGGCGAACGCCTGGAACATGGGAATGGTATTAAAAGACCGTTTGCGAGCCACCCCCAGTGGGCTTAGCTGAGTTTTTCGACCCCGTTTTTTGACGGCATCGGATAGAGCATGGTCAAATTAGTAGGGCTGCATAGTTTTGAAAGTTTCAAAAGTTTAATTTTGGGAAATAAATGAACATTAAAGTTGCCGACCTCCGAAAACTATCTCGGCAAATGCCCAACAAAATTTGCTAAAAATTTGTGACAATACTAATTTTGAATTGGGAATCATTTCTCTAATACACTGTTGGCCAGATCATGAAAATGGCCGGAACGTGATTAAATCAAATACTAAAAACAGTTTTTCGACATTTTCGACATTTTAGAGAAACCGGCGCATATTAGCGAAAAGCTGCCATATCCTAGGCAGGCGCACCTCCAGTTTCTGCATCGAATGGTGTATCAGCCCGATATGCGCCGACTTCTCTAAAAATTAGTTTTATCCGCTTTTATGTGTGAAAATGGGGTAAAATTGACCCCGAAAAATGAAATTTTTTGCTTTCGAAAAATCTCTGAGATAAAGAAGTGCATCTAGAAGCCGAGACAAATCGATTGCAAAAAAGAGCAAAAAGAAATTCGGCTTCTTTCGATGTCGCCGGAATCGAACCGGACCGCCGCCTCCGAAGAGGCGCCCGTGGCGCAATGGTAGAGCGTCGGCGGTGCCAATCGGAGGTGGCGCCAGTTCAATCAGCCCCCTCTCAAGAAGCCCGAATTTCTTTTTGCTCTTTTTTGCGATCCAGTTGTCTCGAAAAATAGATGCGCTGCGCCATCTCGGGTCCTCTCTCAGCAAAGAAAAATGCGGAGAAAAAAAAAGTACCACTTTTCACGTAAACGTAAGCGGATACCCCCAGAAAAAGAGAAGTCGGCCAATATCAACGATACGCCATTCGATGCCGAAAGAAAAGAAACAGTCTCGCAAAGGATATAAAAATGAGCGCATGCTGAACTCCAAAATGTCAAAAAATCGAAAAAATGTTTTTAGCCTTGGAGACTGATCACGTTCCGCTGGCCCTGTTCCTGATTCCCCCTGTGTGCGGTAAATGATCCCCACCCCAGGAATAATGTTGGCTCAAGTGCTAACGAAATTTCGTTGGGCAGGGGCGAATCGTGCCCCCCCCCCCCCAACTGTCCAGTTCATTCAAGCTTCAAAGATAAACTTTTGAAACTGGGAAACTATCCCAGCCCTATTGCAAATCAGAGAAAGATCCATTTTATGCTGGATTATAACTTAACCTTTTAAAACTTACACAAGGAGGGGGAGGCCAGTTCGGGTGAGGTCATGGACGGCCTTTTAATTTATGTCAGTTCTGCCTCTCCATCTCATCCTGGCTCTCACGCTCTTGCAGCTCCCCCTCTCTCCTCTCTCTCTCTCTCTCTCTCTCTCTCTCTCTCTCTCTCTCTCTCTCGCTCTCTCCTGCATGAGCGAGAGAGGAGGCAGCGAAAGACAACAATGGAGAGAGAGACAAAAAAACGAGAGAGAAAGAGAGAGAAGCGATAGAGGGAGGAGAGGAGAGAGAGAGGAGAGAGAGACGCGAATGAGGAAATTGCATTTCCAAAACCCACCTATATGATAACATAGCGAGGGTTGCTGCTAAAGTACCCACACGTCGAACGAGAGCCACGTCCGCATTGTAGAACGTGTCGAGCGTGTTCGTCTCGCCAAAGTCCAGTCGGTCGGAACTCGATTCGCTAAAATGAGCCCGATTTTATATTTTTGCTCTGGAAAACGTACGTCAGATGGAGGTTCAACGGGTCGGTGACCTTTGCACGTCGTTGGCGGCGAGTTCACGTTGGCGGACATGTTTTTTGGACCTAATATAGTGATATATAGGCGCTAGGAGAGGCCCTAGAGGCCTTTAAATCGATGACGAGCACCACCTGTAGGCGTCGACTCGCCGGGCTCACCCGCTTCTCCGGCACCGGGGAGGGCGGGTCGAAAAAGGATTTTTGAGAAAATTTTAAGGACTTTTGGATACCAGAAAAATCTAAAATGATTGCTAGGCTATAGACTAAATAGTTTCCCATTCCCCCTTGCTAACAGTCCAGAACCCAGCCTCAACCATAAAAATATCGTGCTTACTACTCAGTTTGAGTCTTTTTAGCCATTTTCATCATTTTTGCCTAAAAGGAAGAACTTCCGAAAAAGGTTGTCTTTATAATCAGCCTTTTACCTCTAAAAAGTGTGTAAGATCCGTTAAAAAGGATAAAATTTTATTATAGGACCGCACAGGACCTTACTGGGAAAAATTTGGTTTGCCCCACCCCGAACTCGGAATTTTTCTATTGCTTATTCTATATTTTTTTTGCCGCACCCACGCGAAACGCAACGCTCCGACCGCGTGGTAGATTTAACAGGCCTAATCGATTCACGTTGTAAAAAATTGGGTACGCGCTACGTATCGCGGCGTATTGATCCATTAACTCTCCCACCTCGTCTGCTGGGCCCGCGGGCCGACGACGGATGGGGCTGGCCGGCGGTGGCGAGCGAGACCTAGGATTTTCAAAACCTAAAAAAATCCAGTCGCGCCCACCTCTTGCTCATCGCCCGTCTCGGACATTTCTGGGATTTCGAGAATTTTCGGGGATTCGGCGGCACCTCGGGTTAGTGACGGCGCATAGGGTCTGAAAATTAAGCGTAATTTTGTTGGGTGGGTTTCGAGTTAGAATTTTGAATGCGTGCAATTGTAACATAGGCAAAGACGGGGAAAAAGGGGAGATATCTGGAAAAATCATTAAGCAAACCGCGAAAATGTAAAATTCCAGTTGACTAAGCAATTTTTGCCGGTCTCTCGGTTAAAATCCTGTCCTAACGCGCAGGTTTTGTGAAATTATTCTTGCAAAATAATTTTAGGTGGACAATGAAAATTTTGATAGATAGGAGACGTTTTCGCGATACAGCGCTGAAAGTTCCACGTGGAGTTTTCAAAAATTCGATCCTAGAAAACAAGTTTTCTACGCTTGAAAAATCGACATTGTCGTAAGCTAGCCAGTAAACAAAAAAACAGGAAAACTTTTGCAGACAACAAGGCAACATAGCATAATCGATTCGGCGCGGTTCTATGCGCCTTTTGGGTCAAGTAAGGCACCCTCAAAAAGGTTAAACAGCAGAAATTTCAAAGACTTTTTCACAAGTGAAGCCGGAAACCGCTGATTACTCGGTGAGTTCAGTTTCAATTCAATACAACGAATATGTCTGCTATGCTTTTCTGAGCTTCATTTGAAAATAAGTATGATGATTATACAAAACAGCTAGACCGGCAAAGAGTAAACGTTTGAAAGCAAAGGCGTTGAAATAAGCGGCAAAACGGTAGAAAATTCAATCATCGCGGGACAGGGCATTAACAAAAAGAGACTTGTTGTTTAGCTTATTCTCTAGATATTTAAACTTTTAAAGTTTATAACAAAAAACGCAAGATCAAGTTAACCCAAACTTTTCTGAATTTATAACTCATTCCCGCTAGTTTAGAATAGAATCAAAACGCCGAAACACCAATTAGGCAGCCGGGCGCCTGGAAATTGTAAAAAAGAGACTCCACCGAAAAGCTGGGCAGATCTCTGCTGGATTGTTTGTTGTTTCAGCTTGTGAGGAGAGGAGGGGAGGCCTTCACATGCCGGCGCAACCCTGGGAGGGCGCCCACACGAAGAGTGCACACAGACAGGGTGTACCGAGCAGCGCCTCGTACTCTTGGCACCGGCCCGGGGTGTTTGAGTGGTGGGAACGATAACAAAGTACGGCCAGAAACGTTAATACGCTCGTCGTAGGACTAGCAGAGAGGCCGTTTGGGCAGTTGAACTGGTTTTTGGGTTTCCGTTAGTTTTGAGGGAATCTTGCAACTAGAATTCTGGAAAGTTTCAAACTTTCTAGTCCCTTTAAACGGTTGGCTTCGAGGACGTTTTTTGAAGAGACTTGAAAGGTTGTTCCAAGAAGGCTGATCGAGCAGAGGGCTTTTCGGGAAACATCACGGATTTGACTTTTACGATTTGGAGGATTTTATCGAAATGATCTTGGGAATTTAGTGGATCGTTTTTAAGGGGACCAGGAAGCCCTAAATCGACCCAGTTCCGCCGCCTGGATCTAGACGACTACGCGGCGTTGCAAATGACGCCTGAAAAAGTCTTCTGATGATTTTCAGGTGCATTTTAGAACACGCGAAGCGGAATCTCTCAACCTCTGAAAAAACCTTTGTCGTCACCTTTAAAGGGACTCAGGCGCTCCTGAATCGACCCCTTATTGTTGGCTAGGTCTCGAGCGGCTATGCAGCTCCAAATGGCGCGTGCTACGGGTCGAATTGGTGTGCTCGTAAATTGGAATATCGTGGAGCTGTCGAGACCAAGCCCTGGAAGGTCGATTCGGCACTTCTGAAAGCTTTAAAGAAACCCTACCACGCTTTTCCAGGGAACTTGAATTTTAGCTAACGTACCTCGCTGAAAGTTATCAAAAAAATTGGATTAACTCTTTCGCTGCATTTTAGCTTACTTTATTTCATAATTTATAGTTGAAAGGCTTTTACCGTAGCGGCATTGGCTAGGCGGCAAAGCGCCAGATTTAGCCTTGATGGTTCCTTTAAAATACGTTTTTCGCTTTGTTTTTGGACCCATTTAGTGAATTTTTCATTTATGGTTTCAACACTTTCCCACCACCCCAAAATCGGTTTTGCTGCCGAAATTCCCCAGTAACGGCACAGACTCCATCGACCATGGTAATTTCGCGTGGAAACCGGGGGGATCGGGGGTAATAATCCCCGCATTTGGACGTCGTGCGCAAGAGTCTCTCTCTGTCTCTCTGTCTCTCTGTCTCTCTCTCTCTTCTCCTCTCTCTCTCTCCATATCCCTTCGGGCGCTCGGTACTGCACAACATCGATCCGCCCGCCCCCCATCTAGTCCAACGACACACGCCGGACACTTTTATTTGGCTCGTGTTTTTCACGCGTTTCACGCTTTCACGCGTTTTGCAAAGTCTTTTTTGTTCTGTTTTTTGTTTACAAATCATATTGAAAACTGTGACCTTCTCAAAGTCTTAAAACTGCTTTTTGCCAATTCAGGTGAACGGCTTGGGAGTGATTCTGAGCTTTGCATTTGAAAATGTTTAGGTTACAATGCTACATTCGGAAAAAAAAAGAGAGAGAGAGAGAGAGAGAGATAGAAAAGTCAGAAGACATAGAAAAAGGCTATAGAAGAGACAGAGAGAGACAGAGAGAGAGAGACGAGCGAGAGAGAGAGCGAGAGAGAGAACCGGAGAACGAGAGAGAAAAGGAGAGGGTGCGTGAGGGAGAGCGCGAGCAAGAGATAGAGAGAGCGCAAAAGAGACAGAGAGATAGAGATAGAAAGCGAGAGACAGCGCGAGAAGGAGAGAGAAAGATAGAGTACCTGTGAGAAAAAGAGTGAGGGACAGAGAGAAAAGAGAGAGAGGGAGAGCAGAGAGAGAGAGAGAGAGAGAGAGAGAGAGGGAGGGGGAGAGGGCGCTAGAAAACCTT
The DNA here is from genome assembly GCA_958295435.1 of Mesorhabditis spiculigera. Lineage (NCBI taxonomy): Eukaryota > Metazoa > Nematoda > Chromadorea > Rhabditida > Rhabditidae > Mesorhabditis > Mesorhabditis spiculigera. The sequence goes on along the minus strand of CATQJA010002614.1, from coordinate 45,882 downwards.
TGCCCACCTTTTTTTTCTGCCATTTTCTGATGACTTTCGCTTCTTAGAAAAATTACGCTAATTTCCTAGATGCTGCTCTGGGCGCTTTATGGCGACCCTAGGCAGCTTATTCCAACAGCCGACGACCGCTCGGACTGTATCGACAGCTGCCCGAAACCGGGGCGACGATACGGTATTTCAGTTGGGCCGGTCCCTTTAAAAGACCAAGCAGTTGCGGGAATCGGCCCCAATGCACCTACAGGTCTGGGGGGCGACCATGGCACTCTAAGGACGCTTGTTTGTCATGAGAATCTCCTTGAAAAATGTCAGCCCGTTCTTGCGCCAGTAGCACTGCCGCGTAGCTGTCGAGACCCAGTCGTTGGAAGAGGTCGATTCTCCCGCTTCCTAGCGCCTTTAAAACGAATTTTAAGGGTTCTGGCTGCCGGACAGGTTGCGAGTTACGCGGGAACCTCAGCACCGAAGGGTTCCCCGAATTTTTCATAAACTGCCACCGAGGCTGCGATGTAGCACCCGGGCCGAAAACCGAAGAAGCACAGGCGGATGGTGCCATTTGCATGCCAGCTGCCGAAGACGACCAGGATTTTGGTGGGTTGTCACTCTCTCACTCACTCGCTCTCTCTGTCTCGCTTACTCTCTTTGTTTCTCCCCCTCTCTCGCTCTCTCGCTCTCACTCTCTCTTTCTCTTTATCTCTGTCTCTCTCTCTGTCTCTCTCTCTACCAAAATCTTCTCGGAAAACCGATGAATTTCTCCAGATGACGGTCGACCTGAAGAAGCCGGGCGACAAGCCGGTCATCAAGTACACGCGGTACCCAGGAAAACTCGATTCGGACACGGCGCCAATGCGGCCAGCGAAGCTAGGAGCAGGACGTCGATGAAGTATAATGCGCCAGTTAATGAAAAAAATTGTTGGTGTTTCGAAAATTCGCAGATTTTACCGAACGATTTCAGGATGAAGACCATCTTGATGGAGCCATGTTCGGACGCGCTGACCCGTCCGACTTTGCGAAATATTGGATGCGGTGGGTTGGAGCGAGAGTGAGAGGGAGAGGGAGAGAGAGAGGGGAGGGGGGGGGGGAGAGAGGGGGGGAGGCGAGAGAGACCGGCGAGAGAGAGAGAGAGAGAGAGAGAGAGAGAGAGAGGGAGAGAGAGATAGCAAACAGGAGAGTGTGATCGAACGACTTGAATCTTTCCATTTTCAGAAAGACCCAAGAAATGCGCGATCAAATGGACGCGATGCTCCAGCGGGCCGGCTTCAAGCCCAGACCTCTTTTCTCAATGCAAGATCCCGGGCATGACATGGTAGGGTTTAAAGCCGCGCAGCGGCATAATCGACCCCATTTGGTTGGCTATTTATCGCCAGCTACGCGACACTCTAAAACACGCGTATACTCTTCGCTCTAGTTTTTTTGCTGGAAAACCTGATCGAGTACTTATGTCAAAAGAGGTATTCCCGTGTGTCTTTCTAGCGGCGCGTAGCTGCCTAGACCTAGTCAATGAAAGAGGTCGATCGCATGGTTTGAGGTTTTTAAAGGTGTTGAGAAGACGGAAAAGCGAGGTTACCGATCTTGCTGCTTACTGAGCTTCTTACTTACTGAGCAGAACAGAACCTTGCTGCGACCATCCTAAAACTAAAAAATTCGCCCAGAAAATACTTCGGCTAGAACAAATTACGACAGGAAATGGCTTGTCTTAAAGCTTTGCCGGTCCCCAAAAATCCCTGCTAGCTTACCCCTTTACACAAAAAATCTTGAGGTTTTTTAGGACGACGACTACGAGCGCCCCCTGCAACGGCAGCACGTCGATTTCCCGCGAACAGGTTGGTAGCCTTTGGCAAGCTGTTTTTGGCCATTCCGCTGCATGCCAATTTACGTGGTGTGCGTCAATTGTTGTGTTGCGTCTGCAGGGCGACCCGTCGGAAACGTCAACGCGGCCGGGCGAGCGATTCTAGACCAGCAGCCGGTGCACGACGACGACAGCGACGAGGTGGCCGAGGGGGCGTGGCCTATTCGAGAGCTACTGTACGCCATGCCGCAAGAGGTTGAAGGTACATTCGGGAGCTATTATTTATCGCAGTTCGGCCATTCGGGGAGCATCTGCAGCAAAAAAAAAACACATAGTCATGCCGTGCCGATCCCTTTAAAGTTTAAAAAGGCGTTTCGTGAGGAGCCGCCTGCATTTCGCTACTTTCCGGCGGCGCCGCTACGCAACGCATCCGCTACGCGCACTAAACTGCCGTCGATCCCGCTTTAAAAGCACCCAAAAGCATGCTGATCGTTGTCGTTCCGCTGCGTCAATTGGTGTGGCGTGAAAATATAGACCCAATCGTCGAATATAATCCAAAAAAAACCCATAATGAAATTCTGATTTACAGACGACGCGCCTTACTACACCCACTCCAGGACATCGACCTATTTGCAGGTGGGTTTTTAGTCTATCTGCCGGTACTGGTTTGTTACCGGGGGGGTAGCAGGGGAAACTAATTTTTCTCCGTAATCTTGCACCGCCTATAGTAAAAAAGCTTTTTTATAGAATTTTTCACAGTTTATATGTCAAAGCTTTAACACAAAACTAATTTTTTCACATTTTCCAAATTTGGGCAAGGATGTGAAAATATTTTTGTAACTTTCTCGCAATGAAAAGCTAACATTTCGAAACCTGTTGACTTTTGGTTCAAAGGAATCAGAATCACTAAAAACATTTCAAAAATTTTCTTATTGCTATCAAAAATGTTTAAATTTCATTTTGTAGTCTTCTAGCGACCAAAAGCTTCGAAAAACACTACAAAAACACGTTATTATTAACATCTATCTACAGGCGAAAAAAAACCAGAATCAGCCCCCCCCTCCCCCGCTAACAGTCCATTCCGATTTGTGCGCTAAATTCAGCAAAAAAACTGCCTACGTCTTATCGTTTTTCTTATGTAAAAAAACCTGCAGATCGCCATCTTCTCCCTATGCATCCTGATCATCATGGCGGCCGTGTCGTTGTTGCTGTCGTTGATCCAGCGCCGCCGGGAGACCATTGACGCATTTGAGCGGGTAAGGGGAACATGATGCGCGGTGTCGATTCGGCGATGGCGTGGCCGATTTTTACGTCGCTTCAATAATCGCTTTGCCTTTACGTCGGCTTTCAGGCAATGCTGCAGTGGCACACTTGCTGGGGTCGTCGTGACGCGCCGGGCGCCGGGACGGCTCCACCGTACGCCGTCGTCGCCAAGGTTGGCTAGAAAAACCCTCCCAAAACCCCCCAATTTTCAGCTGCCAAACGACAGCTTCAAGGCGCCGCCGTCCGAGGGCGCTCCGCCCGCCTACGACCAGCTGAGCATCCACAAGCCGCTGCACAAGATGGACGACCAGTAACGAGGCGATGTATTTTACTCTTTCCCTGAAATCTATATCTATCCCCCAAAATCTTCAATTCCGCTCCTCGATCTCTTTCGTAAGCTAACTTATCCAACTTCAAATCACGAGAAACGACCCCCGAAAATACTGGTAGCCACCCCCCGCCGGATCGTGTGCTGTACGGAACCGCTTACGCCATTCAATGTGCAGGATAAAGGTGTAGAACGTTTTACGAGGGTGACATAGAATAACATATTTATCCGGGCGCCGGGCCCGCCCATTTACTTTCTTGTTCGCTGGCCACCAGCCGCTTCACCTCGTCCTCGTACAGGAAATGCTGCACGTTCCTTCGGCTGGCCGCGCTTGTTTCGACTCCCACTGCGAGCGCCCCTTCTTCCGGGTGAGCTTCGGTTTGGCGGGCTGAAAAAAGGATTGGATAAAACGGATTCAGAAAACAATACCCTAATTAGGAAAGCCGATTTCAAAAGCGCGAAAAAAAAACTCAATATATTCGAAATTTGTGGATTCAAGCTGGGATAACTCGAGTTTTATACGTCGGCCAAAATTTTTAAGGTACTGGACTGTTAACCGGGCAAAACTGATTTTTCTTAGTAAGCCCCGACGACTCTGCAACAACCTACAAACCATTATCATTGCATTTTACGCAGTTTTCGATGCATCAAGCTCCTAAAAAAGCCTTCAAAATATTCTAAATTCTTGCATCAGAATTCTCAAAACTATCAAAATACCAAAGGCAAAACCAAATTCAGAAACAAAAACTAGTAAACACGTTTTGAAATAACTCCTTATTATTACCAGGTTTCCCACTTAACAGTCCAGTACCATTTAAGCTGGCATATCGCGAGTTTTATGCTTTCGTCGAACTTTCAAACACAGGGAAATGTTCAGCAACGACGACTCTTTTAAGTGCCGTTTTCAATATTCATGAAAATTGCTAACACCTAGGAAAGAAAAGCTAATGTTCTTTCGCATTAGGGTGGGGGGGGGACCGGACCGGATTTTGTTGTAAATCCAGAAATGCCTAGTAACAAAGCAGCAAATAAGTGCAAAGTGCAAAAAAAAATGACATGGCAAAATTTTGTTGAAAAGTTGAGGTTTTAGTCGAAAACAAAATTGCTGGCTATGAAAAACTCGTTTTTGTTTATGTGAATGGTAAAAACAGCTTAGAAAGACTTTAGAAACAGCCTAGCTTAGAACTTTTCCAAATTCGAAAAATTAGAGCGAAGGAAAAGCCCTCCTACGCTAACGCGAAAGCTCCAAGACTACAACCTTTACAAAACCCACCATATCCTCTGACATGGTGGCAAAAGCCGACGTTGGCTCATCGGAAGACTGCATGCTGGTGTGTGGGTGCTCAGGCGGGGAAGGGTTGGGTGGAGACGAGATGAACATCACTCTCTCATCGATTCTGACGCGTAATCGGTCGAGCCCGTCGATCGTCGGGTCCCAGTAGGTGGTCTTCCTGCCGTATCCGAGGGCATTCCATTGGTAGAGCCGTCGTTGGGTGCGCCGCTTCAACACCTCCACACAGGCCACCGCTTTCTCCGGCCGAGTCATGGCTCCCTGAAAAAAATCGTATATAACGCAAAATCCGGAACAAAAAGATCTTAATCTTTTCCTATATGCCCAGACATGCTTCATAGAACGTGGCTTAATGGTAATTTTTTTCGCAACTAGATACATTTAAAGTGAAAAACAACCGCAAACTTGGAAAATGCTGAAATTCGGGTATCAAACATTTTTTTGGAGTTTGTAATAAAAATCTTTAAGTTTCTGAGGCTTAGAAATAGCAGAAAATTATCTAGAAACTCACTTCCCTACTTATATTAAAAATCAAAGTCCGAAGCTATCAAACCCTAATTAAAAAACCCTGGTAACCCTTGGACTAAAGAACTGCTAAAAATTCCGAATTGCTCACAAAAAGCAAAAAAACTTCCGATACCTTTGAAGAAGCAATGGCTCCTCTGCTCGAGGCTGGTGGGGCCAGTAGTCGACAAAATTCCCAACTCTCGTGTTCGGCTTCAGCTCCATGACGCGTGCCGTCTGGTAGGGCTCGGGGAACGGGTTCGGCGCGTCCAGCGTTGAGGCGTCCAATTCAGAGGGCACGTAGTGCTCCATTGATGAGCCTGGAAAGGAGGGTTTAGGCAGAAGGAAAAAAATATCAATAGAATTAGAAACTGGCCGCTAGAGCAGCGACAAACAAGTAAAAGAGCATGGAGGGAGCAATGAAAAAGCATCCCGCAAAATCCATATTATGCTCGCAGCATTTTCACTTCAAAGCTTGGATAAAAACCGCTATAGATATTCAATCTTGTATTTTCAAAAATTAAATAAATTACGCGATCCATCCCGCAGATGGCCAGAGGGTGGTTTGTACAAACAATACGACGCCGGCATTTTCGTGGCTTCAGATTCAGAAAATCCAACCTTCTCGTTTTTCTATCACAATTCCGATTCAATTCCTAAATTTTTTTTTGGCATCCGAAGATGTCAGGCGGATTTGTCTCGCAAAGCGACATTGAAAAAGAACGCGAAGACCGCCAAGCCGAATGGGAGAAGGTGCGCAAGCCCGACGAGCCTATATATGAGTTTCGTGACGGTTTTTTATGAGGGATTTACGTATTTGGCAGCAGATTAATGAAGTACGAAGTGGCCCCGGAACCTGAAGCATGCAACAAGTCCCTCTTCGAGCAGCTGAAAGACAACCGCGACAAGAGAAACAAGCCGAATTTGACGAGGCTCGCGCAATGCCGTAAACTTTTCGTGATTTTCAATAACTTTGTTTAGGAAACATGATGCGCGGCGTCGACGAGGATGAATCCGAATTCTTGGCGCAGGTGGATCCCAGAGGAAGTTGGACGAAGCAAGACGACGGAAGCAGGTTCGTGCCTTCCGCAAGGCGTTTGATGACGCGCGCGTTTTAGGAGGAAAAGAGATGATTGCCGCCTTGGCCAGCCAATGTGATTCCGCTGACGGCGTCGAGCCCGGCGTGCTGCTGCTGGGACCACCACACCGCCGCGAAACCCGCCGTCGGAAGCCAGCAGGGCCAGGCTAGTCGGCTCGTTGATCAAAAGAAGAGTATGATGGCCCGCCCGGCAGATTAGGCGCTTTTCTGAAACCAGCAGCGAGCCGGTGCGCTCAGCCAAGGTCAAAGAAAAAGAAGAGATGGTGGATGCGAAAGGAGCTTCCGGAGAGGTATGGCTGAGATTCCGTTCTTTTGAAAGCAGTGACAGGCTAAGAAGTCAGACGCCGGCCGTTCCAAGTTTACTTCAATATGCCGATTATTCGTGAGTGAGCGCTTCGATCCCTCAACGATTTTTTAGCGATTCCGAAAGCGAGGGAGATCCAGAATGAGCGCGAGGTAAGGCGATCGACGGGTAACCAAATGGGTATGGAAAGCTGGCTGTCAAAATACTGGGAAAATTTGGCTACACGGTATGGTCCCAAAATGTCGATTTTTCGACTGGAATCGATCCAGCTCGATGAGTTTGTGCGTTTCCAGTTGAAAAAACTATTGGGAAAGGCTTCTGGACAAAGTTATAAGCTTTTGAAAATCGCTAGTTCACTTTACGGTATGTAGACAAAACCTCGAATTTTTGAACAGGAAACGATAAGCTCGATGAGATAAAGCGTTTTCAGTTGAAAAAACAATTGGGAAATTTCAAATAAGAAAGTTATGACGTTTCAAAGATATTTTTTGCTAAGGACCTTAGGCTACGCAACACTCCTATCCCCGCATTCCTAGCGCGTGCCCTCTCAGCCAGCGCTTACATCCTATATCTAAAAGCATTTAGAATTTTCAAAACTAGTATTTAAGCATGAATAAATAAATAACAGTTAATTTGTGGCCTCCAACATTGTCAGGCAAGGCGGGCCGTCGCTTCCGGATGGGCTGCCGCTCCCATCTTCCGAAATCGGGGCGCCTGGGCGCTGCGCGCTCCTCAGGCCCCCGATTTCGAAACCCTATCTGAGCTCGCACCCATCCGAAGCGACTAGGCCCCGGGTGGCACGACGCCTTATTTTTAGGCTTAAATTAGGTATTCAGCTAGCAATCCCTTTAAAAAGTGAAATCATTTTGGTCAATTTTCAAAGGCTAATAACTTTGTCCAGAAGCGTTTCCCAATCGTTTTTTCAACTGGAAACGCACAAACTCATCGAGCTGGATCGATTCCAGTCGAAAAATCGACATTTTGGGACCATACCGTAAAAAGTGAAATTTAGCCAAAATACTATTCGAATAAAGTATCTCAACTCGCGAAGTGCGCGCTGTGTTGAAATGCACCCAGAAAAATGAGCGGGTTGAGGGCAACTCTGATGCCAATACTTTCGTACAGCCGCGACGACTTTTGCAATATATACTCGTGTGTTCTGCGTAAAACATTCGCCCGCAAAATCGGCAAAGAACTTTATTACCAACAAAACAATAACAATGTGGTTACGCTTATTGGCCCTCCGTCGGCATGCTGCGGATGATGTCCGGAATCTCCTGGATCAGTGATGGCGGGAGTGGCGACGCGGAAGAGGCTTGCCGCAGGCGATTGCCCAGCTCGATGTTGTTTCCGTTGTAGTGGTGCACGCCGGTCTTCGCCAACATCGCGTAGTACTCGATCTCCGAGCGCCTGAAAAGAAATAGTTAGCTTAACAGAATACATAAAACTAATTTGCGCGCTCTTTCCGAATTTTGTATGCGAAAAACGTGGGTTTCTGAAGCTGGTATAGTGTTTTTCCGGAACCAGCACGCAAAACTATCCAAGACAACATCGCACAAACACCAGTTTTGATACAATCAATGTGGGTTTGGTGCTCCCAACATCAATAGCTCCGCCATTTTGAACGGCAAATGCGCAAACCAGGAAAGGGCATCAAATTCAAACGATACCTGAGTGGCGGGGTGTTGTTGGCGATCAGGATGAGCTGGGCCTTGCCGTTGCGCAGGTTCTTGAGAGTCTCCTTGTGGCCGAGCACGTACTTTCCAGACTTCCATCACCATCGTGAGGCGGAGTTGATGTTCTCGGCATTCTTCTTCTAAAAAGAAAGAATTGCTGGTCAAGCAGCGTGGTAACCGCGTACCGACAACCGGCGAGTCCATGGACCGAGTAGCAACTCCTTCTCGGCACAGACTCCGGGTAAGCAAAGCGGGCACTACCCATCTCGGTCTGGCTCCAGAGCTTTCCTACTCACCTGCTTCTTGACGGGGCCGCAGCGGGGCTTCCAGCTGCTTTCGGGGCCATTGCTCGTGCTGAGTTTACCTGAAAACAGCAAATTAATTAGAGAAGGATGCTGCGGAAAACGCGAAAATCGAAAATGAAAAGCTAGGGATACTTGGAGCCGGGATAACAAGAGAATTACAGCAAGTGCCGGCCAATTTAAAGGTTGGAATGGGGTGGTAAAAATCCTAGAGAACCGCAATTCCTGCGCTGAAAACCCTGAGATATCTTGAGCGAAAGTGCGTGATCGATGGGACACAGCAGATTTTGCAGGGGATTTAGTTTCAGGAAAGCGTTATTGTGAAAAGGCGCGCAAGGCAATAAATGTGTCAAGTATACGGAAACGAAAGACGCAAAAAAGCGCGAAGAAAATAGACCGACAAGTAGGGTGGAATTTGGGGAGAAAATTCTGCTGGGGCCGGGCGCTGTGGGGCCAGGGCAAGCCCATGGGATACGGTGGAAAGGGCACAGGACGACGGGCAACCCCCGGGGAGGGCTTCCCCATCCGACCTTCCAAAAAACAACAAAAACCGCATAAAATAAATATTGAAAAAAATCTACATACCAAATTTACAAAAAGCTAGAAAGCGCCTGGAATGAAAAAAATATACGCCACTTATTTCCTACCTTCTCCAAACGTGATTCGGCTTATTGCTTCCGCTTATGAACGCGCTACTCGACCCGCCGGCCAACGGTAGGGCTTCTGAAGCCGGCGATCATTTGCGGAGGTGCAGTGCGCGAATGGGCGTGCGTCGGCGCCGCCGTGGCGGCCATCTCGTTCTACTTGAGCTTCGGCGTTTACGCTAGGGCAGTGCTGCGAGTTTTGAAATTTCGAAGACTATTGGACCTGCGTTAAAACAACGAGCCCCGAGTCGTGTTACCCTTTATTTTAGTTGATCACAATCGTCCCTTCGATTCTACTCACCCTACGGGCCGTCAAGCATCTGCACCATCCGTCGATCAGGGTACCAAACAACGGCTGTGCAAATACTTTATCTTTTTTAGAAGTTGATCCAATGGTGCTGGGCTGGCAAGGCGTTGTTCTTCGCCGCGAACCCCCTTCTCGGGCACATTCTCGGCTATTATCTGGTTCAGGCGGTGCGTTTTTTGTTTGGTACTGGACTGTAGGCAGGGGGAAACTTCTAGAAATACACGAAATTTTTGATGTTTGGTCAAAAGTGTATGTGGAAATTACCAAAAAAGAACGAAATTTTCGTAATTTTCCCCCTCCGCCTGCTAACGGTCCAGTACCCGTTTTTCATGGCGTGTGCCATCACCGAATTCCTTTCCAGATCCACATCTCAGCCCCCTGCTGTTCTACATCTCGCTGCGGCTGCGTGAGCTCCGATCCGCGTGACGAACGTGCCGAACTCGCTGCTCAGCCATCGCCATCGGTAGCCTGCTTTGGGTTTTCTGTAATGATATGCTCAGACCCGTCAACCGGTTGCCCCCGCCCTTCCGACTGTAACGTTGACCGGGACACGCGCGAGATCACGCTGTCGACGGCCGATCGGTGCAGCGCCGTCGAGAAGCGCCAAGATCGTAATTTTGCTTTTGCTATTCCATGAATTCTATTTCCAGTTCTCACACCCGCCGGATATTTCGGGCTCCGGCCGTCTGTTGAAAGACTTTGGCGGTCGAGATGGCCGACCCCCGCCAGGACGGCTACTACCAGCGACCGACACGCGCCGACGACGACGAATGCAGCTCGCTGGGCATTCAGGCGGGTTTTTTTGAGCGTTGCCGGGTTCTATTCGTATCCTTTAGACGGCGGGTCCATGGGGCGACTCCATCTACGAGCGCGTCAGCCCTGTGTCCACGATATTGTCATCAACCAGATTGTGCTCCCAGGAACGTCTGAAAGTTTGATGGTGCTTACGCTCAATAGCATGATTTCCTAGATTCGCGTCAACAATTTTCACCCGTCGCCCCACATATCCGCGTCTTCAATACGCTCAACGTGCCCGTGATGTATAAAGTGAAAGGTAAGCATTTTTACTGTAAAATCTGCAGCACGAGAAGGATTCGGGTTAATGTTCTAATTTTAGTGAACAACAGCCCGGGCCTCTCGACGTCGCCAACCCACGGGATTGTGGAAGCCGGAAGAAGTGGCGAGGTGAGGCCCGCTTTTTCGACCGATAAATTGTTGCACGGAGAGCTTTGTAGATGCTGTTCCCGAAAAGGAAATAATTTTACGGAAACATTTAAAATCTCGTTTCGTTCAGATTGACCTGTCGTTGCCGGTGTCTCCCGGGAATTGCCGTCTCGCCGTCGACGTGTTGCCCACCGAGCCGGGCAAGCTGTTCGATGCCGAAGCGTTCCACCAGACGACGCCGCTCCGCTACCCCGTCAACATTGTCGTCGAATAGCACGATTTTTCGAACGCTTCCCATTTCGGGTGTCGCCCTCCAATAAACGAATTTATTTTGAATCTGTTGAAGCGATGAAAGGCGTTCTTGTGACGTGAGTCGCATGGATTTCGTTCTTCTGGTTATCAAAAATTATAACATCTACGTTAAGCTTTCACTTTTGTTCGAAATGTAGCAAAGTTAATAGACATTCGAGATTTCTTTGTTTTCGAATGAGTAGAATAGTTTTGGCTAACTTCTCTGGTAATCAAAACTATTAAAAACCCCATCAAAATACGTTGTATACTATTAGCAGGTAGGCGTAGGTGGAAAAAAACGGTGCTCCCCCGCTAACGGTCCAGTACCCAAATAGTATTTTGGTGCTTGCGTATTATAGGGGGCGGGGAGATTAGACACCTCCAAAATTTGGTAAGATCTAGACCATGAGCGGAGCCCTGATAAAAATTCCCCAAATTTCAGGAAAACGGTTGTCACCAGGGGCTACGAGGCTAGAGTTTTTATCTGTTTCCCGGCTCGGTATCGTCTTCTCTGCGTCCTCTCCACACCGACCTGCTCCCTGGGTGTATTGGCCCCGAAAACTGGCATAACAAGGGCGCAAAGATTGCCCTCGCTGCCTGCATTGTCAGCGTTTTTTCGTTTTTTTCCGTGTTTTCATCGTTTCCAGGGCTCTCCGCAATATTCTCGAAAGTTAATTGCATCACCTTCTTTTCTTTGTATATAAGAAGCAAGGCGGAGTTTGTACGATTTGTTCCGAAGAACTTTTCACTTACTATTTCATACTATCTTGTTCGCTGACCCGTGCTCTCTCTCTCACTCTCGCTTTCTCTCTCTCCTCTCTCTTTCTCACTCTCGTTGCTGGTGCTTCCTGGTTATCGGGGGTCGGTTGGCATCTTCTTTTCGTTTAGCCTATACCTGCCGAGTGATAAATTGTAGTTTATTTTAATACTGTTTTTAGTAGCTTCCGATAATCAAAAATTATAAAAATATTTATCCTATAGTCACGAAATCTAGGGTTATAGCGCGGTTTTAGCCATTTTCATATACGTTAGACCGAAAAAGGAATTTTTTCAACATGTTTTATGACGTTTTTCTTAATGTCTCCTCCCCCGCTAACAGTCCAGACCATTTCAAACGGCGCACAAGTCTATAAAAACGGCCAGTTTTTAATTAGCCGAGCCGCACGATATTATAGAAAAAAGTTCGCAACCGACCCCCCACTAAAATAACCGACCCCCGATAACCAGGAAGCACCCCGTTGCTTTTCTGATGATTTTTTAGTTTCCTCTTTGCATCTTTACGTGTTTTTCTTAGCGTTCGCCTACACTACCATCCAAATGGCACTACCCTTGGCAGGGCAATACGCGTTGGTGACCGGCGCCAGCCGTGGCATTGGAAGGGGTAAAATCTTACCCCAACGTTGATATTTTGAGATCCCTAGTAATAATACGTAGGTGTCGATGCCTAGTCGACCGGAGGGTCCATTGGGGCCATGGGTTCCTAGCTCCTTTAAAAGCATATTACTTGGGTGTAATATCGAAAAACGTAGGCATCGCACTGCAGCTGGCCCAAGCCGGCGCTACCGTATACATCACCGGGCGGGAGCCGGCAAAAGTGATACGACCGTCGAAACGACGCTCCCTGCGCTTCAGCAGACTGCTCGAGGTGGGCGGGGCTTCCCAAGGGATCACTGCTACCGCTTTCTCTCTCTCCTCTCTTTTTTATATCAATTCGCAAGCGTATGAGAGTTATAGAAAATCGAGCGAAAAGCGTCAGAAAAAGGGAAAAAGAGAGAGAGAGAGAGAGAGAGAGAGACAGAAAGAGCGAGATCGAGAGAGAGAGAGAGAGACGTTGAGTCTCGGTCCTCAAATTCACCCTGCTAGCCTGCCTTCAGATATCGAAGACCGTGGCAGCAGGCGTGGCCGTCTACTGTGACCACAGCAACGATGACGACATCAAAAGGTATCCAATCGAGTTAATCCGTATTGTCCGGTTTCCAGGCTGTTCGATCAGATCGAAAATGAGACGGCCGGCTGTCTGGACATTCTGGTGAACAATGCCTACTCGGCCATTCAGGTGTGCCTTTACGGGCCTTTCAGGTTCAGGTATCCAGCGCGTTAGGGGCAGGCTAGCAGGGTTAATTTGTGGAAATGCCGGTGGTGCACGGAACAAATCAAAATTTTATGCAAAATCTTCTGTTAGAAATGTCGACATTTCCATTTCGGCATTTTGAGCGTCAAAGTACGAAAATAAGCCGGGCAGGACAGCGTTAGCAAATCGCACCGTCCATTAAACGGATCTGAACTGTTAGCAGGGGATTTTGAGCGAGGGAGAGAACCAAATATTCCCCTGTGGTATCACTACGGTCCCATAACAAAAATATAAGTCATTTTTATGGTATTTTACATAGTTTTTAGATATAAAAACAATCGAAAAACTAAAATAAATTTTCGAAAATCTTTGACTTTTTGATGAAAATGTATGAAAAATGATCAAAAGGTAAAAATGTTTGAATTTTTCAAACTAAATTTTTAGGACTTTCTAGCAATGAAAACCTACTAAACACACGAGAAAAATACATTTTGTATGGTCAACAGGCAAGTATAGGTAGAAAAACGGAAATGGGTATTTCCCCCTGATAACCCCCGCTAACAGTCCAGCACCCGAATTCGCCGATGTTTCTGCCGGCATGTAATCAATAGTCTTTTAGCGGTTCAGCGTGTTACGCGTATTTGTGCGATACCAGACTCCCCATTGCAGGACTTCCGCAAGGCGAGAGGGGCCCGGTTTTTCGAGCTGGGCCCGAGTTCTGGGATTCGGTGAACAGCGTCGGGCTACGCAACAACTATGTTTGTGCCGTGTACGCGGCGCGGATGATGGTCAAGCGGAAGTTGGTGTTTCGGCTGGTTTTAGTGAACTTTTATTCTAAAAATTGGCACACACAGTGAGATCAACTGGGGCTTATTGAAAGTATGAGATTTTGAACTAACGAGAACGTTTTTGGACCAGGCTGTTGCTTGTAGTCGTTCTGGGATTTCTCTAAAACACCGCTAGGATTTGCTTTTTTTTCCAGGACCGGTCTGATCGTGAACATTTCGTCGGCGGGCGGGCTGCAGTACGTCTTCAACGTGGCATATGGAGTCGGCAAGTGCGCGGTAGGTGCACTCCTGGTTCTTCAAAGTGACGCTATGTTCTATCCGATAGCTAGAGATCGGCAGTTCTTTCGGCACTGGGCTGTTAGCGGGGGAGGGGGAATTTTTAGCAGGGAAAGCTAATTTTAATTTTTGCCTTTTTTCCGCGTCGATTCGACTTTTATGAATTTTTCTAAATCTTTCGTAGTTTTTGATGGCTAGAAGGTTACAAGCAATATTTTGGGATTTCCAAAAATTCGAAATTGTGACCTTTTTGCTCAGCTTTCGTACATTTTTTAATATAAAAGGACGAAAATCCGAACCTTTAGGTAGATCGAATGTCGCCCGACATGGCCGTCGAGCTGAAGCCGTACAAGTGACCTGCGTTACCGTGTGGCCCGGTACGGTTAGGTGAGGATCCGATCCTGAGGGGCGATGAGCTGTTAATCCCGCATAATTTTGAGCGGACTTGGTCATTTCTAGGACCGAAATGGCGCAACTGATGCAGCAGCGGGACGAGATTGCCACCGTGCTGAAAATCGACAAAGCTCTGGCGGACAAGCAGGTGGCGACGGCCGAATCGCCAGAATTCTCCGGGCTCGGCATCGTCGCCCTGGCCAGGGATCAAAGCGCAAGTGATTGAGCGCTTCACCTGGGGGCAAACCAGCAAAGACTTTTGGGGTGAGAGCACTTGTTAGCCTGGGTCATTTGAAGTGTCACGTAGCTGGCGACAGCCAGTCGACAAAATTCGGTCGATTCTGAGTGATTAAAAGGGCAGAAAAATGCCAAAATTGCGCCAATCTTTTTTTTCTATCAGTTTAGAAATGTCTAGTAACTCGACAGTAAGTGTTTTAATCGTGTTTTTAGGAAACAAAAACCCCGTTTCAGCTAGAAAAACTTTCAAACTTTTTCAAAACGTCGAAATTTTGGTCGAAAATCGATAGTTTTTTTATTTTCTAACAATACTATGTAAAGTTTTGACGTTTAGGAATAGTAAAAAACAGTCTAGAAACACTTTCGCTATTTATATTTGAAAAGCTGGATCCTCTGAAAAAAATTTGATTTCCCCGCCCGTGCTAAACTCCCGATAATGCGAAGCAACCAATGTTTTTCATGTTTCAGAAGCTTCGCAAATCCGGCAAAATCTTGCTGACCTACGATCTGGCCCGGGAGTATGGCTTTAAGGATATTGACGGTATGCCAAATTTTATATCCAGCCAAGATCCAAGTTTTACGATTATTCAATAAGGGATTACATAGAAATAAAAACAGTATGGTATAGAAAATGGTACGTTATACGGCTTTTGCCCAGGAAAATGCCGGGCGACATGCGGCAGCTATCGACGGCGCTCGAGTTCCTCGGCTGGAAACGGCTGGTGGGTGTATACGATGTTTATTTGATTTTTTTCACTTTTTCTAGGCCGGCTGGATCCCGGGCTTCATCCGTGTCCCCTCTTCGGCCTCCACATGGCTTCGTATAAATTTTTGTAGATTTTTGTGCGTGTGCGGAATAAACTGGGATTCAAAAGGAAAGGAAACCGGAAACAGGAAGGAAAAGCACGAGAATTTCAACGCTGCTTTTGAGAAAAATATGGGGCAGATAATTTTTAGGACAACCAACTTTTTGTATTTTGAATTTGCATTTTGCAAATTTCCGTGCCGGAAACGCTACCTATTTTGTAAGAGTTTTCGCACATAAACACAAACCGGAACTCGACGAACTCATTCTCGTCTCGCCCCAGCCGTCCATTCTGATGTTCGGCCACCCGTCGTCGCCACAGCGCCTGTTGCTGATGCTCATCTTCATCGGATCGCTCGTGTTCATCAACGCCGTCGGCGCCCTGCCCCAGAAGTACGGTCTAGTTTGATACGGAATCGATTTTTTGTGGAAGAGGTCATCAAGAAGTTCTTATTCATTAACCAGCGCCCAAAACAAACGGCCTTGGAATGCTGTCTTTGCGTCGGAAATTTGACTTTTCGATAGCTCGGGTCCTTCGGACCCCTCCCCTGTCCCGACCACACGCGCGCGTTTAACTTGCTAGAATAAGGAAATTTCTATTTTTTTTCACAGTAAGCAAATCAGCCATCAGGGACGTCAAAAATGAATAAGTAAGAGTTTGCTTTACTCCCCCACAGCCGAAGGGTCTCGAAGTTTTCGGTATTTTAGCTTATTTTGTCGGGATTTTGCAACGCCATTCGATAGAGCGTCGAAAATATACTAAGAGTTTTAATTTGAGCCTACAATAATGTAAAATAAAAAAGTTATAGCCAAAAACTTCCGGCTGGGGGGAGGGGGAGGTAAAGTAAACCGTAACCACGAATAAAACCTACATTAACTTTGTGAACTGGAATTTTATCAAAATTCTGAGAACGCCATCGGAAAAGGAGGGTCGATTACGCAAGTCACGAAATTTGGGACGTTTTCGACACGGGGAAAGCCCTCAAATCCGGTCTCGAAAGTGACGGCCGGACGCACACAAAGAGATTCATCTCAAAATTATATAAGACAGGACAGTATAGGACGTGTGGCTGAAAAGTTGCGACTGGGGGCGGGGAGTTATTTTTAGTATGTATATTAGATGTAAAAGGGTCGAACTTTGGCTAAAGCCCAGGACTACTAGACCGTTACCGTTTACTCTGCTCCGGGTTTCCAGAAATCCTCCACCGGCCGGCCCTCAGCAAACCAGCGAACCTGAGGTATGCATTACGGGTTGCCAACAGGCAACATCTTTTTCAGTGCAGAAAAACGTGCCTTTCATCTGCCATGCGAATGAGATCGCTCGAAGCCAAGCTGTGTACAGTGAACTCTCCGGCATGTTAGCGGGTGTTAAGGTGGGGGAAACCTGTGCAAGTGGTTTGAATGCGAATAATCACAGTGTTTTCATACTATTTCTGGTAAAATTGCTTGCGTCGTTTCTACATAACAATGTCCATTTTTCGTTCTGGACTGTTAGCTATGGGGGAGAAAAATCTTCAAATTCTCGAAAGTTTTGAACCTTTTTCGCCATTTTTCTTCATTTTTGACCAAAAACTCAGGCTGAAGTCCAGATACCTCCCTCTCCGCCCTACAGTATCTCAGGCTCCCTGTTCATCACAGGTGCGTAAAGTATACCGAAATACTCCGCCGGTTCAAGGTGAATATTTTGGTATCCTTCACACACCTGGATGAAAGGGAACCCAGATAAAGGTGGGGGCTCAACTGGGGGGGGACTTATCTGAAGACTTCCCAAGAAGTCAAAAAATGTCGAAATTTTTTGATTTTTATATGGTTTTTAGCTCTAAAATACGACCTATGCTTTCAGTGTCCCAGAGTGTACGCCGAAATGTCAAATCGGAGCCCCTCTCCCGGACTTGATGAGGCAACCGGACGCTGGACGATCGACTGCGACCCGAGGCCGCTGTATTGCAAGGAGTTCTACGGACGGGAATTGCATCAAGAGCGTCCAGTTCACGCTTCCGGATTATAGAACGGTCCGCTCCAGAACCTTCCATCTGGCAACGTACTGCATTTTCAGCGAATCAGATGGTCTTCCCGCACAACCTCTGCAGCCGGCAGATGATCCGTGAGGGGACCTGCCCGAAAACGTCAGATTCTGCGTGATCGACGCACTATTTATTTTAGTCTTACGGCCCAGATCGCGTACAAGCCGCCGACGTTGGGGCTGGAATATGTGGTGCAATGCGACGCTGGTTTCACTGTCCCCGAGTGAGATGCTAGCACTGTGATTAACTTAACCGGTCACTTCAGGATCCTGAACGGACATGCGCGCAGTCCAACCACCATCCCGTGTATCCGAGTCTTTACCAATACGCGGGTCTCGGCAGACGATTTGAGTGACGGACGCTCGATGTTCGCCGACGAAGATATTCGCCCATCGAATCCAACCCGCCGCTGAGCAGTGGAAGAGCTACAAGGTACTGAAAAGCTTTTTCAAGGGTTGCGCATGCCGAAAATTCAGTTACGGCCCGATAAGGGGAGCTCTAAACGTCGAAGGCTTTCGTACAACCAATAGGACCAGGGAGCGCTTGAATTTGAAATTAATTGTTGTCACCGCCAAACCCGTACTCGGCAATTTCTGGACCAAATTCGATGGTTAAAAGGCCAAAACCATTTAAAAATTGGAGAATTTCCCATATGAGCTCAAATTTGCGAATTAGAGCTGTTTTTTTTTCATCATGAAATCAAGCGTAAACGTTTCGCGCAAAAATCGAAAGAACGAGGGCTCTCATCCCGCAGCGGCCGCTGGCAATTTGCCAATAATAGAGGCCCCTCCCAACAGGGCTTGTCTTTGGCATTTCGGCGCCCCTTTAAACTATTAAACTGCACCCTTATGCGGATGTTTGCAGTGGTGCTCGCCGCAACAGCTGGGAATGGAAGACTGCCTTCCACCACCACTCAAAGGCCGCAAGTAGGGGAATCGATTTGCAGCGCTAGTCTATGCCAACTATTTCAGATACTTCATCGCAGACGACTTTGAGGATAAGGGCACATTCCTGCCTGCCCCCGACCGTCAAAGTTTGTGGATTGGTGCCGTTATGCGGACCACCACTTTGCCGACAAGGCATGCATCCCACTGGACGTTCGGGAGAACGGGATGTTCGTCAAGGGTTTCCGATCACAGGTGGGAACCGTCTTGGACGGAATAGCATTTATTTTTCAGTCACCACCGTACGCGTCGTTCCTCCCGGAAAGGACATCACAGATCTGAACTGGAAGGGAACCAACGGGTCGGCCTACCCGAAGAAGTGCATCCAAGCCACGGCTGGCCTGGCGGTACGACGCTCGTCGTATAACGAGGATTATATCTCATCTCTTAGGAGCATCAACTTGGGCTGATTCGGGACAACATGTTCCTGAATTGCGCCGCCAATCCCTACTACAAGGCCGCCGCCGACGGTCACAAGGCCAGGTATCAAATCGTGCCCACCGACTGCGCCAGGGCTGAGGATGCGGATGTGGTATGGCCCCTGGTCACCTCTGTCAAATAACCAATTTTTGCAGGGCTTTTGCATCGAGCCCGACTTCGACACGACAGACAGGGATCGTGACGGCACTCGGCAGAAATGCCGAGGCCTCGGGCCGGTTCACTTCGCAAATGATCGCGGCAATTGTCACCTTCGTAGGTAAGCTATTTTTGGCCAACGTCACCAGCAAAGATTGGGCTTGTGCACTTCCATGTTTTGAAGCTTTCCGTTTGGAGGCCCATCAGAAAAGATAAATTTTTTTGCTAACGAGGAGTCCGATCGATAGTTTCGCAAGTCTGACAGATATGCTGCTTACATAATACCACGCTTCATTTTAGTCGGGGCCATCACGCTGTTCCTTCTCATCCTCAAGTACAAAAAGTTCAAGGAGGCACGGTTGGTTTTGATTTAAAGCCCTACAACGGATGTGCAGAGATTGTGCAACGTTTGTTCGAATTCGAATCCATGCGCATGCCCTTCCCTTTTAAGCCAGGGGATAAAAAAAAGGGAAAATTTCACCTCACGGTAACTAAATAAAATTTTCGATTGGAATCGATAGATCTCGTCGAGTTCTACCATTCCAGTTGAAAAAACTATTAAGTCTCGTTTCTAAAAAAAGTTATAAACATTTTAAATTGGCTAGTTCACTTTTATACGGTAACTAAATAAAAATGTCGATTTTTCCGCCTGCTATAAATAGATCTCGTCGAGTTCCTAGCATTTACAGTTGTGAAAACGTTTGGGAAAGTTGTTCGGAGGAAGCTACACTATATTTCTTGACATTTTTGACTGTGGGGAAATTGTCAGGCAAGGCGGGCCGTCGTTTCGGATGGGCTGCCGCTCCACTCTTTCGAATGGGGCGCCCCCGGCCGCTGCGCCGGAGCCTTGGCGCCCCCATTTCGAAACCCCGTAAGAGCTCGCACCCATCCGAAGCGACTAGGCCCCGGGTGGCACGAAGCCTTTTTCTAGTCGCAGAGCGGAGGGAAGTAGCGGTCACTTCCCTCCAACGAGGTGACTTCCGTTGCAAAACCGTCTTTGATGGTTCAGAAATTCGTAGTTCGGAGGGCAGCAGCAAAATGTGTGATAATAAAGTTTTCCTGTGCCTTTTGCAGTGCGGCCCCGTATTTGGTACCCCAGTACTACTACAACTATTACGTTGTTCCGTACAAAGGAGTCCCTCCTAGCCGACACCGACTTTTTCATTTAGGGTGAATTGGTTTAAAACAGCTATAATCTCTTCTCTTTTTTTACAAAGCGAGTCCCAATCTTTTCAACGGGAAGCGAGAACTCGATGAGATCTATCGATTCCAGTCGAAAAATCGACATTATTTTATTTAGTTACCGTAAAAGTGAACTAGCCAATTTAAAATGTTTATAACTTTTTAGGAGTGAGTCCCAATAGTTTCAACTGGAAATGGTAGAACTGGACGGAGATCTATCATTCCATATCGAAAAAACGATCATTTTTTATTTAGTTACCGTAAAGTGAAATTTAGCCAAAACCAAACTAAATTTACGCGGGCTTCAGCGTGCCACCCGTGTGTTGTATGGATATTCCTTGGACAATTTCTTCGGCCCTTAGCGATCAACGGGTTTGAGGGGGGGGCGAAATACCTTTCGACGAAACGTCTCAATCCCAGGTTGGCCGAGGCTGAACAACGAAAGACGTTCGGAGAAATTCCACGAAGGTTCCGCCTACGCTCCCGACGTTGGCTGGAAAACCGGCTGGATGAACCCATTCGTTGGTTTTTAATCCATCCAAAATATCGAACATTTTGAATTTTATGAACCTTTTTGTATCGAAAACGGTGTGAAGAACTATAAAACTCTGGGACCCTGAGACCCTAACACAGGGTGTCCCAATAATAAAACACCCCCCGCTAACTCGACGCAAAAGCATCGGATCGTACATGATGCTAACACCATTTGAAAGCCCTTAAAACGGCAAACAGCGCAACAATCTTCAAAACCAAGTTGATATTTATACGCATCATTTTACAATCAATTCTAGGCACAGTAAGGCACGGACCCCCGCATCCCAGTAACGGTAATTTCTCCGGCTATTTTACTGGGGGAAATCGATGCAAAGTGGCTGGAATGCGGAACCCCGGAAGGCCCGCAAAATTTTACAAACTGGCTCGTGAAATATAGGTTTGAAGAAAAACGTGGTTTTCAAGGTTGCGGAAGGAACTCGACCGTTACCTAGTAGGCTTTCGAATGGTGTAACTATCGTTCCGATCCGTCCGCTTCGCTGTTGAATTAGAGGTGGTGTTTTTATTGGGACACCCTGTCTATCACGAAACTCAACCTTTGCAGTCCCCGCACACGACGTGCAAATAGTCTAAAATACAACGGCTTGATCCGCCCGCGTCGATCGCCGTCTGATGGCGCTGTCGTTGCGTTGGCGGCGCGAAGGGCTGGACCTCGAAAGCGGCCGAAGCTCCGGGAACCGGGGCGCCTGAGATACCTTAAACCCTGAAGCCTCGACCAGCTGTTCAACACCACCGCCGATACTGCAGCCGCCAGCGCCCACCCACCGACTCCAACCCTCGAAGCCGGATGCCAAATAGCCGCTAGACTGATCGCAGACCCGGCGAACTTACCCGTTGAATGTTCTTTCCCCAACTACTCTCTCCGCCCACCGCTGTTCCGAATTTCGATCTCTCATGGTTTCGCGATGTCGGGGAAGTTTACTCGTGGCCGACCGCACCCGGCTTTCGTATAAAAGCAAAAATGCCACATCTCTGGCCGGAAACTCGATTTTTTGTTCTTTTTGGAACATTAACGAAAGAGTGGCAAGAAACAGTTTCTCCGGCTATGTACAAAAACAGCTCCTAGAAAAATTTCCACCTCCCGACATTGCGAATCATCCCCACCCCTTTGCTTTTGTTTGTATCGTACATTCACGTATGCCGTTCATCACCCCTTTATTCTTCTCTTATGGCGGTTTGTGGCAATAAATTTCCCCCAAATGCGCAAACTACCCCTTACAAGGAGTGCCTTTTGAGTAACATCTGGCAAAACCGCGCTGAGACCTAGACTCATTCGATAGAGAGATTGAATTCTAGACAACCCTCGGCGTCCATTTTTGCGGGAATGCCTTTCTTTGATTTTATAAAATTAAAAACTAAAAGATAATTTATGCGTCCACGTCGGCACGTTGCTGCCCCGAGCAGCCCCGGGGGGAAGAGGCCTCCGGTCCCTTCTTCCCACCGCTAGACGTGCCGCAGTGGCTGAGCGTCGGACTTCCAAACCTTTTTGCTTCGGGTTGCTAGTTCGATTCCGTTATTGGTAATTACTTTTGCTTTTTGTTTTTAAAAACACTTGTGATTTTCAGAGCGTTTTAAGAATCTGAATAATTGAAATTGGCCGTCACAGTCCCAGAGAAAATTCTGACCAGGTCCTGTTCCTGTCCTAGCCCAACGTGGAACGTTGCTAATGCCTCCACCATCGCCCGGAAATGCCTAAAAGGTGTGGAAATATCATCATGGTTCAAACGCAAAAGGAAACACGTATTAAAAGAACCGAACCTTCAACCAAAGACAAAAATAAACTTCGTAGGCGGATGCGTTAACCGCTGCGCCATCGGCGACTTGCAAAAGTACTTGCACTCCCGCCAGCAATTTGTAATCGGTTTCATGAATTTAAAAAAATTAAGAGAACGGCCTTTTCGACTTTGGAAACTTTGAAAAAGTCTAAAGTTGTTGACTTTGGCCAAAAGCAAAACGTTTTGCACGACCCGGGAGTCGAACCAGAGGTTCTACGCCCCAGAGGCAGGCTAGTTAGCCACTACACCACTCGACAGGTGGACACCCCACTTTTGGGAGGGGCTCATGAGGGAGGGCGGAAAACGCGCCAAACTTAAAATGCCCATAACTTTTTTGTATTAAGCGTTTTGCAAATTCTGATTGCAGTTTCGGAATCCCCGTCGCCGACTCCTATCAGAACCATGTTTACTAAGCGGTTTGCTGGATTTTTATTTGCACTTCCCTAGTAAGGCGCCGGTCCCAACTCCAGGCAGAGGGTGCTGGTTCGGTTCCTCTGACCGACAGAAGCCCGTTAGGGTTTTGCAATTTCTTGCAAAAGGTACAGATGGGGATCCAAACCGATCTAAAGAGAGGCCCAAGCGGAAAATAAAAGTTTTGCTATTTCCCGGGCTCTAAAGGAGAAATTGTCTCAGATGGTGTAAGAGTAAGAGAAGTAAGAGAAGTAAGAAGAAAAGTGTAAGAGTAAGAGTAACTGTTTAGACTCGCAATGTGTAAGGAGGCACAGTCTCCGTTGCCCGTTTATTCCTCACTGAATGCAACACGAGGAATGACACCAATATACATCGAAAAGCACAATTCCATGATCAGTCACAGGGAGACGGACATAACGGCGACGGACGCAGCATCATCGACGCGAGAACGTGGACGATGTTGGCCGAAGCGATGTTCCCTAAAATACGACGTTGAGGCGATCGGGTTGGGTTGTTATTTTAATTCCCAACCGGGGTTGAAAAACCGCTTCGCGACTTTCCAACCCTGGCCCTGTTTGATTCTATGATATTCGTCACTGCATCATTCGCCCGAACTGCGATGAAAAAAAGCAAAACGCTCCCGCTGTCCTTTATATAGGCTACCGCAGCTTCCAATCGTTGCTAATTTTTGCCTAACAAAGTGAGTGCCAGTGATTTTTGACAATGTCGAAAACAGCTGATTTTGTAAAAGGAGATTCGAAAGAAAGAGGAGAGGAAGGAGATTAGTAATAAGGAGATTCGGAAGCGGTTTCCATTACCGTCAGAGACTTACCCATTGGAAACCGAGGGCCTCAGAGGGTATACTTCGAAAGGATGTTGTCCAGCACGCTCTGGAGCTCCTTGCCGTATCGAGTCTTCAGGTGGGCCTAACAAATGTCCTTTCAGGTGGTATTTTCAATCATCGGGCTAGGGGACGGCCTTTGCGTTAAAAAGTCATTTGAGGCCGAAATTAGCTTAAAAACGGCATAAATTCGGATGCTAACCCATTATTCCCGGCCTGGGTCCAGGCATTGCCGTGTCCCTTCTATCCTATCCTCCCGAAGCTCCCCGACCAGTTGGCACCATGGTGCACTGGCAAGGTGTTCGATTGCCAAGCGCAGGGCGGCGGTTCGAGCCCTGCCCTGCACAATTCCTTTTGCTTTTGCCCAAAAATACGGAATTTTTTTGCATTAAATCGTGCTTTAACGTCTAAAATCGTTATCGAGCCAGTTTTAACGTTGATCAGGGTTGAAAAACCGCTACGCGGCTTTTCAACCCTATACGCTACGCCGGCCATACCTACGACCACCTTTATTTTGCATCGTTCTGCCAGAGTACCCAAGAATAAAAACATCAAAAATTTAGTATACAAGTATTCGGCACTTGTTACCCGGACTGTTTTCGGAATCGGACGAATTCTACGTTAAAAAAGTCCGCCACACAAAACAAAGGATACCTGGTATACATGAGGACGCATGCGTAGACTGGCCAAGTACTGCTCGGCGGTGGCGATTGCTGCCGGGACGTGGGTGCGAAGTTCCTCGAGCACCTCAGCTACCTAACGGAAACGCATGGCTTGTGAGTTTCGGTCAAACGGACCGTGGTTTCCATGCCGTTCCGCAGCCGCTCGATGATGACGTAGACCATGGCGAAGATGGCGGCAGTGCCGGTGCCGTTTGCAGATTGCAACACGTAGTAGTCAATGTTTTCCTGCAAATGGGGTTTGACAGATCGACAGTCGAGGGCTTCTACCATTTCTTCGATTCTAATAAGGCAGCAGGCACCCACCCAATAGGCAAATGGACTGTCTGGAGGATAGCGCGGCAGAAGATGATGTTCCGGAGATGATGTCCTTCGTAGCGATCACGGCCCTCCACTACAAATGCCATTCAGTTAGACAGACAGGGGTCACCCAAAAGACCCGCTCCACCTTCTCCGCTTTGGTTAACTTTCTCACGTGGCTTTTGATAAATAGAGTGATTATGCGAACCGATTGTGGGCGGCTAAACTGTCGACCCGGGTCGAGACTTTGACGCGCTTGTGGTCGAAACTTTCGACCTGGGCCGTAACTTTGACCGGAACACCCAGAAACAGATCCGGGACACTCGGAAAGTCATCGGTTTATTACCCAACCAGATGGTTACTTTCGCTTCGCGACTGCAACCATCTGGCCTTCGGGCTACCCTACATTTCCCACTCCACCACATCCTTTCCAACCTCCATCAATACCCCCCCCGCATAGCCGAAATCCCGTTCAAAAACAACCTAAATACCTTCCAGATGGCTTTAGATACCCCCCATGGCTGAAATCCCCTTCAAAAACTGCCTAAATACCTTCCTGGTGGCTTTAGATACCTCCCCTAGGCGAATGCCCCTTAAAGGGCTAGTCAGCCAATAAAACAAAAGAATTTCCGCGGCAAGGAGTCTCTTACGTTTTTGTGTCTGCGCCTCTCATTTCCCCCCGATCTCTAATAGCTTGTCATAATCGGGGACTGTTCGGGCGCACTGTCCCTACGTCCATAGTTTCCCAAGGTACCAGCCCAAGCTCTAAAAGTTGAACTAGCCCTTTAAAAACAAAAATAACGACCTACCGGATACGTGGGAGGAAAATAGAAATGAAATGGCTCCCGTGAAAATTTTCATTCAGGAAACGCACGCCACCTGGCTCACTATGTCCAAAATCACCCCAACCTCCATCCCCCACCCCTTTTACTAAAGAAAAAACTTTCAGAGTTAATTTTAATAATTTAAACTAAAACTTTTTCATAATTTTTTTTATCAGTTTGGGGTTTCTGACCAAGCTCTATCCGAATCCGAAGAGAGTTAAGCTCTAGCTCCTTTCCCCTTCGAGTTGAATTCGGCTTCGGACACACTGACGCCTCAAGAAAAGAGAAGACACACCCACAGAGATACACCCCCAAAATTATATAAGGTAGGATTTGCTAACGTTTTTGCGAAATTCTCCGAACTTTCGATGCTTTTTCCCATGCAAGTGTTTTTAACAAAAACCCCGTTTTCCAAATTTTGACATCTTTCCTGGCAGCCCAAGGCCGGCCTTCTGAAACGCATTTGAGAAAACACAGCTTGGGCTGGACTAAAAACGATTAAATCAACTTTTGCAGAAAATTGCGTAATTTATGCCCAAAAAACTATAAAAACCGGGTTAAAAATTCGGGAATTTAAAAAAATCGGAGAGAACATATCTCCTCAGCTCGTCGAGAGCTTTCGCTAGACACCTAATTCGTAAAATTTTGGACACGACGCTTACGCGGGCCATAGCTACACGCGCCTTTCAGCTGAAACCTTGACGTACCTTTCATGCTGAATTTGCTGGCATTGATGTAGAATTTATCGTCGCCCTCAATTTTGTACCGGGATTTGTCCAGCAGCCGGGTAGTCTGGAGAAAAAAAGAATACAGGGTGCCCCAAAAAAGAGCGTCGGCTAAGTGACCAGTTTACCTCCCGCTCCCTCCCTACTCTTTTCGCGCGGCGCCGAAATGTCGTGCGTCGTTCTGTCAGCCCCCCTCCCCGTCTCTGGCGCCGTAGGATTGGCCAGGGGGAGCTGAACTTTTTCGGCCAAGCAAAATTTTTATATAAATAGTGGAAGTGTTTCTAAATTGTTTATAGTTATTCCTAAACATAACTCTACAAAATTTATTAAAATGACCAAATTTTGACTCGTTTTTCTAACTTTTTAAAAAGTTTTGCCGATCCAAAAGGCTTAAATTTTGCTAGAAACAATATGGAAAACACTTTATACTTATTTACTAACCCGCACCAGGGTCGACAGGAAAAAAGTTGGGTTCCCCCGCGAATTTTCCCCCGGCTCCTCTTTTCCTCCCGCTTCGCGGGATTGAAGCCGCGTAGGGGTTTTTCAACCCCTGATTTTTGCTAATAGCCAGAATGTCGACGTGACCATTTCGGCATCTTGGCGAAATTTAAAACATTAAAACGCAAATCGAAAAAACAAATTTTCACCTGGCACCGGTTCTCATCCTTGTGCTCCATAAACACTTGACATTCAGCCTCGTCAGGCATGCCGGGTGGCAGACAGTCATCGAGCAGGTCTTTCTAAAAGCTACGGGCAACAAACCCAATCAGCAACAACAAAACAATGCCATACCGTTTTACAGGCGTTTTTCACAAATTTGTCGATGGCCGCCAGGGACTCCTTGGAGGGGATTTTCCATTTTGGCTGTGTCTCCACCACCGGTACCGGAATGGATCGCGAACGAAATGCGATGTACGCGAAGCCGAGCAGCGCTAAATCGATGACATCACAGACGTCATGGGCCCTGGGGCTCGGTTCGGGGGGAAACCTACGCGCTACGAAGGCACCGAGGAAGAAGCAACCGCAAGTCCACCACTCAAACCAGGAGACGTAGTCAAGTATGCGAGAGCGAGCGGCTTTCGTGCTCGCCTCGGCGGCGGATGTCAATGTTTGGTTGGTAGTACGGCAGAGGAGCTGAAACAAGAAACTGATGAGAGACTTGGGTAAATTCGGGTAAAAGTTTACCAAAAAAAGACATAAAAGGTCCCTTATGCGTTTTGTTTCCGCTTTTATGCTTATGCTTTTTTTTCGCATGCGGCGCTGTTTTCATTGTAGTTTTACTCCACTTTTTTCGCCCGCGGCGCTGTTTTTTTTTGTTTTGCATCTAGATTTTGCCCTTCGGAGATTGTTCGGGACCGCTAGAGAAGGCTGATTTTTTGGGACACCCCGGGGGAGCAAATGCAAAAACTTACGCTAGGTTCTTGCGCCCCTAAATGATCGCGGTTCCGGCGAGCCTGGCCTAGTACCAAGCCGGCAAGTAGTAGCTACCCAGCGCCCACGTCTATCATATCACGTACCCGGCGGAGCTCCTTGTCCGTGTTGCAATTGAACGGCTCGACGCTGTCGATGGTGATCTGCCCCTCCTTCGCCCTCGCGTAGTAGGGGTTCTTGGCGCAGTTTAGAAAGCTGTCGCTGACGGCCGTGTCAAAGTGATTTTCCTGAAAAGTTAGCGCGGTGCGGGCTAAAACCGAGACCGATACTGGCAGGCCGACTTGGTTGGACAGATCGATGCAACGGGGGAAGCTGTACGGGTATTTGTTATCGACCTTCCAGGTCATCGTCAGGCTGTCGTTTCGGGATTGCAGCGTCGCATACGGGCCATGCTGAAATGGAGGGATTTCAGGTAGATACTGGAAAGCTAACGTTTAATGGACCGGATCCTAGTAAAAAACTCAAGGAAACAAGCACCCACCCCATTCCGATCGGCAATCACCACCTTTCCGTCCATCATCAGGTCCAGCAACACGCAATCTTTTTCAATCTTCTCGCCGCGTTGCTTGTAGCTGCACGGGGTTACCATCGCCTCTTTGAAGCCAGCATCTTCAAGACGCTTCGGCAGCCTGGAATTTCCGTTGTTTCGCGGACACGCAATCGAAAATACTTGAAAACAACTGTTGCCCCCTTTAAAAAGTTATTTATCTTAGGTAAACGAGAGTTTAGGCAAATACTTAGGTTAAAGAAAGAAAAAGAAAAGTTTTCGTTTTAACCCACTTAAACCCGGAAAGGGGAGGCAGAATACAGTCGCCATTCGCCGGAACACCCACACGACAAAACTAAAAGGCCGAACGTTAATGGTGTGTCCGTAAATGGGTGGCAACCTTATCCTTGATCCTGTTGTAGTCGAGATCCTTGACTTCACCGGGGAATACTTCCGGGTCGTCCGGTGCGAGGCCTCCCGCGACGTGCAAACTTGGGATGCATCCGGATTCGCCGGCCGTCCTGAAACTATGTGTGCAAAAAAAGCGGATTAGGGGCTCCAGCGGATCGTCCAATGACACCACGCCATTCCAGGCTTCAACAGACAGGCACGGATAGCTTTTGGGCTACGGCAGGCTCCCTTGCACAAGAGGACAGCGCTCGCTACGTTTTTGTTCGAAAATGAACAAACTTTTGAACAAAATTGTATTTTTCTCGAAATTTTAATAGAAAAATTAGAAACTCAATTAGATTTAAATGTGCTAGACGCCAGTTTAGGTCAGGATTCTGTGCGGGTTTAAATAGCGCAGAAACCAAGCATTGTCGTGGAAATCTGATCCTAGATTTGATAAAATCAAGGTCGAGTACCCCCCGGCGCGTGAAGTCGGCGCTTATAATGGCCCTTATCCCTGTTTTGCAAAAATCGACGCCAGTGGATCAACAGTCTCTTTTTTTATCGGGCTAATTTTTTCGAGATCCTTATTGTTTTAGCAGTTTTTATATAGCTCAAGCACATTTTTTTAAGCAAAACGCAAAAAGCTGGGTAAAGATTTTGTCGAGAAATAGCGGTTGTCACGTTGGTCCCGGGGGTCGAACCCGGACCCTCTGTTCGGCATTTGGGATCGGCGCTAACCGATTGCGCCGCGGCGCCGGGAGGTCCTATCCGTGCCTCCCTGGAATGCCGTGACACCCACGAGGGCAGGATCCAGCTGTCGTCACATTGCATAAAATACGCGGTCGAGTATTCCAGCTTGATGAAGTCATAGGGGTCGCTGCTCCTGAAGCAAGAACCGTGTCGGTACACCGCAGAAAGAAAGGAACGAACAGTTTCTCCATGGGACACTCGCCATTCCGGACCATTTCGCGAGTGCAGACATTGACGGAAACAGCATCCAGTATTCTACAATCAAAATATAAGCCTGCGTAGCATGTAATACTCGGTCTACTTATCAAGCTTGAGATAAAGAGTAAAAGTACGAGTAGGTCAAGCTCGAATACTGTTATAGATCTAGATAAAAGGTCCCACCATCGCTTCCGGATCCAAGCTTGACGGGGCGCAGACAGTTCTCGCCGTTGTCCTCAGTCTAATTTGAATCATTGGCATGCAACAAAAAAAACGGACAAGGGCACTTCCCGTTTACCGGGACGGGGTGGGGAGACAGGCTAGTATTTTCTTGGCCCATAAGAACGCAAATTTCGGGTTGGGATTCCTCCTCGCCCCCACCACTCGCCTACGGCAAGCGCATTGGACCACCAGCCCATGGGAAAGACGTGACAGGGGAGGGGGTGAGGGCGCGTTGGCGAAGGGACAAAATTCACGACGGCGACCAACTTTTTTTTTGAGCAGATTTTAGTGATCTTTTAGGGTTCGCGGCGAGTTGAATGGTAAGAGTCCAAGAAATTTTTTGTTGTTCCCACATTTTATGGCATTTTTAAGAGTTTGAAAAGATTTTAGCACTTTTGTTGCCACGAGAATTCGTCTCTTTTGCGAAAACCAAAAGCCCGTTTTTGAAAAGACACTTTTTAGCCTTAGAGATCTCTCATTTTGCTGAGTCGAAATTAGCGCAAAAATGGGCCTAGAATGACGGACCCGATACCAAAAGCCAAAATACTATGTTTTATGAACAGGTAGAGGCCAAAGATCGAAATTAGCACACCCTGCATAACCAGCTAAGTCCTCACTTTTTAGGTATAGAAAACGGTGCTTACACAAAGAAGGCTGGTCGGATCGCAGGATGCGAGCGGTTGGACCCCTTTGTTGAGAGCGGTGAAGATCCAGCCTCCGTCACGCTCGAGTTCGCACTCCGGCAGCTCACACGCAATGCACTGAACAATACTAGAAGGCAACAGCGACGTCTCAAACCTCGATAGCCCCAAGATTGTGTCGCAGACCCAACTGGTCTAGGATCGACTTTGCCACGCACACGAAAGGAGTCTTCGAGTGCTTACACTAAATCGTTCAGGAAAACCTTCTGCAACTCCGACAAACGCACGTCTGCACGTTTCACTCGCCCTGGGGGGTTCATCGAGAGTCCCGGTGCCGGACCCCTCATGTTGCCGAGCATCTCGTGGGCAGCTTCCGGTTCCGCAGCCACATTCCCGAGAGGTCTGGAATGGTGTTGGTTGGCAAGAAACTCGAGCGGAAGCCCAGGCTCCCAGCCAGAAATTTTGGTAAGACTCGAGATACCCCCTTCCCCCCATCCGACCGCCACCTACCGTATCTCGGTTTCCTGTTCATCTACAGGTCGGTAAAATATGCCAAAATACTCGCAAGAGCAAGACGAACATTTTGGTATACTTCACATGCCTGTAGATGAACAGGGTGCCGAGATGCACGAGTTGGATGCCGGCTGGTGGGGGTGGGTAAACTGAACTCTAACTCAAACTCGAAACCCACGACTTGCTGTCGATGATGTGTTGAGACGAGCCGAAAGACGAGGAGGGCGATGCGTGGAGAAGGCTGAAGAGCAGCCACACGACCACCACACCACCGCCGTTGTTGTGTCGACGACCGAACATCAGCTGGATGGAGAGCAAAAGTGATTCTCACAGCTCTGGATTTTGCCTATGGGTGGGGCTAAATATGCAAATTTCACCCAGCTTCCGTCGGAGAATGCAAATTACACTTTCTAATTTTTGCGCTTTGCATGTTTTCAGCTTTTGCTCCTTACAGACAGCACACAGAAAAGTTGGTACATGATTTTCAGCCGTTCCAGAGAATCAAAACTTTGCAAATTTTATGAAAAATTTGGTTTTGGGTGGCAACATTGATTTTTTTTGTCTACCCAAAATCACTTTTGAACTTTTTCAGCATTTTCTAAGCTTTTTGATAGTGCTTCCATTTAAAATATAGCTTTACTAAAGGTTCTTTCGCACTTTTGGGGGGACCCATATTTTTCTATAAGCCCAGAAATGCCACGGGTCGGGATCCGCACAGACGACCGCTCCGGTATTGCTATGGCGCGCCCTTTCCACCGTAACCCCCGGAGCCGCTCCCCGCCCCTCTCGAGTTTTCCAGCCAACTTTCCCCTAACCTAATTAGGCAATCCTGACCCGTGAAATGCCTAGTATCGCAAAACTACGCATTTTAATTATGTTTTTAGCAAAATGTATCTGGATTTTAATTGGAAAAACCATAAAAACCGAGCAAAAATTTAAGTAGAAACCAGCCATTTCTGTTCGAATTTTTTGTATTTTTAGGGATAATGATCTCCCCGCCCAATAATGCGAAAGATCTTCCCTAAAAATAGCCAAAAAACGTTATTTTCTGTTACCAGGCCAACCTGGCTCGACAGGGAAAGTTTTAGGCCACTCTGTGTCGCGCTGCTAAATTTCTAGGGAATCCACAGCCGAGAAAAACCCACGGCCATGCCTTGCTCGGGCCTTGGAAAATCGGTTCCAAAATAGGGCCGTGTTTTCCCTTATCAACTCAGATCCGGGAGACGCGTGCTGTTTATCCTGAACCAGTGGGAAAGACCGCTTCGCGGCCTTTTTCCACTGGACCCCGTCCAGGAACCATGAATTTGAATAGCTTCTTTTTAGCCTGCGGCATAACCTGAGTCAGACCATTCTTGGCCTGCCGCGCCAGAGCCAGCGTAGCGCTAATCTTTGAGCCTGCGGCGCTAGCTAGCGCCTGGTCGAATTTTGTCAAATGCGCGTGATCCTCGCCATTGAATGCATAAGTGGTCAAAAATACAGGTCCAAAATCGCGATGTGTATTGAGTATACTCGTCGTCCCCCCGGGGGGATCCCCCCACGAGGGGGGACCAGGGGGGGACTGCAAAGGGGGGATGGTGGGGGGACCCAGGGGGGGACGGTGGGGGGGACCACTGGGGGATCCCCCCGACTCGCAAGTGCGCGAATGTGTGGTTAGATAGATCTCAATACTTGTTAAAGAGCTGCTATTTTTGATAATTTAAAATACAGCAGCATGTGGTTGTCGAAAGTTCTGAAATGCCGAGAGCCCCAACGAGCTAATTTTGCCCTAATTTTTAAATTTTTACAGTCTCAAAGATTTGAGTGCCCAGCCTTCAATTATTTAAAATTTTGGGTTGGTATACACTCTGATTTTCCATCGATTCTCTCTCAGGTAAATCAGAGCTTTCTAGTATCTGTTTTGTCGGGCGGGCTAAACCAGAATTTTCGAATTCGTCATTAATTTTAAAAAGTAAAAAACTTAATCTAAACATCAAAACATCAGACTATCCAAAAAACGTTTGTGTCCAACTAGAAGGTTCGATTTAGTTTTCCCGACTACGCAATACGGGTGCCAGAAAAACTGGGGCGGGGGGGGAGGGGAGGGGGGGGAGAGGGGGAGGGGGATCCCCTCCCCATCCCCCCACCGTCCCCCCCTGGGTCCCCCCACCATCCCCCCCTTGCGGTCCCCCCCTGGTCCCCCCTTGTGGGGGGATCCCCCCCGGGGGGACGATGAAGTATAGTATTGAGATATCCCCTGGACACCACCGCCCGTGACACGATTTATTAAGGACCTTCCAGAAAATCCTTATAAAAACTTTATTTTAAAAAATTTTGCAAAATCCGAAAAATAAATCTGGGGAACTACTTTTCCCAGCTACCCTCCAAAAATGAGGCCCCAATTCCCTCTAGGCGCTGAGAAAACTTCCGGACAACGCGGCAGAAACCCATTTTGTTAAGGAATTTTTACTTTTTTTTGCTTATAAAATCGTTAAATGAAGGATTTTCTTAAACAAAAATCAGCTCGAAATTCGGCCTGACGGCCGAGAAATCGGCTGTACAGAAATAAACTTTCGAGCGACGGAACATACATCCGGAAGTGGATGCAAATCTACACAGACACACACACACACACATAGTTTTTAATATATAGTAGGATAGTAGGATTTCTTTGATTTCAGCAATTCCACCAGAGTGAGGATGATGGGATATTTGACGATTTTGACTTAGCAAGTTTATAATCGGCAAAGACTCGCTTTTAGGGAATTTCCACACCTTTTCATAAGGAACAAACGACCCCAACAACAGAGGCGCCACCAATTCCGATTGGCACCGATCAGACAGAGGTGATAGAGCTAGAGATGCAGAGAGCGAGAGAGAGAGAGAGAGAGAGAGAGAGAGAGAGCGAGAGAGAGAGAGAGGGGTGGGAGGGGAGAGAGAGCGTGAGAGAGGGAGCGAGATATAGAGAGAGAGAGCGAGATAAAGAAAGAGAGTGAGAGGGAGAGCGAGACAAAGAGATGAGAGTTTTGAAAATATGGGGCAGATGATTTTTAGGACAAGCGACTTTTTGTACTTTGAATTTGTATTTGTAAATTTCCGTGCCGGAAACGCTACCTATTTTGTAAGAGTTTTCGCAAATAAATGCAAACCGGAACTCGACGAACTCATTCCGTCTCACCCCAGCCGTCCATTCTGATGTTCGGCCACCCGTCGTCGCCACAGCGCCTGTTGCTGATGATCATCTTCATCGGATCGCTCGTGTTCATCACCACCGTCGGCGCCCTACCCCAGGAGTACGGTCTAGTTTGATACGGAATTGAAATCATTTTTCACGCCAGTTATATTAGTTTTTGTGCCTTTTTCAAGCATAGAGAGTTCCGAATTTACGTTCCGAAGAGTACCAAAATCCGAATTGTTAAAAACTTTGGAAACTTCAAAAATGTTGACCGTCTTGGTCATTTTTTATACAATTTTGACGAAAAAAGTCCAGAATTTTCGAACATTTCATTATTTTTTAAAGGTTTTAAGTTTTATGGTTTTTTAACTCCAGATACCCCCCTCAGCTCACCCGCGCCTACCGTAGCTCGGCTCCCCATGATCGTACCGCGAGTAAAGTATATCAAAATACTAGCCGGAGCAAGTGGAACATTTTGGTATACTTTACACACCTGTAGACAATCGGGGATTCGAGATACAATGGGGCGCCAGTTGGGGGCGGGGGTAGACTACACTCTAACCTTTCCAGAAATCCTTCATCGGCCGGCCCTGCGCACACCGGCGAGCCTGGGGTCTGCATTGTTTTGTTGCCAACGGACAACATCTTTTTCAGTGCGAGAAGAACGTGCCTTTCGTCTGCTATGCGAATGAAATCATTATGGACCTACCGGGTCACACTCGACTCGCGCGCATGAAACCGATTATGACTTTGGATGTGAGACTCATGCGAAAGTGTCGGCTCCGGCGGGCCCGAAAAAACATAAGCATCCCCCCATATGATTTTTACAACTTGAAAACTAGAGTCTTACTCGTAGTGACCCCCCCAACTACCGAAAACCGGTTCTTGAGTATTCCCTAGGCGGGGGGGGGAAGAATTCGCGGGGGGGACCGAACTTTTTTTCGACTCAAGTCTAGATTTTTTATATAAATAGTGGGCTCAAGTCTAGGAAACCCCCCCCCAGCCACAACTTTTCAGCCATGCGTCCCATTAATGCGCCGAGTATCTCAAAATGTTCGCCGTGGTCGAATTACTATAGAAAAGTTGTTTCCATACACCAAAAATTGTTAGAAAAATTTTTATAACAATTATAAGTCTAGGTTTTCCTTAGTTAATTTTTGCTGTTCCAAAGTGAGTTTTCGTATCTCGGCTATCTTTTGACGTACAGAGCTGTCAATAGTACCAAAATGTAGCTCTTGCTCTGGAGAATACGCCTACCGTACGTTTGAGTTGAAAAAAAGCGGAAAATAAAAATATTTGAGTTTTAGACTCCTAGTACATCGAAGCATAGCGGTTTAATCTTTTCAACTTTCAAAACCTTGTAAAAAATTTTCTAACAATTTTTGATGTATGTAAACGACTTTTCTATAGTAATTCGACCACGGCGAACATTTTGAGATACTCCACGCATTAATAGGACGTATGGCTGAAAAGTTACGGCTGGGGGGGTTTCCTAGACTCTTACCAAATAGTGGAAGTATTTCATTATTTGAATATTTGATTACTACCCCCACCAGGGCCGCCAGGAAAAAAATTGGTTCCCCCCCCCCCCCGCGAATTCTTCCCCCCGGAATGCTCAAGAACGGGAAAGTCACTACCCTGAAAGTCACAAGTCAGTTCCGAAATAATTTGCATGATTTTCATAGGAAAACATCATGAAAACTGGAATTTTTCTGGGAAAAACAATGCTAACATTTTTCGGTAAAACGATTTCGGGTAGTGATTTTCGGGGTAGTGACTTTTCGGGGAGTGACCGGACGCCCTCAAGAACCCTAAAACCTATGGGTTTGGTTAGTTGAGTTAGGTTTCCCGCAAACCTGGGATGTCTCTCGACTTCGGGACAAGCGAGGTCCCGCAATCCAATGATTTCAGTGTCCCAAGTGTACGCCGGAATGTGAAGTCGGAGCCGCCCTCGGGATTGATGAGGCAACCGGACGCTGGACGATGGACTGCGACCCGGAGACCGCTGTATTGCAAAAGGGTTCTACGGACCCGAATTGCATCAAGCCCGTCCAGTTCGTGCAAGCCGGATGATGGGACCGGTCCGGTCTTTCCACCTGGCAATGTTTTGAATTTTCAGTGGATGTGATGGTCTTCCCCCACAACCTATGCAGCCGACAGATGATTCGCGAAAAGACATGCCCGAAAACGTCAGATTCTTCGTGATCGACGCACTATTTATTTTTAGTCTAACAGCCCAGATTGAGTACAAGCCGCCGACGTTGGGGCTGGAGTATGTGGTGCAATGTGATGCTGGTTTCACTGTTCCCGAGTGAGATGCTAGCACCGTGACTAAAGTAACTCGTCACTTCAGGATCCTGAACGGACATGCGCGCAGCCCAACTACGATCCCGTGCATCCCGAGTCTCCACCAGTACGCTGGTCTCGGCAAAGACGATTTGATCAAGGGACGCTCGATGTTCGCTGACGAAGACATCCGCCCATCAAATCCAACGGCCGCGGAGCAGTGGAAAAGCTACAAGGTACCGTATAGCTACTCTTTATCGGGTGGGGGGACTGAGATTTTTGTACACGTCTAGACACGTCTAATGCCCTAACAGCAAGTATTTTTATTAGTAAAAGTATTTTACAGTTTTAAAAGTATTTTAGTGAAAAACCGGCGCTGTGAAACCGCTTCGCGGCTTTTTGAACCCTGGCCCCGGCCAACAAGGAAACGTTTTTCAGTGACATCCCAGTTTCATAGGTACGATAGCCCATCCGATAGAGAAAAAAATTCTGAACAAGGTGGCGTCTTCCAAAACTGCTTTACCGCCGATGCGCTCAAGAACAATTAATTTGAAAATAACTAAAGTTGACGCTATTTTCCGCCTGGTCCGCCATCACTGCCTACTGGGGAGTGGCCTCATAGTAGAGTGCGGCTTATTCAAACCGGGTTTGAATAAGATTTCCGTTGTTCAAATTAAATCGGTTTGATTGGAATACGGGATCCTTATTCAAACTAAACCCGGTTTGAATAAGGATTCCCAACTCAAACCAAACCAAACCGGTCTGAATAATTTGAACAAGGTTTGAATAAGAACCATTCTCCAAAACAGCCTGTTTTCTGCACTATTTTTGCGTTTTGGCACCAATCTATCGGTGGTTCACTTTAGGGTCGTTCGGCAGCATTCCTGACAAGTTTTAGGGGTTGGCGGACTATTCCCGAGACGTTTTTTCTGACAGCCCTGCCAAGGTTATCACGACCATGAGGATGATTGTGAACGGTCGTGAATGCCAAGCCTATGGTTAAAAGTGTGTAAAACCCTGTAAACTAAGCCAATATCATCATTATAATGGTCATGCAAGTTTTTGGACGGATGCCTCGAAATCTTAGCCGATTAGCATCCATCGGATAGATTAACATGCTGATTTGCCTGTTGTTCAAACCAATTCAAACCAACTCAAACCTGGACGGTTTGGTTTGAATAACGGATCCTTATTCAAACCAAACCGGTTTGATTTGAAAAGCAGTTTCTTATTAAAACCGCCCTTATTCAAATCAAACCGGTTTGAGTCGCGATTTGATTTGAATAAGCCGCACTCTACCTCATAGGCTCTTTCGGGCACCTGGGTCGCCATGCCGGCATGGGGGCTAGGGAAATGGCTAGGAAAAGTCGCGAAGCGGCTTTTCAACCCTGGTTTAAATTAATTTTTCTCGAGCACAAGGGCGATTAACCAGATTTGGAAAGACGCCATCTTGTTCAGCATTTTTCTCCATTGGATGAGCTAGCGTCACTCAAACACCGGGACACTCGGAAGGTCACTCAAAAACGTCTGCGTTTAAGACACTTAATAGTCTTCGTTTTGCATAGTTCTACCCGAATTCCTATAACAAAACAAAAACAAGGAATACCCCGTCTGCCTCTTTATTTGGGCTCGCCACACTTCCGCCGCACGCAAATT
Organism: Mesorhabditis spiculigera; assembly: GCA_958295435.1. Lineage (NCBI taxonomy): Eukaryota > Metazoa > Nematoda > Chromadorea > Rhabditida > Rhabditidae > Mesorhabditis > Mesorhabditis spiculigera. The sequence continues at coordinate 7,794 of CATQJA010002614.1, read as the reverse complement.
GTCTCCTAACAAAGAGGCTTTATCGATATCTTTACAAAAACTTCAATTTAACAGCAAAAATAGCTAATTTTGAAAAATCTCATCTGTGTGCACTCATCTCGGGACCGTTACTCACCTAACCTGACGACGCATATGCCTTAATACTCTTCCTCTAGGGCTAGAGCACCAACCACTGGGGTAAAAAATGGTTTTTTTGCCGAAGCCTCATTTTTGTTGAGAGCACTTCCTAGTGCAGAAATGATGAATCAAAAGTTCTTCACGACCTTCAGAACGCAAAAGAGGCTTCTGGACCAAAAAGCAAAAAATAAAATCGTGAGCGGGTCCGAACGCTCGTTAGATTCCCCACCCGCGCACTGCTACACCACTAGGCCACCAGACCACGGTGGAGGGGGCGTGGGGAGAGCTTATGAAGGTCGGGGGAAAACTTTAAAGGGCTGTAACTTTTTTTACTATAGTATCCGCAGCTAAAAGTTACATCAATCGATTCGTCTCGTCGAGCTCTACAAGATCAGCTAACTTTCAACCCGGAAATTCGAGGCCGAGCAGAGACCATTCCCTCGTGAGGCTGTAGTGCCGTAGATACTTACAGAAGTTGCATGCAAACGCACACAGAGACTATTAACTATAATATATAGTTAGGTAGATACATTTCAACTAAAAAAACTATGTAAAATTTTATACCGACCTGTGGACTGACAGGAAGCCGAGGTATGATTTGGGGCCCGCAGCGTAGTAACTGCATTTTTACCAATATTTTTTCAGTGGTGCATGCCGCAACAGCTGGGAATGGAAGACTGCCTTCCACCACCACTCAAAAGCCACCAGTAGGAGAATCTTGTATTTGTAGCGTTATCCAGGGTGTCCCAATAAAAGGTCACGCTGGCATTTTGCTATTTCGAATCCGACCGACTTGAAATTTTGCACTAAGGTGCGGAAGCGAATTTAAAATGTTCACAGAAACTTTCAGCCCGATCGGTACAGTAGTTTTCGAGTTATTGTAAAAATACTGTTTTTCCCACACTTTAGCTTCATTTTTTCGGCTAACTTTTTGGACTTTGCATCAATTAACAGAAATTTCCGGCTCTAAATCCCTTATTCTTCTTAACATCGGCGTCGTTAGCCCTTGTTAAAAATAACTTAACTAGCCTATTTCTTGACCCGAATTTTGCGAACTAAAAAAATTCGAACATTTTGAATTCCCTTCCGCACCCAGTGCAAATTTGGTTCTTCAGGATTTCGGGGGAGAAGTATTTCCGGGGGAAACCAAATTTTTCCTGGTTTTCCCGGTTGACCTAGTAATCAAATATAAAGTGTTTTCACATTGTTTTTATTAAATTTTAACTATATTTAAAAGTAGAAAAAACCTTTCAAAAAAGTTAGAAAAATGTTTGAAAAAGTCGAAAATTTAGTCATTTTGGGTCTTTCCCCCTCTAATCCTAAAGGTTCTATAGGATTTTTCGACCTAAAATTAAATTTTTTAATTAAAATGTGGGTAGTTTTTATGCTGAGGACTAGTTAAAAACCATTTAGAAACGCATGCGCTATTTAGAAAAAAATTTAGGCTTGGGCCGAAAAAATTTGGTTTCCCCGGAAATACTTTCCCCCCCCGGAAATCCTAAAGAACCCAAAATTTCAAGTCGATAGATTTGAAATAGCAAAATGCCAGCGTGACCTTTTTTATTGGGACACCTTGTATATAGCAACTATTCCAGGTACTTCATCGTGGACGACTTTGAGGATAAGGACACATTCCTGCCTGCCCCCGACCCGTCAAAGTTTGTGGATTGGTGCCGTTATACGGACCACCACTTTGCCGACAAGGCATGCATCCCACTGGACGTTCGGGAGAACGAGAAGTTTGTCAAGGGCTTCCGATCACAGGTGGGAACCGTCTTGGACGGAATAGCATTTATTTTCAGTCACCACCGTATGCGACGTTCCTCTCGGGAAAAGGACAACGCAGATCTGAACTGGAAGGGAACCAACGGGTCGGCCTACCCGAAGAAGTGCATCCAAGCCACGGCTGGCCTGGCGGTACGACGCTCGTCGTATAACGAGGATTATATCTCATCTCTTAGGAGCATCAACTTGGGCTGATTCAGGACAACATGTTCCTGAATTGCGCCACCAATCCCTACTACAAGGCCGCCTCCGACGGTCACAAGGCCATGTATCAAATCGTGCCCACGGCATGCGCCACGGCTGAGGATGCGGATGTGGTAGGCTCTGTCCACCTCTGTCTAATAACCATTTTTTTGCAGGGCTTCTGCGTCGAGCCCGACTTCGACATGACAGCCACAAGGATCACGACTGCACCCGGCAGAAATGCGACCGAAGAGGACGATGGCCTCGAGCCGGTCCACTACGCAAATATCGCAGGAATTGTCACCTGCGCAGGTTAAACATTTTTTTGCAAAATCCGGCGAAAGGTTACTTTACCCATTTATATAGGTGGCTATATTTTGACAGCTGCACATTGCAACCTAGCATGTTCATGGATGTTTCGACCAACCCAACCCTCAATTTAATGTTGAAAATGATGAAAGGAGTCGCGCCGGGGTGGGCAGAAGCGCCAGAGAAAAGAACCTATTGCTTCCAGACTAACGAAAATTTTGCCTTACAAGGTTTTTACACCATTTTTACGGCCAGGGGCCGGGGGCAAAACGTGGGGGGAAAACTTCAGCCGCTTTCGCAATGAATTTCTTAATTTTAGTCGGCATCGCCACGCTCGTCATTCTCGTCCTCATGTTCGAAAAGTTCAAGGAGGCACGGTTGGTCCTTTTTATCAGAGGGACTGGCTAGGGATTATGCACGACCGAAAAGACCCTGACGTAACTCGCTTTGTAAGCCTTGAATTTGCCACGCTCTGTCCGATCGTATTTAAAAAAGCCAGTATAGGATTAGGTGAAACACAGCCGTTGCTTGCGAAAAGTTATTAAAATCCCGCACGGCTATTTTCCCGAAAAACAATTTAACGGACCTGTCCTATGTATTTTGGGCCGACCTCATGCTACTCTAAAAACAAACTTGGCGACTTTAGGCTGGCTGAGGCGAGGGATCGAAAGTCTTTCGGGACGTTCGCCGAAGGTCCACCTGCTCCTTTAAAGCTGGCTGGGGCGGCTGGATGAATCCATTCGTTCGTTTCTTACACAGTTTTTTTTAAAAAGTCCCATCCGCCCATTCCCCCGATTCAAATATATTTGAACAGATTCAAATAAACCGAGCTTTGTCAAATCGCTCTCCTTCTGGCAAAACCGAGTCAAATCTTTGATTCAAATAAGAAATGTCAAATTTCGAGACTGGTTGAGCTAAAATCTCACCCGCCAAATGTCGCACAGCCCTGCAATGCTGTTTTTGCAGAATGCCGACATTAAAAATATCGACAACAAAAATGCCGACACAAAGATTTCCGATATAGATGTCGTATCGCATTTCGAAACAAAACCTCTCGTCGGCATTTTCGCGCTTCAGCATTTAAAGGGACAGGGGCGGCATACGTCAATCGATTACGCGCGGGAAAGAAAATGTCTCTGCGCCTCTCTCCTGGGCGCCCTCTCCTCGCCGCCGCATCGGTTGCACCCCCTTGGAGGTTCAACAGATGCCGTCCTCATCTATTTAAGCTACGTCGGTATTTTCAAGTCGGCATTCTCGTCGTTGGTATATTGCGCTTAGCGCGCCGATACTCAGCGCATTAGTTGTCTGCCGCTGGTTCCGATCACCGAAAAACTGGAAATCGAGAAATACCGAAAAAATACCGACATTTTGCACCATTCGGCCTTTTAGCACCTAGAGAAAATGGTCCGCTGTGATATTACATAAGATCAAGAAACGCCCTTCCTGATCAATGGCTTGGGTTTTCAAAATTCGTTAGGCTTTCAGCACGGCTTTATTTGAATATGTTCAAATATATTTGCATCGGAGCGGATGTGGTTCCCGTAGTCTGGAACGGATATGTGGAATAATCTCAGGGATGCCTTCAAATAACTTATTTGAGCGGGCTCGAATACCCCGCATAATTCAGATAATTATTTAACCACGACAACACTCTATTTCCCATACAAAAACGAAGTCCATACCGTGCATCGCCGATTTTTCGATTTTCCAATTATTTCAATAACTGAATCTTAAGACGAACCATTTGGCAAAAATTGAAGCGGATTCGGAATCAAGCGAAAAATTCTGCACAAAATCTGCCTAGCTTTGAAAATCGGGCTGAGCGGAACGTTTTCGGACATTCATGCCACTTTTTCGACATATTAAAGATGCGATTCGATAGAGCATCCAAAAATATACCCAGAGTTTTAATTATAGTTCAAAAGAATCCTTCTAAATATATGAGGGTGTGCCAGAAAAAGTCGACCTCCCTCTAGAGGGCCGCAGTCATGTCCGATTTGACGATTTAGGGGTCTATCGAAAGTACTCGAAAAGGCGAAACAACAAGCACTTTTCGTTTTTCAATATGGGAATTTAACGCATTAAATTTAGGGCCAAAATCGATGAAAACTGCAGATTTTAGTAAAATCGGTATGTTAATTGCTTGCTAAAGCAAACAGACGATGCTGGTTTTACGCTTTTTACAGAAATCAATAATATCGAGCGAAGGCTAAAATTTTTTGGAAAACCAAAGGCGCTTGTTTTCTCACCGTTTGAAAGGGCTGGAATGGTGTGAAAATCATTCCGATCCGGGCTTTCTGCGGTCCAAGAGAGGGGGGGGGTCGATTTTTGGGGGACACCAGGTTAAAGAAAATAGCGTGTGTGGTGTGTGTGGATTGGTGGCATAAACCGTCCCCATAAAACAGTCGTATCTCAACAAAGCATAGTTAAGGCTATTTATATTATGTCATGAGTGGCAAAGCACGATCGTAATGACTGTACACGAAAGAGGAAAAAGTACAATGATCGCACGCATAAGGAGTTTTTAAAATCAGCTGTTTTCTGATGAGCAAACCTGCTTTTGTAAAAATCTCGCGCAACTCTCAGCAAGGAATCACTCAGTGAAGATACCGGCAGTGGGAGAGCTTATATAATGCTGGAGAGAATGCGCTTTCATTTCTTGCACAGAATTCGGGGGTTTTGCAGCGCGCTCCCTTCCTTCACGTTTCTTTCAGTCATATCGCGCACGACTTGCGCCTGGCAAATTACAACCGTCTGATCTGGTTTCATGTGTCGAGGTTGGTTGACAGTGCCTTTGTAGCCTCCGCGGGGCGCCGCGGTGACCGGGAGGCGGCCGAGGGCTCAGGAGACGGGGGACCCGAGGTGCTCGAAACAGAAAGTCTCGACGACCTCGCCTTAACACCACCGCCGACGCAGCCAGGAGCCCCGCCACCGACTCCACCCCGAAGCCGGCTATCACCAACAAACACAATAACGACTCATCTCGCCACCTGACCCCGAATGACTATATCCCAGCATCTCCCTCCGGGATATTATGATACAATCCCACCTCCTCATATCTTTTTACGTATCGCGCGATCACGTATTGTACGTCGCCAATTTATTTTCTAAAATGCAGTTTTGAGGAACAAAGCCTCCCCCCCAAAGCACGATTTGCGGTATCGCCTTGCGAACACGGACAGATGGCCAAACACATACTCGCCCGCTGTTTTCGATATACAGAGTGTAAAAAAATCGACGCAGGTGGGAAACTAACTAGGATTTCTTGACCTATCTATCCTACTATATAAAAAAAAAATAGTGTTTGGGGCGTGTGCATTTGCATGCAAACCTGTCAACAGGGTGTCCAGAGGATATCTCTGAGAGGGGATGGGTTTGAGGAGGTGTTTGGTACTATTTGATTTGTGGTGGGCTGGTGATGACTGCACACATATCAGTTTTTTGTGGGGGAAATATGCTGCTTTCGAGCATTAAAATTCAAGTTTTTGGGATAAAAATTCGGCCACCCACTTTGTTAGGATAAAAATGAGCATACGCTGGAAGTTGTATTAGCCTATATAAAGGCCCCAAAGGGAAGCATTCATTGCCATCGGAATTGGGGCACACTATGCAAAACTGATTTGAAACATCATAGGGTTAATGTATTAAGGAAAGAAGGCCAGTGCCAAGTAGGTTTTCAACCCCGTCTAAATAGTTTTGGAAGAGTTCCACGATAAAAATTTTCAATAAATTGTTTGTTTAAACTGTAGAGATAACAAGAGTAATCTCTTATAACTGCGGAAATAGTAAAGATTAGCTAAAAAAATGGTGGGGAATTGATCTAAACCAAAGTATGCTGCAAATATACACACACAAACACTATTTTGTTTTATATAAAACTCTATATAAAAAATTTGCTTATGAGTTTTCAACGCTGGCCCTTCTAGTACTCTATGAAAGTATTGACTTTGCATAATTGTTGCCGAAAACCGAACACAAAAAAATGAAAACTACGTCCTCCCTTCCTTTTTATAAGCCACCTTCACTTCCGGCATATGCTAATTTCTCCCTAACAAAGAGGCGAGCCAAGATTTTTACAACAACCAAATTTTAATAGCGAAAATAACAACTTTTCAAAGTTTTTATGTGCGTGCAGTCGATTCCAGCCCCTTCTTGTCCTACTATATATAAAAAAAATAGTGTTTGTGTGTGTGTATATTTGCATGCACTTCCGTTTGGATGTTCCGCACCTACAGCCGCAGGGAAGCATTTTTTTGGTAGGGAAGAAACGTTAGGGTTACAAAACCTATTTAATAGGAAACCTGACCGTCGGATTTCGACACGGGAGACAGTGGATCCGATAGAATCGGACACGGGACTCCGAATCCCTGACAAGAATCTGCTAAATAAAACGGTGACGATAGTGTTTGTGTGTAGAGATGTTAAGAATCAATTAACAATCAAGATTATTTGCATACATTGGCACAATATTATGTTATTTGGATGGGACTGAGCGCATGACCAAGTAAAATAATATTATTTGACTCCGCTCGAGAAAGAGCCAAGTAAGATTACTTGATTTACTTGATCAAACAATAGCTTTCTGGAATTCTGGCATTTTTCCGATGGTAATGAACTTTATGACATGATCGCATGCTAATTTACTGGGTTCGCGGCACGATTGCCTGATTTGCATTGCGAATTTGCACAAAATCAAGTAATTTCGCTGAAAATCAAGTAATTCTCCCAAATCAATCAAGATCAAGTAAATCAAGTAATATTATTTTACTTGATGTCTATTATATTTTCAACCCTGGCCCCGTCTTGGACCCCATGCTATTCCGCCCTTTGCATAATTGTCCTTCATCCAGAAGGCAAAAAAAATGAAAAACAACCCCTTCTGCCTCTTTATATAGACGACCGCCCACTTCCGGTCTATGCTAATTATTCCTAACAAAGTGATTTTTACAAAAACCTAAATTTAACAGCGAAAATGGCTAATTTTTAAAAATCTGATATGTGTGCAGTCATCCCTAGACCATTACGCACCTAATGACGTATCATACGTAGCCTAATACCCGTCCCTTCTTGAGATATCCTCCGGACAGACAGACGGAAGTGGATGCAAAGTGGCACACACACACACACACACACACACACACACACACACACACACACACACACACACACACACACACACACACACACACACACACACACACACACACACACACACACACACACACACACACACACACACACACACACACACACACACACACACACACACACACACACACACACACACACACACACACACACACACACACACACACACACACACACACACACACACACACACACACACACACACACACACACACACACACACACACACACACACACACACACACACACACA